>CM062816.1:1304203178-1304803178 GCA_031772625.1 Pinus tabuliformis | reverse complement strand
AAAGAAGGTTGCCACAATATCTTATTTAGTCATACCAATATTCTTAATAGTAAAGAGCTTCAACGAGGCTTCATACATCTCCTCTTCCATCATCAGAGTCATGGCCACCAATTCCAATTCTCTGTATCTTTCTTTGTCAGCATCATTGGCTTCTTCTATAGGCTTATTTACATTTCCTTTTACCAAGTCAAGCACCTTGTTCTTCTCGAGGATTAGGTTAATCCTCTTCTTCTAGGATCTGAATTTAGATGATCCTTCAAGTTTTTTCTCACCCTTGATTGAGTTAGACATATTCCTTGAATATGATAGACTCCTTCCTTGAGATAGTACCTATAAATGGATCAAGTGCTTGAGACTACCTTTTTCTTCCTTCTTCACCAAAGCTCCGATACCATGTTAGAAAATTGGAAAGGCAGAAAATATTTTCTTGATCTTGATAATTACTTGTGATGTTTCTTAATATTATTATTCTTTATATCTTCTTTCTTTAGTTCATCAAGCAATTACCAAAAGTAGAAGCACATAAAACAATAGACACCAGATGTAGGCTTATCCCAGGGAAAAACCCCCCTCGAGGGGAAAAGCCCATCAAGATAATTATTCCTTTCAATAGTATTCTTTGAGACTCTTCACCCTAGACCAAGATCGTAACTTCCCTCCACACCAAGTTAGCCTCCCAGAATTTCAACCTTTTCCCAGCAACTTCGACTATGCAGCAACTTATGGCAACTGGTAGATTCTGGCAACAATGGAACTTGGAAAAAAATTGATCTCCCAATCTACGACATGAAACAGAGAGAGAGACACACCAAAATTTCAATTTTCCTTGTCTCCTTAGACTTCCCCAAACTCGCATTCACTTCGGCTTACTGGCAACAAACTTCACACCTTTTCGCAACTACAAGAGAATTCAAACTTGATGAGAGAATGATGATCCAAATTAATTCGATGACCTTCCTTTTATAGGCTTCTTGAGGCATCAATTAGGGTCCTTAAACCGACTTGATCTTCTCTTAGGTTGACATGGTGTGGAGGTTACATAATTCATATTTGACTCAATACTTAAACTTTTTACATGATTCAAAAGCCCAAGAAGGGTCTATTTAAATGTACAATGACTTTATGGACTCAGAATAAATCCTAGAAGTCCTCAATGGGGACTTTGACCTAAAACATGATGAACCAAGCATGAAACCCATTTAATAAGTCACAATAATAATAATGATAAAAATTATTTTATTTATTCTCTTGACAAGTACATTACATAATGACTCAAGTACATTATTGAAGAATGAACATAGTTATGGTTTCTAACAAGTAGATGCATTGCAAACGGTATAGCATAAGGGATAGTGAGATGGAGAGGAAGTTTCGATAAGGACATCTTCTTTGAGCAAATCAGATTCTAGATCTAAAGTAAAGTCTTCATGAGAAACTGAAAGATCAGATGATGCAACTGGTTATTTGTGATCGCATACATCAACAGAGTCATCATCATCGGAATGATTGGTTCCCAAGGCTACCAATTGATTGAAAGAATTGATTTCATTTGATTCACTACTAATATTAGCATATTGAAAATCATCCAAGAATGTAAACACGTCATCTTCACATGGAGGATTTTGGAAAAGAGCAAAAATATTAAAAGCATCTTCACCTTCCTGCTCCTTTATGTATGTAATGTGATTGGCTTGTATCTAATTACAATTTGAACCACCATTGTGAAAAACTAGTTGGTGGAGAAAATTGATCAACTTGATCATGTGGGTTTTAACCCTGTAAAGAAATTACCTACATACGAATTCTAAAACACAGAAAATAAAAAATGCAAGAGCATAACACATAAAACACATATACACAGAGATTTTCCCATGTATCCCAAAATCAGGACCACCAGCTAGATTTTTCATTATGTTCCTTTCATATGTTACAATACATATATATACATCCTGAAGCATCCAATACCATGGACCAAAAACCATTACACCCAAAAACATGTGCAAAAACCATGCACAAAACCATAGGTAGGTTCGCCGACCTTATATAGGGTCCAAAAAACAAATTCCCCGGGGTGCTACCCCAAACCCCCTGGAGGGGGGCTACCTGTGACCCGCCCACTGCACAATTGGTGCAGCGAAGGGGGGGATCCACCCCCCTAACCCCTTGGTTAACTAGGGGGCCTAGTCGTGGAAAGAATATAACACAACCCAACATTCTCCCACTTGTTGTTTTCATTCCACAGGGGGCCACAGGAGAGCTTAGTCATTTATCCAACCCTATAATGCCCATTGTTTCTCTACACCAAGAGAACTTCTTAGAGCTCACAGATTTTGTCAATGCATCTGCAGTATTCTTTAAAGTGTCCACCTTTACCAGCAACACCTTTTTGTCTTTTATCGTATCCCTCACAAAGTGATACTGAACATCAATGTGCTTTGTCTTTGAATGGTAAGGAGGGTTCTTTGCCAAGAAAATTGCACTTTGGCTGTCACAGTCTATCCTTATAGCTCCCTATACTAACCCCATACTTGAACATAGTCTCTGCAACCAAATTACTTCCTTGCTTGCATTAGTGGCTACCATGTATTCTGCCTCTGTAGTTGATAGTGCCACTACAGATTGTTTCTTACTCATCCAACTGACTGCACCTCCAAATAGGTTAAACACATACCCACTTGTATATCTTCTTTGATCAAGATCTCTAGCCCAATTTGCATCAACAAAGCCATGAATATCCAAAAATTTGCCCAATCTTGGTCTTCCTTGGTAGCACAAACCATAATCACTAGTGCCATGCAAATACCTGAAAACCTACTTCACTACTGTCCAATGCTCTTTCCCTGGTTTTGATGTAAACTTGCTTAATACTCCCATTGTATGTGCAATTTCTGTCTAGTACAGGCCATCGTATACATCAGGCTACCGACTACACTTGCATATGGAACACGGGACATGTCCTCTTCCTCTTCTTATGTCTTCGAACATTGTTCAACAGATAACTTTACACCTACAAGAATAGGATCCTTCACCGGTTTACTATCCTGCATATTAAACCTCTACAATATTGTCTCAACATACTTCCTCTGGTTTAACCAGAGCTTCCTCTTTACCCGATATCTTTTAATTTCCATGCCCAAAATATAGTTTGCAGCACCAAGATCTTGCATGTCTAATTTGGAGGACAATTGGGATAATTTCTTTGTCATTTCCAACGAGCAACATGTCATCCACATACAAGACTAGATAAATAACACGGTCACCAATTAATTTAAAATACACATAGTGATCTACTTTAATTTTGGTGAAGCCAAGTCCCCATATAAATGTATCAAATTTCTCATACCACATCCTTGGTGACTGTTTTAGCCTATACATAGACTTCTTTAACTTGCATACAAGTTCTTTCTTACCCTTCACCACAAAGCCTTTAGGTTTTTTCATGTAGATCTCCTCTTCCAAATCCTCATGAATAAATGTTGTCTTCACATCCATCTGTTCTACCTCAAAATCAAAAGCATCAGCAACAGATAAAAGTAATCTAATAGAAGCTACCTTGGCAACAGGAGAAAAAATATCACCAAAATCAATTCCCGACACCTGGGAATAACCTTTTTCTACCAACCGAGATTTGTATTTCTCCACCTTTCCTTCTACATTTTTCTTCTTCTTGAACACCCATTTGCTGCCAATGGGTTTCATTCCAACTGGCAACTCCACCAGATCCCAAGCCTCATTTTTGTGCAAAGATACCATTTCACCAACCATGGCCTTTTTCCAGAGTCTTCCATCCTCTGAATCTACTACTTCCTTCAAACTTCTGGGATCATCATTAGTAATAGAGAAAGAAAAATTTGAACAGAAAGCAGATGGACTATACCTTTCTAGCTACCTTCTTTCTTGAACTGATCTTCTCACAACCAGAGTTTGTGGCTCTTCATCTTCTGATTCCTCTTCTGCCGTAGAGTCTGATTCTTCTCCTTTAGCTCAAACTCTATCTTCTCAGGTTCCTTTGATGGGACTTCATGTTTATAACATTTTTCACCTCTTTTAACACCACATATTGATTGTACACAACCTTCCTTGTTACTGGGTTCCAAAGCTTATAACCCTTTAAACCATCCTTATACCTAATAAAGATGCACTTTTTAGATTTACTATCCAACTTTGTTCTTTTCTCCTTTGGAACATGTACATATGCATCACATCCAAATACCCTCAGATGTGAAAGAGAGGATTTCTTACCAGTCCACACCTCTTGTGGAGTCTTATCCTCCAAAGCTAATGAAGGTGATCTGTTGACCAGGTAACATGTTGTCTCCACTTCCTCTACCCAGAATTCATGTCCCAACCGGCACCACTGAGCATGCTTCTTGCCCTTTCCATCAACGTCTTGTTCATTCTTTCTGCAACTCCATTTTTCTTAGGTGTGTATGGAGTAGTCTTTTGTCATGCTATACCACACTTCTTATAGAATTCTTCAAATTCCTTGCTGCAAAACTCTCCACCGTTATCTATCCTCAGCACGTTTATCTTCTTCTCTGTTTAGTTTTCCACCAGAGCTTTAAATTCTTTAAACTTGTCAAAGACTTTAGATTTATTCTTGAGGAAATATAGCCATGTATTCCTTGAGAAGTCATCTATAAATGATACATAGTACATAGACTTGCCCAGTGATGGAACCTTCACGGGTCCAAACACATCACTACGCACAAGCTCTAATATATATTTCACCCTCTTACCACCAGAGGGGAAACTCACCCGATTCTGCTTCCCATATACACAATTTTCATAGAAATCAAAATCCAGAGAGCTATTAGTCATACCGTCTACCATACCTTTACCCTGAAGTATTTGAAGGCCCTTCTCTCCAATATGTCCAAGCCTTTAATGCCACAACATGGTCTTTTCTCAAGAGACCACTAGATTTTCTTCTCTACTTTCAAGAACCACATAATTTTTTCACCCATCAATAAGAGTGCTACCTTACATCTTGTACAGAGTTCCAATCCGAACTCGCCACATCAATACCAGTGCTCACTGAACCATCTTGCAGGTATATTTCTTGAACACTATATTTTCACCTGCATCATCTAGATTGCTTACAGAAATCATATTTATGGCTAATGCAGGAATATGAAGAACACTCGGAAGTGTTCTAACCCTTCCACCTTGCAACTTCAACTTTACTTTTTCGTGACCAACGATTCTAGCCTTCCTATCATCCCCTGAGAAGACATCACCACCATCATATTTCTCATACTCGCAGAACCACTTTCTATGGGGAGTGAATTGAAAGGATGCACCTGAGTCAATCAACCATGCCTCGTGATCTACATGTGTACTTGAAGAAGCCAAGTATACATCCCCACCTTCATCTGAGGTGGTTTTCACCTCTACAGAAGGAGCATCATCAAATCCCTTTCCTTCGTCAGGAGATTTAGATTTACAGTCACTTTTGTAGTAACCTTCCTTTTTGCATTTCTAGCACACCTTTACATGTTTTCTTGGAGATTTAGATCTCCCACTCAATGACTTATTTTTGTTTCTGTTCTGGAACCGTCCTCGTACAGATAAGGCATCACCATTCTAGCTCTCTATATTTTTCTGTCTCATCTCCTCCGTCGGCAAGGATGAGACTATTTCATCAAAATTCAAGGCAGTTGCATTGCTACCTATTGCAATAACCAGACTATCCCACGAATCTTGTAGAGAAAACAACAAACTGATGCACTTATCTTCATCTGAAATTTTAATATCAACAGATAATAATTGACTTACCACGGTATTAAATGCATTCAGATGCTCTGTTACCGAGTATCCATCTTTCATCCTCAGGTTATATAGTTTTTTCGTAGGAACAGTTTATTCACCATAGACTTAGATTGGTACAAAGTCCCTAACTTGTCCCACAAAGCCTTTGTTTTAGCTTCCCCTGATACATTCAACAATATTGAATCTAAGACACACAATTGTATTGTTCTCTTTGCCTTCTGATCCAACTTCTTTTGTTCTTCATCGGACACTCCTGTTGGTTTAGTACCTGGATCTACCATGATCCACTGATCTTTGTCCACCAACAGATCCTCCATATTGAGTTTCCACAACTCAAAACTCTAACAATTAAATTTCTCGATCTCTATCTTTCCACTACTTGCCATCTTCTTTCACCACTAGAATCGATCCCGTAGATCTCCCACTAAACAGGGTCTACCACAAGACCGAGCGAAACTCCTTAGCAACAAAGGCATCCCCTTGAAGCCAAAACAGTTCTAATACCAAATGTAGGTTTTAACCTCGTACATAAATTACCTGCATACGAATTGTAAAACACAAAATTTAAACAATGTGAGATCATAACACATAAAACACATATATACAGGGATTTTCCCCTGGATTCCAAAACTGGGACTACCAGCTATATTTTTCATTATGTTCCTTTCATATGTTACAATACATATATATACATGTCTAAGCATCCAATACCATGGACTGAAAACCATCGCGCCCAAAACCATGTGCGAAAACCATGCACAAAACCATAGGTAGGTTTTCCCACCTAATATAGGATCCAAAAAAAAAAAAAAATCCTGGGGTGCTTCCCCGAGCCCCATAGAGGGGGGCTACCCACCCCCCTCAAACCCCTTATGACCCCCCCATTGTGCAACGAATGGGGGGCTCTGCACCCCCTCTAACCCCCTAGTTAACTAGGGGTGCTAGTCGTGGAAAGAATATAACACAACCCAATAGATCACGATAGAAAAAATCATGCAATGTAGATGATAGAGGATAAAAAAAATCCATATCAGATTCAAGACTAGAGTTATGAATAGTAACATCATCTTGAAAAATGGAGGAGTTAGTCTTTACCATGGGCTGCATGAGCCACTATGGGATTTCCTCCATTGAATCTAAGCTATGAAAATTAGAAGAAAAATGAGAATATGGAATAGGAATTTGATTAGTAGATACCTCAAATTTATTATCATCACAATGAGGCACCCACATCATAATTGAAAGGGAGAAGTACAAGGAACAAAAGGAATCATAGATTCCTCCTCTGAAATTAGAGGTGTCTTATGATTTACAAGAGTTTGGGAAGTAGAAACATTAGGAGATTCACATTCACCATGCAGATAGATGTGACCAAATGCTCAAACTTTTTCTTAAAGAAATGTGAATCTATGTCTTCTTCGGGAAACTCATAATAAAGTTGAAGGAATCGATTAGAGAAATCCTCAACTGGTTCATTAGGCTTCATTCTTAGATGATTGATCCTTTTAAGAACATTTCGATAATCATACCTATTAAAGGCTTAATAAAGCTCCTTAAGGAAATGACAAAAAGAATGGATGGAAGCAGATGGTAAGGTATAAAACCATCGATTAACATGACCTTCAAGGGTAAGGAAGAAAGCCACATAAGAAAAATCTTCATCATTGATTTTGTATTCATTACCAAATTTAAGAAAAATAGAAAGGTGCTCGACTATGGGTGTTCCATCCTCACCATTAAACTTCAATTAAGAGAAGTGATAAAGAGGCTTATCAGGAATTAATAGTTTACCAGGGGATAGGTTGGAAAAACACCTTGGGAGAATGATTTGAGGATGATCCATTTATGATAAGAGGTGCAAAATAGTCTCAACAGGAACAACTTGTCATTTCGCCCACCTTCTAGCGCCACTTTACTGACGGTGTTGGATATACATCAACCAAGCAAGTCTCCCTAATGTGAATTCCCAATTAGGCCTCACATCGTTTGGAATAGGAGCCCTATCTAGGATATTGGCCCGATTTCAATATATTTTATAGGTTTTCCTTGGCTACAAAGTTCAACACAGGAGAGATATGCACAGGTAATCTCGGATTAGCAACTGAGTATGCTTATTGAGTGTTTAGTTGTATGTGTGTCAAGATTCTTCTAATGTGGAGGGAAAGGAAATTGAGCCTCTAGGAGAGAGGTAATAGTCCACCATAGTAGAGACACACACACAGAGAAAATATGCATCTAACATCTAGCTGAAAAGTCCACAAAGATGTGATGGTCATTGAAACCATTATAAACAAGAAATATATGTCTAATATCTTGTGGAATATTCTACAAGGATGTGACAACAATAGCAACCATTAAAACACATTCTCAATATGATAAGTACTAAAATAACTGAAATAGTTAACCTACTTTAGCACAGATGAAAGAAAATATGAATTACAAACGTCCATATAATAGCCTTACAAATATTGATAATCCATGCATTAAAGAATGTGTTGGCCATGAGGCTTCTGATATTATGTAAAAGTCCCAACACAGATGTATACATTGAACACCACTAGCTCCAATAGTGGAGCATTAGAGCCACTCCTTGCTCACCAAAATAAGTAGCTTGTCTCTCTAATTCCTTGCGGGGGGAGCCAAGGTGAATTTTTTTTGTTCATACAATGAGGATGTATATATAATTAAGAGGTGATGCTTCGCCTTCCTCGTAACTCTTTGACTACCCCCATGACTTTCTGACTTCCTATTACCTTTTGACCTTACATGACTCTTCATATTCTGAATGTTTAATCACTTCGACTTCCACTTTATAATACATTTTGAATAGATAATTACATAATCCACAATAATGATGTGGCATATGATGACTCGTGACAGGACATGACAAGACAATGATGACATGGACTACATGATGATGTGGCAGTGCCAAGCTATCCTTGTTGTTGCTTCTTTTTTTATGTCCTCATTAAGAGATGTGTCCAATGCTTCATTATCATGAGAGATATTCTTTGTTCTTCATATCTACCCTCCAAAGGGTTGTGAATTAGATGCAGTCTTCATGTGATCATGATCTTTGGTATTCTCTTGTAATCTATTGTTCCTTTGTCTTCTTGTCTGGTGATCATTTTATCTCCTTAGCTCCTTAGGTGTCTTCTAACATGTCTTCCTTATCCATGTCCTTATTCATCATCTTGACATAGTATGATAGGTTTCCTACATCTACAATTCACTCATGACAAGACGACATCAGTCCGATAAGCCTCTATTCTAAGATGTTGCATGATGATCCATTGACTGAGTTGAAACTGGATGGTAGGTTGAGGTAGAGGCTCAGTGACTGTGTAGTTGCATATCTCAAGTAGTCAAGGGTCAAGCTTGAGCGTTGATACCATGCAATGTCTGGTTCAGGCTTGGACTGAGAAAATAGATTATGCAATTGGGGAGCTTAGGGAGCCAAGTTGAGGGCTTGAAAATTAATTTTTCCCATTACACAGGTCTAGAAGATAGAGGATCCCATTTGATTGAGCAATTGCATAGTTCAAGAGCTCATGGTTTAGGCTTGAGCCTCGATACTACACAGTTCAGGCTAGACTGTGCAGGAAGATTGTGCAATTTTAAGGCTTAGTGAGTCAGGTTGCAGGGTTTTGCACTGTTTTTGTTAATGTTGCAGCTTTGGGAGGCAGATAAAATCCAATGATTGCGTAGTTTCACAGTTTAAGAGCTCATGGTTGATACTTGAGCTCATAGACTGCGCAGTGCATAATTGGGGCCAAGATGGAGGGTTGAATTGCATAATTTTGGAGGCCAAGGCTCGGGATTAAGCACTGAAACTGTGTAATTCATAGTCTTGGAAGGTTGAAAATATACATTGTTCAGTGTCAAGAGTTGGGGTTGCAGCTTCAGGGTTTGTACTGTGTAATGCACAGTTCAGGAAGGGCGAATGAGGCTAAGTTGTTGGGAATTTTCCAAAATTTCACCAAGTGTGGGATCAGTAAAAATTATGTGAATAGTGATAAGACTTGACTTTGATCACACTTATAGTGCTTGATGACACAACATAGATCATCCATAACACATTAAAAACACAGTTCACTCAGTGCGACAACCTTTACGACAACTTGCGACAAGTGTGACACTAAAGATACACGTTGCGAAGACTGTGACGACACTTTAGCGACCATGCTTAAAACTTTGGAAATGAGTGTGATGGAGGTTTACATGGTAATATCGACTCATTTACACAAGGAGAACCTCTTGAAACCATCAAAACAAGCTTATGTACATTGTGCAACACTTAACATGATAGCAGAAAACAAGTGCTAAAGTGCTAATGCCACTTGCGATATGTGAACGACAGTGAAAGAAACAAATTCCAGAGCGAAGACAACATGAAAACAACACTAATTAGAATGAAAGAAAGAAAAAGTGACAATCGAAAACATGAAAATGACACTCACAAAAACAAAGCTGCACAAAAGCAATAGTTTGCAAAACTCACCAAAATAGAAGTACAAATGCAGCTAGAAGTAATAAATTGTCAATGTCAGTGCGCACTAATTATCGACATGGATTTGACATCGTATAGGCATAGTCTTGATGGACTATGATATGCTTGTTCAAGCTTGATTAGAACAATGCATTGATTAAATTTTTGTGGAATAAGCATTTGTGAGCAAGTACCCTCGACACTTCCAATCCAAAAAGGGAGCTCAAAAACATGAACTAACCAAGAAGTGACTACGAAACGACCGATCGCAAGATCCACAGTAGTCTCCAAAATTCGAGTGTAGGAAAAATTTTGGAGGGTGTTTGTCGCAGTGACAACAATGCCCTATTGGTGAATCCTCCTTCTCGATTTTCCATGGTCCTTGATCTTTCTTCCACTATTAAACTGATCTGAGGTAACCGGGTTTTGCTCTGATATCAATTGTTAGAAACTAGTACAATAATGAGAGGGGCGGTGAATCAATATTATAGGAATTTTAATAATTTTCTTTCACTTGCAATAATACGAAAACCTTGAAAATTTCCATCAATTAATTCATATGAGCATGGCAAGAAATAACATAATTAACACAAAGAGAACACACAAATTCTTCAAACTTTTCTTCAATTTACTTCACAAGGGAAAGATTCTACTTGCTATTACAAATTTCTCTGGTTACAACCAGAAGGAAGATACCACTCCTTGATTTATTATCTACAACCCCTAAGTTTATCAGCTACCACTGAAAGGAGCTCCAACCCATAACTTTTACCAAGTACTATTGGAAGGAGCTATGACCACTACCTTGAAAGCTACAACTTGCATGATCTCAATGATTCATCATTCATACCATTTTCAAACTCAAGTCATGAAGGCCACTTCCTTTCACAAACAAATGGTTTTTTACTTCAAGCACTCACCACCAACACCATAAACATCACCTTCAACAATCCCTTATCACTGATCAATCCACCTCTATCTACACACACTAATTAATTCATCATCACTCTGCAAATTTGCTTTTGTTTATATAGAAATTTGAGTCGATATTTTTAGTTATTGATTTTTTAGTTAACTTTAGCTCAATATCATGCATAAATATTTATTTTTGTTCATCTACCACTTTTGTCACATCTTATGAATCTAATAGTTAATTCTTTTAACTCTTCTCTCTTGTCCCTATTGTTATCACTGAAAATTCTGTTGCCAAAATTGCTCAGACTAACTTAAGGACAAAGTGTTTTCGCAGCGCATAAATCCTTTAGCAGTTTCGCAGCGCAACCTGTTTTAGTGATTTCGTAGCGGAAAACACCGACTTTGTACTAACTGCGCTACGAAATTGGGGATTTGTTCGAATCCACATCCTCTCGTAATTCATATTATCTAGAAACCTTTTGAGGTCCTCTGGATTTGTTAAGCAGCTCATAGTTCTCCTCAAAAATGAATCTTCTGCGCATCGAAGGGATGTAGAAAACAATTAACGTGTGGAATACCTTGTGTAGGAAGAAACTTGGTGCTTCAGGGCCTCACCATGGGTATAGCACATTAAAGACTGATCAAGGTTTTGAAAACGCTTTATAACAGACAATTTCTGCAACGGCATCGGAGTATTTTTGGTATTTGAGGCTTTTTCAATTCATGCAATGTGGCGTGCTATATTTAAACTGCAAAGTTTTGGGACACTTGTGGTACTTACTTTAGAACATAAGCAGTTCTTGCCACTTGAAGCTAGTCTGTTATCTGCATTGGAACGATTCTATCTTTTGGGAAAGGTGTTGAATTGTTAATATCATGAAGCATGGCTGGACGAGGTGCAGCAATGAGTTCTGCTATGTTGCAGTTTTAGCGGGCTCTTGTGCTTACAATAAAAGGATAGTGGGAATGAAGGTGGTCTGATGGCTGTGAAAGCATTTTTCAGAAAGCAACCTGATGTGCTTTGTATCCTAGGCTAGTGCAAAGACCTAAGAAATTCTTTTGATGTCTAACAAGGCAATAAAGAGTTTGTAGTGGTTGACAGAATATTTTCATTGTGATTGGTTTTAGAGCTAAATGTGTAGTTCTGGTTGGATGTTCATGGCTGCTATTCTCCAGCCACTTGGTGAATATCCCGTTGCCTCTTTAGCAGTAGATTTGTCAGATTTTTGCACAATCGAAGAATGGAGAGACAGAGACTGGCACTGTTTGGATCTTCCTCTTTGTGACATGGACAATATTCAACAGAATAATAAATATCTGAGTTTTTATTTCTGAAGTCTATTACGTTACCCTTTTCAAAGCACAAATGGAGCGGTATAAGATCATCAAGAAACTGGAGGATGGTCATTTTTGAAGCATCTCAGCCTCAGCCCAATCAATTCACTGTTCTTGTTTGTGGCTTCCCATTGACAAACGAATGTAGCTTGAGTGAGACAGTCAAGCTCTTTTTCACTCGGTATCATCTTTTGACTTATCATTCACATCAGATGATTTATCGAACTGGCAGAGTGCAGGCACTTATGCAAGATGCGGAAAAGCTGTATAAAAAGATTGTGCATTTGAAACATAATCATCTCTATTAAACACCTCTGTGGTAGCACCTTTAATTCTATCATTAGGGCAGTGCTGACATTACACCAATTCAGAAGCGTGTCATATATGGGAGCGAGCACTGTAGAAGCAACAAATTAGAAAGGTTGAAGTTTTTTGTGAACAGCTGGAGGAACGATATGAGGCCCAGGTGTATTCGTCTCTGCACTTAACTGTACAACATGTGGTATCATCCTAGGTAGCAAGGCAAACCCCAAAAGGTAAAGGCGTTTCTAGCGGTAGTAAATGACATCACGGCTCTTGTCGCTCTCAGATTCGTGGTTCACAACCATGATAATCTCTTCGTTGCTGCCAAAGCAACACATGCTGTGGGCATCTCTGTTTTGATCTACAAGCTCTTCAAGGAACGGGACTGTGCAGGCTTATCACCTAAATCTCAGGAGCTTGCTGTTATATTCTTAGCAGTGAGGGTGTACTGCAGTTTTGTTATGAAATATGATATACATACAGCGCTTATTGTGCTATTTGTGGTGGTTGTAATCAAGAGGGTATTTCACTAACGTGCAGGCCGCCATAGATATAGTTCCTTTCCGCAATAACGAGAGAATGACTATCGATGTCTTGCCCGGGGCTTACAGGCAGCAAATTTATGTGCCCAAGACAAAGAATATGATCACATTGCGGGGATTTTGTGTAGAGGACACTGCATAGTTACTATGGGAATGCTTAGTACTGCAGCATATGTTTTGACAATGGATGTGTTTGGGCCAATAGCTGATAATGCAGGTGGAATTGTGGAAATGAGTCAACAGCCTGAAAGTGTAAGAGAAATTACAGATCTTCTTGATGCCGGCGGGAACACCACAAAAGCAACCACCAAAGGCTTTGCAATTGGAGCTGTTGCATTAGTTTTTTTTCTTTTATTCAATGCCTATATGAAGTGTCAGCTTATGCTCATTAACCATTTACGCAGGTTGATATAGCTATTCCAGAGGTATTTCTTAGAGGATCTGTTGTTTTTGTTGCTCGCAATCGATTTGCTGTCCTTGATAAGATTTATAACCAAGTGATGATAAAAAATCTCAGAAATGAGGTGACTAAGAGGTGTAGTCTTCTAGCAACTGTAGATGCAATCTTTTATGCAGGTGAAAAATCTGTCAAGCAGTGCGAGGATCAACAAGTCTATTTACGCAAAGTTTAAAATAGATGAGCCAAAACCATGTCAAGATAAATGAGGCTCAAGACAGTCAGAATTTGATGTTAAAGCTGTGTTTTGTGATTACACAGCAGTTTCGTAGCGCGCTACAAAACTGCTGTAGCTGCATGTTTCAGTTGAGCCAATCAATTATGATTGACAAATCAGCGAATCTTTCTGAAAGGTGTTGTCTTCACACATGGAAAAATGGCCAGCACATCGAAGACGTGGCAGCCTGTGCTATTTTGAGTAATCAAAGATAAAAGGCATGCTTCTTTGGATTCGAATATTGTGAAGCACATCAAAGACCGACAAACAGGGGCCTATGTTTCAGGGTAACAGAAAAGATGTGTCATTGAAGACAAACATGGAGCATTAAAGGTTCATCACAGCCACCGCCAGAAAGAGAGCAGATGTCAAAGAATGAAGTTCATTGTAATTAAAGCCATCAAAGCTACCGCTGTAGTAATCCACTTGGCAGAGAATGAATCTTGATTGTAATAAATGATATGTCCAGCATGATGTAGAATTAGAATCTTATTTGTTTTAGGTTTCTAGAGCTGTCAATTAGTAGTAAGTGGCTTTTATTAGTTAGTTTAAAGGTGAATAGGTGTCATTAGAAAAGGACTTCGAGTTCCCCTCAGATGAATCGGAGTCAGGTAGAAGAACTTTATAAATAGCTGAAACAGAAATACAGAAAGGGTTGGATGTTTTTGAGAAACAGAGTTTATTTTGGCTTATGTAAGAACTTGTTTTCAGTAATACAAATGACTGCTTTTTCTTCTCAGGATTCATACATTGTTTCAGATGCTCAAGATATATGTGGTTTTGTTTTATCCTTTATGTTTTACAGCTTTATAGATACACAATCACTCAGAATTCACTCTGCTGCTCTGATTTCCTGTGTGTATTTGTAAGTTGAGGTTTATTTGAGAAGTGTCTTGAGTGTTTAAACATTACATGCCCTGACTTCTATGAATGAGTGGTTTTATAGTTTGCTGAAATGATGATTAACTCCATGAGCCCAATGGAAATCTTTGTAAGGTCTGTCCAGCCAATTTATATGTTAAATTTACTTTGCAAGAGTTAGCCATCTCATCAATATTTAAAATCAATAACCCTTTGAGAGAGCCCTCTCAGGCTAAGGAGGCTAAGCCTTAGTCAAAAGTCTGGTTTGAAATAGTTACACAGAGTCTGACTGATTAGCAGCCTTCAGTGCTTGATTTTGTGATAACATTTTGGTGCGTCTGCCGGGAGCCTGAAGATTATTCTTTCCCGAAATCATGAAGCTGAACTTCTGAAGGTAGCAGGAGCTCAGAAGGTTTTTGAGGCTGCAAAACTACCTTGGCGACTCCATTGTTGAAGAATTCGAAATTCATAGATTCATGGTGATTCCACTGGAGTTATGAAGGACCCAGATGCTACCATTCTTAGTTCAAGGTATGCATGCATAGATTTTTCAGGAATTCATGGTTTCCCAAATCATTTTCCCAAGGATGCATATTTTCTAAGGAATGGTCCAAAATTCAACGGAGAAGATTTGAGTTTAACTTTGAAGCATATATCAGATTTTTGTGAATTTTCACAGCTTCTTAGAGTTAAACATGAGCATGTTTGCATTATGTTATTCTATGATTCACTTCAAGGGAAATGTAAACAATGGATTGAAAGCTTTCCTATCAAATCTATTAAATCATTTCAAGACTTATGGCTTATGTTTTTGGAGGAATGGATAGATAGGTCAGAGGCGGTGGCAAACTCTCCTTCAATTCAAGGTTTCAAACAATGGAATAATGATCATAGTAATGGAGAAACAAATGAAAATTTTTCTTTGTCCTTGTCCTCGTATCTAAAATCCTTTGACTGCAAGGCAGAGGATAAGATGAGATTTTTGGATGAAGTTGCTGAGGACATTGAGAAAGAAATTGAAGGTTTAGAAAGTCAAATTCAGGCATATAGTTTTCATAATCATGATCATTATTTTCAGAAGTTTTCTATGGCAGAACGCAAGGAGAGAATGCTGGTTCCTTTCTCTTTCACGATTGAGGAACTGAACACTGTTATTGAAGATCAGTTTGCACAACCAGAAAGTTACAAGAATCATCAAGCTGATCATGTATTCTGGGATCCTGTAGCTGACTACATGGAAGAGTTTTACTCTCCAGTGTTTCAGTTTTTCTATAAAGATCAGAGACAATTTCAGTGGCAGCGGTTATCATACTATCATATTGGCTCAGAACTCCGATGCAGTCAAAGAAATCAAATATCAGATAAGACAAATGATTGGCTACATTGGAAATTTCACATTGATTGAGCTGAAAGAAGTTTGAAATTGATAGGGTAGGTAGGTAGGAAATTGCAAATAAGCTCAAGGCTGACTGAGCATTTTTTTCAGTAGATGTAGTTTTCTTTCTCCTACAGTGATCATCCAGCTAAAGCCCGAGGTGAAGGCCCAAGGAAATTAAAGAAGGTGGTTGTCAAATAAATTTTATAAGGCACTGGACCTGCGAGTTCTTAGTGTACCACAAGGGCACACTATCCCAAGTGGAGCCACTGTTATCACTGAAAATTCTGTTGCCAAAATTGCTCAGACTAGCTTAAGGACAAAGTGTTTTCGCAGCGCAACCTGTTTTAGTGATTTCGTAGCGGAAAACACCGAATTTGTACTAACTGCGCTACGAAATTGGGGATTTGTTCGAATCCACAGCCTCTCGTAATTCATATTATCTAGAAACCTTTTGAGGTCCTCTGGATTTGTTAAGCAGCTCATAGTTCTCCTCAAAAATGAATCTTCTGCGCATCGAAGGGATGTAGAAAACAATTAACGTGTGGAATACCTTGTGTAGGAAGAAACTTGGTGCTTCAGGGCCTCACCATGGGTATAGCACATTAAAGACTGATCAAGGTTTTGAAAACGCTTTATAACAAACAATTTCTGCAACGACATCGGAGTATTTTTGGTATTTGAGGCTTTTTCAATTCATGAAATGTGGCGTGCTATATTTAAACTGCAAATTTTTGGGACACTTGTGGTACTTACTTTAGAACATAAGCAGTTCTTGCCACTTGAAGCTGGTCTGTTATCTGCATTGGAACGATTCTATCTTTTGGGAAAGGTGTTGAATTGTTAATATCATGAAGCATGGCTGGACGAGGTGCAGTAATGAGTTCTGCTATGTTGCAGTTTTAGCGGGCTCTTGTGCTTACAATAAAAGGATAGTGGGAATGAAGGTGGTCTGATGGCTGTGAAAGCATTTTTCAGAAAGCAACCTGATGTGCTTTGTATCCTAGGCTAGTGCAAAGACCTAAGAAATTCTTTTGATGTCTAACAAGGCAGTAAAGAGTTTGTAGTGGTTGACAGAATATTTTCATTGTGATTGGTTTTAGAGCTAAATGTGTAGTTCTGGTTGGATGTTCATGGCTGCTATTCTCCAGCCACTTGGTGAATATCCCATTGCCTCTTTAGCAGTAGATTTGTCATATTTGTGCACAATCGAAGAATGGAGAGACAGAGACTGGCACTGTTTGGATCTTCCTCTTTGTGACATGGACAATATTCAACAGAATAATAAATATCTGAGTTTTTATTTCTGAAGTCTATTACGTTACCCTTTTCAAAGCACAAATGGAGCGGTATAAGATCATCAAGCAACTGGAGGATGGTCATTTTTGAAGCATCTCAGCCTCAGCCCAATCAATTCACTGTTCTTGTTCGTGGCTTCCCATTGACAAACGAACGTAGCTTGAGTGAGACAGTCAAGCTCTTTTTCACTCGGTATCATCTTTTGACTTATCATTCACATCAGATGATTTATCGAACTGGCAGAGTGCAGGCACTTATGCAAGATGCGGAAAAGCTGTATAAAAAGATTGTGCATTTGAAACATAATCATCTCTGTTAAACACCTCTGTGGTAGCACCTTTAATTCTATCATTAGGGCGGTGCTGACGTTACACCAATTCAGAAGCGTGTCATATATGGGAGCGAGCACTGTAGAAGCAACAAATTAGAAAGGTTGAAGTTTTTTGTGAACAGCTGGAGGAACGATATGAGGCCCAGGTGTATTCGTCTCTGCACTTAACTGTACAGCATGTGGTATCATCCTGGGTAGCAAGGCAAACCCCAAAAGGTAAAGGCGTTTCTAGCGGTAGTAAATGACATCACGGCTCTTGTCGCTCTCAGATTCGTGGTTCACAACCATGATAATCTCTTCGTTGCTGCCAAAGCAACACATGCTGTGGGCATCTCTGTTTTGATCTACAAGCTCTTCAAGGAACGGGACTGTGCAGGCTTATCACCTAAATCTCAGGAGCTTGCTGTTATATTCTTAGCAGTGAGGGTGTACTGCAGTTTTGTTATGAAATATGATATACATACAGCGCTTATTGTGCTATTTGTGGTGGTTGTAATCAAGAGGGTATTTCACTAACGTGCACGCCGCCATAGATATAGTTCCTTTCCGTAATAACGAGAGAATGACTATCGATGTCTTGTCCGGGGCTTACAGGCAGCAAATTTATGTGCCCAAGACAAAGAATATGATCACATTGCGGGGATTTTGTGCAGAGGACACTGCATAGTTACTATGGGAATGCTTAGTACTGCAGCATATGTTTTGACAATGGATGTGTTTGGGCCAATAGCTGATAATGCAGGTGGAATTGTGGAAATGAGTCAACAGCCTGAAAGTGTAAGAGAAATTACAGATCTTCTTGATGCCGGCGGGAACACCACAAAAGCAACCACCAAAGGCTTTGCAATTGGAGCTGTTGCATTAGTTTTTTTTCTTTTATTCAATGCCTATATGAAGTGTCAGCTTATGCTCATTAACCATTTACGCAGGTTGATATAGCTATTCCAGAGGTATTTCTTAGAGGATCTACTATTTTTGTTGCTCGCAATCGATTTGCAGTCCTTGATAAGATTTATAACCAAGTGATGATAAAAAATCTCAGAAATGAGGTGACTAAGAGGTGTAGTCTTCCAGCAACTGTAGATGCAATCTTTTATGCAGGTGAAAAATCTGTCAAGCAGTGCGAGGATCAACAAGTCTATTTATGCAAAGTTTAAAATAGATGAGCCAAAACCATGTCAAGATAAATGAGGCTCAAGACAGTCAGACTTTGATGTTAAAGCTGTGTTTTGTGATTACACAGCAGTTTCGTAGCGCGCTACGAAACTGCTGTAGCTGCATGTTTCAGTTGAGCCAATCAATTATGATTGACAAATCAGCGAATCTTTCTGAAAGGTGTTGTCTTCACACATGGAAAAATGGCCAGCACATCGAAGACGTGGCAGCCTGTGCTATTTTGAGTAATCAAAGATAACAGGCATGCTTCTTTGGATTCGAATATTGTGAAGCACATCAAAGACCGACAAACAGGGGCCTATGTTTCAGGGTAACAGAAAAGATGTGTCATTGAAGACAAACATGGAGCATTAAAGGTTCATCACAGCCACCGCCAGAAAGAGAGCAGATGTCAAAGAATGAAGTTCATTGTAATTAAAGCCATCAAAGCTACCGCTGTAGTAATCCACTTGGCAGAGAATGAATCTTGATTGTAATAAATGCTATGTCCAGCATGATGTAGAATTAGAATCTTATTTGTTTTAGGTTTCTAGAGCTGTCAATTAGTAGTAAGTGGCTTTTATTAGTTAGTTTAAAGGTGAATAGGTGTCATTAGAAAAGGACTTCGAGTTCCCCTCAGATGAATCGGAGTCAGGTAGAAGAACTTTATAAATAGCTGAAACAGAAATAAAGAAAGGGTTGGATGTTTTTGAGAAACAGAGTTTTTTTTGGCTTATGTAAGAACTTGTTTTCAGTAATACAAATGACTGCTTTTTCTTCTCAGGATTCATACATTGTTTCAGATGCTCAAGATATATGTGGTTTTGTTTTATCCTTTATGTTTTACAGCTTTATAGATACACAATCACTCAGAATTCACTCTGCTGCTCTGATTTCCTGTGTGTATTTGTAAGTTGAGGTTTATTTGAGAAGTGTCTTGAGTGTTTAAACATTACATGCCCTGACTTCTATGAATGAGTGGTTTTATAGTTTGCTGAAATGATGATTAACTCCATGAGCCCAATGGAAATCTTTGTAAGGTCTGTCCAGCCAATTTATATGTTAAATTTACTTTGCAAGAGTTAGCCATCTCATCAATATTTAAAATCAATAACCCTTTGAGAGAGCCCTCTCAGGCTAAGGAGGCTAAGCCTTAGTCAAAAGTCTGGTTTGAAATAGTTACACAGAGTCTGACTGATTAGCAGCCTTCAGTGCTTGATTTTGTGATAACACCTATGATGGGCCTCTAAATTGTATATATTTTAAGGCCCATTTCAATAGTACTCGACACTTAAAACATTTGTTTAAACCCTTTACCTACACATTATAGAGTTAATTCGTAGTCTTAATGGGTCCTTAGGAATTTGAGTTTCCATTTCTTATTATGTGCCTAATATTATTTATTTTTTAGAATAATGAGAGAATATTGAGTAAATTTTGAAGATTTATTGATTGAGAAAATCTAGGGATGTGTTCCACGCTACGGGAGAAGCTAGAACTTAGTATTTAATGAAGATCCTACTGTTGGGAACTAGATCCACATTTTGAGGTTTTTTTAAGGGAAAGCTACCTCCTTTTAAGGAGGATGCTTCCCCATCAATTTGTATAAGTACCAATTCGAATTAGCATCTAGGGGCATTGTTTTTTTAGTCTTCTTGTGAAGAAAACTTGTTATTTAACAATTCTACTTTCATTTCCGGCAGGGATGTAATGAAGTTTCATTTCATTTTCAAATTTTAAGGCTTGGTTTCCTCATAGGACTCTAAGTATCCTTTGGCTTTGCGATCCTAGGAGCCTCATAGCCCTAGTGTACAATTTATTTATCTTCTTTGCATTTATTATTCACTTTCATCTGTTATTATTGCATTTCCTATTTCTGCATTTAGTATGCATACTTCATCTGTTGTAGGTTAGATTGGTTAAATGATTGAAGTAAGTTATTTTACCATTCATTTATATAGTTACAAGTATGATGCATCATTATAACAACTCTGCAAAGTCATATTCATCATTGATTTACTTGGATTGGTTTACTAGTTCATAATTTTGGAATATCTAGTTTTAGTAATAAATTTTTGTTGAATTTTAGCACGAGTTAATGAGCTTATTTAGAGTTGATTCAACTTATATTGAAGTCTAGAAACATCCAATAGTAATAATTACCCCACAATATTTTCTCTTGATTAGCTTATTTATTTGGGTACTTAAATCAGCATACTACTCCACTGTTCTAAAATTTATGGTTTTACTAATAAATTTATGCTAAATTTTAGCACGTGTTAATGAAATTTTTTTGAATTGATTCCACTTGGATTGAAGCCTAAAAGTACTGAAATTAATACAAAAATTTACTCCACATCATTTGATTATCTTGGTAATTTAGCAAGTTAACTCAAGAAACAAGCATGATATAACAATCTTGTAGCAGCACACAGATTTCTTCAAATCAATTCTAGAATTTCATCCAAAGTTTTTTCGCATTCCTCGTCACTCCACAATGTCATTTAAGACTTGAAAATGGATTTGAGAATACCAAATACCCCCTAGGTACTTTTATTTCGTAGTCTTAATTTCATTCTGCAAATAGGTTATGTTGTTTCTATTGAGTTACAAATGATTTACCTTCTACATTCTTGAGAATTTAATTTTCTTCTTGCAAGTAGAATATAATTTATTTTTTCTTTGCAATAGAATATAGGTCTATTTTCTGCAAAGAAAGTTAGGTTTACTTTTATGGCATTTCCTATCTACAAAATAAACAAGCTTTACTTTTTTTTCATTTACTTTCATGCAATTAGATAAGGGTTTATTTCTTTCCATTTGATTCTCTGCAATAGAATAGGCTATATTTTAGTAATTCCATTCCCTACAAAGTTAAGCTAGGCTTATAACATAGTATTATTTGTGCATCTTCGTTCACTTAATTTCATCATACCAATGAAATAAGGACACATTGCATGTTGCACACATAGTGCTGACACGTCTTAAGTTTTTACGAACTCTCGATTGATAATTAAATTTGGTAGCCTTGGGTGTTGCAACATTCTTGTGGTAATATTGGTTCTCATCACTTTTTGGCGTCTTTGTCAAGGAGGGGGTCATATCAAGCACTCTATTATTCTTGGATTTATTTCTTCTTTCTTTTATACATTCATATTTTCTGAAAAAACAAAAGATTGCATTAGGCATCTTTCATTTCAAAAACTGAAAATTGCATTGTAATAGAATTTTCATTCTCTCTCTCTCTCTCTCTCTCTCTCTAGATATATATATATATATATATATATATATATATATATATATATATATATATATATATATATATATATATATATATATATATATATATATATATATATATATATATATAGATATATATCTTCAATACCATAAACCCCCCACTTAATCATGTGTTGTAGCAAGAACCACATCTCCATCCACTATTGCGCATAGAAGAAGAAGAGGTGGCTGAGAAATTAGGAGGCATGGAGCAACTCTACCTTGTCAACTCATATTAGTGAGATATGAACTACCCCTCCTCTTTCAATACAATTTATAATGCACAATTTCAACTTTAGTATCCACCTAGCACCTCACCTTGGTCTATCCCCACTCCATGTTATTATCTTTCCCAATGGGGTGATACATATTTCCCTCAATATCCATGGTATTTTCCTCCCCAACCTTTCATTCCTCATTTTCATCCATATCAACACCAACCTCCTCAATGAGGTGATCCATATTTCCCTCAACATCATTAGTGTTATCAATTCCAATATCCATGTCATCCATCTCCACCACAACCACAACCTCAACCATAACCATATCAAATACCCACTCAACTACTTGCATAGCCACTTCCGAACTCAAACAATTAAGTAACTCAGCTCACTTACAATGTTCAATTACAAAATCTCCAAATAACTCTTGATCTAAATGATATTCATATTTTATTAGGAAGAGTATTGAATAAAAGAGATTATTTTGTTTCCATTGAAAAACAACATCCAAAAGAAGAAGGCCCAAAGGAGTCTAAATAATCATGTACCACATTTCATAGAGAGCATCCATTGGAGTCTAAGATTGAAAAATTTCTACTATCCTTATCATCATATTCTTTATATGTTCAAGAGACTAATAAACAAATAGTAGAAGATTTGAATGGCATGGAATAAGAAGATATACATTATGATATAGATAAGCAAGTGAGCCAAGGGCGTGTTTTTATAATTGTTCTATGATGTATCAGTTACTTTAGCCCAATTTATCTTTTCATTAACATTTCATCCAATTATTAGCAGTATAATCAATCATAATCATAACTGAAGAAAGAACAATATATGCAGTGACAAAGAAGACAACAACACAACCATAAGAGACATCAGATTGGTCCAAGACCAAAGAAAAACCCCACAAGGAGGAAACACTTTCAAATATTCTTCTTTAGTAGATCATCATAAAAAGATTTCAGCAAAGAGTACAATAAGACCAATACATATAATTGCAGCGGATAATAACAAATCAGGTCTACAAATCTGTGTAACAGTAGATAGTAATCCAGATCTACCAGATCAATGAAGTCAACTAAAACCAAGATGTTAACCCCTAGATCTAAACTATGGTCGCCTTCATCAACATTATCTATGTGCGACCGAAACTCCTTGGTCACTCTCTCGGTCACTATATGCAGGCGAATGTGACTGCAAAGTCGCTCTGAGGAAGTCTTTATGCATGCAACTATGGCATAATACAGCTAAAACTCAAATTCTCTCCCTTACTATTGATATGTGAGCATCCGAGATGTCCTAGTCACTCCCAGGACTACTATGTGTGACCGACCAGGGACATAAACCTTTCGATCTACCTCTTAACCCAGAGTCACTCTCACTAAACTGTCTCTGAGCGACCAAAGAGCCAGAGTCACTCCCTTGCCTACTTTGTGCCTACGACCAAGGATGAAAATGTCATGTTCTGTGCCAATGACCGAGATCCAGAAAACTCAAACTTAGAGTGAACATTTCTCTTGTTATTTCAGATCCTCTGCAAACTCCTTCCGACATACTTGTGCGATCCAAGACAAAATAGAAGAATATCAAGATGATGTGTTGAAATGAACTTGAGGTTGCTTCCCTTTATAGGCTTTCCTGAGGGTTAAATTGGGGTTAAGATTGACCCAAGCAGTTACCCATGTGATGTTTAGGTTGATTTTGGTCCTCTTGAAAAGAGGAATTTAATGCAAGCAACATCCTTGTCATCTAAGTTGTCTAGTGTGGAATTTGACACATTTTGCAAAAATTAATAGGGCATCGCAAATACATTTAGCTTTGGTTCCAGAAAATCATTAAGCTAGATCATCACTCTCTTATTCAACAATGTTTGGCACCATCACATTCAAAGAAACATGTCTCTCATACTCTGGTATGTATCAAAGCATATCTCTCAAGCCTACATATGATTTTATTTTTCATATTGATATGTACAGGATCCATTGGAAGTATTCTTATACTTAAAAGACATTTTATTATTTTTAAGTAGAGTAGGATATTAAAAATAAATAAAAGGGGAAAAAGAGAAAAAATAAAAGAAAAGGAAAAATAAAATCTCAAGTGAAAATGTCCTCTAAGGTTCCTGAGATTGGCTCGCTGATTGAATAAATCTATGAGGCGATCAATTGTTGGAAAAAAGAGATAAAAAAAGAGTAAAGAAAAAGAAAAGAAAAATAAGGAAATAAGATCCTAAGTGAAAACCTCCTCTAAGGCACCTAGGCAAACTTGATGGTTGAAAACCTCATTGGGGCAGCGCGTAAGCCTAGAATAAAGAGAAATGAAAAAACATAAAGATAAAAGGATCCTTTTCTCTAGGTATATATCTTTGATATATGCAGGTTCTCTCCAACCTGTGCAAGAAACAACAAGAAGTTAGGACTACAAGAAGAGCGATTGATTAGAAAAGCAGGCATCTAGTGAAGGGTCATCAAACTTGAGCTTTTCACCTCCTTTACCAATATGATCCAACAAGGCTAAGGCCAATTCTATCCATCAATCTCTTCCATTTCCAACCTTATCCCATCATTCGCAAGACTTTCCCATTCCTTTTTCTTGTCATCCTTAGTTGCTACAGGAAATTTTTGTGCTACTACAGGATATTCCAAAATTGGAAAAAAATACAAAGCATAAAGTGTCTTGATCATATATTGCAAATAGTGCATCCATTGTCAAAGATTTTTTATATGGAGATGAATAAGTATGATGGTAACATGATCAAAAAAATTTAGAAAATTCCAGTGTATATTTTTCAAGAAATTGGCCACCATCAGTGACAACCATTTCTCTTTTTTCTCACGATTTGTGCATCCATTGGCCAATTTTTTTTATGGGGACATGCATAAGGATGATAGTAAAATGATCAATAAATTCTAGGTTAATAAACAATCTACCATTTGAGAGATATTGGCTAAACAAGTCTGCTACAGAAATTTTATAGGTTACTATAGGAAATTTCTTGTATTACTATAGGAAACTATCGAGCAATGGAAAAGGTTATAAGACTGAATTTTTTTTTATCTTTGAGAAAGGGGGAAGATCCTTAGGACTCCATACAACTGATAAACCTCACCAACATCTCCAAATATTTCCGTTATTCCACTCTTTCACCAAAAAAATCCCACCTTTTCAATTATTTTCACCTGTCCAAAGCAAAAAATGTTCCCACGTCACTATCAGCATTCCCCTCCTAAATTACGGAAGTTTTCCAAGGGCTACAACATAGAAACTAAGTGGGTTTGAGGGACCTTTGTGGCTACTATAGGAAACCACACAGTCCTATAGCAGTATCCAAAAACCCTACAAACTCATCTTGCACCAGCACTACAGACATATAAGGAAGTTTACAACATTCTAGAAGGAAAAACATGACCCTGAGAATCTACAAGACCCCCTATAAGCTACTATAGGATTGCCAATCCTATAGGAGCAACACATGGTTCAATCATTTTCTGAAGTAGAGTATCTAACACCATGATGAAGTGTTCTAAGAAGCCTCCAAAGCAATAGAAGAATCTAGGACTTCATAATCATCAAAGGCAACACCAAGAAATGGTGAGTTTACGGGGCCCTTATGATTGCTATAGGAAACTATGTTTCTTGTAGCGTCCTTCAAGGGCCCAACGAAGCCACCATTTACCTTTACAAATTGAAGGACAAAGGTGATGAAGGCCTTAGCATCACCAAATTGAATGAAGGAGGACCCTAGCAATAAGAAGAAGGTTGGGTAGTAATGAAATGAACATATCTCTAATAGTCGCCAGCCATGAAGACAAAATATTTTCCTTCATGCAACACCTGCAAAACAAGTCTTCACATCCAAAGCATCAAAACTCGAAGCTCCATAGGTAAGCAAGGTATGCAAATCAAACCCTCTGGATTCCATGAAACACTATGTAATTTCCCTTATGTGTATTTAAGTATCGGAGGTCACTTCTTGGCTAGAAAAAAGTATCCATCTATCTCAACTCCCACATGAGGAGATAGGATGAGACAAAATAGGAAGTCTCATGCAAAATGTATTCGTTGACTTATTTGGTGAGGTGGCATGATCTCATGATATCATAATCTCGTGATTTTAATTTTAAATTACAAGTAATGAGGAAATTTCTCATGCACGTTGATCCCACCTACAACCTCATATCAACAACTCAAGCTACCATATACCACCTCAAATCGAGGAGAAAGAAGTTTGCATGCCACAAGGGAGCCACTCCTACAGGAGAGATTTTATATAAATAAAAAAAATTATTATATAGGAGAGCTACTATATAAAATACCTACTATAAGGGTGCTGGAAAATAATTAATTATTTGCTACAGGGTATAAAGAAACAAAACATAGTTACAAAGGTCTTGTTACAGACAATCTAGGCTGCACAACGGTAAATTCTCCAAGAGTGAAAGGTCTCCAAGTCAACTGGTTGGTAATAAAATCATCCCTCTCTTTTGCTTCAATTTATCTGCCATCATTTCTCCCTCTGTAAGAAGAAAGAGCTCTTGTTAAGTGTTTTCAATTCCTTAACTTAGTGAATAGAGTGGAATTCATATTGCTTGTCAAGGATGGAGAATTTGAAGGATAATATGATGTGTTATGGCCAAGAATACGAAAACCAATCCTACAATTTAAAACTAAGGCTACCATTATCAAAACTTTTTAAATCTTCTACAGGGAAATTTGTTTCATGTTGTAGCCCCTGTTAACCATTAGCCCAATTGTTTTTTTTCTCTGAAGGGAGTTTCCACAAGGGATGGAAGGTATACTTACCAAGGGGAACCCTTAATACAATTTGTGGGAGGCATAAGGAATACTTAAAATTTTGTGGGAAAAAAACAGTCATACAAGTCAAACTCTATTTTGATAGCCACGACACAGAACTCACAAATTGGCAACATGAGTGGAGATTTTAACAAAGGAAAAACTAAGAACACTAATAGGGTCCATAAACACCCTAAGGTGTTCACCATTTTCCAAAATTAAAATTCGATGTGATTCTTTGAAAATTGAATGGGTATTGCATTGGAATTTACAGTCAACCTATGAATTCCAAGTGACCAAGATTTTATGATAGCAATAAGAGAATTGGAGATCCATTTCAATGAAAATGACATAAGAAATATCACTACCTTTGATGAGCCAATGAGTGCCAAGAAAACCTTATTTTTGCAAGGAGTCAAAACATGGTGCTACAAGATTATGTACATGGTTCTACAAGATATTGTGCATAGTGTTAAAAGATTTTGTAGAGGGTGCTACAGGAAGTTAATTCTGCCCAAAAATTTGAATAACAAAGGAAATCATTAGGATAAAGGATAGGAAATAATATAGAGAAGCATACAAGGCAACCAACAGAAAATGAAATGGGTCATCACATAGATCAAGAAACAAGGGAGCCAATGACACCACAACAATAGAGGCAAGTGGAGGATAGTCAGAAGGAAAAGGATTGAGTTGCTCAGGGGTGGGAAATAGTTCTAGTAAGGGGGAGATGATGGGCCTCTAAATTGTATATACTTTAAGGGCCATTTGATCATTACTAAACACTTAAAACATTTGTTTAACCCCCTTACTTTCACATTATAGAGTTAATTCATAATCTTAATGTGTCCTTCAAAATTTGATTTTCCCTTTTTTATTAAATGCCTAATATTATTTATTTTGTAGAATATTGAGAGATTGAGTAAATTTTGAAGATTTATTGATTGAGAAAATCTAGTGATGTGTTCCCTGCTATAGGAGAAGCCATAAATCAATATTTAATGAAGATTCCTACTTTTGGGAGCCAGATCTACTTTTTGATGGATTTTGTAGGGGAAATCTATCTTCATTCAAGGAGTATGCTTCCCCATCAAATTTTTATAAGTACCAATTCGAATTAGCCTCTAGGGGCATGGATGTTTTAGTCTTCTTGTGAAGAAAACTTATTATTTAGCAGTTCTACTTTCATTTCCAGTAGGGATGTACTTGAATTTTCTCTAGTAATGAAGTTTGATTTCATTATAAGCTTCTAAGGCTTTGTTTCCTTCATAAGACTCTAAGTATCCTTGGGCTTGGCGATCCCATGAGCCTCAAATCCCTAATGTACAATTTTTTTATCTTCTTTTCATTTCTTATTCATTTGCATCTCTTATTCTTGCATTTCTTATTCATTTGAATCTCTTATTCTTGCATTTCTTATATCTGTATTTAGTATTCATGCATCATTTGTTGTAGGTTAGATTTTTTTTTTTCTCAGTAAAATTAAACTATTTCTATTGAGTAAAATATAGTACAATCAAGAGTGACAGGAAACCGGTCGACCGGACATGATGAAACTATCAACCTCAGTCCCGGAGAAGGGGTGAATCAAACACGGAGCTACAACTATTAAATTGAGAGAAAAAACTTACAATTACCCCATAGGGGCAGAATTCTCAACACGATGTTTTTTTCCTTTCTTTTTATTGAATTTTATCCATCCATCCTGGGGAGTATGAGCTAAAACAACTTGAAGACTGGAGTTCTCCAACAGGGGGGTCTCCTTATCTGATTCAGAAGAGGAGGTCTAATGGACGCATTTCTGGGAGACTGCTGTGACAGTGGTGTGCGTAGGAGTATCAGTGGACGGATCCATCATCTGAGGCGCCTAGTCCGATTCTGCATCGCTCTCCTCATCTTCCGAGCTTGAGGAATCAGAACTCACTGCTGGCAGCGGAGGACAAGGGGTCCAACGTTTGGGTTTGGTCTTTGCAAAGTTGCCCTTTTTCGATTTTGCAGGCAGCGATGGGCAAGAATTCTGTAGGTGCCCAGTTAGGTGACAATGGCGGCAGCGGAAGGCAGTGTTTTCATAATCCAGATTCTGGGTCCAAACAAAGTCATTGATCTTGAGAATGATTTGGTCTGGAAGTCCTTTGCTTAAATCCAGCTCCACACATATTCTAGCATATGTGTGGAGACCTTTGGTTTCCCGCCAGAAATCTCCCCTAATGAAACTGCCCAAGGTGTTGCCTATGGCTCTATATACAATAGTATGCCATAAGTGGGCAGGTAAATTTGGAAGCATGATCCATACAGGTGTCCTGGTAATGACTGCAGTTGCTGGATCAAAATCTGGGAACCAAGGAGTCAAGAAGAGCCCTGCAGTTCCCATGAACCAAGGGCCTTCTTCTAAAGCCTTTTTATAATGCTTACTGTTATCAAATAGAACAATGAAGTAACCTTTTGAACAGAAACTGATCTTACAATGATGAGTCCAGTTTGCATGGATCCATGCATAGAGATCCTGAGATCGTGGCCACAGTCCATTAAATCTGCAAATGATGGCTCTTTCTGCAAATTCTTGAAGTCAGGTTGCAAGATCATCATGGGTGATTTCAACAGAGGGAGCTTCATCTATCTTATCAACCAAAAAGGGCTTAGATTTAAGGGCCTCCGAGGGTTTGGGGGTTTCAGAGTGTACTGCATCTTTGTATGAGAAAGGAGGAGCAGAGGATGACTGTTCAGCTGCACCTCCTCTCAGACGAAGGGTTACCACCAAAGAGTTGTTCCTGGGAAATGTTGTAAGAAGAGAGGGGAAGAAGGTCTTCTAGTTGCTTGCCTTGAAAGAGAAGTCTCTAAAGGCCTGAAGGGATCCCAATCCGACGTTCTAGATCCAGTTTGAGATCCAGCACTGGATCTGAAGAACTGACCCAATGCAGGATGGTTCTGCCTGAAGGCTGAGAAATTTGGATCTGAAAGGAGTCTAAGAAGAGCCTAGACCCAGTGTCAGGGCTTCTTGTGCTTCCGAGAGCAGATCTGCCATGGCGATTTTCCATCTGGGGTGTCAGACCTACAAGATCTTGGCCAATCTGTCTATTGTGAGCCCGATCTGAAGGAGACTTTTTGTTATCTAGCATCCAAAGTTGGGTTTGGTGTGGACTGATATGCTTATTAGGCCTCATGGTGGATCTGAGTATTTGACCTCCTTCCGTGGTCAGGATACCCGATCCAGCTTTGTAAATCGTCCCTACAGACGCCTCTTGTACTGGATCTGGAATAAAGGGGGGATAAGTAAAGAAAGGAATTACCCTTACCACAAATACATTGCATTGAGGACTATTTGCTTCGGCTTCATCCACAATCAGTATTTCCTCCTACCTCACATCTTCCACAGGGGTTTGGAAACTCTGATCTGGGCTATGCTCCTGGCCGATCTCCTTAGCGTCTGTAGCCCTTTGCATACCGGAGGCAAAGACAGTTTTTCCAAGGTCGGTGGGGTGCACGACTTTGGGGCTGATCTAGATGAGCCCAACAGAGATGAACTCGCCTTGCCCGTGGCCAAATCGATCATCGTAGCCATCAGATGTCAAAGCCTTGCCCTGGACAGGTTGCGTGCAGTCAGTCTGACTCTGCTGAGGGTTTTCTTGGGTCCCAAGGTTCTTTGTTGGGGCTATCTGGAGGATCGACTTGTCCAGGGTTATGCCTATGGGATCCGTCAAGGAGGCACGATCAGTTCCTGCGTCCGTATATCCATTCCTCGAGCCACTTCGAACCAGGGTATCCGCCATCGCAGTCTCTTCCACACTGTTCGATCCACTGTTGTAGGTTAGATTGGTTAAATGATTGAAGTAAATTTTTTTCAGGTCATTAATATAGTTACAAGTATTTTTCATCCTTAGAATACATTTGCAATGTCATATTCATCACTGACTTACTTGGATTGCTTAACTAATTCATAATTTTGGAATTTATGGTTTTATTAATAAATTTCTACTGAATTTTAGCACAATTTAATGAGATTCTTTCAAGTTGATTCCACTTATAATGAAGTACAAAAAAATCCATCTTAATAACAAAATTCACCCCATAAAATTTTCACTTGATTAACTTAGGCATTTGGGTACTTATATCAACTTACTAGTTCATTATTCTGAAATTCTTGGTTTTAGTAATAAATTTATGCTGAATTTTAGCACGTGTTACTGAACTTATTTTGAGTTAATTACACTTGGATTGAAGCCTAAAAACATTCAAATTAATAACAAAATTTAACCCACAATGTTTGCATTTGATTAGCTTGGGCATTTAGCAAGTTAACTCATAAAACATACATCCTCTAACAATGATGTAGCAACACACAAATTTCTTCAAATCAATTCCAAAATTTCCTTCAAAGCTTTTTTCTCATTCCTCATCACTCCACAAATCCATTAAAGCCTTGAAAATGGATTTGAGAACACCATAGACTCCCTAGGCACTTTTCTTTCATAGTCGTAGTTTCATTCCGCAACTAGGTTATGTTGTTTCTGTTATGAGTTAAAAGTGATTTACCTTTAGCATTCTTTAGCATTTGATTTTCTTCTTGCAAGTAGAATATAATTTTATTTTTCTAGAGTAGAATATAATAGGTCTATTTTCTACAAAGTAGATTAGGTTTACTAATTTTTTTCATTTCCTTTCTGCAAAATAGATTAGGTTTATTCTTTTGTCATTTACTTTCATGCAATTAGATTAGGGTTTATTTCTTGCCATTTGATTCTTTGCAATAGAATAGGATATATTTTAGTCATTCCTTTCCCTACAAAGTTAAGATAGGCTTATAACATGGTGGCGTCTATGGATATGTGTTCACTTCATTGCATCTGATCAATGAAAGAAGGACACATTGCATGTTGCACACATAGTGCTAACAACTCTTAAGTTTGAACGAACTCCAGATTGATATTTAAAATTGGTAGCCTCAGGAGTTGCAACATTCTTATTATAATATTGGGACTCATCATCCTATAAGAAAAAATGAATTAAAATGTTAAAAAATGTAATTATGGAATTTATGCATTTTTTAACTACGACTATTTAAATTTGGTTGTCTCCAAATTTAACAAAATTGCTATATTTGAAACCAAATATATCCATGTCACCAACTGTTAGAGCTCCTGAACAACAATGCTTTCACCATATGACCTTGGTGCTATGAACAAATCGTTATAATGTCAGGGCAAAATGAGGACGGAGCTCTTGCAGATTCCATTCTCTGTCGACTACTTGGAGGTCTAACTTACCCACAATCCTTTGAATTTTCTGCCAAATTTTGTAACACTACAAAACATTACAAAAATGTAATCTTGGCACAAAATTTGATGTAGGTCAAAGATCACAGGTCAAGGTGTAATCCCTTCTTCTTTTTTCTCTAACTTGCCCCAAGGCTCGGCTAGCCGAGGGTCCCAGCCTTTGAGTCCATTTTCTTTGTTTTTGCCAAAAAAAATACACAGAAAAATATTGCAAAACACATCCCCTGTCATGAACTTTGAGGACCTTCCTATGAAACCTTGTTGATAGCATCTGTACCAAGTGGTGGCTTCTGAGTGGTGTCATGTGTCACTCAAATTTGGCCCACTCAGCCACCCAAACATGTCGAATCTTGCATGCCATGTGTCACTTTTTATTGGTGCCATGTCACGTTTGACATCATGCTAATGTTTTCATCCACTTGTGTGTGCTCATCATTTCTATCGCCCAATCTCAAACTTCCATGTGTCATCCATGTTATAAATTTGTACGGATGAAAAGGGTCCCAAAAACTTGGTTTTTTAATGAATTTTATTTATAAATTTAAATAGCTAGAACAATTAAATAAACATTTGGGGGTCGAGGCACTTTCCTATCTACGCACCAGCACCAACGCTCATTTTCTAACTCGCATAGAAGCCCGATTGGGTCCCACAAGGTCGAGGGTTGGGAGTCGGAAGGATTCCTTGCTGAATGCTGCCACACTTGCTATGACTTTTGACTAGGCTAAAGGCCTGTCGAGGTTGGGGTTTGGGGCATATCCAGGCCCAACTCAAAACCTTTGCTAACTAGAAACTTGTCCTTCTTTGAATTTTCTTCTCTTACAAGTGTTGAACTTTGACCTGCAATAAATTTTGATCTAATAATCCTTTTTCAGACTTCAACATACCATTAGAAATCTCTTTCAAATCTTTATCCATGTGAGTGGGTCCTAAGTAAACTTAAGCATGAAATTAAAATGGCTTCAAAGTATTTTCACCTTGACCACCTTTTCTTTTGTTGTACTTGAGATGATCTTGTTCTCTGCTCATTCTACTTACATTCATCTCTACCTTTTCCATGATATTTTCATTTTCCATCAATGACAACATATTTCTAACATACATGATGTTCAAATGAATCTATATATAGTATGGTTGGATAGTCCTCTCTAAGATCTTTCCAATAGTGTATCACACTTGGTAAAACTCTTTCTAGATGAGAAGATATGTCAGTTTGAAAGTCCACATAGAAGAAAAATGATGAAAAGGGGACAAACCCCAAAACTTTTAAAGGTCGAGCAACTTCCCAACTGAATCTTTGTTTACTTAGGCAATGAAAGGTGGTTGGTGCCCAACTTGTGTGAAGTTTAATAAGTTAATGTTCGTGCATATTTAGGTGGATCTTATAGTCAAGAGTGAACTATGGCTTTATGAGTGGAGGATTGTTTGCAAACTTGCATGAATTTTAATGGAGTTCGATCCCCTCTTTCCATTTGGACATGACACGCAGACATGCAGGTGGACCAATCAAGAAGTGACATGTGGCAACTGTAGGTGGACCCATATATGGATGCCAAATTCACCCCCTCATGGCACTTTGACATGGACACACATGTGGTAGCACAAGACTAGCGCATAATGATGATGTGGTAATATGGTGATGATGTGGCAGCACGACAAGGTGCCACATGGCATGCTGATTTGGAATTTTTTGTTGGTAAATAGGGAGGAATTTGGGTGACTCGTGGCACCACTTAGAGAGTTACATGTGGTAGTGGTGAAGTCATACTGACATTATCATAGGTTTGACTATGGACCCTTAGGGTCAGGCCACAAAGTGTGGACACATAAAGGGTTATAAAAAAGCGTCAAATATCAAACTTTTATCGTCGTGAGTTTCAAATTTACATCATATTTGACCTAGACCAAGGGCCCACACACACACACACACACAGATATATATGTGTGTGTGTGTGTGCCAGTGTGATGACAAAATGCATGTAAAACAATCAATCAATATCTTTGTGTAGCCCAAGTGTGCATTAACATATTGGTTCTGGTTCAAGCCCGAAGGTGATTAATTGGTTTTGGTTATAGCCCGAAGGTGTATTAGCATATTAGTTTTGGTTGAAGCTCGAAGGAAAATTGGTTTTGAATGATGAACAATGTATGCACAGTGGTATATTGATTAAATCCCGAAGGCACATTAGTTTGAATAGTGAAGCATGTAGGCATAGTAGCGTATTGGTTAAGGTTCAGAGGAACATTGGTTTTTTGAATGGTGAAGCCCGTAGATGAAATGGCATATTGGTTGAAGCCTGAAGGAACATTGATTTGAATGGTAAAGCATGTAGGAACAATGGCATACTAGTTAAATCCAACAGGCACATGAGTGTATTGGTTCTGGCTGAAGCCCATTTGTGTATTGGTTCTAGTTAAAGCCCATTGGTTTATTGGTTTTGGTTAAAGCCCAAAGGAACATTGGCATATTGGTTTTGAATGGTGAATCCCATAGGCTCATTGGTATATTGGTTATGGTTGACATTGAAGGCACATTGGCATATTAGTTATGTTACAAGTTTGAGTCTTGTCTGAGACATATGAGGTATATGGTTAATCTTGAAGGTTTATCCTTTTAGTACTATCAACACGACATCACTTTGTGGTTAGCATTATTGGATATGTCATTTTCATTCCCTACTAAGGACTTATTTTTTGTGGTAGAAAAGAATTGCTGGTTATCATTTTTGTTTGGGTTGTGGAAGGAATTGGTTATGTTACGAGTTTGTGTGTGTGTGTGTGTGTGATTGCAAAGAAAACACGTTTCAAAGCATTATTTAACATGACACATTACATAGGGAGATTGGTGGTTTGGTTTGGTTTGTGTCATAGAGGTCCCGAGGTCGAGTCTATTGAAATAAGAAAAAGTTTGTTTTAATTGGGAATATTGACACGCGATAAAGTGCATTTATTCGAACCTGTAAAAGTGTATTATGTAGAACAATAATAGTGCATTCAGTCAAACATGCCATGAAAAGTAAATTTTGTTGACTATTTAATTTGTACTTAATGGCTAGATTTGTATTTGACATGTAGATCAACTGTTCCAATTTTTTTCAGCCTCACAACATATACAAATTTTAAAATATGCAAGTGCATGGGATGGATCCAACAACAAAGAGAACTTAAATCTAATCATCCATATCATATTGTAATCACAACATGTGAAGAGTTTAAAGAGTGCTTATGTATGCATTGGATCCAACAAATAATAATGCCTCAATCCAATAGCCCATGTCCATATTAGGCTCATACATGCATGGTGGTTAAAGAAAGGAGAGCACCTAATCTGATATCTAGTATGACATGGAAAATCCAATGATGTGGTAGCAACATGGGGTGACATGTGACAGGTAAAAATGGAATTTTTGGCTATCCAATTAGATGATTTATAGTTGACACATGGCAAGTACATGTCAACACTCAGACACGTGGTAATCTCTAATTAATCACAATAAATGACATTGAAAGTGATGCAAAAATAGTGGTTCCTACACCAGGGTACCAGGGCATTGGGAACTGGAGTTCATTTTTGTATAAAAAAAGTCAAAGTTCACATCCAATATGACTTGGATGGTATGACATGGTAGAGATGATTTGGAAAATGTACCACATAGAAGGTTGTGATTGGTCCATTGTGGATTGCTGTGGTAGTCCTTTAGGTCTTGTGACTTCTACCAGGATAGCATTTGGTGATGTTTTTGTGTGTATTTTGATTTGGATAAAGTGTTTAAAAACCAATTTTTTGCACCAAAAATAGCATGTGAAAAGGATAGCCTAGTGTGGGCCCTAAAATGGGTTATTGGAGTACCAGGAGGTTGAAATGAACATATATTAGAGAATTCCAGTACACTGTAGTCAGATGTAACAAAGAAATAATTGTTGATTGCAACCAAAGGGAGTAAGGATGCATCATTTCCATTTTGTCTACTAGGTTTAGGAGTATAGTGGTATTGATACATTAGAAATAATAATATAAAGTGCATCGGATATTTGGTATGGAGACAAGGATGTGGTCACAACCCATGGTCATGAGTGATCAACCATTTAGCACTTAGATCTGAGAGATTCAAATGATATTCTGTATCTAGTGATTAAGCACTTCGTTACAGGGTCAAGTTAGAAGGTGAAAAAGACCAGCACCCAAGGATTGTGAGCCAAGGAACAACTATGGTATCCAATATGTTAAGAACACAATCACCTCCCATGGTCATATATGGGAATTCATATAGCACTCAAAGTTGAGGGGTTTGAAAGATCCTCAATATCTAGTATACTAAATATTCAATCATAAACCACGATCACGAAGCATTGAGGGGAAGGTTCTTAGTGTTAAGAATTACCGCATCAGTAGATGTAAAGAATAAAAGTTGCTAGTATACCAAGATCTCAATATGATAAGCCCACAATCACGGACATGGCCATATGTGAAAGTTTTGAGCAGTAAAAGGTTGGATGGAAAAGAGTTATCATTTGAACTACAGAAACACAAGCATAGCACCATCACAAATATGAATTGTGTCGTTACAGTGGAAAACCTATGAGTGAGGACCAGGAAGTTAAGGAATTGTTAAGAGCATGTGGGCACATTGAATTGACTGATCCATTCAACCCATGATACCATGGCTAAATACCATGGATCAACACCCATGGTAATAGAAGTTTTGATCTATAAATATTGAACTAGTCAATTGAGAATGATGTTGAAACAATGCACAAGTGAAGAGGGTGAGAACTCAGGAGAGAATAGATAAGACTAGTGATATTGAAAGAACTATAGTATATTAAGTAATGGGTGAGACAAATACCAAAATAGGGTGAAGAATAAGTGAGAGTATTGAATTTGTTTTCATTGATCTCAAGTTCAAGGGAAATCCCTAGTGGACACATGACTGTCAAAGTCAGGGAGAGTTCTTAACAAAGGCCATGAATGAAACTTTATGTTCTCCATTGAACAAAATTTGGCATTTTCTCCTCGAACTTTGAATTTCTTGATATAGACCACTAAATCATCATTAACACTAATCAAACCGTGACTAGAGGGCCTATTTAGTGATTTACATACTTAGTTGGATCTTAGACTTTATTTGTATCTAAACATTTGGATATCCAACAACTCACCAAGCTAAAACACTTAGCTAGATTTCGGATTTTGCATGTATCTAGGAATCCATCCATCCAGATTAAATCTAATTCATTTTCTCATATGGGAATTTGGTCATCCAGTGGTGCACTAAAATAGCATCTTAATAAAGTAACCAGATTCCATATTTATGTCTCGACTAGCGGATGGATTGCAAACAATGGATAAGTGGTAGTGTGACATGGATAATAGTTGGTAATGATGTGGAAAATAGGTGGAAGAGGTGATGATGTGGTGGAAGTAACGTATGACATGTGGTAGGAAGAAATGGATTTTTTGGTCAGACAACTGCAGGATTGGAAAGGGAGACATGGAAAATACAGGTTAGCATCAATACACGTGTTAGGCTTAGGTTAGTCGTAGAAGGTGACTTGGAAAGTGAAGTGGTTGTTGTTCTAGAAAGTGACGTGGAAAATTGTGGGTCTCATTCCATAGCTAAAGGTTTTTGAACTAATCCAGCTATCTGCCATTTCACTGAGGTAAAGTGTTTAGTTGTTCAACCCAAATTCTGGATGGAAGTGAAGAAAAGTAGATTGTCAAGGTTCTGGTGTCAAGGATCCACATAGAGGAAACAAAGAGGTATCCAACATCTGACCATCAAGTGGTAAATGGAGTTAATTGTTTAACTTTTTAGCCCGGACTCGTGATTCAAGTGAAGAAAAGGAGATGGTCAAGGTTTCAATAGTCAAGGGTCCACACTAAAAGGTAAATGAAATTTCATATGGGCATCTGGCAATCTAGATGTGAACTGAGTGTTTTCAATTATCAAATATCCTAGACTATAGATACATTAGAGAGGTGACTTAATACCAAGGTTACAACCCTAAGTCACAAAGGGTTTGCATTTAGCACCCAGAGTTAGAGGAATCAAAAATCCAATCTAGGCATCTGATGATTTTCCTATCATTAGGGGAATTTTGTGGTCTAAAATGGGCCTCCTAAGAAAAGTGTACAACCAAAATAAAATTTATAAGAACCAATATGATTGAAGATGATGATGTTCAACATAAAAATATACATTAGTTTCATGTGTCTAACAACAAGGATTTAGGAAGTGGGCATTCATATTATACTACCTAACAATGCCATACAATACATATTGACACGATATCTATAGAATGACACCATATCATAGCCTCAATACACTTATTTCCATAGAATCACTTAATAGAATAGAGCCAATATCATACAATACAAAAATAGAATAGAGTAAACTAGAACAAATCTTTTAGCCACTATGAAACCAATTGAACAACATCTACCCATGTGAACCATCCAACAGTTGAATAGTCGAACAGTGGAAACCTTGATTATCAATAACAATCCTCTATATAGTGGTAGTATTCCATGTTTGTCTTAGGGAATCTCCTATCATCTCACATAGATGAGTTTCCTCGTACATGCAAAACCTTAACTGTTCATCGCACCATACTTAGCTAAATCGCCACCTTAGCACATATCTAACTAACCTGCATCACTAAAAAACACCTTGTTGGTTGAGGAATAATTCAGTTACCATGCAATAGTCTTCAGAATCTCCCGCACATTTTCATGGTATGTTGAGCATTTGTGTGGTCTCTCTAGCACCTATGAGATCTTCTGTGTGTGGACCAACTAGCCTCTACGTAGTATTCCCATACTTGAGCAAAATTTCAAAAACTTTCTCCTCATCTCTTCTTTACCCCAACAAATTTTTCTAAGAAAAGGGGGTAAAATGTTCTCATGCCATATATATATATATGAATGATTAATTGGTAAGGTAGGTCGTGTGGTGATCATAGAATATGACAAGGCATATATGGTATAATCAAGCATGATTGAGGTGAGTACATGCACAACGATGGAATAAGCATGTGGAGAGAATAGGTGTGAAGTGGTTCTATAAACTATGTGAGAGAAAAGGATAAGTGAAAGATATATTAGGATAGTAAAGGAGCATGAAGAATAAAGTGATGTGCTATGTAGCGTGATAAAAGATTACTAGTGAACCGAAAAGAGAATATTGTCATTGAGAAAGAAAATAAAGGAAGGAAATATGAATTAAAGATTGTTTTTATATAAGAAATAAAGGAAGTTCTTCTGGATCCAATTTGAAAATGTGATGAAATAGAGATCTAGAAGGTAAAAGAAATTGGATCAACAAATATAAAAGAAATTGGTGTCTCCTACAAGTTGGTTCTTGCAAATTTAAGGGGATTGTTGTCTCCTGCAAATTGGTGCTTGAAAATATGAGGGGATTGGCGTCTCCTACAAGTTGGTGCTTGCAAATTTGAGGGGACTAATGCCTCCTGTAGGTTGGTGCCTACAAATATCGTATCATTAGTTTGATTCTTGCTTTAATCAAATAATTAAAATATTTTTTTGTGGTTTTCTTCTAGATGGATTTCCACATCTATCTTGTGTTCAATGCTCTTATGTGACTAGTGTATTATTTTTTGGTTGAATGTTTTAAATAGTGTAAAATTTTATTATATTGATTCACGCCTACCCCTCTCTCAGTATAATTGTTAATCCAACAATTGGAATCATAGTGGGTTCCTTCAAAAATAGTCTAACCGCTGGAAGGTAGACCTTAAGGGACTAATGCCTAGTCAAGGAAAATTCTTTTCAAACAGGGCACCTACCTTTGATGGGGCCAATTATAGTTTTTGGAAGGTAAGAAAGATTTATTATTAAATGTATCTTGGTGTTTACATTTGGATGTCTATTGAAGATGGATGCAGAACTCTAGAAACTCGTCCAACATATCCAAATGGAAGAAAGACTTTTAGAAAAAATGTAAAGGAAAAGAATGCAATTTTGTGTGGTCTTATTGAATATAAATTTGTTAAGGTAGTGAACTGTAAATATATCAAGGATATTTCAGAAAAAATCTAGAGCATCTATGAAGGAGATGATAATATAGAGAGATCTAAACTTCAAACACATATAATGAGGTTTGAAAGACTAAAGATGAATGAAGAAGAGAATATTGTAGGATTATTTCATAGAGTTGATGAAGTTGTAAACACCATTAAAGGTCTTCATGAAAATGTTGGTGAAGAAATTGTTGTTCAGAAAGTATTGAGATCTCTTCCCATGAGATTCAATGCCAAGATTTCAACCATTGAGGAGATGAATGACTTGGGCACCTTAAAGATGGAAGAACTACATAGAATTCTCAAAGAATATGATATGAGGATTCGAAAAGAGAGGTCATGACCAAAGGAGGATTCCTTTAAAGTCTCAAAGGAAAAAGAAAAAGAACATCAATAATTCTCCATCCATGAGTCATATGCAAAGGTAGCTCAATTCATGAGAAAATTGAAATGGGGATTTGGAAAGTATAAAGCTAATTTATCACTTAAATGTTTTGATTGTGGTAGAATTGGCCATTTTTCATCTCAGCGTATTTATCCAAAAGTAGAAGATCATGAAAAGGAAAGAGAATATAAGAATAGAAGTAGATCTCATAAATATAAGAGGAGAAAATCTTAGAAGAAGAAAGTCTCAAATGTAAAATTGTAGTAAGAAAAGGCTTTGTTTGACTTGTGCCTTAGTGAAATGGAGAAATTTGAATTTCCACATAGGGAGGATGACTTGAGTTGCAGTTAGCATGAGTGACATGGCGAAGTCACTTAGTTAAGTCAGTCAATTCAGTTTTTTGGGTAATAAGTAGAGTTTTGCGTGAGTTGATTGCTAATATCTAGCAATATAGTGGATTTATAGTTAGTGAAACTCAAGTATCTGAGCTCTAGTCATGAATAGAGCCAGTGGGAGTTCAGATGAGTAGTTGTAATTGTTGTTAACTCACTAATCTCTCAGATAAATAGTAAATTTACTAAAAATAACCCTAGTCATGCATGGAATTCGAATTACCTAGTTGAGAGGAGGAAAAATTCATTAATGTAATCATTATTGTATACTAGTGAGTGTACAGTGTTTGTGTGTATCACCTGAGGCTTTTCTCTTGGGCATTATGTAAGAAAACAAGAGATTTTCCTATTCTTTAGGAGCTAATTTCCTCAGTAATTGCACAAGGGAATACGAGGAGCAGAAAGCCTAGATTTTCGTAAGTATTTTTCCAGGGCAGACTCAGGAGGAAGAGATCCAAATTGTAGTGCAGGTTGAGCTTCAAGGATTGAAGTTGTCATTGTAATACTTCTATATTCTCATATTATATAATATACATAGAGGAGGGGTTCTTGCGAGTTGGTTTCCCCAGTAAAAATATTATTTTCATTGTGACTGAATGATTACATGTGTTTCTATTGTATGTTTTCCTTTTCGTGGATTGAATAGAAGAAATTTGTGTCTATTGATCTCAGTCTGATTTCATTAGCAAATAAAAATTTTGAGTTATTTCTAGATCGTATTAGAACTATTCAAAACTACATAGAAATTAGGTTCCAAATCTTCTCTTAGAGAAATTTTGAATAGCAGATTTGGGGTGTAGGTATTTTCTTTAGTGCAGGAATAATGTCTTTCAATGGACTAAGGCTTGAGTATGCATTAGAGGGAACTTGGAATTTTTGTGCTTGGAAAGACAAGAATGAATTTATGTTGGATGATAATGGAGTGTTGGAGTATCACACAAATTGATATTCCAAAACCTGTGGCATTAGATTCACAGTAGCTAGCTTAATGGAAGAAATACACAACAAAATACAGGAGGATTATTTTGGAGGGAATCAAAGATCATATGGTTTCTAATTTTCATGGGAAGGAGACTCCATTTACAAGGTGGAAAACCCTTACAGATCTAGTCCAAAGAAGCAGTGATGCCGGGAAATTGGCATTAAGAGATAAGTTGAGGAACATTCGAATGGGTAAAAAGAAAATTTTGTTCAATACCTATCCAAATTCACTCAGGTGAGAGATGAACTTAAAGGAGTTGGAGAAAATGTGCCATCATCTGAACCTGTGAGCTTATTACTCCTTGGCCTTTTGAAAACTTGGCACAACTATCAGGATTAAGTTAATGGAAGAGACAAGCTACCATATTGGGAGAGACTTTGGTTTGATTTGGTGCAAGAGGAGATTAGAAAAAACAATAGAGATGGTGTCACATCCAAAATTGATTAGGAAGAAAAATTTTCTTTGGAAGGATAAGGAAATAAATCCAAAGGAAAGAAGGCCCAAGGCAAGGAAAAATCTAGCCAGAACCATGGTAAGAAGAAAGATCTCAGTAAAATTAAATGTTTTCACTTCCATAAGTATGGACACTATGCAACCAAGTGTCCACACAAGAAATCAAATAAGAAGTTTGCAGAAGTAGCAAGAGGAGATGCTCTCACATCACAATTCAAGTTGGATTTCAACCTCACTGCATGCATGGAAAGTACTATATGAGGCATTGTATGGTACTTAGATTCTAGTGCTTCATTTCATGTGACAGGAAATAAGGATTTATTCAGCAGCTTCGAGGAGAAGGACCTACAATTACACACAGAACTTGGAGATTATGGGAGATATAGTACCAAATGGATTCGTACTGTCACCTTTAAGAAGGAGTCAAGCTCTCATATTTACCTAAAGAATGTAATGTATGTTCTTGGTCTAAAGAAAAGTTTAGTTTCTATAGTTGTACTTGAAGACTGTGGATATGATGTGGTGTTTAGTAAGGGGAATGCTTATTTGAAGAGTGTTGTTAATGGACAAGTAAAAGAAATTGGTGTTTGGACTAAAAATATATACGAGATAGAGGTGGATGCATGTCTTTCATTGAGAAGCAAGGCAGAACATGTTTAAGGTTTCGATGTTGGAGAACTTTGGCACAGACGCATGGGACACTTCCACCATGGAGTTTTGAAAATAATGCAGCAGATCACCACTGGACTTCCAAAATGCACCCTTAATCAACATGGTGTTTACAAGGGATGCACTCTTGGAAAATATGTTAAATCCTCCTTCTAGGGGCGAGATAGAAAAGATGGAGTGAGTTCACTCAGATGTGTGTTGACCATTTTCTATAGTATTAGTCACAAATCATAGGTATTATGTTATATTTGTAGATGATTGTTAGGTCCCTATAGTACTAGTGATTCCCCCATTACTATTGTCATTGTATCCCTTATTGTTATTATTATGCCCCATAGAATCCCACTATTGTTATTTCTGTGCCTTTATATTATTATTGTTAGGTCAGCTTGGTTATATTGTGACCCTTAGACTCCTATATATAGAAAGGAGGTTTTTTCATTTGTATCATCCAAGAATTGTTCATTTGTGTAATGTAAAGGAGGTTTCCCCTCGAAGAGGTTGAATTTTAAGGCGTTGATCTATTTTTTCTATCTTTTGTGAGCCGGTTTCATAACATTTGGTATCAAAGCTTTGGATTCTAGGGTTTCGCTGCTCCAAACAGGTCATCATGGAATTTTCCCTATAACTTTTTTTCTGCTACGTTTCATAAGTGAAAACAAAAACCCATTTGAGACGAAATTGTGCTGAACCTCGCGTCCGAATTTCATATCGTCTCACTATATTTTCGGAGATATGATTTGAGGAAGTTAGGGTTTTTGCAAGCTCCAGAATTTCATCTAAAACAGGTCATTGTGGAATGCTTGCTATAACGCTTTCTCTGCAAAGTTTCAGAAGCTAACAAAAAAACCGATTTGAGAAAAAATCAGTCTTAACCTTGACTCCGAATTTCAGATCTTGTCTCACTATATTGTTGGAGATATAATCTGAGGAAGTTAGGGTTTTTGTAGACCCCCGAATTACATTTCAAACAGGTCACCTTGGGAAAATCATCATAACTTTCTCTGTGAGCATCAGATGGAATTTTCGTAAGAAGTTGCAGAAAGAGGACAGACTGTAGAGTTTTGGGTACCATTTTTAGAACCGAAGGTTGAAACAGTGACCTGCGGCACGTCGTACAAGTTTGCTCTACTGAACAGGTCTATACTCAAGTCATCGTGGGAGATTTGGCATAACTCTTCATTGGAGAATCCAATCTTGATCAAAATTGCGGGGTTAGAAAGATTACTCAAAGGGTTACCACAAGAAGAAATTTCATACCTGGGAGATCCAAAATTACAGAGATATATCAGATTCAATATCAAGCTCCTACAAAGTGAAAAAATGTGTGTAGTTTTTTTAAAAATTTTGCGTAAGCTTGGTTTGAAAAATTAGTTTGAAAGAATTCAAAGCGCATAGTGAAGCATTATTATCAATAATTGATGCCCTGAAGAAAGAAAATGGAAACACCTAGTAAGCAACCTAAAAGCTCTAGCATAACTCATGAAGAAGAGGAAGAAATGTAACATGATATAGTAAAACAATGTAAACTTTGAAACGAGAACTATAAACTCAAAACGAGAACTCTGCCCAAAAACCCCGAAAAAAACATGAAAAATAATGCTAAAAAGTGTATACTAGAAAGATGGTTTTTTTTTTTAGGGTCAATTTTGAACATGTTTTAAAAATGGCAGTGAAAACGAATTTTTTGTGCAAAAAACAGCCTGAAAATAAAAAATCCTAATAATGGAATGATGGATTTTTTTTAGGGTTAATTTTCAACATTAAAAAAATACTAGTAAAACCAAATTTTTATGTGAAAAAATTGTGCAAAAAACACCCTCAAAACGAAAAGTGTTAATGCTCGAATAACACTCTTTTTTTGTTTTGGGGGGGGGGGGTGTAAATTTCCAACATTTTGAAATAATGGTGTAAAAGATTTTGTTATGACTCTGAAAAACATTAAAATTTCAAAAAAAAAATAATGAAAACATAAAATTAAAAATAAAAACAATGAAAAAAAAACACACAAAAAAGTTTTAAAAAAAGTTACCAAAATGTAAATAAAAATATATATTAAAAACAAAACATAAAATTAAAAAAAAAATCAATCATAAAAATGTAAAAAGGAACAAAAACAAAAACAAAATTAACCTATAAAATATAAGAATTAAAAAATTTAAAGAAATAAATAATAAGAAAAACATATTTTCAAAAAAAAAAACATTTTTTTAATGTGGTAAACCATAAAAAAATTTGGAAAAAGAATAAAAATAAAAAAACTATAAAATTAAATAAAAATAGGAAATTTTAAAAAGGCATTAAGAAAAAAGAAAAAAAAATTAAAAACAAACTAGATTAAAAAATGATGATGATGACGGTTAACGTCCACTCAGACCAAATTGGTCTATCGGACCTACAATTTTCTTAATTTTTACTTGTCTGGCTCCTCATCTTTCTTGGCGAGATTGGTGTTGTAGCTTTCTTTCTTTTCTCTACGGTCTTCCAACTTCCTTTGTCTTGCATCTCCTTCATCTCTTCTGGTTCTTGGGACATTGGTGTCTTAGCTTCGCGATCTATTGTGTTCGTTCTTTTGAAAATAGTCGGAGAAGAAGTTTGGTTTAGGAGATCTGCTTTGCTGTTAAATGAAGATTTATTTTCTGCGGTATTCAAATCCTCATAACTGTTGATTTGTTGGGGCGGGCTTTCTCCTTGCTTGTTTTGAGAGTTGCTTCCTTCTTCCTTGATTTCTTGTGACTCATTTTCTCTAGAATATTCTTCTTCTTTGATGACAGTGTAGTGTTCTTTTTGTGCTCCTTCCCACCATGTAGATCTGTGGTGGTTTTTTCTAGCAAAATTTTTCTCCGAGGCTTTTGGGCAATTTTTGGCTAGATGCCCCATCTCAAAGCACGATCGACACCTAAAAATAACAAAAAAAACGAAAAAAAATAAATAAATTAAAAACTACAAAAATTAAGATTAAAAACATTTTCAAAATACTTTAAAAAACAAAAATATGTTGAAATTAAAAATAAAATAAAAACGCGAAAACAATTAAAATTTAAAAAAAATACATATTTTCAAAAAAAAACAAAAAAACAAACAAATGAAAACAAAAACAAAAACAAAAAAACAAATAAAAGAAAAAAAAACAAAAACAAAAAAACAAAAACAAAAACAAAAACAAAAAACAAAACAAAACAAAACAAAACAAACAAACAAAAAACATTTAAAATTAAAGAAAAACAATATATTTTTTATTAAAAAAAAACATTTCAAATTTTATATTATAAAATTTGAAATTTAAAATTTGGATTTGAGAATGATTTAAAATTTAGATTTAAAAGAAAAATAAAAACAAAAAAAACATTAAAATTAAAAAAGCTAAATATATTTTTGATATTTTTTAAAATAACATTTTATATATATATATATATATATATATATATATATATATATATAGTTTACAAATATATATAAAATTTAAAAATACATTTTATATATATATATATATATACATACAATAAACATATTTAACAAAATTTATTAAAAAAAACAATTTTATCGGCCACCGCCCCCACGGGTGGTGGCTATTCGATTCCGAGATTCAAATAGCCACTTCCTGTCCACCCCCATGGGCGGTTGGGCAGTGGCTATCTGATTCCGACTCAGCCGCCTGTGGGGGTGGCCAGGTGGTGGTTATCTGATTCTCAGAATCGGATAGCCACTGTTCGACTGCCCATGGGGGCGGCCGAGCAGTGTCTATCCGATTCTGAGAATCAGATATCCACCTCAAGGGAAATTAGGGAGTGGTTATCCGATTCCAAGAATCGGATAGCCATCGCCTGATCGCCCGTAGGGGTGGTTATCTGATTCTCAAAATCGGATAGCGGGGTGGCCGAACGATGGCTATCCAATTCTGAGAATCAGATAATTACCACCCAGCCACCCCCATAGGCGGCTGAGTGGTGGCTATCCAATTCTTAGAATCGGATAACCACCGTCCAGCCACCCGTGGGGGGGGCGGTGGCTATCTGATTCTCAAAATTAGATGCCCACCACTCAGCCGCCCGTGGGGGTAGTCGGGTGGTGGCTATCCGATTCCGAGAATCAGATAGCCACCCCCATGGGCAGTCGAGCGATGGTTATTCGATTCTGATTGCAGGAACTGATACTGTTATGTGTTCAATATTTGTAATATGTGATTTTCGCATTAATTTTTAAGTTAATCATTATTTTTTGAAAAAAAATGATTATTATTATTTTTTGACATGAAATTCATAAAAAAAAAAACTATTATTTAACCATTTTTAGTTAAAATTTTCGTATAAAAATTGTGATTTTGACATGTCAATTCTAGCAAAAAATTATCAAAACGTGTAGTTTTTCAGTTATATTTATGTTAAAAATTGTTATTTTTATGTCCATTGTTAAAAAATATTTTTTTTTCAAAACAATTATTTCATGTGGATTGAAAAATTAATTAAGGATGTATAAATATGTAGAATATCGAAAATTCAAAATATCGACCTTCTAATTTAAAAATGCAAAACAACAAAAACCTCACTACAAAAAAATTAAAATTAAAATAAAAACAAGAAAATATGAAGAAAACGACCACTTCAAAAATTATTAAATTTACAAAATAATTATTTACATTCATACATTAGAAAATTTAAAGTCAAAAAATAGGTTTTTTAAAAAAAGGGTCTGATGCAGAAATACCACTTTTTAAAATCAGCATGAAAATCACTATCATTCTAAAACGCAATGTACATAAAAAAAATATTAAAGTGCCAAAAACTATGCTCTGAAAAAACATGTGTGTTCTGCATCACCCCTTTTTAAAATCATGTCACTTTTTTGCTATCTCTACGAAACGGATAACAGTATCAGTCCTTGTTTCAAAGTTTACATTGTTGTAAAATTATGAGACCAAGTGCAAGAAATTTCACTCGCAAAAAAAGTAACAGAAAATAAGATGTATGGTTCAAAGAAATACATAGAAGCTAAGATGGATGGTTTAAAGAAAGACATGGAAGCTAAGATGGATGGTTTAAAGAAAGGCGTAAAAGCTAATATGAATGACGTGGAAGCTAAGATGGATGGTGTGGAAGCTAATATAGACGGCATGGAAGCTAAGATGGACGATTTGAAGATAGATTTGAAGACAAGCATGGAAGATTTGAAGATAGATTTGACAAAGTTTCTATAAGAAATGCTTACTAATGGAGAAAGGGTAGTAAAGAAAACTCATGATGAGAACAAAATAAATGTTAATCATGATTTCATAGACTCTAACGTTGGATCGAAGAACCACCATGTTCCAAAGATTGATATGAGGAAGTTTGATGGTAAGGATCCTAGAACATGGATACTACAGATGGAGCAATTTTTCGATCTCCATAATGTGCAAAACATACAAAAGGTGCATGTTGCAACTTTATATTTGGAACCAAATCATTTTGTATGGTATCGATGGCTTTTCTCTCGTAAAAAAATTGTCACTTTGGCTATTTTTATGGACGAAATGATAGCACATTATGAGGATACAAAAAACAACACTTTTTTTAGCCAATTGATAAATCTCAAACAACAGGGTTCAATGATGGAGCACATTGAGGACTTACAAAAATTGAATATAAGGGTAAAAGATATTCCAGAGGAGCATAGGATTGATGTGTTCATAGGGACTTTAAAAGATAACATCCAACATGAGGTTTACCTTTGGGAACTAGATTCATTAGAAAAGGCATTCAGGTTGGCAAAAAAATGGAAAGCAAAATTATGGAAACAAGGAAGCCTACCTCTCACAATCATAAAGATGGAAGTGTTGCTACCCCTAGCCATCCACAACCTACAAGGTTGACACCACAACAATTGGAAGAAAAAAGAACAAAAGGGCTTTGTTACAATTGTGATAGCAAATACACTAAAGGTCATAAGTGTGCTGAGAAGAAATTATTTTATATAGATTGTGAAGAGGAGGAAGAAAAGGAACAAGAAATGTTAAAAGAAGAGAATATACACCAGGAACAAACCTTAGAAAAAGAAGAAATGAATCCGACCATATCTTGTAATGCATTGGCCGGCACTGGACTTTTGGCGCTTTGAACCAGCAAAAAGGCGCAAGTATGCAGCTACCAGGCACTCCATGAGTACTATGGCAAGAATCCGAGCACAGGTTGCAGAAGAAATGGAGCTGAATCAAGAAGAGCCTGAGGATGTGACTCAAGTTCCTGAAGTTCCTAAGTCCCCACATACCCTGCAACCCAGGATGAGCAAGCAGAAGATGGGAACAGTCTGAGCCTCCCCAAGATTCAACAAATGCTCGACCGTTGACAAAGGCAAAGCAGTAACCACCGAACCCACTAAGGAGGATGATGATTTGAAAGACCTAATCGATCAGATTGACGCACAGGCAGAGGAAGAAGAAGCTGCATTCCAGCTTCCGTTGTTACCCCCATATCTTTCTCCATGGACCAAGATGACCAAGATATCGAAAGACGTAGACGTTGCAAAAACTACGCTCCAGAGCCCACTTCTTCCAGATGATATAAGGTTCCAAGGGTTGCTAATGGGGCGCGTTCCAAGCATCAAATTCGAATATTGGGACCTTGTAGACAGGGACAAGTTTCTCGAACTAGCCGAAGACAAGTTATTGCTGCAGAAGTGGCTACTAGGTGTGGAGAGGGTGGGGCTACTAAATCTCAAGTGGATACTTCACTATCACCACACGACCATCACCATATTTGTGATCCGACAACTGCTATGTCTCATCCATGATGGATATCTCTGGTTGGAAGAACCGATCCCGATCACAGCCAACCTAATCCACCGGATTACGCACCTACCGCTTAAAGGGAATAACCCAGTAGACATAGTAGGAACTAGTAGCAAGGGAGGCCTCACCGAAACAATGAAGGTGAAGTACCATCTGGATAAAGGAAAGCAGGGGTATGTCATAACAAGCATCAGTAATGCACAGTATGAGTTGCCACTCAGCTACTAGTTGGTAAACACATGAGAAAATGTCGCGTAGATGAGGTGCCAGCCCCTGTCATCGTATTGGCAGGGCAATGTGCCGAGGGGGTTCAGTTCAATTGGGCACAATTTTTATGCGATGAATTTCTGACCAATTTTCAAGAAGCACAGGACAAGGGTAAGACCTTTCATTATGCATGGTTTCTCTTATCAATCCTTCTGGTTACAGGTGAATTACCGCAGAAGAGTCAGTTTCCCCGCATTGAGGTAGCCTACCCAAAGCCATGCAGTATATTTCGCTCTAGGCTACAAAGGATGCAGCAAGGGTTTCCGCGATTCGAGCATTTTGGACCTCCATGGAAGGGAAGATACGGATGCGGATTGCTCGAAGACCGTGCATGTCCCCCACGATCTACAATAATTTTCAAAGCACAACTGAGTTCAAAGCAGACATGCATCACATGTATATCTGCACGCGAAAGGATCCAGAGCAATCTTGGGTCACACTCTCATTCCTTGCAACAGATGATGCCATTTATGCAGTATTGGTAGCATGGCCTCTGGAATGGCACACACTAGATAACACTGTTCTCGACGGATTGGTCGCACAATAGCAGAAGAAGGAATGCCAGCAGCGACTCACTCAACTGGCAGAAAAAACACGTCAGGAACAACAAGCTGCTTTGCAGCAGGAGGCTACCACAAGCCCGATAACAATGAGGAATCAGACAGATCAAGGAATGGATTTGGAACAAGACCTGCAACAAGAAACGAAGACACAGGACCACCTCAAGCGGTTGCGTGCCAAGGAATCACCGGCCACCTGAAAAAAGTCCAAAACTGCGAAGGCTCTGGAAAATGAATTAATGGATAGTAGCCAGCCCGCAAGCAATGTTACCACCAACGCATTGCCCGAACTACTCACCACGCAAACCACTGTGTTGGGGGATATCAGAGCACAGTTACAGGCCTTACAAGAGCAACCCCCGGGCTGGGTCACCCACGAGCCCACAGAAGACACAGCCGCTACCGAATAGATGGTCATCCCGCACATTCCACACATCCTCCCATTGCCAGCAGATGTTGTCCGAGCCGCAGCCGTAGGTGACAAAGGTAGTTGGGAATTAAATCTAGCCGCCCTGTCTAGAGAAATACTATACCTACTGCAAGAGGGAGTAACTCAGGAGTTTCGAGCCAGGGAAGGTCACGCTTTCCACATCTTAACAGAACAGAAGGCAAAGATAGAATAGATCACTCTCCAGCATGAGGACCTAGCTGCATGATACCAGGAGGTAGAATAAGCTATGACAGAGGTGTGTAGCACGGTACTCGAGCTAGATATCCCTGGGGACCTCCCACCAGCTACCAAGATTCAGCGTATGGCAGCCGGCTTTTGCGCAACCCAAGCAAAGATTGCAAGAAACCAAGAGGAACTAACGTTACAGGTTGTAGAGCTCCATCTTAAGGCCCGGTCTCCCACACCCCTGACTGAACGGGAATTCCGCTGCGGCGAAGTTGTTGCTGAACTAGAAACGATGAGTAGTGTTGTTCATGAATGCTTAGGACTACTCGGTCAGTAGCTCGGGATACTCACCTCCCTCTAGGAGGACCCAACCATACAGCAAGTCGAAACCGAGGCACGCGAGCTATAGCAGGCCTACGACACTACCCGCAGGGCTGCACAAATGGTCACTATCACACAATGGTTGGCCAAAATGAAGGAGGCCCAAGCACTCAAAGCCCAAATTGACGCAGTACGGCAATAGGAGGCAGTACTTAAAGAACGTATCCAGCCATGGCTCGATGAAGCATTTATCGTATCTACAACCATTGAAGGCAAGGTAACGTAGATGTAGGCAATATGTGTGACGGAGCAGGCAGCTGCAAGTGATAGGGATGCCTCAGCGGCTCACTTTGAAAAGGGACAAAGGCTCGCAGCCGAATTTGTTACAGAGACCGGCGAGATACAGAAGGTGCTGACTGACCTCCACGCAAAGATTCCCGCACCAACTAAGTGACTCGGGATGATTCACGATGATTGTGTTGGGGGACACAAAGACCGCAATTTTGGGAAAGATTCCATGAGAAGCGTGGAGCACGATTTGTAATAGGTTGAAGTCAAAGGGTAGTCTGCCCAAAAATAATGTAAAGAAATGTAAAATGTGTCAACCCGCCCATGGATCACAGTCCATGGAAAGGTATAAATAGAGCGAGGCTCTATGGGTAGAGAGGGCGAAGTTTTGTTGTATGATCTTGGATCTAGAATGTAATGGGTTTTTGAAGAGAACAATTTGTAAGCATCTGTAAGTCCGAGTCGAGGGTTTGGGTAGTGGATAGAGGCTCTGCAGCTGTGTGTGCAGAGGCCTGGAAGAGTCCGCAGCTGTGTGCGCAGACCCCTACAGCTTAGTGCGCAAGATGGATCTGGATGTATTAGTGAAGAAAGTAAATAAAGATAAGTTGCTTTGGTAATTCTGTGTTAAATCTGAAGTATCGCAGATCTAGTTCTTTGTATGGTTAATATCACAGTTTGATCTATGTGCATATGCCTACATTTTGAATACATGTGAATCTGCGTTTAATCTAAGTGCACGAACTGGATAAATCTGATAAATGTTTTCTTAAAAACCCTTCCAAGAAATACTTCATCAAATAGATTAGATCTGTAAATAGTGTGATCATATAAAGTTAAAATCATTCTGGGTCCGAATCTGCGTGAATAAAGAGCAGCGCGAGGCTACCGAGCGACGCGATACCTCCAGACCACATCCAGACATCCCAACGGTGTGGAAATCTAGTTCCAGCACCCTCCCCTGCTACCTCAGGTGATACATCAGTTCGTGCTCCGCAGACTGTTGCCGAAAGGGCCAGTACCTGCAGGATTTGTTTGGCTAAATAATTCTTTTGAACCTAGGTCAAGCCCATATAAGCCAACACTACTGCAGAGAGGGGGATCTTTGTAGGATACACAAAGACACCTCATATTTATTAGGTGTATATGTGTTCACTCAAGATTATTATGAAGAGGAGAGATGTCACATTTGATGAGGAGAATGCCATGAGACGCTCTTTAGAGTTAAAGTTGAGCATTCCACGAGAGGAGGAGCTTCTAGCTCCAAAGGAGGAGCCTTAGTCAGATCCACAAGATGTTGTGGAGAAGACACATTTGGAGGAGCAAGAGTAGGCTGAGTGGAGGCACCCACTCACACAGAGCCTTCCATATAAGGGAGGTAGAAAAGTTGGTGAAGGAAGCTCAGGAGAAAGTTAGAGCTCCTAGCTCCTTGCATAGAGAGAGGATATCACCAAACATATATACCAGATAGATGGAACTCATGAAAAAATTGATTGATTATGAGGCTTCTTCATTCGAAGAGGCAGTTTTCGAGTAGGTGTGGGTAGATTCCATGGTGGAGGAGTATGGCTCCATCGTGAAGAATGATGCTTTGAAGGTTATGCCTAGACTTGAGGGAAAATGTATTATTGGCTCCAGGTGGGTGTATAAGGTGTAACATGTAGTTGATGGCAGTGTTGAGAAGTACAAGGCCAGATTTGTGGCCAAATTCTTCTCACAGGTGGAGGGAGTTGATTATGAGGATACATTTGTCCCTATGGAAACATACTAATATATTAGGACCATACTTTCATTGCCAACATAATTTGGGTGGAGGATCCACCAAATGGTTTGATATTGACATGAGATGAGAGTTTGATCCATTCTTGTAAGGAGGACCTTGCAAGAGAGTTCAAGATGAAGGATATGGGTTTGATGAACTACTTCCTTAGCTTAGAGGAGTGGCAAGGAGATGGAGAGATATTTGTTGGACGGGTAAAGTACACCTATGAAATCCTTTAGAGATTCCATATGCAGGACTAGAAGCCCATGCACACTCCTTTAGCTACTAACTGGAGTAAAGAGGATGCTTCTACAGGAGAGGAAATAGATGAAACTATCTACAGGCAGTTGGTGGGGTCCTTCATGTACTTGGTAAACATAAGGCCCAATATTTGTTGTGTTGTTAATCAACTTAGTCAGTATATGGTGGAGCCTACCAAGCTTCACTGGAAAGTAGTAAAACATGTTCTCATATACCTTAGAGGCATAGTAGATTTTGGTTTATGGTATAGGAAAACTAATGGAGTGAAGCTCCAAGGCTTCATAGATGCAGATTGGGCAAGGAGTCCCTCTATAGAAAGAGCACATGGGGAATTGTCTTCAATGTTTGGTCAGTAACAATTTCTTGGCACAATAGGAAAAAATGAGGTGTAACACTCAGCTCAGTAGAGGTCGATTATATGGCTTCTAGCCAAGAATAATTTGAGGCTATTTGGATGAGGAATATCTTGGTTGGTCTCTTTAGTTAGGGGATGGAGCCTACATTGATCCACTATGAAAATCAGAGTTGAATAAAACTCTCTGAAAATTTAGTGTTTCATATAAACATTAGGTACCATCACCTAAGAGATTGTGTACAGAGGAGGACTACCATGTTTCAGTACATTCCCACAGAGGAGAAATACGTAGATGCTTTGATAAAGGCTTTGTCAAGAGGAAAGTTCGAGTTCCACAGGAGCAGGATTGGGGTGGTTCAAAACCCTTTTCTTGCTAAGAGGGAGTGTTAAATTGTAGAATAAAATGCTTCATTTTACTTGTGCCTTAGTCAAATGCAGAAATACGAATTCTCACATCAGCATAATGACTTGAGTTGCAGTTAGCAGGAGTGACATGGAAAAGTCACTTAGTTAAGTCAATTAATTCAAGTTTGTGGGAAAGAAGTAGAGTTGTGCATGAGTTGATTGCTAAGATCTAGAAATATAGTGGCGTTATAGTTAGTGAAACTTGGTTATATGATATCTAGTCATGAATAGAGTTAGTAGGAGTTCAGTTGAGTAGTTTTAACTACTGTTAACTCACTGATATCTTAGTTAACTAGTAAATTTACTAAAAATATCCCTAGTCATGCATGGAATTCGAATTTCCTAGTTAAGTGGAGCAAAAATGCATCAATGTAATCATTATTGTATACTAGTGAGTGTATAATGTTTGCATGTAGCAGGTGAGGCTTTTCTCTTGGGAATTTCCCAAGAAAACAAGAGATTTTCCTATCCTTTAGGAGTTAATTTCCCTAGGAATTGCACAAGGAAATAGGAGGAGAAAGAGGCCTAGATTTGGCTAAGTATTTTTCCATAACAGACTCAGGAGGAAGAGATCAACATTGCAGTGCAAGTTGAGCTTCAAGGATGGAATTTTTCATTGTAATATATCTATATTCTCATCTGATATGATACAAACAGAGGAGGGGTTTTTCCCAGTTGGGTTCCCCAACAAAAATACTATGCTCATTGTGATTGAATGAGTGCATGTGTTTCTATTGTATGCTTTCCTTTCCACAAATTGAGTAGAATAAATTTGTGTCTATTGATTTCTGTCTAATTTCATTAGCAACTGCAAATTTAGAGTTATGTCTACATTCTATTCCAAATAAGACAACTTATCATCAAAAAAAAGAAAGAAATATATATGTGATGAAGAGATAGATGAATGCTTGATCATGGCCATAGAAAGTGAATATAACTATAAATAAAATTCAGATCTTAAGGAAGAAGTTGAAAGTGAAGTTTACTATGAATGGGAGTTGATTAGTGTTATGGACGAATTAAGGAAGGCTAGAAGAAATAACATAATGTTGAAGGAAAAATTGTTGAATGAAAAAAATTAAAATAAGTGTTTTGATGAAGGATCAATTAATCTCCAAAAGGTTCAATTAGAAGAAGCAAAAAGAACCAAAGAAACCCTAATAAAGTAGATAGGGGACAACAAAAATAGTTTTGAGATTAGAAGATAAGAACACCTCTTTGAGAAAGGAGCTATATAATAATTATGAAAAGAGATATCAAAAGTTCAAATAAAGAAGCAATAATCCACTTGAAGACCCAAGTTGAAGAGGCAAAGAGAAAAGAAATAATCCTTTCAAATCAACTGACAGAATGGGAGAGAAATTGTGAGAGTCTTGGAGTAGAAGTAGTTTCTCTATAAAAAAATTTAGAGAAATATAGAGCTCAAGTGGATATGAACTTAATATTTGTAAATTGATCTGAAACCCTCAATAATATCTCCAATAATTAGAGATCACTAGAAATAAAGATAGGAATGGGTTACAAAAAGCACCATGATATCTCGAAAGGAGAAGTAAGCACAAAGTCCCTAAAAAAGGAGATTTCATCAGTTATGAAAATGTGATAAATGGAAGGTCAAGTGAGGTAAATAGATGCACTGACAAAAATAATAAACAACAAAAAAATGATCCCATCAACTCCACAAAAGACACTCAATATATATCAAAGAATCAATAATAAAGATAGAAAGGGTTCAGTAGAACCAATCCTACATGAATGGCATACACTTTCAAGTACTCATGTTGGGTTGTGTTATATTCTTTCCACAACTACCCCATGTGCCTGGGGGTCACAGGGGGGGAAGTATCCCCCCTATATGTCATGTCGGGTGCTGTCAGAGGGTCATAGGGGCGGCAATAGCCCCCTACATTGGGTCTGGGGCAGGGCCCCAGGAAAAAAAAAATGGATCCTATATTAGGTGGGTGGACCTACCTATGGTTTTGTGCATGGATTTCGCACATGGTTTTGGGCATGATGGTTTCTATCCATGGTATTTTGTAGATCTGGTCAAGGGAACTACGGTTATGTTCTAATCCAAGGTTAATGGATTGGGTTTTATGGATGCTTCAGCACGTATATGTATGTATTGTAACATTGAAAGCAACATAATGAAAAATCAATTTGGTAGTCCCAGTTTTAGGGTCTAGGGAAAAATATCTGTGTATATCTGTTTTATGTTTTATGCTCTCACCATTGTTTATTTTTCTATTTTTTATAATTCGTATGAAAGTAATTTATGTACGGGGTTAAAACCTACAACCCAATTATATTTTATAACTATTGTTTCTCATGTCATAATTTTAGTCATAATATTGTAAATTATAGAGCTCATAGATATATCATAAATGAAAATGTTAGATCTAGTCAGTTCTTAATTCCTAAATATAGGAATTCTTATGTTGGAAAACACATGCATTTTCTCCTCTCTTGGATAAAGATTAATTCTATAATTGTAATAATTTTGGGCACAAGGAAAGTGTGATCCAGGTGGATGTTGGTGGCCACCCACCTATCCCATTTGGACCCCCACAACTGTCTCTTTCAGTTTTTCAGTTTCCTAAATTATAGCATAGTTTACTACTTTTAGCAGTTTTTCGGGTCCTGAACCTCTGGAGCCATTTTGAGGCCCTAAATGACATTTTTTGGGAAATATAAGAGCAACATGGGTTCATGGACCGATGTTTCTCTTCCCAAAGTTATAGTGCTCGGATAGATCTTTCTAACGAGCTATTTTATTCGTCAAACAGGGATCGAGTGCCAAAGTTACAACCCCAGGAAGTTGATGTACCAACTTACCCGAAACGGGGCCCACAATTTGGCGTTTCATCTTCTAGGGTTAGGTTTTGGGATATTAATGGTTTTCCATTATTTCTCAACAATAAATAGGCCTTTGAGCCTCATTGTAACAGAGTTCAGAGCCATGTAGCCACCACATCTCTTCTCAGAGATAAGCTACCATCACCCTAGCTGGTTTATTTCCATTGTTGTTTGTAAACATATTTCAATATTTTTCATTAAAGAAATGACATATTATTTCCACTGCATCTCTATGTTTATGGTTATCTCTGTAATTTATTGTGTTCCTGTTCAATCCAGATCAGTGGTATTAGAGCGGTCTGCTTTTTCTCTGTTTTTCCTTGCATGTCCCCAACGAAGTTGGGATATAAAGAGTTAGGGCTTGAACTGGCCAAACCTTTACAAGACTAGCCTCGCAAATCCTGACGACCTCCCATGGTGGATGAAAATAAAGACGAGGGGGTAGGAGATCCTATCAAAATCTCGCTTGAAGAAGCCCTCGAGTGATAAAGGAACACGATGATGGACAACTTTGCGCAGATCCTCCAGCGACTACCCAATGGTGACGCATCAACTTCCAAAAGCTACTCTGGAAACGCCACACCGTTTAAGGTACAAGTTAATTTTGAAATCCCCATATTCGAGGGTCAAATAGACACAAATGTTGTAGATAAATGGTTAAATCTGCTAGATGGGTATTTTTCTGTTCATGAATTTTCGAGTCGGGAAAAGATTGTTTTTGCTCTTCTCAAAGCAGCCCCCCACGTCAAGGACTGGTGGGGAACCTACTATGAGCAAAAGAATGAAAGTACGGGCTCACTATTTTTAGCCGTACCCACTTGGGATTCATTTCGGGATGCCATCAAGGAGCAGTACTACCCTGTCAAAAGCTACGAGGACAAATACATAAAGCGGACCACGCTGCGACAGGGAAGGGACCAAGATGTACCAGAGTTCACCAACATTTTTCATACCCTTCGCACACAGTTGGGTATCAAAGATTTTGATCTGCATCTTGTACTCAAATACCGCGACTTCTTACACAGATACATCTAGGAAGAGATGGAGTTCTTGAACATCTCCTCGCTCGGCACGGCATACTGATACGCTGTCAAAATCGAGCAAAAGTGCAAACAGAATAAGCGAGACTTTGGATATGCGAATTCGAAGACCAAAGGATAGAGACAAGGCAGGGTGACCCAAGACAACCCGTCGAAGCCGTGAGAAAAGAAAAACACCACGAAGTCAAAAAAGGACAGAGGAAAGTGATGTGAGTTCCACAAGAGCCCCACTCACAACACGAGTGAGTGTCGGACCAAGTAGTCACTTGTGGCCGAGTTGAAGGCTTCCAAATCAGATGCATGTTCTGACCCTGAGCCAGAACCCGACAAGGGGAATGAAAAAGGGAAGCAAATCATTGATGCGGATCCCAACGCCACTGTTGCCACCACCAAGATCCAATAAAATGAGCCTGAATATCTAGAGGAGGAGGAACGTCTTTTCCACTCAAAGATGTGGGTGAAAGGTTCACCGCTGCAATTCATTGTCGATAGTGGCAGCTGAAAGAACCTCATTTCAGCAGAGGTCATGAAGCGGTTGGGCCTACCGACTACACCACACCCGCAGCCTTACAGTATCAGGTGGCTTCATGAAGGACGAGATCTCAAATATTTCCAGTAGTGCCACCTTCCCTACGGCATCAAGCCCTTCATATACAAGGTATTGTGTGATGTTAAACCTCTGGATGTTTGTGATGTACTATTAGGCCAGTCATACTTCTGGAGGCGACATGCTATGTATGAGTCAAGGCCTCGCGCTGTCATTATTTCTATGGATAATTCATTATACAGGATACCAGAGGTAGCCCCACCTACTGCCACTTCTTTGATCTCTACTACGAAAGGCAGCAAGCTCATCTCCCAGACTAGGAAATTCATTTTCTATCTAATTCGCTCCCAAAGTAAGGGGAAGATCATCACCACATCCATGAACCCCGCAAAGGGTTCCTCCACATAGCAGCAGTAGAAAAGGAATAAGGTCATGACAAAACATAGGAACAACTTCTCCTCACCCACAGGAGTACCACACAAGCTTCAGGTGGGCAACAAAGTCTAGTTGCATCTGTAGAAAGAACGACTTACAAGAGCCCATCAGAAGCTCCGACCACACCGACATGGTCCTTACACCATTACCAAGGTTGTGGGAAATAATTATTTAGAGCACAACATTCCTCCATTCCTTAGCTTGCATTGAGTTTTCAATGTGGAACGTCACCGACCATGCTTCCCACCATTACTGGACACATCAGAGATTGTAAAACAGCTCACCAAAGACACAGCTCAGTAGAAGCTTCCTCATCTCAGGGAGAAACTCAACGCAATGCGGACCATTACTTCCTAAGGGGAGAGGAATGATCCAGGTGGATGTTGGTGGCCACCCACCTATCCCATTTGTACCCCCACAATTATCTCTTTTAGTTTTTCAGTTTACTAAATTGTAGCACAATTTACTATTTTTAGCAGTTTTTCGGGTCCTGAACTTCCAGAACCATTTTGAGTCCCTAAACAACGTTTTCTAGGAAATCTGGGAGAAACATGGGTTCATCGATTGAGGTTGCTCTTCCCAAAGTTATATTTCTCGGATAGATCTTTCTAACGAGCTATTGTACGTGTCAAACGGGGATCGAGTGCCAAAGTTACGACCCAGGGAAGTTGATGTACCAACTTACCCAAAACAGGGCCCACAATTTGGCGTTTCATCTTCTAGGGTTAGGTTTTGGGATGTTAAGGGTTTTCCATTGTTTCTCAACAATAAATAGGCCTTCGAGCCTCATTGTAACAAGGTTCAGAGGCATGTAGCTGCCACATCTCTTCTCAGAGATAAGCTACCATCGCCCTAGCTGGTTTATTTCCATTGTTGTTTGTAAGAATATTTTAGTATTTTATATTAATGAAATGAAGTATTATTTCTACTGCATCTCAATGTTTATGGTTATCTCTGTAATTTATTGCGTTCCTATTTAAATATGGATCAGTGGTATCAGAGCGGTCTGCTTTTTCTCTATTTTTCTTTGCACGTCCCCAACGAGGTCGAGATATAAGGAGTTAGGGCTTGAACTAGTCAAACCTTTGTGAGTTCCACAAGAGCCCCACTCACAACACAAGTGAGTATCGGACCAAGTAGTCATTAGTGGCCGAGTTGAAGGCTTTCAAATCAGATGCATGTTCTGACCCTGAGCCAGAACCCGACAAGGGGAATGGCAAAGGGAAGTAGATCATTGATGGAGATTCCAAAGCCACTGTTACCACCGCCAAGATCCATAAAAATGAGCCTGAAGATCCAGAGAGGGGGAACGTCTTTTCCACTCACAGATGTGGGTGAAGGGTTCACCACTGCAATTCATTGTCGACAATGGCAGCCAAAAAAACCTCATTCCAGCAAACATTTTGTAGCGGTTGGGCCTGCCGACTACACCACGCTCGCAGCCGTATAGTATCGGGTGGCTTCATGAAGGACGAGATCTCAAAGTTTTCCAGTAGTGCGGCCTTCCCTACAGCATCAAGTCCTTCACAGACAAGGTATTGTGTGATGTTACACCTCTGGATGTTTGTCATGTACTATAAGGCCAACCATACTTATGTAGGCGACCAGTTGTGTATGAGTCAAGGCCTCGCGCTATCATTATTTCTTTGGATAATTCATTATATAGGATACCAGAGGTATCCCCACCTACTACCACCTCTTTGATCTCTACTAAGAAAGGGAGCAAGCTCATCTCCCAAACTAGGAAATTCAATTTCTGTCTGATTCGCTCCCAAAGTAAGGGGAAGATCGTCACCACATCCATGACCCCCACGAAGAGTTCCTCCACGCAGCAACAACAGCAAAGGAATACGGACATGACAAAACACAGGAACAACTTCTCCTCACCCACAGGGGTACCACACAAGCTTCAGGTGGGTAACAAAGTCTAGTTTCATCTACAGAAAGAATGCCTTACAAGAACCCATCAGAAGCTCCAACTACACCAACATGGTCCTTACACCATTACCAAGGCTATGGGAAATAATTCTTTGAAGCACAGCATTCCTCCATTCCTTTGCTTGCACCGAGTGTTCAATGTGGACCATCTTCGACCATGCTTCCCACCATTACTGGACACATCAAAGATTGCAGAACAGCTCACCAGAGACCCAGCTCAACAAAATCTTCCTCATCTCAAGGAGAAACTCAACGCAATGGGGACCATTGCTTCTTAAGGGGGGAGGAATGATCCAAGTGGATGTTGGTGGCCACCCACCTATCCCATTTGGACCCCCACAACTGTCACTTTCAATTTTTCAATTTCCTAAATTGCAGCACAATTTACTATTTTTAGCAGTTTTTCGGGTCTTGAACTTTTGGAGCCTTTTTGAGGCCCTAAATGACGTTTCTTGGGAAATCTGGGAGCAACATGTGTCAATGCACTGATTTTGCTCTTCTCAAAGTTATAGTTCTCATATAGATCTTTCTAACAAGCTATTGTACGCGTCAAGCGGGGATCGGGTGCCAAAGTTACGACCCGGGAAATTGATGTACCAACTTACCCAAAACGGTGCCCACAATTTGTTGTTTCATCTTCTAGGGTTAGGTTTTGGGATGTTAAGGGTTTTCCATTGTTTCTCAACAATAAATAGGCCTTTGAGTGTCATTGTAACAGAGTTTAGAGGCATGTAGCCACCACATCTCTTCTCAGAGATAAGCTATCATCACCCTAGCTGCTTTATTTCCATTATTGTTTGTAAGCATATTTCAATATTTTAAATTAATGAAATGAAGTATTATTTCCACTGCATCTCTATGTTTATGGTTATCTCTATAATTTATTGTGTTCCTGTTTAAATCCGGATTAGTGGTATCAGAGTAGTCTGCTTTTTCTCTGTTTTTCTTTGCATGTCCCCAATGAGGTCGGGATATAAGGAGTTAGGGCTTGAACTGGTCAAACCTTTGCAAGACTAGCCTCACAAATCCCGACGGCCTCCCATGGCAGATGAAAAGAAAGACGAGGGGGCAGGAGATCCTATCAAAATTTTGCTTGAAGAAGCCCTCGAGTGACAAAGGAACACGATGATGGACAGCTTTGTGCAGATCCTCCAACAGCTACCCAGCGGCGACACATCAGCTTCCAACAGCTACTCTAGAAACGCCACACCATTTAAGGTACAAGTTAATTTTGAAATCCCCATATTCAAGGGTCAAAGAGACATAGATGTCGTAGATAAATGGTTAAATTTGCTAGATGGGTGGGAAACCTACTACGAGCAGAAGAATGAAAGTACGTGCTCATTATTTTTAGCCGCACCCACTTGGGATTCATTTCGGGATGCCATCAAGGAGTAGTACTACCTTGTCAAAAGCTACGAGGACAAATACATAAAGTGGACCACGCTACGACAGGGACGGGACCAAGATGTGCTAGAGTTCACCAACATTTTTCATACCCTTCGCACACAGTTGGGTATCAAAGATTTTGATCTACATCTGGTACTCAAATGTCGTGGCTGCCTACACAGATATATCCAGGAAGAGATGGAGTTCCTAAACATCTCCTCGCTTGGCATAGCGTACCGATACGCTGTCAAAATCGAGCAAAAGTTCAAACAGAAGAAGCGAGACTTTGGATCTGCGAATCCAAAGGCCAAAGGACAAATCCAAGGTGGGGTGACCCAAGACAACCTGTCGAAGCCGTAAGAAAAGAACAACACAACAAAGTCGAAAAAGGAGATAGGAAAGTGGTGTGAGTTCCACAAGAGCCCCACACACAACACAAGTGAGTGTCGAACCATGCAGTCGTTGGTGGCCGAGTTGATGTCTTCCGAATCATATGCATGTTCCACCCTGAGCCAGAACCCGACAAGGGGAATGGCAAAGGGAAGCAGATCATCGATGCAAATCCCAACGCCATTGTTGCCACTACCAAGATCTAAAAAAATGAGCCCGAAGAACCAAAGGAGGGGGAACGTCTTTTCCACTCATAGATTTTGGTGAAGTGTTAGCCACTGCAATTCATTGTCGACAATGGCAGCCAAAAGAACCTCATTTCAGCTGAGGTCGTGAAGTGGTTGGGCCTACAGACTACACCACACCTGCAGCCGTACAATATCGGGTGGCTTCATGAAGGACGAGATCTCAAAGTTCACCAGCAGTGCCACCTTCCTTACAACATCAAGCGCTTCACAGACGAGGTATTGTGTGATGTTACACCTCTAGATGTTTGTGATGTACTATTAGGCCAGCCATACTTGTGGAGGCGACATGCTGTGTATGAGTCAAGGCCTCGCGCTGTCATTATTTCTTTGGACAATTCATTATACAGGATACCGGAGGTAGCCCCACCTACCACCACCTCTTTGATCTCTACTAAGAAAGGCAGCAAGCTCATCTCCTAGACTAGTAAATTCATTTTCTGTCTGATTCACTCCCAACATAAGGGGAATATCGTCACCACATCCATGACCCCCATGAAGGGTTCCTCCACACAGCAGCAGCAGCAAAGGAATACGATCATGACAAAACATAGGAACAACTTCTCATCACCCATAGGGGTACCACACAAGCTTCAGGTGAGCAAAAAAGTCTGGTTGCATCTACAAAATGAACGCCTTACAAGAGCCCATCAGAAGCTCCGACCACACCAACATGGTCCTTACACCATTACCAAGGCTGTGGGAAATAATTCTTTGGAGCACAACATTCCTACATTCCTTCGCTTGCACCGAGTGTTCAATGTGGACCGTCGCCGCCCATGCTTCCCACCATTACTAGACACATTAGAAATTGCAGAACAACTCACCAGAGACCCAGCTCAGCAGAAGCTTCCTCATCTCAAGGAGAAACTCAACGCAATGGGGAACATTGCTTCCTAAGGGGGGAGGAATGATCCAGGTGGATGTTGGTGGCCACCCACCTATCCCATTTGGACCTCCACAACGTTCTCTTTCAGTTTTTCAATTTCCTAAATTGTAGCACAATTTACTATTTTTAGCAGTTTTTCGGGTCTTGAACTTCGAGAGCCGTTTTGAGGCCCTAAATGACGTTTTTTGGGAAATCTGACCAGAGTTATAGTGCTCAGATAGATATTTATAATGAGTTATTGTATGCATAAAATGGGGATCGGTTGCCAAAGTTACGACCCCGGGAAGTTGATGTACCAACTTACCCAAAACGGGGCCCACAATTTGGCGTTTCATCTTCTAGGGTTAGGTTTTGGGATGTTAAGGGTTTTCCATTGTTTCTCAACAATAAATAGGCCTTCGAGCATCATTGTAATAGAGTTCAGAGGCATGAAGCCGCCACATCTCTTCTTAGAGATAAGCTACCATCGCCCTAGCTGGTTTATTTCCATCACTTTTTGTAAGCATATTTCAATATTTTACATTACTGAAATGAAGTATTATTTCCACTGCATCTCTATGTTTATGGTTATCTTTGTAATTTATTGCATTCCTGTTTAAATCCGAATTAGCGGTATCATTGCAATCTGCTTTTTCTCTGTGTTTTTTTGCATGTCCCCAACGAGGTCGGGATATAAGGAGTTAGGGCTTGAACTGGTCAAACCTTTGCAAGACCAGCCTCGCAAATCTCGACGGCCTCCCATGGCGGATGAAAAGAAAGATGAGGGGGCAGGAGATCCTATCAAAATCTAGCTTGAAGAAGCTCTCGAGTGACAAAGGAATGTGATGATGGATAGCTTTGCGCAAATCCTCCAGCGGCTACCTAGAGGCGACGCATCGACTTCCAACAGCTACTCTGGAAATGCCACGCCGTTTAAGGTACAAGTTAATTTTGAAATCCCCATCTTCGAGGGTCAAATAGACGCAGGTGTCATAGATAAATGGTTAAATCTGCTTGATGGGTATTTTTTTGTTCATGAATTTTCGAGTAGGGAAAAGATTGTTTTCGCTCCTCTCAATGCAACCCCCCACATCAAGGACTAGTGGGAAACCTACTACAAGCAGAAGAATGAAAGTACGGGCTCACTATTTTTAGCCGCACCTACTTGGGATTCATTTCGGGATGCCATCAAGGAGCAGTACTACCTTGTCAAAATCTACGAGGACAAATACATAAATTGGACCACGCTACCACAAGGAAGGGACCAAGATGTGCCAGAGTTCACTAACATTTTTCATACCCTTCGCACACAATTGGGTATCAAAGATTCTGATCTGCATCTGGTACTCAAATACCATGGCTGCCTACGCAAATACATCTAGAAAGAGATGGAGTTCCTGAACATATCCTCGCTCGGTACGGCGTACTGATACGCCATCAAAATCGAGAAAAAGTTCAAATAGAAGAAGTGAGACTTTGGATCTGCGAATCCGAAGACCAAAGGACAAAGCAAAGGAGGGGTGACCCAAGACAGCCCGTCAAAGCCACAAGAAAAGAACAACACTACGAAGTCGAAAAAGGACACAGGAAAGTGGTGTGAGTTCCACAAGAGCCCCACTCACAACACAAGTGAGCGTTGGACCAAGCAGTCGCTGGTGGCTGAATTGAAGGCTTCCAAATCAGATGCATGTTCTGACCTTGAGTCAGAAGCCGACAAGGGGAATGGCAAAGGGAAGCAGATCATTGATGCGGATCCCAGCACCACTGTTGCCACCGCCAAGATCGAGAAAAATGAGCTCGAAGATCCAGAGGAGGGGGAACGTCCTTTCCACTCACAGATGTGGGTGAAGGGTTCGCCACTACAATTCATTATCAATAGTGGCAGCCAAAAGAACCTCATTTCAGCAGAGATCGTGAAGCGGTTGGGCCTATCGTCTACACCACACCCGCAGCCGTATAGTATCGGGTTCCTTCATGAAGGAAGAGATCTCAAAGTTCGCCAGCAGTGCCATCTTCCCTACAGCATCAAGCCCTTCACAGAGGAGGTATTGTGTGATGTTACACCTCTGGATGTTTGTGATGTACTATTAGGCTAGCCATACTAGTGGAGACGACATGCTGTGTATGAGTCAAGGCCTCGCACTGTCATTATTTCTTTGGATAATTCATTATACAGGATACGGGAGGTGGCCCCACCTACTGCCACCTCTTTGATCTCTACTAAGAAAGGCAACAAGCTCATCTCCCAAACTAGGAAATTCATTTTCGATCTGATTCACTCCAAAAGTAAGGGGAAGATCATCACCACATCCATGACCCCCGCGAAGGGTTCCTCCACGCAGTAGTAGCAGCAAAGGAATATGGTCATAACAAAACATAGGAACAACTTCTCCTCACCCACAGGGGTACCACACAAGCTTCAGGTGGGCAACAAAGTCTGGTTGCATCTGCAGAAAGAACGCCTTACAAGAGCACATCAGAAGCTCCAACCAAACCGACATGGTCCTACACCATTACCAAGGCTGTGGGAAATAATGCTTTGGAGCACAACATTCCTCCATTCCTTCACTTGCATCGACTGTTCAATGTGGATTGTCGCCGACCATGCTTCCCACCATTACTGGACACATCAGAGATTGCAGAACAGCTCACCAGAGACCCAGCTCAGCAGAAGCTTCCTCATCTCGGGGAGAAACTCAACTCAATGGGGACCATTGCTTCTTAAGGGGTGAGGAATGATCCAGGTGGATGTTGGCAGCCACCCACCTAACCCATTTGGACCCCCACAACTATCTCTTTCAGTTTTTCAGTTTCCTAAATTGTAGCACAGTTTACTATTTTTAGCAGTTTTTCAGAGCCTGAACTTCTGGAGCCGTTTTGAGGCCCTAAACGACGTTTTTTGGGAAATCTCGGAGCAACATGTGTTCATGGACCGATGTTTCTCTACCTAAAGTTATAGTGCTTGGATAGATCTTTCTAACGAGCTATTGTACGCATCAAACGGGGATCGGCTGCCAATGTTACATCCCCAGGGAGTTGATGTACCAACTTACCCAAAACGGGGCCCACAATTTGGCGTTTCATCTTCTAGAGTTAGGTTTAGGGATTTTAAGGGTTTTCCATTATTTCTCAACAATAAATAGGCCTTTGAGCCTCATTGTAATAGATTTCAGAGGCATGTAGCTACCACATCTCTTCTCAGAAATAAGCTACCATCGCCCTAGCTGGTTTATTTCCATTGTTGTTTGTAAGCATATTTCAGTATTTTACATTAATGAAATGAAGTATTGTTTCTGCTGCATATCTATGTTTATTGTTATCTCTGTAATTTATTGCGTTCCTGTTTAAATCTGGATCAGTGGTATCAGAGCAGTATGCTTTTTCTCTGTTTTTCTTTGCATGTCCCCAACGAGGTCGGGATATAAGGAGTTAGGGCTTGAACTGGTCAAACCTTTGCAAGACCAGCCTCACAAATCCCAACATCCTCCCCTGGCGGATGAAAAGAAAGATGAGGGGGCAGGATATCTTATCAAAATTTTGCTTGAAGAAGCCCTCGAGTGACAAAGGAATGCAATGATGGACAACTTTGCGCAGATCCTTCAGCGGCTACCCTGAGGCGATGCATCAGCTTCCAACAGCTACTCTAGAAATGCCACACCATTTAAGGTAGAAGTTAATTTTGAAATCCCCATCTTCAAGGGTCAAATAGACGCAAATACCGTAGATAAATGGTTTAATCTGCTAGATGGGTATTTCTCTATTCATGAATTTTCGTGTCGGGAAAAGATTGTTTTCACTCTTCTCAAAATAGCCCCCCACGTCAAGGACTGGTGGGAAACCTACTACGAGAAGAAGAATGAAAGTACGAGCTCACTATTTTCAGCCGCACCCACTTGGGATTCATTTCAGGATGCCATCAAGGAGCAGTACTACCCTATAAAAAGCTACGAGAACAAATACGTAAAGTGGACCATGCTGCGACAGGGAAGGGACCAAAATGTGCCAGAGTTCACCAACATTTTTCATACCCTTTGCACACAGTTGGGTAACAAAGATTCTGATTTGCATTTGGTACTCAAATACTGCGACTGCCTACACAGATACATCCAGGAAGAGATGGAGTTCCTGAAAATCTCCTCGCTCGGCATGGCGTACCGATACGCTATCAAAATCGAGCAAAAGTTCAAAGAGAATAAGCGAGACTTTGGATCTACGAATCCGAAGACCAAAGGACAAAGCTAAGGCGGGGTGACCCAAGACAACCTGTCGAAGCCACAAGAAAAGAAAAACACCACGAAATCAAAAAAGGACACAGGAAAGTGGTGTGAGTTCCGCAACAGCTCCACTCACAACACAAGTGAGTGTCAGGCCAAGCAGATGCTGGTGGCCGAGTTGAAGGCTTTTGAATCAGATGCATTTTTCGACCCTGAGCCAGAACCTGACAAGGGTAATGGCAAAAGGAAGTAGATCATTGATGAAGATCCTAGTGCCACTGTTGCCACCGCCAAGATCTAGAAAAATGAGCCCAAAGATCCAGAGGAGGGGGAATGTCTTTTCCACTCATAGATGTGGGTGAAGGGTTCATCGCTGCAATTCATTGTCGACAGTGGTAGCCAAAAGAACCTCATTTCATCAGAGGTCATGAAGCAGTTGGGCCTATCGACTACACCACACCCGCAGCTATACAGTATCGGGTGGCTTCATGAAGGATGAGATTTCAAAGTTCGCCAGTAGTGTCGCCTTCCCTACAGCATCAAGCCCTTCACAAACGAGGTATTGTGTGATGTTACACCTCTGGATGTTTGTGATGTACTATTAGGCCAACCATACTTGTGGAGGCGATAGGTAGTGTATGAGTCAAGGCCTCACGCTGTCATTATTTCTTTAGATAATTCATTATACAGGATACCAGAGGTGGCCCCACCTACTGCCACCTCTTTGATCTCTACTACGAAAGGCAGCAAGCTCATCTCCCAGACTAGGAAATTCATTTTCTATCTGATTCGCTCCCAAAGTAAGGGGAAGGTCGTCACCACATCCATGACCCCCGTGAAGGGTTCCTCCATGTAGCAGCATTAGCAAAGGAATACAGTCATGACAGAACACAGGAACAACTTCTCCTCTCCCACAGGGGTACCACACAAACTTCAGGTGGGCAACAAATTTTGGTTGCATCTGCAGAAAGAACACCTTACAAGAGCCCATCAAAAGCTCCAACCACACCGACATGGTCCTTAGACCATTACCAAGGCTGTGGGAAATAATTCTTTGGAGCAAAACATTCCTACATTCCTTCGCTTGCACCAGGTTTTCAATGTGCACCGTTGCCAACCATGCTTCCCACCATTACTGGACACATCAAAGATTGCAGAACAGCTCAACGAAATCTTCCTCATCTTAGGGAGAAACTCAACGCAATGGGGACTATTGCTTCCTAAGGGGGGAGGAATGATCTAGGTGGATTCTGGTGGCCACCCACTATCCCATTTGGACCCCCACAACTGTCTCTTTCATTTTTTAAGTTTCCTAAATTGTAGCACAGTTTACTACTTTTAGCAGTTTTTCAGGTCCTGAACTTCCGGAGCCACTTTGAGGCCCTAAACGACGTTTTTTGGGAAATCTGGGAGCAACATGTGTCCATGGACCAATGTTGCTCTTCCCAAAGTTATAGTGCTCAGATAGATCTTTCTAACGAGCTATTGTACGTGTCAAACAGGGATCAGGTGCCAAAGTTACGACCCCAGGATGTTAATGTACCAACTTACCCAAAATGGGGCCCACAATTTGGCGTTTCATCTTCTACGGTTAGGTTTTGGGATGTTAAGGGTTTTACATTGTTTCTCAACAATAAATATGCCTTCGAGCCTCATTGTAACAGAGTTCAAAGGCATGTAACCGCCACATCTCTTCTCAGAGATAAGCTACCATCGCCCTAGCTGGTTTATTTCCATTGTTGTTTGTAAGCATATTTCAGTATTTTACATTAATGAAATGAAGTATTATTTCCGCTACATCTCTATGTTTATGGTTATCTATGTAATTTATTACATTCCTATTTAAATTTGGATCAGTGGTATTAGAGCGCTCTGCTATTTCTCTGTTTTTCTTTGCATGTCCCCAACGAGGTACGCATATAAGGAGTTAGGGCTTGAGCTGGTCAAACATTTGCAAGACTAGCCTCACAAATCCCAACAGCCTCCCATGACGGATGAAAAGAAAGATGAGGGAGCAGGAGATCCTATCAAAATCTTGCTCGAAGAAGCCCTCGAGTGACAAAGGAATGCGATGATGGACAACTTTGTGCAGATCCTCCAGCGGCTACCCAGAGGCAATGCATCTGCTTCCAACAGCTACTCCGGAAACGCCACACCATTTAAGGTACAAGTTAATTTTGAAATCCCCATCTTCGAGGTTCAAATAGACGTAGATGCAGTAGATAAATGGTTAAATCTGCCAGATGGGTATTTTTCTGTTCATGAATTTTCGATTCGGGAAGAGATTGTTTTCGCTCTTCTCAAAGTAGCCCCCCACGTCAAGTATTGGTGGGAAACCTATTGCGAGAAGAAGAATGAAAGTACGGGCTCACTATTTTCAGCCACACCCACTTGGGATTCATTTCAGGATGCCATCAAGGAGCAGTACTACCCTATCAAAAGCTATGAGGACAAATACATAAAGTGGACCATGCTGCGACAGGGAAGGGACCAAGATGTGTCAGAGTTCACCAACATTTTTCATACCCTTTGCACACAGTTGAGTATCAAAGATTCTAATCTGCATCTGTTACTCAAATACTGTAGCTGCCTACACAGATACATCTAGGAAGAGATGGAGTTCCTGAACATCTCCTTGCTCGGCACGGCGTACCGATATTCTATCAAAATCGAGCAAAAGTTCAAACAGAAGAAGTGAGACTTTGGATCTGCGAATCCGAAGACCAAAGGACAAAGCCAAGGCGGGGTGACCCAAGAGAACCCGTCGAAGGCACAAGAAAATAACAACACCACGAAGTCGAAAAAGGACACAGGAAAGTGGTGTGAGTTCCACAAGAGCCCCACTCGCAACACAAGTGAGTGTCAAACCAAGTAGTCCCTGGTGGCCGAGTTGAAGGCTTCCGAATCAGATGCATGTTCTGACCCTGAGCCAAAACCTGACAAGGGGAATGGCAAAGGGAAGTAGATCATTGATGCAGATCCTAGTGCCACTGTTGCCACTGCCAAGATCCAGAAAAATGATCCCGAAGATCCAGAGGAGAGGGAATGTCTTTTCCACTCATGGATGTGGGTGAAGGGTTCGCTGCTACAATTCGTTGTCGACAGTGGCATCCAAAAGAACCTCATTTCAGCAGAGGTCGTGAAGCGGTTGGGCCTACCGACTACACCACACCTGCAGTCGTACAGTATCGGGTGGCTTCATGAAGGACAAGATCTCAAAGTTCGCTAACAGTGTCGCCTTCCCTATAGCATCAAGCCCTTCACAGATGAAGTATTGTGTGATGTTACACCTCTGGATGTTTGTGATGTACTATTAGGCCAGCCATACTTGTGGAAGCGACATGCTGTGTATGAGTCAAGGCCTCGCGCTGTCATTATTATTTGGATAATTCATTATACATGATACCGAAGGTGGTCCCACTTACTGCCACCTCTTTGATCTCTACTAAGAAAGGCAGCAAGTTCATCTCCCAGACTAGGAAATTCATTTTCTGTCTGATTCGCTCCCAAAGTAAGGGGAAGATCGTCACCACATCCATGACCTTTGCAAAGGGTTCCTCCACGCAGAAGTAGCAGCAAAGAAATACAATCATGATAGAACACAGGAACAACTTCTCCTCACTCATAGGGGTACCACACAAGCTTCAGGTAGGCAACAAAGTCTGGTTGCATCTGCAGAAAGAATGCCTTACAAGAGCCCATCAAAAGCTCCAACCACACCAATATGGTCCTTACACCATTACCAAGGCTATGGGAAATAATGCTTTGGAGAACAACACTCCTTCATTCCTTCGCTTGCATTGAGTGTTCAATGTGGACCATTGCCGACCATGCTTCCCACCATTACCGGACACATCAGAGATTGCAGAACAGCTCACCAGAGACCCTGCTCAGCAGAAGCTTCCTCATCTCAGGGAGAAACTCAACGCAATGGCGACCATTGCTTCCTAATGGGGGAGGATTGATCCAAGTGGATGTTGGTGGCCACCCACCTATCCTATTTGGACCCCCACAACTGTCTCTTTTAGTATTTCAGTTTCCTAAATTGTAGCACAGTTTACTATTTTTAGTAGTTTTTCGGGTCCTGAACTTCTGGAGCCATTTTGAGGCCCTAAATGACATTTTTTGGGAAATTTGGGAGCAACATGGGTCAAGGGACGAATGTTGCTCTTCCCAAAGTTATAGTTCTCGGATAGATCATTCTAACGAGCTATTATACATGTCAAACGGTGATCGAGTGCCAAAGTTATGACCCCGGGAAGTTGATGTACCAACTTACTCAAAACAGGGCCCACAATTTGGTGTTTCATCTTCTATGGTTACATTTTGGGATGTTAAGGGTTTTCCATTGTTTCTCAACAATAAATAGGCCTTTGAGCCTCATTGTAATAGAGTTCAGAGGCATGTAGCCGGCTCATCTCTTCTCAAAGATATGCTACCATCGCCCTAGCGAGTTTGTTTCCATTGTTGTTTGTAAGCATATTTAAGTATTTTACATTAATGAAATGAAGTATTATTTCCGCTGCATCTCTATGTTTAGGGTTATCTCTATAATTTATTGCATTCCTGTTTAAATCTAGATCAGTGGTATCAAAGTGGTCTACTTTTTCTCTGTTTTTCTTTCCATGTCCCAACGAGATCGGGATATAAGGAGTTAGGGCTTGAACTGGTCAAACCTTTGCAAGAAAAGCCTCACAAATCTCGCCGGCCTCCCATGGCAAATGAAAAGAAAGATGAGGGGGCAGGAGATCCTATCAAAATATTGCTCGAAGAAGCCCTCGAGTGACAAAGGAATGCGATGATGGACAACTTTGCAGATCCTCCAACGCTACCTAGAGGCGACACATCAACTTCCAACAGCTACTCTGGAAATGCCACACCGTTTAAGGTACAAGTTAATTTTGAAATCCCCATCTTCGAGGGTCAAATAGACACAGATGCTGTAGATAAATGGTTAAATCTGCTAGATGGGTATTTTTCTGTTCATGAATTTTCGAGTCGGGAAAAGATTGTTTTTACTCTTCTCAAAGCAGCCCCCCACATCAAGGACTGGTGGGAAACCTACTACAAGCAGAAGAATGAAAGTATGGGCTCACTATTTTCAGTCACACCCACTTGGGATTCATTTCGGGTTGCCATCAAGGAGCAATACTACCCTGTCAAAAGCTACGAGGACAAATACATAAAGTTGACCATGCTGCGACAAGGAAGAGACCAAGATGTGCTAGAGTTCACCAACATTTTTCATACCCTTCGCACACAGTTGGGTATCAAAGATTCTGATTTGCATCTGGTACTCAAATACAGAGTCTGCCTACATAGATACATCCAGGAAGAGATGGAGTTCCTGAACATCTCCTTGCTTGGCACAACGTACCGATACACTGTCAAAATCAAGCAAAAGTTCAAACAGAAGAAGCGAGACTTTGGATTTACGAATCTGAAGACCAAAGGACAAAGCTAAGGCAGGGTGACCCAAGACAACCCGTCGAAGCCACAAGAAAAGAACAACACCACCAAGTCAAAAAAGGACACAAGCAAGTGGTGTGAGTTCCACAAGAGCCCCACTCACAACACAAGTGAGTGTCAGACCAAGCAGTCGCTGGTGGCCAAATTGAAGGCTTCTGAATCAGATGCATGTTCTGACCCTGAGCCAGAACCCAACAAGGAAAATGGCAAAGGAAAGCAGATCATTGATGTGGATCCCAGCGCCACTGTTACCACTGCCAAGATCCAGAAAAATGAGCCCGAAGATCCAGAGGAGGGGGAACGTCTTTTCCACTCACAGATGTGGGTGACGGGTTCACCACTGCAATTCATTGTCGATAGTGGCAGCCAAAAGAACCTCATTTCACTAGAGGTCATGAAGCGGTTCGGCCTATCGACTACACCACACCTGTAGCCGTACAATATTCGGTGGCTTCATGAAGGACAAGATCTCAAAGTTCACCAGCAATTCCACCTTCCCTATAGCATCATGCCCTTCACAGATGAGGTATTGTGTGATGTTACACCTCTGGCTGTTTGTGATGTACTATTAGGCCAGCCATACTTGTGGAGGCAGCATGCTATGTATGATTCAAGGCCTGGCGCTGTCATTATTTCTTTTGATAATTCATTATACAGGATACTGGAGGTAGCCCCAACTACCACCACCTCTTTGATCTCTACTAAGAAAGGCAACAAGCTCATCTCCCAGACTAGGAAATTCATTTCATGTCTGATTCGCTCCCAAAGTAAGGGGAAGATCGTCACCACATCCATGACCCCTGTGAAGGGTTCCTCTACGCAGCAGCAGCAGCAACAAAGGAATACGGTCATGACAGAACACAGGAACAACTTCTCCTCACCCACAGGAGTACCACACAAGCTTCAGGTGGGCGACAAAGTCTGGTTGCATCTGCAGAAAGAACGCCTTACAAGAGCCCATCAGAAGCTCCAACCACACTGACATGGTCCTTACACCATTACCAAGGCTGTGGGAAATAATGCTTTAGAGCACAACATTCCTCCATTCCTTCGCTTGCACCAAGTGTTCAACGTGGACCATCACCGACCATGCTTCCCACCATTACTGGACACATTATAGATTGCAGAACAGCTCACCAGAGACCCAGCACAACAGAAGCTTCCTCATCTCAGGGAGAAACTCAACGCAATGGGGACCATTTCTTCCTATGGGAATGAATGATCCAGGTGGATGATGGTGGCCACCCACCTATCCCATTTGGACCCCCACAACTGTCTCTTTTAGTTTTTCAGTTTCCTAAATTGTAGCACAGTTTACTATTTTTAGCAGCTTTTCAGGTCTTGAACTTCCGGAGCCATTTTGAGGCCCTAAACGACGTTTTTTGGGAAATATGGGAGCAACATACATCCATGGACCGATGTTACTCTTCCCAAAGTTATAGTGCTCTGATAGATATTTCTAACGAGCTATTATACGCGTCAAACGGGGATCGAGTGCCAAAGTTACAACCCCGGGAAGTTGATGTACCAACTTACCCAAAATGGGGCCCACAATTTGGTGTTTCATCTTCTAGGGTTAGGTTTTGGGATGTTAAGGGTTTTACATTGTTTCTCAACAATAAATAGGCTTCGAGCCTCATTGTAACAGAGTTCAGAGGCATGTAGCCACCACATCTCTTCTCAGAGATAAGCTACCGTCTCCCTAGCTAGTTTATTTCCATCACTGTTTGTAAGCATATTTTAGTATTTTACATTAATGAAATGAAGTATTATTTCCGCTGCATCTCTACGTTTATGGTTATCTCTGTAATTTATTGTGTTCCTGTTTAAATCCAGATCAAAGTGAATGTAGAAGAATATTTATAAAGACCCCCAAGCAAGAGTTTCCCAAGTAGTTTCAACAACAAGAAAACACTAAGAGCTGGAAAATGAAACCAAAAAAAATGAAGAATGTGGATTTTCATCCTATGCTCACAATCAATAAGGGAAATGGTATATTGGTTGTGGGTGCTCAAAGCACGTGGCAGTGGACAAGAGTACATTCTTTTCCTTAAAGGGCAACAAAGGGGGAAGTGTCACATTTAGAAATAATGCAGTAGCCAAGATAAAAGGTAAAAGGATCATTAGCCTTAATGGAAATAATAAGGCTCAAAATGTTTTATATGATGATGGTATGAAGCAAAATCTATTAAGTGTAATTCAAATGTGTGATCAAGGATATGGATTCACATTTCACTCTAAGGGATGTGAAATAAGGAAAGAAAAAAATAGGAAACTAATAATCAAAGCAATTAGAACACCTAGCAATGTATCTGCTTTTGATGGAGCCAAAGAAAAATGTTGTAGGAGTAAAGTGGATGAAAGTTGGTTATGGCATAGAAGAATGAGACATATAAATTTTGAAAACCTGGTAAAAATTAGCGAGTTAGAAGTAGTGAGAGGAATTCCAAATGTATTAGTGTCAAATTATTCCATATGCAAACCATGTCAGTTTGGGAAGAAAACAAAGATCCACTTCAATACAAAAGAATATTCATCATCTAGACCACTGGAGCTAGTTCATGCAAATGTATGCAGCCCTACAAGAACCCAAACCTTAAGAGGAGAAATGAAATTTATACCATTTATTTATGATTATACAAGGGAAATATGGATCATATTACTTAAAGGAAAATCAGAGGCCATTAGTAAGTTCAATATATTCAAAGCTCAAGCATAAAAGGAAATCAATTTGAAGATCAAGTGCTTAAGATTTGATAGAGGATGAGGGTTTACCTTAGATGAGTTGAATGAATTCTCAGAAATTTTTATTTTCTAAGTGCAATATAGACTAGCACAATATTTGTGAAAAAATGATAAGTACATTTGATGTTGATATTCTTTTAAATTATTCCAATATATCATTCAGAAATTATACCTCATAAATTCATCCATACAAGAACAGTAGTATAGTATAGACCATAATGCATAAAGAGAAGATAATATTTACCCTAGGAAAACCCAAAAAGGGGGAAAACACAACAACCTTTTCAATAGTGGAATTCTTTTGTTCAATAAGAGACACAACTAGACCTTCTAGTCATTAACTAGGTCACTCCTAGTCAAACCCTCTAAGTTAATCCTCCCAACCTGATCCAACACTTCGCTCTGCCTAATCTGACCCCGAATTTTGGCCCTCCTATAATTGTTAGGATCCCAAAATTTTGTTCCCCAACAACTGCCCAAAAACTTTGTCCCCTAAATAGAAAATGTCCATAAATATGTGAAATACAGAGAGAGAGAGAGAGAGAGAGTTTATCCACACATGTCAGTATGAGAGAGAGAGAGAAAAAGATATCCAATTCGTCCTTCTTGTCCTTCTTGATCTTTGCTAGGATGCCCCAGAATTGTCATCTTGAGAGAGTGTGAATTGGTGCCTTGATGAGGAGGTTGAGCTACCTTCATATATTGTTATGCTTGGTTCAAATGGGTGTGACTCTGGTCTAGGCCGACTTGACTTGGGGGGAGGCTGTTAGGATGGGGTCCCCAAGGGTAGAGTTGAATTAAGTTAGTAATTTTTTGTAAAGAATTTTGTAAAAGATGTAAAGTCTTCACGAAATGTGGATGTAGAGCGCGCAGATAGATAGAAGTAAAAGGGGACTTAGCCCCATGTTTTGGTCAGTTTTAAGACTCACCCATAAGTCAGGGGCCATGGTATTGTATTAGAAAAGTTATAAATAGTGAGTAATAGCAAGTCTTAGAGATAACTTTTAGATAGAGAGATGAATGAATGACGAGGTTATAAAGGTTTGATAAACAAGAAGGTTTGTTCCTATCAGTAGCGAAGGAAAGGCTCTGCAGCTGAGTGCACGGAGGCCTAGAAGAGTCCACATCTGAGTGTGTGTACCATTGCATCAGAGTGCGTAGAGTAGTTGAAGTCTGTACTAAACCAATTCTGATTAATAAAGACTGATTTTGGGTTGGAATTACTTGCATCTGTGATTTATCTGCTTATCAGTTTATCTTTTTATCTCACTTTGAATATTGTTTCCTTGAATTAATGTATCTTACCTACATGAATTGGGTTAATTGAATATGTTTATGATTAATAAGATGATTAAATGATGTACGTGAAGTCCTAGATCTAAACTGAGTTAGTTTCGGGTAAAGAAGATAGGTTTGCGCGACGACAGATTGAGATCCCAGAAACCCTCGGAGACCTGTCTATGTGCGCGAAGGTAGCATATCTAAGCTCTTATGGTTTGAATAAGGAAATTGATTGGTTTCATGAAGGATTGAAAGTACATAGGGTTGAGTTCAGGGTTTAAGCTTTATTGGAAGGTTAGATCTGCATGGAGTGGATCTAGGGCACTGAAAGACATCACACTTGTTAGGTCCCTATAGTACTAGTGTAACCCCTTATTGTTATTAGTGCAACCCCCTTATTGTATTATTGTACCCATATAGTCCCCATGTTGTTATTATTGTGCCCCATAGAAGCCCACTATTATTATTTTTGTGCCCCTACAATATTATTGTTATGTAGGCTCTGATTGTATTGGGACCCCTTAGACTCCTATATATAGAAAGGAGGTCTTGTTATTTGTATCATCCAAGAATTGTTAATTTATGTAATGTAAAGGAGGTTTCCCCCTCAAATAGGATGATTTTGAAGTCTTTGATCTATCTTTTCTATCTTTTGTGAGCTGGTTTCATAACATTTGGTATCAGAGCTTTGAATTCTAAGGTTTCGCTGCTCCAAACAGGTCATCGTGCCATTTTCGCTCTAAATTTTTCTCTACGAAGTTTTAGAAGATAAAAAAAAAAAAAAAAAACCCATTTGAGCAGAAGTCATTCTAGACCTTGGGTCTGAATTTTAGATCATGTCTCACTATATTTGTGGAGATATGATCTGAGGAAGTTAGGGTTTTTGCAACCTCCAAAATTCCATTACAAACAGGTCATCGTGGAAGTTCCGCTTTAATTCTTTTTCTACGAAGGTTCAAACTCTAAATTAAAACCCATTTGAACTGAAATCTTGAGGAAGCTTGGGCGCGAACTTTTAATCTTGTTGTGCTATATTTGCAGAGATGTGATCCAAGGAATTTAGGGTTTTTGCAAGCTCCCAAATTACATCCCAAATAGGTGACCTTGGGAAAATCATCATAACTTTCCCTCTAAGCATCAGATTTAAATTTCATAAGAAGTTACAGAATGAAGATGGACTATAGTTTTTTGTACATTGATTTTAGGTCCGAAGGTCAATAAACAGACACGTGGCAGGTCATACAAGTTCACTTTACTAAACTAGTCTATAATCAAGTCATTATAGGAGATTTGGCATAACTCTTTATTGAAGAAACCAATATTGATTAGACAGGTGGAGTTAGAAACAGGACTAAGAGAGCTACCACAAGAAAAAAATTCAGAACTTGAAGATCTGAAATTACAGAGTTAAAGTCATTCAAATATCGATTTCCTAAAAGCAAGAAAAATAATGGCTCGAATCAAGAAAATAGAAACACCTACTAAGCAAAATTGGGTGGATGATCTGAAGAATGTGATCGAAGCTAAGATAAATAGTTTTACATGTGCCATGGAAGCTAATATCGAGGGTATGGAAGAATATTTGAAGAAATAAATGGAAGATTTGAAGAAAGACATGGAAGGTTTGAAGGAAGGTGGGACAAAGCTGCTACATGAAAGGCCTCCTAATGATGAAAAGGTAGTAGAGGAAACTCATGATGAGAAAAAAATAAATGTTAATCATGATTTCATAGAATCTAAAATTGGATTGAGGACCCACCATATTCCGAATGTCGATATGAGGAAGTTTGATGGCAAGGATCCCATAACATGGATACTACGAATGGAGAAATATTTTGATCTACATGATGTGCAATCGTTACAAAAGGTAATTTAGAACCGAAACAATTTTTATGGTATAAAGGGCTTTTTTCTTGTAAACCACTTGTCACCTGGTCAATTTTGATAGAGGAAATGATAGCACATTATGAGGATACAAAGAGAAACACCTTATTTAGCCAATTGATAAATCTCAAACCAAAGGGTTCAATGGCGGAGCACATTGAGGACTTCTAAAAATTGAATATAGGGTAAATGATATTCCAAAGAAGCAGGGGATTGATGTCTTCATAGGGACATTAAAGGATAACATTCAACATGAGGTTCTCCTTTGGGAACCCAATTCATTGGAGAAGGAATTCAGGTTGGCAAGAAAAATGGAAAGAAAAATTATGGCAACAAGGAAGCCTACCACTCACAACTATAAATATGGAAGTGTTGTTTCCCTTAGCCTTCCACAACCTACAAGGTTGACACCACAAAAATTGGAAGAAAAAAAAGAAAAAGGGTTTTGTTACAGTTGTGATAGAAAATACACTAAAGGTCATAAGTGTTTTGAGAAGAAATTATTTTACATAGATTGTGAAGAGGAGGAAGAAAAGAAACAAGAAATGTCAAAAGAAGAGGATATGCACTAGGAAAAAACCCTAGAGAAAGAGGAAATTAATCCAAACATATCTTGTAATGCATTGGCCAAAATTACCACTCCTCAAACTATCAAGATAGAAGGACATATCAGGAAAAAAAAGGTAATAGTGTTCGTTGATTCGGGTAGTACCCATAATTTTATTCATTGTAAGATAGCCAAGGAGTTGAATTACTTCCTATATCTAGCAACAAAGTGTCAAGTGATGGTTGTAAGTGGAGGAACCATAAATTGCTCTGGAAAGTGCCATAATATCAAGCTATCCATGGGAGAATATGTATTGAATAGCCCAATGGTTTCCATTCCAATGGGTGGTGTTGATGTTGTACTAGGAGTCCAATGGCTACAATCCTTGGGTACAATAGCTTTTAATTTTCAAGAAATTTTCATGAAATTTTTTTCAGAAGGAAAGGAAGTTGAATTAAGGGGTATCGTAGGGAAACCGGGAAAGATAATTAACTCTAATGGAATGAAAAAGCTTCTAAAGAAAGAACAACAAGGTGTAATTGCACAATTATGTTCACTAGAGGTTCCCACATCGAAATCATCTATTTCTCCAGATCTCCAAAAAGTCTTGGACAATCATTCCAAGGTATTTGAGACTCCCAAAGGCCTCCCACCTATTCATGATCATGATCATGCTATTCATTTGATTCCAAGAAGTGTTCATCCAAACATCAGGCCTTACAGATATCCCTATGCCCAAAAGAGTGAAATTGAACGTATGGTTGCAGAAATGCTAGAGGCTGGTATAATTCAACCTAGTCAAAGTTCTTTCTCTGATCCAGTAGTATTGGTGCACAAGAAGGATGGGTCATGGCACATGCGTCCCGATTATAGGGAGCTCAACAAGATCACTATTAAAGATAAATTTCCCATTCATGTCACTAATGAATTATTGGATCAATTGCATGGATCAATTTATTTCACCAAGTTGGATCTTTGTTCACGATATCATCAAATCAGAATGAAGACTGAAGACATTCTAAAAACAACATTTAGAACTCATGAGGGTCATTATGAATTTTTGGTCATGCCTTTTTTCCTTACCAATGCACCTTCTACATTTCAAAGTTTGATGAATTCCATTTTCAAGCCCTTCCTAAGAAAAATTGTGTTAGTATTTTTTGATCATATACTAATCTACAACAAGTATTGGAAATATCATGTTCAACATGTTGACAAGGTGCTCAAACCATTGGAGGAAAAAAAATTATATGAAAAAATCTCCAAATGTTTCTTTGGAGTACAAGAGGTGGAATATCTTAGTCATATTGTATCTCATGAAGATGTTAAGGTAGACCCTAGAAAAATAAAAGACATTAAGGAATGGAAAATCCCCACATCCATAAAGCATCTGCAAGGATATCTCAGGTTGACAGGGTATTATCGCAAGTTTGTTAAGAATTATGGGAGAATAGCAGCAACTCTAACAACATTAATGAATAAAGATGCATTTTCATGGACTCTAGAAGCAACAAAAGCCTTTGAACATCTTAAAGAGGTAATGTGCCAAGCACTAGTCTTAGCTACATCAGACTTCAAAAAAACCTTTATTGTTGAATGTGATGCCTTAGGAAATGGAATTGGTGTTGTTTTAATGCAATAAGAAAGACCCATTTCTTTCAAAATTCATCCAATCAAAGGAAATTATTTACACAAAGATATTTATGAGAAGGAAATGTTGGCAAGACTACATGAACTTAAGAAATGGCGACCTTACCTAATGAGAAGATCCCAATTCAAACAATATTGCCAAAACTTGGTGAGGAAGGAAAAATCATATTGGAACCTAAAGAAATCACAAAAACAAGGAATTGGCAGCTACGAAATTGATCAATTTCAGAGTATCTCACCAAGTGGAAGAACTTACCCACTGAATATTCCTCACGTGAGGATGATAATTTTATACAGAAGCATCCAGAACTACTCAAGCGTTGAGGACAACACTTTTTGAAGGAGAGGGGCATGTTAGGTCCCTATACTACTAGTGTAACCCCTTATTGTTATTAGTGCAACCCCCTTATTATGTTATTGTACCCATATAGTCCCCATGTTGTTACTATTGTGCCCCATAAAAGCCCACTATTGTTATTTTTGTGCCCCTACAATATTATTGTTATGTAGGCTCTGATTTTATTGTGACCCCTTAGACTCCTATATATAGAAAGGAGGCCTTGTCATTTATATCATCCGAGAATTGTTCATTTGTGTAATGTAAAGGAGGTTTCCCCCTTGAAGAGGATGATTTTGAAATCGTTGATCTATCTTTTCTATCTTTTGTGAGCTGGTTTCATAACAACACTAGTCTCTGGATGCAGAAACTTGGTTCTTGCATCCCCCAATACTGCTTCAGGTGAGACTGCAACCTACGCTATGCAGGTTGTTTCCGAAAGGGACAGTAGTGTAGGGTATTGTTGGTTGGTGCAACTAACTCTGAACTTGGGTCAGGACCCCTTAAGCTAATAGAGGCTTACTTGAAAAACTTGGAGCCAAAAATTTCAATTTCAAATTTTCAAGTTTTCTTCTATCAAAATTCCAAATGGGACTTAACTCAAAATATAATTTTCTTTTGACTCTATCATTTAAAATATGCTTTACAATAATCGATATAAATACATCAAGTGTCCAAATATACATAATGAATACTAACCATAGTTACAAAATTCAACACTCCCTCTTAAATAGGGAGGTATCCATAATGACTGTCATAAATGTTCTCAAGTTGAAAAATTTCTCTAAGAAAAGGTTATATCAAATCATCATCAACATCATCATCTACCATCAGCATATTCCAGTGGTCATATCATGTTTGGTACCCAACCCATGGCTTATCATTAACATATTATGACTCACTCCTTCAAAGTGACCGATCCTCAAATCCCAAGGCCTCTCACTAGGCCAAAATGACAAGATACTAATTCAACTAGAAAGCACTCACTCACCCTTCTTGGTTATCAATATTGGCCAAGACCTCACCAACCATTCCTTGGTTAGTGATCGGGTCTAGATGTTGAAATACCTCACTCAACACATCCATAGTTAGTGATTGGGTCCAAATGCTAAGATTTCACTACACCCTTCCCTGGTGTGTGATCATGTCCAAATGCTAAAAGACCTCTCTCAACCCTCCCTTGGTTTGTGATTGAGTCCAAATGTTGAAAGACCTCACCCTTCCCCGGTGTGTGATCGGGTCCAAATGTTGAAGGACCTCACTACACCCTTTCCTAGTGTGTGATTAGGTTCAAACCTTACTCACATTAGAGAAATTTTAAGGTCAAAAATGGGGCTCAAAATAAAAATGTACAACCAAAATCAATTTATAAGAACCAATGGATTTAAGATGATGATTTCAACCATGGGGAATGATTCACCATTTTTGGGGTAAAAAAGTACAAAAATTAAAAAATTAAAAATAAAAAATAAAAACTACTTTTTCAACTCGTATTTTAAACTTATCTCCCTATAGTTTTACTCAAATTTTAAGCGGAAGCACTTGTTGGATGCGGAATTTAATTCCTCATCCAAGTATTACCCATGTTGCATACTTTTGATGGTCCCTGCTACATGAAAAATGAAAAATACATGAAAAACAAGATTGCAATCATGTTTTTTCATGTATTTCCCATTTTTCATGTAGCAGGGTCCATCAAAAGTATGCAACATGGGTACTCCTTAGATGAGGAATTAGATTCTACATCAACTGAGTTCTCTCTCTCAAAATTTGAGTAAAACCATAGGGACATTGGTTGAGAAAGTAGTTTTTCCTTTCTTTCCCTCTAAAATTTGATGATGTAATCTAATATTATTTTATTATTTCCACTATTATTTTATAATATTCCTTAGGAGGCCCATTTTAGAGCTCAAATTTTCTCTAATGACCCTTCATTGTGAGTAATTGGGTCTCCTCACTTACAAGCACTCACTTGACCCTATCTAGTGAGCACTATGGGCCTCTCATACCATTCTCCCCATCAATAAAATGGCAATCCATGCTAGTATCAAATTATCACTCCCTCTCAATGAGAGGGGTAATCTCCACAAGCTCCATCTTGTCTCTGAACTACACAAACTATTCTATGGGCAACAACTTCATTAGAACATCAGTTGTTTGCTCATTGGTGGAGATGTTCTCAAGCCTTATTTCTCTCCTTTGTAACATGTCACGGATGTAGTGGTACTTGATCTCAATATGCTTTGACCTATCATGGAACATTGGATTATCTAAAAGCTTCACATAATTTTGATTATCACATTGTATCACGGTCGGTTCCAGCTCTTGGTCGAACAATCCTACAAACAACTTTTGAAGCCACATAGCTTTTGTACATGCTTCATTGGTTGTAATAAATTATGCTTCTACAATGTTGGGTGCAACAAATCTCTTCTTCCTTCTCATCCAAGGTATCATAGCAGAGCCCAAACTGAAGCATACCCCTAAAGTGATCTTCCTATCATTAGCACTTCCAACCCAATCAACACTTATATATCCCTGAGTTTCACATCCTTGTTTGTAACATATCTCAAACCATAGTTCACAGTGCCACGTAGATATCTCAGAATGTGCTTTGTTGCAATCCAGTACTCATGTCTCAGTTCCACCTGGAACTGGCTCAACGTATTTAAAACAAAGCAAATGTTTGTCCCAATGTTAGCTAAATACATCAATGAACCAATCAATCACCGGTACATAGATAGATCTACCAAATTGGATTCAAACCCTCTTAACTTCTTTAAATTAGTCACCATGGGAGTAGCCATGGATTTACAGTCCATCATGCCAAATTTCTGAAGGATCTCGATAACATATTTTCCTTAACCAAGGAATACTTTTCTAGGTTTCTTCCATACTTCCAATCCCAAGTAATAATGCATCAAACCAAGATCCTTCATATCAAATTTAGAATCCAACTTCTTTTTACATTAAATGATGAGAGGCTCAGCACCTGTCAGAAACAAATCATCAACATATGGAAATAGGATCATAGGTGTATTCTTCAAAACCATAAAATAGAGGTTTGGATCGACATTTATCTTGGTATATCCTAGTCTTGCAAGATAACTATCAATTCAAGCATACCAAGCTCTTGGAGCTTGCTTGAGTCCATAAAAGGCCTTCTTTAACCTGCAAACATGAGATTCCTTTCCATGCACCTCAAAACCTTGAGGTTTCTTTATGTACACCTCTTCCTCAATCACGTCATAGAGGAAAGTAGTCTTCACATACGTGTGATGTAAAATCCATCCTAATGAAGAAACAAGAGAAATAATAGATCTAATGGAGGTGTAACCAGAAAATGAGGCAAATGTCTCATCATAATATTCTCCCTCTTTCTAGGATAACTCTATAGCCATGAATCACGCCTTGTATTTTTCAATACTTAAATATATAACATGCTTGATCATGTATATCTATTTGGAAGTCACAACTGACTTCTGTTTTTTCCTTGGCACAATCTCCTAGACATAATTCTTCATGATGGATTGGTGTTCTTCATTCATGACCTCCTTCCATAGTTTTTTGCTAGCTACTTATTCATAATTAGAAGGATTTACAATAATAATATTATTCATAAGAGTTGTGTTAGAGCCTAGATTTTCCTCAGGCTGAAAAGACAAGGTTCTAGGTCCACATCAAACCACGCTCAGCCTCGTAGCTAGCCCTACAAGGACAGGAGAGGGCTCTCTCTGGGTCAATCTCAGCAAAAGATAATCGATGGGGATTGAGATGACTGATTTAACAACAGATCTTAGGCTAGGTATGAAGTGCAAAATTTTTATTTGAATTTTTAGGGGTTTTGTTGGAAAAAAGGGACAGGCAAATTTTGGGTCCAGGGATGAGGCCAGATTTTTGCAGAGTTCAAGTAGCGGCAAGATAGACAGTAGTTTTGATGCTTTGGATTGAATGAATGGGTGGAACAGACTGGTGAGGAGCCAAGGAGGGCAAGAAGCTCTCAAGAGTCCTCCTCAAACAGATGAAAACATGAAGAATTAAACAAAATATCAAGGCAAAGCATAGCAGTCTAATGAATTCTACCTTAATCACTCATTTGTTTAATTGCAGAAGACAAGAGAAGGAAAAATGATACACATAAAAATCAGTGAACTTACAAATACATAGAGAAACACACCATCAAAACATAGAGCCACATGGATCCCAACAAGTGCTGCAAAACCTTGGTCCTTCCTTTGCCAAAATTGCAGATATAAAATGTACAATAGAGTGCCAAGCAACCCCAAGTATCCAACCCTAAAAATGACTGAGAAATTACATAATATAGACAAGCCTAACTCCTTCCCGTGCCTCTAGGGGTCGAGCTCATAATTCTAGGAGTTGTTTGAACCAATTCTAAACAAGGAACTGAAATCTAGGTAGTCAAACAACTTACCCCTATATGCTAGGAAACTGATTCATTCATTTAATTTTCACTTTTTAGTGAATGAATCCTCTAGAACAAGTAAAAATGTGCCAATATTACATCATGGTTATCAAATTACATCATGCAAGGTCAAGAGTAACATCAAAAAGCAAAACTGGTCAAAACTAGGCGAATTTTTGAACTGAATAGTGAAAAATAGGCAAAAATCCTCTATGCGCTGTGCCTGATTCTCTATGCGTCACGCCACTTTGGAGCTTATTTAGAGGCACTTCCCGAAGTCAAAATTGAGCCCAAGATAGCGCGTTCGAAATCCATGCTTGTCTACTTTCCAACCCAAGTGGAATTTCTGAATTTGGATGTCATTTTCCCCTCCAAAACTTCAATCTCCCAAGACTGCTTCTTGTGTGTCAAAATAGGGGCAGTGAGGTCATTTTTTGAGTGTTTTTGGCCTCTTGAGGACTCAAAACCTGCCCAAATTTCTTGGCCATGCACCAGCAACCATGATTTTTCATGCCAAATCTAGAAATGCAAAGTTTTTGTAATTTGGAGCTCCCTAGAAAAAGCGCACGCCATGTGGCGCAGCGCATAGGGAGACAAAAACCTATTTTTTAGTCCAAAAATTTTCAAAATGCCAAAATTGCTCCAAATTTCTTGAAATTTGGGCTGCACCTTCTCCATCAAGTTTCATGTTGGGCTAAAGAGGCTTCGTCCAATATTTGAAGACGATCATGCTCCTTTTGCCTCTTTTGCTTCCTTATTGCCTTCTTTAATTTTGCCTTTAGTTTCCTTATTCGTGCCTTGCAAACCTTATTCTGTGCCATGTAGTGGAAAGCCATGTGTCTCAGCAATGATTTGTCTCTGTCAACCTTGTCCAGTAGTCCCTCTAAGTGGATGTTGAATCTCTCGAGCCAAGACTCCCGATCATCATTAATCTCTTGCTCCAATGAAGAGAGTTCAATCCTCCTCCTTTGAGCAGCTTGACGATTCTCCCTGATGTTTTGTAATTCCATAATCGCCTATTGATCTTCAAGCTACTTATTCCTTTGCTCCAAGTATTTAATATCCCACTTATCCCTCTCCAAGTTGAGGGATAAGGCTTTGATCTCCGTTTGCTGCTCCTAAATGATATCTCTAAGTTTGGCACTTTCCGGGCCCATATCTGTATCATCATCATGAATGAGAATGAAGTCGGTCTCTCATTGACCTGAAGGCCCCTCATCCTGCATTGGCCTCTTGCCTTGATCCTGAACCTGCTGTGCTGATGTCGAAGGCGAGGCCCCTTCCACCCCGGGTGGAGATAACACTCGCTTCGCTACTGTAAACAAATGTCTAGTGCCCCTCTGATATGTGATGAATACCGACACACTAATGGTCTCATGGCGCTCATACTGATGATAAAGTCCACCTGTCTCATGCCCAACCTCTGAAAGCCCCTATGAAGCTCTAAATAAATCACAGGAGATGAAATCATCCCAAGTGATGCCCTGTAATCCAAGCTGATGAACCACCAAAATCTTGATGAGAGAAAAATGATAAACACTGTTAAGTTGCTGCTGAGGGGTTTTGTGCTGCACAAGGGTGGTCATCCTCTCTATGTTCCGGCAAATGAAATAAGGAATGTTCATCATCCGTACCCAGGTGAAATGCATGAGCAACCTGATGTGATAAGCATATAAACGAGAGAACCGTCCCTCACAACTGAAATACTTCATGATTAATTTCATTAGTGGAGCATATTCATCTTTAAGATATCGGAATGGAAACACTCTCTTGAGCTGTCTCAAGAAAACAGTTTTAATATATGGCTCATAATTTTTCCGGTCAATCTTCTTCCTCTTTTTCCATGGTTCTCCAATGTTGGGAATGCCGGTTGCCAGTGAGATAGATTCTGGTGTAAGTGTGAAGGTGACACCAGCCAAAGTAACCTAATCTCCATGTAAATGTAGTACAAATAGACGAGCCAACTCATGATGAAAATGAACATTAGCCACCTTCTCACAAAACTCATAGCATGACTGATGCTGAAAATAGAAGATGGCTAGAGGGCAGGCCTGTAATTCAGTAAGGGTGATTGGTTCTTCTCTGATATGTCTGCCTCCTCTATGAGGCCTCCGGGATGCATGTTCCTCCATGGGTGAGTCGTTGTGGGTTTCCATTCCATAATCAGATGAATGCTCAGATGCCATGAGTGTTGTACAAAATACCTTGGAGAAAAAGATGCTGGTGTATGAAAACTGTGTTGGACTGCTCCTTTGTGATGTGTTTAATTTCTGCCACCAGGGGGAAAACAAATGAAACAAGGGACTGTTAGGAAGGGGGACGAAATAAGGGATTAGGGACTATTGGGACAAATTTTATTAGGGAAAGTAGGAGGGTTTCGAGGGGTTTTATGTATAAGGTTAGGAGATTTTTTTGTGGGGTTAGGGTTTGAAGTTTTTGGAGTTGAGAATTTGGGACAGATAATTTGGGATAGGGGTTTGATGATTTTAGGGGGTAGGGAAGACTGAAATTAAGGAAAAAGAATGAAATAAAGGAGAAAAGAGAATGATGGAAAAGGATGAACTTGGTGGCAAATAGCTTTTAAAACCCTAGGCAGCCATTCTTATGTGAGGGTTTTGACATGCTGGATTTTGATTATGAGTTTAGACCATCACCATTCATCAATCACCGTATCATAGCACAAATCTGAATGCAATGCAGTGATAGAGATCCTACCTAGCAATTCTGTGCGTTTTCATGGCGATTTGGAGCAAAGTTTAGCAATTTCAGGCTTTTGAACTGTATGCGCTGCGCAGCTTGCCCAACGTGCCACGCCTTCCAAGTGCACCACTCCCGTTCAAAAATGCACTGTGTGATTTCTCCCAGTGCGCCGCTCCTTCTGCCCAGTGCGCCGCGCCGACAAGTTGCAGCGATTTTTTGTCCAATTTCTCACTCTTTCACAAAAATCACTTTGAGAGCCTCCTCTTTCTTCTTGGCATGCAAATGGGCTTTGAACACATAGAAATACCTTTATAAAAACATGGCTTTGATTTTGTCTTTGTAATGACCCACTTTTGTAATTTTTTAAAATTTGTATTTTTTCACTTTAATACAACTCTGTCTTTTTGTTTCCTCCTTGATTTTTTGGCTTGAATGATGTTTTCTTTTGGAAATTTTTGCAGGGATAGTGGCACGTCTTGACAAAGGAAGACCAGGCTGTGCCTGGAGAATTCAACAACTGAAAAACTTTTGAAAATTACATGGAAATTTATTACAAAATGAAATGACGAATTTTCTTCAAAACAGAGTTTTGAAGAAAAGTCATAGTCGAGCATATGATGATGAAAATATTGAAAATGAAAACTTATTAAGGACCTCCCTCATGGGTCTGCTGGCATTGTTGGACATTGTTGAAGACCAAATCAACTAACCCTAGACCTAGTGACTTAAATGACTCTTGCTGATCAATAGACTAAAACAGGACTGTAAGTGATTTTAAAACTTGATTTTGATGAACAGACCTGAGCCAGCAATGATAAGGCATGAGGGGTAATGAATGACAAGATCCTTCCGTCAGATTATGGCATGCCCCTAGCAGAATGCAGCTGAGTGAATTGAGCGAGACACCTAAAAATGAAATGCAATAAGAGAAATGATCTCTAACAGAGGGATGACCAGACCGACTCTAACAAGTTGCATAGCTAGAAAACCTTTTAGGTTTCTTAATTTCTTTGGATGTGCCATCAGGAGATACATGTAATTTTTCTTCTTTCAATGTAGATCTAAGCCATGTTGGCCTCTTTTTTATTTCTAGAACAAAAATCAATTATGTTGGTTCACAAGGCCCTTCTAGCTCTTTAGGGCATTATGTACAACTCAAATGCTCTTCCTTCAAAACCTCATGCTTTACTTCATCATAGGAATCCATGGAGAATTCCTTAGATTTCAAATATGCAAATTTCTCATTGAAGTGACATATTCCATAATGAAATCAATCCATTGTTGTTATGGAAAGTATATTCTATAGGCCTTTGATGATTCACTATAACCAAAAAATATTCCTTTTTTCCCCTGAAGGTTCTAACTTGTTCCTTTTATCCTTGGGAACATGAATCTAGACAGGACAACCAAAGATCCTCATATGACCAACCTTTGGCTTTTGTCTAGAGAACGCTTCTTCAGGAGTCATATCTTCCAAAATTCAATGAGGACTTCTATTTTAAATATATACAACTACCAATTATGCTTCTCCCTATAAGAACATTGACAAATCTTGATAGTGCATCATAGCCTTGATAGATTCTTCAATGGATCTATTTTTTTCATTCTCACACACCATTCTATTGTGGATTATAGGTAATAATTAGCTCCATCTTTATCCCAACTTTATTATAGAAAGAAACAAGTGCTTTTGAAGTGTACACTCCTCCATTTTTAGATCTCAAAATATTGATCTTCTTACCTGTCATGTTCTCCACTTTATCTTTGAATTCCTGAAACTTCAGGAAGACTTCATCATTGGTCTTCATGAGATAAATCCATGACTTATGAGAGAATTCATCAATGAATTTCACATAGTATAATGAACCTCCAAGCCATCTCATAGGAATCATACCACATACATCAGAGTGAATCAAATCTAAAACTTATTTAGATTTAGTGTCACTACTTGGAAATGGTTTCTCGATGTTATTTATAACTTCACAACCTTTATAAACACCCTCATGATCTATTGGTAATTTAGAGACGCTTGAAACTATTTTATTCAATTCAGGTAATTCTGTATAATGAAAATGACCATCTCTTCTATGCTACAAATCACTTAGATTGATTTCATCATGTACTAAGCTAGTTGTCTCACTAGTCTATACAATCTTCTTTCACGAATCCTAATAACCCTAGCATCATATATACTAGATCCCTTGGACAATACAAGTATTTTTCCATCCACAAAAGCTACTCTATCTCCTCTATCTTCTAAACATGAAATAGAGACTAGATTCTTTTTCAAATCTGCTACATATAAAACCTTGTTGAGTTGAACATTGTTACCATATTTTATCTCAATGGATGTCTTTCCAACTCTGGCTACATAATTGTGTTTGTCTCTAAGCTCTACTCTTTGGGACAACCTTTTTTCCATAATGCTAGTAGTATTTCCATTATCTTTGGTTATATGTCTTAACGCACCACTATCTACCAACCACGTATCATCACCATCTACAACAAAACCTGTTAAAGCAGAAAAGTAAAATAAATATTTATCAACATTAGGCTTCTTTGGATGTTCATATTCAATGTTGGTTGTGGAAGCATGTTCTTTTTCCTTTCTCTATTTATTATTAGCCATCTCAGGACAATCCCTTTTATAATGTTCAAATTTCTAACAACCATAACATTGAATATTTTACATGTCCTTCTTCCATTGGGGAGGAGGATATTATCTTCCTAACTTCTTGTGTTGAAAGCCATATTTCTTCTTATATGAAGGTTGCTTTTAGGTGGATCTCTGGGAATTACGAAAAATGGAGTTTGGGACAAGAGGACGTGGGAGAGCCGAGGCGACTAGGGTTACCGAAGCTAGCAGAGTTCGACTCTAATGGAGAGTGGCAGGGGAGGGAGCTCGACTCCCTCCTACAAAGACGCTGTGGCCAGCAGGAGCAAATCACCGATTGGAAACAATAGAGTCTGTATGAATGACAGGAACAGGGATAAGGGAAAGGAAACAAATGGGACCAGAACAAAAGAAAACAGTAGCACAAAGGACAAAGAGGAAGAAGACAAAAGTCTGGGTTCAAGAGACAAAAAGCAAAAAGGACCTTGCAAACCAAAAGCAGAAATCATTCCTTGAGTAATTTTAAATGATCCTTCTCTACAGGAGTATAGAGAACACATGGGGACCTATGCCATTATCTGTAAATTCATGGGACTATGGCCCACTGAAAAGGCTTTGTAGATGTGGATCAAGTTTCATTGGAAACCCAAAGGAAGCATTAACCTACATCTTGGGTCAAAAGGATTCTTCACAGTGGTGTTCTCAAACATCAAAGATAAAGACAGAATATTCGAAGGAGGACACATTTTTTTGCTGCCGCAAGTCTCTATATGAGAAGTTGGAGAATGAACTTTGTCCCAGAGAGGGAGAATTTCTCTTCAGTTCCTATGTGGGTTAGGCTCTACTCTCCACCTCTGGATTATTGGCAAACTGAATCATTGGCTACCATAGGCAATAAAATAGGACGCTTTGTTAAAGTTCCTGAAGCCACAAGAAGGGGAAAATATACCTCCTTTGCTAGGATATGTGTGGAAATGGATCTATCAGGAGCACTTCCGGATGAAATTATCCTGGAAGTTTTTGATGAGGAGTGGGTGCAGACAGTAGACTATGAGCATATCCCTTTCAGATGCTAAAGATGCCATGAACATGGGCATCTGTTAAGAGATTTCCCTCTCAGTAAAGAAGATAACAAAGAAAAACTTAATACAACGAAGAACACTGAAAGCTTTCAGAAAGTGGCTAGTAGAGGAAGGGGAGGAAAAAAAGGGTCAAAGCAACAACATATCAAGGGGTAGAAGGGTAGTCAGAATAAGTTTCAAGTGCTAGAAGAGACTAAAGAAATCACAAAAGAGAACCAATATCAGGAGGAATAAGTTAAAGAAAAAGAAAAAAACGAGGAAAAAAATCAATCTCTAGATATTGATTCTCAAAAAGAGACCATGAAAAATGATATAGAAATGGAGCTGGACCAAGAAATGACCCAAAGTGAAACAGATCTGGAAAATCACGAACTATAAGAAATTCTAGACAAGGAAAACTTGGATCTAGAAGAATTCCTGATGGAGGGAACCAAAGGAGGAATAGATTCTCTGCCTCAAGAAGAATGCAATAGTATACAACAGTTGTTTTTATGGAAAACTCAGGAACGAGGGCTGGAAAAAGTAAAAACATCCACAAATAGGAGCACAGAGGGGTGAAAACAATGAAATTATCTCCAGGATTAGCCACTAGAAATACAGGAAAGAAAAGAGGTAGAAAAAAGAAAAATGAGCTCTTGATGGAGTGTGGGAAGCTAATGATAGATTCAAGTAAGATGAAAGATCTAACCAGTTACTCCTTTACAAATATTTAATTATGAAGTTCATATCTTGGAATATTAGAGGTCTAGGTAGTAAAAGAAAACAAAGAATGCTAAGTAACAGAATGAAACTAGAAATGTCAAACATAATCTTCATTCAAGAAACAAAATGCTCCATTTAGAAAATAAAACAAATCCACAGCAAATGGCTTAGTAAATTTGAGTTTCTAGAAGTCAAAGCAGAGAACACAGCTGGAGGGATTCTCACTCTTTGGAACCCGCAAAAAGTTAGCATAGTAGATGCGGAGGCATCGAGAAATTATTTATCAGCTATCATTCAACCAATGGGGATGTCTAATACCTTCCTGGTTACGAATGTTTATGGTCCTCAAAGAATAGATGAGAAACTTAGATTTATTGACTCCCTGGTAGATCTCAGAAGCAGACATGAAGAAATCCCTTGGGTCATTGGAGGAGACTTTAACATGATTAAATCTCTTTCAGAAAAAAAAGGAGGTACCAGAATCCTAAGTAAAGATTCAATAGCGTTCCATTATTTCACAAAAGACATGAAATTCAAAACTGCCTTTTTACTTGGAATAACAAAAGAGGAGGTAATGCCTAGGTTGCCTCCAAGTTAGACAGATTTTTGATCTCCGAGAAGCTGATGCTCACAAATAAAGAAATATCTGCAAGTGTTCTCCCATTTGGAGGCTCAGATCACTGGCTGATTCAATTAGAAATCAAGGGGATCGATTCTCCCAGGAATAGACCCTTCAAATTTGAGAATATCTGGCTCTCCCACCCAGATTTCATCAGCAACATTGAAAAATTGTGGTCCAAAGATCTCTAGTTTCAGGGCACCAAAATGTTCCTCCTTCATAAAAGACTAAAGCACATAAAACTCAAACTCAAAGAATGGAACAAGAAGGATTTTGGCAACATTTTTGTAAACAAAAAATCAGTGGAAATCAAAATGCAGGAACTAAACCAAGCAATGATCATAGATGGTTTTGATAAAATCAAAAGTGAGCAAGCTAAAAAACACAACCAAGAATGGGAGAATTTATGCAAACAAGAGGAAATCTTTTGGAAACAAAAGTTTAGAGTTCAATGGCTCAAAGAAGGCTAAAGAAATACTAGATTTTTCCACAGATCCACCATAGCCAATAGAACACACAATAGAATCTCTTCGATATTGAATGAAGATGGGGAGCTTCAGACCTCTCACAAGAATATTGAAGCTGTGTTGGTTCAGCATTTCAGAGGCATCACAAAAGAAAACAATCTAGATAGAGATCAACACATCAAGGAAATTATAAAGAATATCCCCAGGTTGGTGTCCAAAGAAGATAATTTCAACCTAAATAAACCAGTAACTGAAGCAGAATTCAATGTGGTTATCAAAGATATGCAGAATGGCAAAGCTCCAGGTCCTGATGGTTTTAATGTAGATTTTTTCAAAGCCTGCTGGAATGTGGTCAAACAAGATATTTTGGATGTTGTAGAGGACTATAGAAGAAGTAGATCCATTCTGAAAGCCCTCAACACCTCCTTCATCTCCCTGATCCCCAAACATGACTCTGCCATGTCTCCTGATAAGTTCAGACCCATTGCTTTATGCAATTTGGTTTACAAAATCATTTCCAAGATTCTGGCTAGCAAACTCAAACCTCTTCCTCCTTCTTTGATTTTAGGAAAACAATCTAGTTATGTTGAAGGAAGGAAAATCCTGGAAAACATTATTCAGGCTCATGAGGTTGTTCATTCATTCACTAGCAAAAGGCAGGCCGGTATGATTATGCAATTAGACATTGCAAAAGCGTATGACAAGGTGAACTGGATTTACATCAAAAAGGTCCTTTCTGCTTTTGGGTTTGATCATTACTAGATTAGATGGGTTATGGCTATGGTCACTTCACCCAGCTTTTCAATTCTGGTGAATGGCTCACCCTCAAAGATCTTTACTCCATCCAAAAGCCTCAGGCAAGGAAACCCACTCTCTCCCTTTCTCTTTATCCTCATGATGGAAGGTTTGGGCCGAACCATTAGAAATGCTAAAGTCTTAGGAAAGATAAAGGGCCTCCATTTAACGGAGAATGGTCAAGCATTGACTCATCAACAATTTTTGGATGACACTATGCTGCAGGGTATCCCCACAGTCAAAGAAGCTTCAGCATACAAGCAAATCCTGGATGACTTTGCTTTGGCGTCAGGTATGAGATTCAATCTCTCCAAATCAAATTTTTTTTCTTAAACACTAACATTGCTATTCAAAGGAACATCTCCAGAATTCTTGGATTCCAAAGGCATGTCCTCCCTTCAAAGTATCTGGGAATTCCGCTTATAGCCAAACCATTGCACAAGAGTACCTGGGAACCGGTGCTAAACAAGATGCAAGACAAGATCAAAAAATGGACTTTCAGATCGCTAAACCTGGCTGGCAGGTTGATTCTGACAAAGGCAGCTCTGCACTCTATCCCTGTTTTCCTTTTATCAGCCCTGCCAGCTCCCAAAGGGGTCTTACAAAAATTGAAGAATATTCAGAGATACTTTCTTTGGGGAAAGGAGGAAACTAGGAAGAAATGGGCCCTAGTTTCTTGGGATAAAATCTGTAAAGCCAAAAGTCATGGAGGACTAGGCTTAGATGATCAGGAGATTTTTAGTAATGTATTAGGAGCTAAGCTCTGGTGTTGATGGGTTAAAGAACCAGGGGCGCAATGGGCTAAAACCTGGAAAGAAAAATATGCAAGCTCCTGGCAAACAAATGATCTTATAAGAATGTCAGGAAACATTAAAGGCTCTCACATCTGGAACAAAGCCTGGGATAACAGAAGCCTAGTACAAAACAATAGCTTCTGGGAAATCAGAGCAGGAGACCAAGCTCTCTTCTAGGAAGATAAATGGCAACAAGAACCAATGTTGTTAAGAGAGGACTTTATGAGTCTCAAGCAGGAAACCGATCCCCAAGGATTAATAAAAGTTAGAGATTTCTGGAATCTTCCTCATGACACTGACAAGTGGAGAAGCTGGAAGAAATTAGACTGTAGAGGGGACAACCACATAAAAGAAAAAACAAAAGAACTCATGAGTATATTAAATCAAAGGAATATCTTGGTAACAGATGGGCCGGATCAGTTAAGATGGGGCCAAAACAAAGAAGGTATCTTTAATATCAAGGAAGAAAAAAGAATAATCCTAAACCTAGATCCATGCATTTTGGCAAAATCCTGGCAAAAACTTTGGAGCCACCAAGGGTGGATGAAGATCAAGCTGTTCATGTGGTTAGTTCATCACAAGAAAATTTTAACTTGGGAAAACATTCAGAAGAGGGGGGTTATGGGGCCTTCTAGATGTCAGTTATGTGAAGCTCAAGAGGAGACAATGGAGCATATTCTCAATAGCTGCACCTATACCACCTGGTTGTGGGATTCTTTTAACACCATTTTTCAATAGATAGATAGAGACAAAGGTAGTATCATTAACACCCTGAATAGGTGGAGGAAAAACTTTTCAGAGTATGAGATCCTTAATTTGGCCTAGACCTTTACATCAAGCTTCATTATCTGGAATGTGTGGAAGGAAAGGAATAAAAGAATTTTCAAGGATGAAAAAACTACTCCTCTTCGCATAATGGATCTGATCTTAAAGCAGATTAAGGAGACAGTTTCCACCACTGTGCATAGTTGTCCCAAGAATCCTCCCACAGCGCTTGAATTGAGAACTCTCAAGCATCTGGGAATGCAAGAGAGCATTCACATGGTCCTAGCAGAAACGAAAGAGTGTTGGAAATGGAAAAGGAGTTCTATCATCCTCCATTAAAAGGTTTTCTGAAAGGCAATATTGATGGGGGTTCAAAAAGCAACCCGGGGACAACAGGTTATGGAGGGGTGTTAAGAGATGAAGAAGGAAAAATAATCTTTACTTTCCACTGCCATCTAGGAAAATCTGCCAACAACATGGCTGAATTAATGGCTTTGGAACAATGTCTAGAGCTTCTTAAACTTAATCACAGCTCGAATGTCATTATCGAAGTAGACTCGGAGATTTCTATAAATGCAGTTAAGAAAATCAGTTATGGAATAGTGCCAGAAAGAGTCTCAAAACATTGGAGACTAATACAAGTGTACCAGAGAATCCAAAAACATCTCCTTAGTCTTCAAACTGTTAGCTTCAATCATGTTCGGAGGAAAGCCAATAAACTTGCAGATTTACTGGCCAACCAAGGAGTGTTAAATTCCGAATGTAGGATTGAGATGAAGTGGCGGGAGATGCCTCCAAGAAGGTTAAAATCTCTCTGAAATGAACAAGCTGTAGAGGATAAATAAATTTTCAAATATTGGGCATGAGGGTTAGGCACAGAATAAAGCTTTCTATGCAAGTTCTTACACAGAACTGTGGTCGGCTCCTTGGAAAAGAGCAAACTCTGAACGATGACAGCTTCCTTTGGTTTACTGATTGCTTTGATTGTGAGCTCCATGGTCAGTTTTAGCGGATTGTAAGGCTAGATTGCTCCCACGAGGGAAATTCCACTGTACCCCTCTTTCGGTGCGGTAAACCAGGCTTTGAGTGGTTTTCCATTGATCGCGAGGCTTTCAAATGGTAAGTGGTTTTGGTTTGTTGAGAGTGATTCCACTAGGCTCTCAACACGTGGCTTGGGTGGGGTTCGTGAAACCACCCTTCATCGCACCTTAAAGTTCTTGCTTCTTGGCTTTTCGATTTCTCTCCGAGCCGTCCTTTCTGGCAGTGGCATTCGACGGTCAGATTTGGTCGGGCATTTCAGTGGGGCCGCTTCTATTTTCAATCTTTGCGAGTTAATGAGGGATGGGTTCGCGGCGTTCGACTTTGGGTCAAGGTTTAACTGTGGGGACCATTTGTTAAGTTAGCTTGTCCTTTAGCTTGTTTGAAGGTCACATATATGGCTGTATGGCCTTAAGGTTTCCATAGGCCTTGAGATATTTAGGCCTTTTGTATTTATTGTAACTTTACTTTTGGGTTTTTGAAATAGAAGGAAAGTCTCTTGCTTCAGCAAAAAAAAAAAAAGCCAGATTTCTTCTTTCCCTTATTCTTGAAATGAGTTGCAAAAGCTTGAGATTCCTTTTTATCTCTTGAAATAATCCTTGATTCTTATTGAGCATAGGAGGTTAATATTTTTTAAAATAAAGGAGCTTCCTTCCAACTACTTATACTTATTGCAAATGCATCCCAGGATCTAGGTAGACCATTGAGTTTTGTGGTCACAAGTTCGTTCTCAGAAATATTTTCTCCAATTGCTTGAATTTGGTCTTTTATTTGAGAAATATTTATGGAATATGAAGCCACAATTTGATAGTTCATCATCCTTATATCACGAAGCTCATTATTCAAGCTCATGGCTTGACCAATGTTCTTGATAGTAAATAGATTATTTAGGGCATCATACATCTTCTTGGAAGTATCAAGATTTGCAATATAGGGGATTAGATTATCTATGATGGAGTCCATAATAAGACCCATGGAAATGATTTCATCCTCCTTAAACTTCTCCTTTCCTACAATATATGTTGTTTCTACAACCTTCCCTATCATAATATCTAAGACTTTGTTCTATGTAAGAATAAGATCAATTCTAAGTTTCCAAGCTCTGAAGTTTGAGGCTCCTTCCAACTTGTTCTCAGATTTCATAGAAGAAGCCATGGATGAAAATCAATAAGAAGGACTTCAACAATAGTGATCTCAATGTAGGGTTTCTTCAAAGGTGATATCAATGTTCCTTCCTTCACCAAAGCTCTAATTCAATGTTGATTTTCTAAGTGCAAAGAGACTAGCACAATATTTCTAAACAAATGATAATTACTTTTGATGTTGATATTCTTTTGAATTATTCCAATATATCATTCAGTAATTATAATTCATAAATTCATAGATACAAGAATAGTAGAATAGTAGAGATCACAATGTACAAACAAAAGACAATATTTTCCCTGGGGAAACCCATAAATGGGGAAAAAACCAACAACCTTTTCAATAGAGAAATTATTATGTTCAACAAGAGACACACCTAGACCTTCGAATCATTAACTAGGTCAAACCCTCCAAGTAAAGCCTCCAAACATGATCCAACACTTTTCTCTACCTATTATGACCTAGAATTTTGGCCCTCAACTGCCAAAATCCCATAATTTCGGCCCCTAGCAACTTCCCAGAAATTTCAGCCCCTACAACAAAAACTGCCTAGAAATATGTGAACTGCATAGAGAGAGAGAGAGAGAGAGAGAGAGAGAGAGAGAGAGAGAGAGTCTCTATCCACATGTGCGATCTTGAGAGAGAGAGAGAGAGAGAGAAAGGGAGCCAATTCATCCGTCTTTTCATTCTTCTTGTCCTTGTTGACCTTCACTAGGATGCCCTAGAAACTATCTTCTTGAGAGAGTGTGAATTGGTGCCTTGAGGAGGATGTTGAGGTAACTTTATGTAGTGTTTTTCTTGGGTCGAATGGGTGTGACTCTGCCTTGGTCTGACTTGACTTGGAAGGAGGTTTTCTTGGCAAACTTAGAGCCAAAAATTTCAATTTCAAAAATTCAAATTTTCTTCTTTCAAAAGTCCAAATGGGACTTGACTCAAAATATAATTTTCTTCTGACTCTAGCATTTAAAATATGCTTAACAATAATCAATATAAATACAAGAAGTGGTCAAATATACATTATGAAGATCGACCATAGTTACAAAATTCAACATGAATAACATGTAATTAGAAGACAATACTCAATAACCAGAACTCCTCAACATAATGAAGTACTTGAAAGAAAGAATAGATCAATACAAGAGATGGAAAGAGCTACTTTGGATTAATCAAAGGTCCCAAACACCTTTTGGGGAGAAGTAGATCAAACAATTATCTACATACTAAATGGAGCTCAACTCAGAGTAAATAATTAGAAGACCCCTCTAAGCTAAGGATAGGTATACCAAATTCAATCAAGCATCTAATATTATTTGGAAGCAATTGCTATATCAAGAGTAATGAGGATAATATACGAAATTTTGACTCTAGAGTTGATGAAGGAAGCTTTCTTGGTTACTCATCCAGAAGCAATGGTTATAAGTTCTAGAACAAAAGACTAAGAAAGATAGTAGAATGTATTAATGTAGGGGTAGATGAATCATTTCCAAAAATAAGAAAGACACAAATCTATGAAGAATCGAAAGATACAGTAATCATATATCTAGAAAAGGAAGAACAAGAAGAGTAAGATGAAGAAGAAGAGATGGCACCTTAGCAACTCAAACTGTTGGGCAGTTGGCCTTGTCTAAATGGTTGGTGATATCCAATGTGTTGAAATTGATGTCAACCAAGATAGTAATATTGAGCCTAATATGTCAAGCTCAGGGAGAGTCCCATGGTTGTTGCAATCCTTGGCAGAGAGCCATCATAGTAAAAGGATGAGGTAAGAAGCTAAAATATTGTACCTATGATGGTTAGGGAGTCCCAAGATTTGGAGGAAATTTTCCTCAAGAGACCAAATCATATGCTCCAATGAATTGTATAGTTTGATAGCGCTCAGAAATAGCTTTCCAGTGGTATATTGAAGTCCACAAATGGCCTCCTGGATCGAAAGTTATTGCCAGTCAAAGTCAAGACCCTTTGGAGCAATTTTAAGTTTGGAGAAATTACCAAACGTGGAATAAAAAATGGCAGAGGTGACCATTTAAACGACGGCCAATTTCATGGGTATATTTGCCTACACGCATTCCCACCAGGGAATCGGTGTAATTCCAACAGGGTCTCTGTCTCAGCAGTTAAAGTACAAAGGGGTGGTGAAAAGTTGTTTGGCCAAACCGCCAATCACAAGTTCAATGATGAAGATTGATTTCATCACCCCCCTCTGCCCTAAAACTAGAAACCATGAAAAGGGGTGGAAGAATGGTCAGTTTTCTCAGCACAAACCACAAAAAAAATTTCTCTAACAATTGGGTGGATGTAAGCATGATGTCATCCCAATGGGGTGACCTAAGAATGTTTAAAGGGACACAAGGGAGAAGGTCGAGATGGAAGCATCAGGGAAATGTGGCAGCAATGTAGCAAGGCAAAGCAGCATAATGATAAGGAAATGGTTGGAACCCTTAGAAATTTAATGAAGGAATTCCGAACAAAACAAAGGCTCAAACCCCCTCTATCCTTGTATCCAGGACAACATGGACAAATGAGAATGGGACAGATGGCGCAGTGTGATTGGCTCATTGTGATGGGTTGGCAGTCACAGTGGCAAGTTACGTCAGCATGATGTCAGTACATGTTATGCAACCAGCTCACAAAATAGAAGAAAAGATAGATGAATGCCTTAGAAATAAGCCTCTTTGAGGGGGAAACCTCCTTTACATTACACAAATGAACAATTCTTGGATGATACAAATGACAAGACCTCCTTTCTATATATAGGAGTCTAAGGGATCATAATATAATCAGATCCAACATAACAATAATAATGTAAGGGAACAATAATAACAATAGTGGGCTTCTGTGGAGCACAATAATAATAATATTGGGACTAAATGGGCACAACAATATAATAAGGGGGTTGTACTAATAACAATAAGGGGTTACACTAGTAGTCTAGGGACCTAACATGCCCCTCTCCTTCAAAAAGTATTGTCCTCAACACTTGAGTAGTTCTTTATGCTTCTGTATAAAATTTTCATCCTTCCATGTGGAATCTTCATTGGGTAAGTTCTTCCACTTGATGAGATACTCTAAAATTGATCTATTTCGTAGTTGTCGACTTCTCGGTTTTGTGAATGCTTCAGGTTCCAATATTATTTTTCCTTCCTTGTCAAGTTCTAGCAATATTGTTGGAATTGGGATCTTTGGCAACTTTTGAATGAGTTCCCACCCTGCTTCACCATTCTTCCATTCATCCCTTTCTTTGTTTATCAAATTTGGTTGGATAATTATACCAACCTCTACCATTTCTGCAACCATATGTTCCATTTCACTCCTTTGGGCATATGGATATCTATAAGGCTTGATGTTTAGAGGAACACTTCCCAGAATCAACTAAATCACCTGATCATGATCACGAATATGTGGGAGACCTTTGGGAGTCTCAAATTCCTTGGAATGATTGTCCAAGACTTTTTTGAGATCTGGAGAAATAGATGATTTTGATGTGGGAACCATTAGCAAACATAATTGTGCAATTACACCTCGTTGTTCTTTCTTTAGAAGCTTTATCATTCTATTAGAGCTGATTATCTTTCCTAGCTTCCCTGTGATACCCCTTAATTCAACCTCCTTTCCTTCCAAAGAAAATTTCATGAAAAGTTCTTGAAAATTAAAAGCTATTGTACCCAAGGTTTGTAAGCATTGGACTCCTAGTACAACATCAACACCACCCATTGGAACGGAAAACATTGGGCTATTCAATACATATTCTCCCATGGATAGCTTGAAATTATGGAATTTTCTAGAGCAATTTATGGTTCCTCTACTTACAACCGTCACTTGACACTCTAGTGCTAGATATAGGAAGCAATTCAATTCCTTGGCTATCTTACAATGAATAAAATTATGGTTACTACCCGAATCAATCAACACTATTACCTTTTTCTTCTTGATATGTCCTTCTATCATTATAGTTTGAGGAATGCTAATTTCGATCAATGCAGTACAAGATATGGTTGGATTCATTTCTTCTTTCTCTGGGGTTGGTTCCTGGTGAGTATCCTTTCATTTTGATGTTTCTTGATACTTTTCTTCCTGATATTGCACTTCTTGAACCTTCTTCTTCTTGATATGTCCTTATACCTTGAGAGTTTAAGGAGTGGTAATTCCTGCCATTGTAATACAAGATATGGTCGGATTCATTTTCTTTTCTCTAGGGTTGGTTCTTGGTGTATATCCTCTTCTTTTGACATCTCTTGATCATTTTCATCATTAGGAGGCCTTTCTTGTAGCAAATTTGTCCCACCTTCCTTCAAACCTTCCATGTCTTTCTTAAAATCTTCCATGCCTTTCTTCCATTATGCTTTCATACCATTGATATCAGCTTCCATGGCACAGATAAAACTATTTATCTTTTTCTTCTCTAGAATATCATTTACCCTTATATTCATTTTTTGAAAGTCCTCAATGTGCTCTACCATTGAACCCTTTTGTTTGATATTTATTGATTGGTTAAAGAAGGTGTTGCTCTTGGTATCCTCATAATGTGCTATCATTTCCTCCATGAAAATTGACCATCTAACAAGTGGTTTATGAGAACAAAGCCCTTTATACCATAAAAATTGATTCGGTTCTAAATAATTAGATGCAATACATACCTTTTGTAATATTGGTACACCATTTAGATCAAAATATTTCTCCATATGTAGTATCCAGTTTACCAGATCCTTGCCATCAAACTTCCTCATCTCACTTTTTCTTGATTTTAGGAGCTCGATCTTGAAACGACTGTAACTCTGTAATTTCAGATCTTTAAGTTTTGAAATTTCGGCTTGTAATAGCCCTCTGAGTCCTCTTTCTAACTCCACAAGTCTGATCATAATTGGATTCCCGAAGAAAGATTTATTCCCAATCTCTCGCGATGACCTAATTATAGACTAGTTCAGTAGAGTGAACTTGTACGACATGCCACGTGTCACTGTTTCAACCTTAGGTTCTAAAAACTATACCCAAAAAAAATACATTCTGTCCTCTTTTTGCAAATTCTTATGAAATTTTAATCTGATGCTCAGAGATAAAGTTATGAAAATTTTCCCAAGGTCACCTGTTTAGGATGTAATTCGGGAGTTTTCAAAAACCTTAACTTCCTCAGATCATATATCCGAAAATATAGTGAACCAAGATCTGAAATTCGGACCCAAGGTTCAAACCAATTTCTTCTCAAAAGGATGTTTTTGTTAGCTTCTGAAACTTCGTAGCGAAAATGCTATAGAGAAAATTCCATGATGACCTGTTTTAGATGAAATTCTAGAGCTTGCAAAAACCCTAATTTTCTCAGATCATATCTCCAAAAATATAGTGAGACAAGATCTGAAATTCGAACCTGAGGTGCAATGCAATTTCATCTCAAATGGGTTTTTTTGTCGCTTATTAAAAGTCACAGAAAAAAGGTTATAGTGAAACTTCCACAATGACCTGTTTGGAGTAGTGAAACCCTAGAATCCAAAGCTCTGATACCAAATGTTATGCAACCAGCTCACAAAATAGAAGAAAAGATAGATGAACTAAGCCTCTTCGAGGGGGAAACTTCCTTTGCATTACACAAATGAACAATTCTTGGATGATGCAAATGACAAGACCTCCTTTCTATATATAGGATTCTAAGGGGTCATAATATAATCAAAGCCGACATAACAATAATAATGTGAGGGCACAATAATAACAATAGTGGGCTTCTATGGGGCACAATAATAACAATATGGGCACTACATGGGCATAACAATATAATAAGGGGTTTATACTAATAACAATAAGGGGTTACACTAGTAGTATAGGGACCTAATAGTACAGGGGGACATGTGGCATGCAAATTTGATATTTTTGGGTACTCAACTAGGCCAAAAATGTGTGACACTTAGATCAATCCTGAGGCAACACGTGGTAGTAGTGATGTAAACATGATGTCATCCCTCAGGCCTTACCTTAAAGGAAATAAAAGAGAGAAGAAAGGGAGAAGCATGATAATGAAGCATTGGGACACATTAAAACAATAGTTGGGCAGTGCATAGCCAATGAAAAAGCTCTAGGTGGACCCAGTGGGACACGTCATCCATGAGACCTTATATCCAGCTAGTTATAAGGGTGCAAAGGCAGAATTTGTGAGTTAACGAGGCACTAGACCAATGCAGCAAAGACAAGAACCAATGAGAAGATACATTGTGCGGTCCCATTAGACACACAATCCCATAAGGGTTACCCTAGAGGAAATAAAAGGGGGCAATGGAGAAAGCGACGCGACGACAGTGTCAGGACACATCAACATGTACGTGAAAAACCATAAACCAATGGGAGAAGGTGCAAGGTGGCCCCACAGAATTTATAATCCCTCAGGGAAGACCCCAAAAGGTTTTAAATTGCACATTAGATGAGTGTTGGGCTAAAAGTAGCTAGGGGCCAATGTTGAGCTCCAGGAAGAGGTTTTGTGGGTGCCTTGTGACCATGGGCATGGAAGGTCATTGCATAGCATCTAATCCCTTGGGAGATATAGCTCAAATGGGCCTAGAGACGATCTAAGCAATGGCTTTTTAATGTGTTGGACAACCAAGGGTCTTTGGTCCAAAAACAAAGAAAAAGCGCACTGGAGGAAAAAGTCCAGGGGCTAAAGGTTGTTTAGCAGAGCTTGGGTAGACATATAAGTGAAAATGAATAGGACGATATGATTTGAAGGCACCATCAAGTTTAGAAATGCACCAAGGGAATTACTGGAGTCAGTACTAGTTTTTGAGATAGTTTATACAAGGCAACGATGACCACGATGATTGGAGAATTAATAGAGCATTGATGATAAAAATGGACACCATCCCAATCATGACATTTATGCATCAACACATTTAATGAGCAAGAGAACCATGTTGTGTATTTAAATCTCTGATAGAGCACAATCATATTTGGAGAGCTTGACAAAGATACAATGGAGACAATAATTGTTTATGATAGCTGAGTAAATTCTGGCAATACTCAGGTTGCTGATATAGAAGAATTGTGTGTGCCCAACAAGAAATGCGTTTATGAGAGTGAACAAGTCGTCCATTCTCAAGTAAATTGAGCCCATACTCATGTTTTGAAATTAATACTAGTGTTCCAATGTATGTATTGAATGTGGTGGTTGAAGGTTGAACTGCTAATAGTGAGTGTTATTCACTATGTCTATGGTGAATAAAGAGGCTTAGAAAACATGGAGTCTTGTGTGAAGAAATATTGTGAGCAGAGTGAAGTTTGTAAGGTGTTGTAAGTAACCAAGTGTCAGCATAAGGATGATTATGGTTGAGAGTTGATAGTTATACAAAGAAATTGAGGGTTGAGACAATAGTTTATTGAGTAGTGAAGTGCACATTGCAAAGGACTGCAGAGTAGAGAGGAAGATGTTGTGTGGAACAACTGGCCATGTTTTATATTTTTGTGCATTTGTATAGGCCTATGTTTTCGTAGTCTGAAAATTGTATGAAAGGTAGAACAGTTGGCTAGAGCAGGTGGTGGCCTATATTCAAAAGAGGTTGGTGACTCTTGGAAAGTAGTGGATTGTTATCTTCAAGGGGCTTGGGGCCTCCTGTGAGTGGGTTCTCACAAATAATTTTATGTAATTAAGTAGGAGCTCAAATTACATCATAATAAAAAATAGATTGGTGGTTTCCTCCCTTTGGGTTTCCATGTAAAAATACCTGAGTCAATATGTGCATGTTGCTTAATTGATGGAATGTTTGCTCATGTGAATGGTTCACATTCCTTCCTATGTATTGTATTGAAAATTCTCACATAAGTAATTTCTAAGAGTTAAAGGAAGTTAAGAATTGAGCTTAAAATTCAAAATCCTCACTAATTACTGATTCGCCACCCTTCTTAGTAATTCCTTATTCCAAAAATTGGTATCAGAGCAAAGTTCCTTCAAGAACAGTTTAACTAGTGGAAGGTAGATCTATAAGGAATCATGTGTCTAGACAAGAGAGTTAGGATGATTACTCAAGTAAGATACCAATATTTGATGGGACAATCTATGCTTTTAGCAAAGTTAGGATGGAAGCCTATCTCACATCCCTAGGGGTAGATGTTCGGAGCTTTTTGTTAGTAGATTATGTTGTCCTTGCAGTCCCTCCTACAAATGTAAACGATAAAAAGGTGCATGGAAATAATGCAAAGGAAAATAATTCCATTCTCTTCGATCTTGGTTAAAATGAATTTGTAAAGGTTATGCACTATAAGTCTACTAAGGAAGTATGGGACAAACTCAATTAAGGGTGTGAAGGAGATGAGAAAGTTAAGCATACCAAACTTCAAACTTTTGGAATGAGGTTTGGGTGCTTAAGAATGAGTGAAGAAGAAATTATAGCAGAGTATTTCCTCAAGGTTGGTGAAAAAAGCAATATGATTAGAGGACTTGGTGAAGCTACCAAAGAATACATAATTGTTCATAAGGTCTTGAGATCTCTGCCTATGATATTTAATGCTAAAATATTAGCCATTAAGGAGATGATTGATCTAAAAAGTCTCACAATAGACCAGATACTTGGTACTCTCAGAACCTATAGATGAGAGTAGGTAAAGAGAATACTGAAGCAAAGGAGGAAGCTTTCAAGGTGTCTAAGAAGGCTAAGGATCACAAGGATCACCAAGAATGTTTTAGCTGTGAGTTTGATCAGGAGCTAGCTCATTTTTCCAGTAACCTAAAGTGTGGATCAGGGAAGTACAAAGGTAAGTTTCCCTTAAAATGCTTTGATTATGGAAGAGTTGGACATTTTGTATCCAAGTGTCCTTACAAAGCATAGTTAGAAAAGGATAAAGATCAAAAGCCCAAAAAACAAAGTTCAGAAATATCAAAAGAAGAAATTATTTAAGAAGGGGATCTACTCCAAAGAGGATAGCTCTACACCATAATCCAATAGTGAGGATTCTTCAGAGGGTGTCTCAAATGAATGTTTACCTATGGCACTTGAAGTTGACTCCAAGAAACAAAATGTCACAAACATTGAAGAAGAAGAAGGAGTAGTGGACCTTAAAGGGGGGCTCATCAGTGCCCTTGATGAGTTAAAGAAAGACATAAAAAGGAACAAGCAGCTAAAAGAGTAGTTGCTACGAGCTGAAGAAGGTATGTATAATTCAGATAATGAGTAATTTTTTATCAAAGAGAAAAACTTGAATAAGCCATTAAAAGTAAAGACAACTTGGCTCTCTAATTAGAAAAAAAACAAAAAACATGTGAGAAGCTAGAGGAGGAGAATGGACTCTTAAAGTAGGAGTTGATCAAGAAAAAGGAGGAAATGATCTTTGAAATAGGTAAAGGAGAGATTGTGTCCCTAAAAGTCAAGTTAGAGGAAGAAAAACGGAAGGAAGAAGTTCTTAATGATTTGATTCTTGAATGGGAAGAGAATTATCAGAGTCTAGAGGTAGAAATTGTCTCCTTGAGAGTAAATCTTGAGAGATTAGAGACCGAGAAGGATTTGGATAAAATGTTTGTTGAAGGGGAAAGAATGTTAAACCATATTCTGAGTAGTCAAAGGTCTCCAGAAAACAAGACAAGCCTAGGACATTCTAGACCACAGGAATCTTTTATGAGAAAGATGAGCTTCAGGTCTGGAGGATTTGAAGAACCCTAAAGTTATGTGAAGGTGATTCAAGGAAGAATCAATGAAGACAAACACAAATCAAGCCAGAGAGGCACCCAAAATTAGAACAAGAATTTTAACTACTCAAAGGACTCACATTAGAGAAAAATGAACCAATCAGTAAGACAATAGAGGTACCTAGAACCAGCCAAAACTCGTAAACTCTCTAATTTCAGGTGCCCAAATTTGTTTATGGTCATTTCTATTAATGTTATATATTTTGACATAAAGTTATTAATTGCAGAAGAATCAAAGTAGAAAGAGATGAAAGTTTAAGGCACATAAATTATCAAAATTTTAGTTCTCATAACTCACTTCCTAGGAATAGGAACCCTTTTTCCCCCTAATGGATGAAGTTGAATGCTTCAAATGTAATAATTTTGGGCACAATGCTAGAGAGTATAAATAATGTTCTAGTTTGCCTCTAAATCTCATTTTTCTTGGCATTCAAGCTTTCCAAAAGACAAGAAGAGCTGGAAACATAAGACTGAGAAAATTATGGAGTGTGGACTTGCATTGTCTGCACATGATCAAGAAAATAGATGGCATGTGGATAATTGTTGTTCCAAGCACACGACTGGGTACGCGAGTAAATTCTTGTCTCTGAAAGAAAAGGATAGAGGGAACAATGTCACTTTTTGAAATAATGCTCCAACTAGGATTAAGGGAAAGGGCATAGTCAATATTAATGAAAAGACGAAGGCTCAGAATGTGATGTATGTGGAAGGACTCAAGCACAATTTTCTCAATGTAAGTCAAATGTGTGATAATGGCTACAATTTGACCTTTTGATCTAAAGACTATGAGATCAGAAAAGAAGAAAATGCTAAGCTAGTGGGAAAGGAAATAAGGAATCACAATAATGTATATGTGTTTGATGGCTATAGAATGAGCTGCTACCTGAATAAAACAAGTCAAAATTGGTTGTGGCACAGAATACTTGGTCATATAAATTTTGGTAGATTTATAAAAATCAAGAAGATAGAAGTTGTAAAAGGGTTTCCAAAATTGTCAAAGTATAATAACCTAATCTACAAGTCCTATCAGTTTGATAAGCAAACAAGGACTCGGTTCAAGACAAAAGATTTATTGTACTCTAAACCTTTGGAGTTGATTCACACTAATATTAGAGGCCCAACAAGGACAAAGAGCCCAAGAAGAGAAAGGTACTTTATTCTATTCATTGATGATTTTACCAGAGCCACTTGGATTATGTTGTTAAAAGAAAAACCATAAGCTCTCCAAATTTCAAGATATTCAAATCTTAGGTAGAAAATGAGAAATATATAAAGATCAAATGCTTGAGATCAGATAGAGGTGGAGAATTCACTTCAAGAGAGTTTGAATAGTACTATGAAGAGCATGGAATAAGGAGGAAGTACTCAATGGCAAGAACCCCACAACAAAATGGAGTAGTGGAGAGAAAGAACGTGACAATTTGAGAGATGACCAGAGCTATGATGGATGAGGCATATGTACTGCATACCTTTTGGGGAGAAGAAACATAAGCAACAATGTATTTAGAAAATAGAACACAACTCATGCCTAATAGTGATAAGACTCCCTATGAATTATGGAAAGCGAGATCGGCATCAGTGAAACTCTTCAATGTGTTTGGGAGAAAATTCTTTATCAAAAGAAATGATAAAAATCTTGAAAACTTTGACTCTTGAGCTGATGAATGTATATTTCTTGGATACTCAATCAAAAGAAAAGGCTACAAATGCTTTAAAAAGAGAAGAAAAAGGGTTGAATACTACATTGGCATTGTAGTGGATGGAATAATACCACGATTAAGTCCATCCAAATAAATTGTAAACTCGGATGGAGAAGGAAGTTCGCCCACTAGATTCTCAGACCATGATGAGATTGAGGCAAAGGACAGAGATGAGGAAATGAGTACAATGCCAAGGCCAAAAACCCCTTCAAGGTATGTGCAGAAACAACATCCTGAAAGTCAAATTATTTGTGATCAAAAAGACTTGGTGTTCAAACTAGGAGGAGATTCCTTGGCAACTCAAGCTGCACAATTCTTGCTCAGTTGTCTCAAATTGATCCTAAGAATCTCAGCCAGATAAGTGAAGGTAAGTCTTGGGTGAGGGAAATGGATGAAGAATTGGATTGAATTGAAAATAATGACACTTAGGAGATTGTTCCAAGACCTAAAGAGAAAAAATTTATAGGCACCAAATAGGTTTTCAAAAATAAGCTAAATGAGCAAGGTCAAGTAATCAAGAACAAGGCTCGACTAGTCTGCAAAGGGTATGCTCAAATAGAAGGGATAGATTTTGAAGAAACTTTTGCACCTGTAGCTAGATTATAAGCCATCATAATGTTTCTTGCTTTTTCCAATCACAAGAACATCAAGGTATACTAGATGGATGTGAAATAGGCTTTTCTCAATGGTGATCTAGAAGAAGAAGTATATATAGAACAACCAAAAGGTTTCATGCTCTTAAAGAATGAATATTATGTCTGTAAACTGAAAAAGGCTTTGTTTGGGCTCAAGCAAGCTCCTAGAGCTTGGTATGACAAGATGGATAAATACCTCCAAAAACAAGGCTTCAAAAGAGGCATTGCACATAGAAATCCGTATAAAATGATAAATATGATCATGTGTTAATAGTAGTGGTTTATGTAGATGACATCATCTTTGGCGACGAATTGGAGTAGTTGGGACACCAATTTTCAAACTATATGAAAAAATAATTTGAGAAGTCCATGATAGAATAAATATCCTTATTTCTAGGGTTGCATATTTCTTAATCAAAGGATGGAATCTTCATCTCGCAATCCAAGTATTTGAGAGAAACATTGAAGAAATTTAGACTGGAAGAATGCAAGCCAGATAGTAACCCCATGGTTATTGGTTGTAAGTTATGTGAATAAGATGAGACACCTTTAGTAAATCAAACAATCTACAGATCATGATTGGAAGCCTATTGTGCCTCATAGCCTCAAGACCAGACATCATGCAAGTAGTAGGTTTGGTTTCCAGATTTCAAGTCTGGCCCTGCAAAATCCATGCCATTTTTATAAAAAGTATTTTCAAATACTTACAAGGCACAACAAACTATGGGCTATGGCATGCTAGAAGCAGATATTTTAAGTTAGAGGCTTATATTGATGCTAATTGGGCAAGTAGTCTTGGTGACAGGAAAAGCACCTATGGAGCAACATTCTTTCTGGGAGATTTTTTAGTGTGTTGGGACAATAAAAAACAAGACTCAATCTCATTATCAACGGCTAAAGCAGAATACATTTTTTTTTCCGCTTATTGCACAAAAATTATGAGGATGAAGTAGAACTTAAAGGACATCAAGGTAAACTTGACTGATTCAATTCCAATAATGTGTGACAATACTAGTGCTATCAACATCTCTAAAAATATTTTCATGCACTCAAAGACCAAGCACATTCCCATCAAGTTTCATTTCTTAAGAGAACAAGTTGTTGCTAATGTTGTTTGACTTGAATATGTGGCCACTAATGAACAACTTGTAGATATTTTCACTAATCCACAGACATGAGAACCCTTTGAATATCTTAGGCAACAAATAGGAATTATCTCTCCTCCATCCAAATGACTCAATCACAATGAGCATTGGCAGATACTCAGCCTATGGAATCACTTGGAGAGTATGCTACAAATTTTTAGGGGGGATTTTTTGGTGCACCCCTTGTCATTGGTGTCAAAGGGGGGGGGAGTTTATTGATGCTGGGGGAAGAACAAAGATGGAGAAAATCGTGCTTGGTTTCAAGGTGAGCTTGTTCTATTGCCAGCAATGCCAAAAGGGGGGATTGTTGGGAAGTTGGATTTGTCTGAATGGATGGTGACATCCAATGCATTGTCATTGGTGTTAACCAAGCTAGCATTGATGAGCACGCTATGTCAAGCTTAGGGGGATTCCCATGGTTATTGAGTCCTTAGTAGAGAACCAACATAGTAGTAGGATGAGGTAAGAAGCTAAAATATTGTACCTATGATGGTAAGGGAGTCCCAACATTTGGAGGAAATTCTTCCTCAATAGCCTAGCCCAAAAAGAGTTAGATAGTGCTCAAAAAGAGTTTTGCAATGGTATATAGAAGTCCAAAAATGGCCTCATAGATCGAAATTTATTGCCATTCAAAGTCAACACCCTCAAAGTTGAAAGGATAGAGCTAAAAGTGGTTAGAGGAAGTTTAAGTTTAGTGGAATTGCAAAACATGGTGAAACAGTTGGTGGACGTGTTTGTTTAAACGATGGTCAATTTCGTGGATGGATATGCTGCCACACATTCCCACCAAAGCATTGATGTAACTCTAATAGGTTTATCGCTCGATAGTTAAAGTGTGGAAGGGTGGTGCAAAGTTGTTTGACCAAACTGTCAATCACAAGATTGACAACGGAGGTTGATTTTGACACCCCCTGCCCTAAAACCACAAACGGTGCAAAGGGGTGGCGGAATGGTCACTTTTCTCAGCAAAAACCACAAACAGTTTTCCTTTAAGAACTAACTGGACATGAGCATGATGTCATCCCAACGGGGTGACCCCAGAAGGTTTAAAGGGACATGAAATAGCAGGTCGGGATAGAAGTGTCGAGGGAACATGGCAGTAACATAGCAAGGAAAATAAATGCAATGATAAGGAAATGGTTGAGACACTTATAAATTTAATGAATGAATACGACACATAACAAAGGCTCGAACCCCTTTTGTATTTGTACCCAAGACAAAATGGATGAATGAGAATGGGATAGATGGTGTAGTGTGATTGGCTCATTGTGATGGGTTGGAAGCAATGGTGGCAAGTGACATTAGCATGACATCAGTACATGGGGAAACATCCTATGCAAATTTGACATTTTTTGGTACACGAGTGGGCCAAAAATGTGTGACACTTGGACCAATTCTAAGGCACCATGTGGTAGTAGTAACGTAAACATGATGTCATCCATGAGGCATTACCCTAGAGGAAATCAAAGAGCGCAACTGATCCGAATGGAAAATGGCATCAAGAAGAGAACAAGCTATCTTTAATCATCCATTTTGATCAGCCTTGATAGAGGTTCAAGTCATAGTCTGGGAAACTATACATTTGTATGTTATATGTTGTCAGGCCAGGGTAACTCCAGAATGAGCGGGAGAGAGAACTTATTATCTTATTCATTAACTAACTCATGTTTATATACAAAAATAAAACGGATCAGTTCATCTTCTAGATGACTGTCCAGTTCACCCATCCGTTTCGAATTAGGTGTCAACATTCCCCCCCTTAATCTGAAGGGATGTTGGTGAGTCCAAGCATCGTTCTAAATCTTTCAAGATTTTCTCTTCCAAGCGCTTTGGTGAAGATGTCTGCAATTTCTTGTTTGTGGAACAATGACGGAGATGGATTGTTTTGGCCTCAACATGATGTCGGATCATATGATATTTAGTATTGATGTGCTTAGTACGATCATGGAACTTTGGGTTCTTGGCCAACTTTATTGCAGATGTGTTATCGATCATGAGTGGAGTTGATTGTATTTGTTTTACTTGCAAATCTTCAAGAATTTTCCTGAGCCACACAATTTCTTTCGTTGCTTCAGCTGCTGCCACATATTCTGCTTCTGTTGTGGAATCTGCTGGTATTTATTGTTTGCGTGATCTCCAGGAGACAGCTCCTGATCCAAGACTCGTAGCATATCCTGAAGTAGATACCCCAGTTTCTTTGTCTCCATCGAAGTCTGAATCAGAGTATCCAATCAAGTTAAAGTTGTCCACCTGTGTATACTTGATTCCAAGGTCTTGAGTTCCCTTCAAGTACCTTAGAACTCTTTTTGCAGTAGACCAGTGTCCCTCACAAGGCTTTTGCATGAACCTGGAGAGGATTCCAACAGCAAATGAAATGTCTGGTCTGGTAGTAGTGAGGTAGATGAGACTTCCTACAAGCTGTCTATACTTTGTTGCATCCTCAAATTCCTTTCCTTCAATAGATGTGAGCTTCAAGTTTTGTTCCATTGGAGTACAAAGGGGATTGCACTCTGTCATGCCAAATCTGTTTAACAAATCTCCAATGTATTTCTTTTGAGAAAGAAATATGGACTTTGGATGTTGGGTTACTTCAATGCCAAGATAGTAATGAACATAGCCCAAATCAGTCATTTCAAAAAAATTTCCTAATTCTTTCTTTATGGATGCAATATAGCTTTCATTGTTCCCTGTCATTAAAAGATCATCTACATATACCACAAGATATACAACTGTTTTGCCAACTTTCTTGACAAATAAAGTTGCATCATCAAGATCAAAATGTTTGAAGTTGAGTTTCAGAAGATGCTCAGTTAGTTTTTCATACCAGGCTCGTGGTGCTTGTTTGAGGCCATACAAGGACTTCACAAGTTTGCATACTTTGTGTTCATGTCCTTTCACAGCAAATCCTTCAGGCTGGGACATAAAAACATTCTCTTTTAGATCTCCATTCAAGAATGCAGTTTTTACATCCATTTGATGGACTTTCCAACCGTTCTGAGCAGCTAGTGCAAAGAGTGTCCGGATGGTGGCCCATTTTGCTGTGGGAGCAAAAGTTTCCTCATAATCGACCCCTTCCTTCTGTGCAAAACCTTTTGCCACAAGCCTAGCTTTGTGCTTGTCAAGTGAGCCATCAGCTTTGTACTTGTTCTTGTAGACCCACTTGCAGCCAATTGGTTTTGTTCCAAATGGAGGATCAACCAGCTTCCAAGTGCCATTCTTTATGAGGGCATCATACTCCTTCTGCATCGCTTCTTTCCATTCATCATGAGAAGCAGCTTCTTTGAAGGAAGTTGGTTCAAAATCTGTAGACAAGTTCAATTCACAATCATAAGTAACATCCATATCAACAGGTGAATTAGAGTTATCTACATCACCTCCATATTGTCGGTTTGTATTTCTGGTTCCTGTTTTTCCAATTTCATCAGGATGAACACTTTCAAGTGTCTTTGTCAGCCACTTTGGGGGACCTTTCTGAGATGGTCCAGGCTGCTATGTTGATTGAGTTGGGACTGAATCAAGATTAAGTCTCCCAATTCTATCAATTACATCACTTAAAGCATCATTTGTTGTTGGAGTGTCATGCAGGGGAGATTGTTCTTCAGAAGAAGATTCCACATGTTGATCTAGTATAGGAATCCCCCCTTCAATATGTGGAATCTGATTATCAAACTCTTGAAATGATTTTGGTTTTGTGAATTTATCCAAGCAATCAAGTTGCCGCTCAACAACACAATCAGATTTGGATGATTCAAGAAAAATGACATCTCTGGATAAAACAAACTTTTTATTTACTTCATCATAGAGGCGGTATGCTTTAGATGTGTTTGAATACCCCAGGAAGATACACTTACGACTTCTAGCACCATGCTTGTTTCTATGTACCTTTGGTATTAAAGCATAACAGGTGGAACCAAAAATCCTGAGATGTTTTACCGAAGGAACATGTCCATACCATAATTCATAAGGAGTCTTGTTTCTTATAGCACTAGATGGACATCTATTCTTTATATATGCAGCACATAGAACAGCATCAGCCCAAAACATTGTCTTTACATTTTTGAAGAAAAGCATGGAGCGTACCATATTCAAAATTGTTCTGTTCATTCTTTCAGCTACACCATTCTGTTGAGGATTATAAGGCACAGTTGTTTGATGTTTAATCCCATGTTGGCGAAGATAGTGTTCAAATTCATTTGATGTATATTCTTTTCCATTATCAGTGCGAATAGACCCAATATGAGATTGTGCATCATTTTCAATCCACTTATGAAAATTCTTGAATGTTTGAAAAGCATCAGATTTGTTCTTCAATAAGTAAACCCAACACATTCTGGTGTAATCATCAATAAATGTCATGATATATTTATTTCCATTTGCAGAAGGAACAGGCATTGGACCACATAAATCTGAATGAATAAGTTCAAGCTTCCTATGTGCTCTTGAATGTGAATCATGAAAAGACTGTTTGCTATGCTTTCCTAGAATGCAAGCATCACATTGTTTATGTTTTCTAGGAACTGTAGGCAAACCAGCAACACCATTTTTCTTCAACAAGCGGAGACTATCATAGTTTAAATGTCCAAATCTAGCATGCCATAATAAACTTGATGGAAGTGTACTTTCTTCATGATGAGAAATATATGAAAAATGTTGTGCATGAGCAGAGGTTCCTTGCAGTTTAAGAAGACTTTCTTCTTCTATACCCCTCATGACAAGTGAGTGGTCAGATGCCTTTCTTACCTCAAGCTTGCCATCAAACATATGAATGGAGTGACCTTGCTGGCGGATGTGGACCAGGGAAAGCAAGTTTCTTTTGAGCTGTGGGAGATATAGAACATGATCCAGAAGAAAGTCTGGAAGACCAGGCAGTTTAAGCCTGATTGTGCCAAGCCCTGATGGCTTGATTTTTTACTGATCTGCAAAGTATACTGCTCCATCAACATTGTCAGTGAAATCTTCAAAAAAATCTTTCCTATGAGTCATATGACAGGTTGCTCCTGAATCAAGCAACCAGTCATTTTTCGAAGAAGCAAGTGAAGCATTAAACAAGTCTTCATTTACTCCAATGTTACATTGTGCCTCAATATAGTGAGCGGATTCAGGTGCTTTACCTTTGTCTGTGTCATCAGTTTTACCTTTCTGCTGGTTTCTTCTCTACTCAACCTTGTCCCATGGTAGCTTGCATGTAGAAGCATCATGTGATCCATTTCGTTTGCAGTGAATGCAATGCAGATCTGCCTTTTCTGCTTGAGGATGTCTGCCCCCCCTGCCTCTGAAGTATCTTCCTCTTCCTCTTCGTCCACCTCTTCCTCTTGTAGAATCTTGAGCAGGATGCTTTTCTTTATGAGCAAGGCAAACAGTCTCTTCAGAAGATTTAGGGACTGTTTTCTTTCCAAAGGCTTTCTCTCTTTCAACAAACTTTTTCACAAGAGTGTCAAAGGTTATATCTTTAAGATTTCCATTTGCTTGTAAAGACTCAAGATAATTAGAGTAGGTAGGATAGAGTGCTTTGAGAAAGGCAATAAGAGAGATATCCACTCAACCTTAGTGGATTTAATATCATGCATTATAGACTTTATTTCAGATGCAAGAGCAAGAGGATCATTATTTTTCAGTTCAAGAGTGAAGAGTTTAATCATGAGCTGAACAACTTCAAGTGCAGAATGTGTATCATAGAGTTCTTTCAGCTTTTGTAAAGCTTCAAAGGCAGTGGAATAGGATGAAATATGACGAATTACTTCCTCATTTACAGATGTTGCGATCAATGCATAGGCTTTGTTGTTCTTGTTTTCCCAAATGACAAGTTCTTTATCTGATGTAGGTTGCACAGGGTCTTTGTCTTCTTCTCCGACACACACTCCTTTCCACAACTCATTGTAGATGAGGGTGTGTTTTACCATCCGAGACCATTCAGAATAGTTCTCCTTGCCAGTGAGAACTATTCCGACCATAGAGATGATTGAATGCATTCTGTAAAAAAAATACTTCTGCTAAAAAAACTTCTGCTTATAAGAAATTTCTGCTGAAAAAAAAAATTTCGCTCAGGCTAAAAAATCACCATAAATCCCTGAGCCCATAACCAGATTGAGTATCGTTTCTATTAAACACAGATTGAAAAGTTTATTCAAAATCTGGTGGCTGTGCAGAACAGACCTTGTAGCAAAATAATATAGCTTAGGATTTTTTTTTTTTAATGATAAAAATCCCCAGTTACAGTCTTCAACCCACCATGAAAGCCGTGAATGAAGCATCAACTAAAACACAACAAATCCATGTTATAAAACATGGTTTCTAATTCAACGACAAAGCCTTTGTTTGAAGCCTTCAATCACCATCATGACAATAAGAAAAATGAAAACATCTTAACCCTGCTGTCGACGCTTTCTCAGTAACCAATATATTTATGCAGATCTATCCGAGACCATAGATGCAACTGTTTGATTCAACGAAAATATACAGCAATTTTTCAGATTGTGCTACAGCGGAGGCTTAATTGACAAAGAGAAAGAACAGCTTAAGCTACGCCCCGAGTATGACAATATCAAACAGACTCAGATAAATCATATGACAAGGATTGCTCTGCCAGCAACTGATACCTCCGTTCTATTTCATAATAAACTCATGAAAAATCCCAAATTCCATTTCAAAGCCCAACATTAACAGAAATCACATAATAAAACTTCCAAAATCCTATTCCCTTGGCAAATTTATTCTCCAAGTTATATAAATAACTGGATTATGGAGGCGCGGTCAGCAATCAACTTTTGTGAATGTTGTCAATACCACCGTTCTACCCCGAGGGAAATCGCGGGCCAGATTCGAAGCTATAACCATAACCTACGGCTTTCAAGAATCCGACCAAATGGAACAGCTCATGTTGCAGCCAACAGATCGTTAAGAGTTCCAGAAACAAAGAGAAAGAAGAAGTTCTTACCCTTGGACTTAATACTGCGTTTCTTGAACTTTCAATTCTACGATGAAAAAGACAGCAGCTCAAACATTACCCGTGAATACACTTCAATCACCCGCTTTACACCAAAATTTCAGTTTTTCCACCAAATCCCGCGCCTTGACCATCCCTGGCTTTCCTGGTGTACACGTTGTGGAGAGGCAGCAGAAAAACGGATGCGCAGATGTGTTGGAATATGGACAGATATGTCAGAGGCAGCACAGAGAGGGGCAGCGAATTCAGGCAAACATTTATACAAAAAGAATGCGCAGTCTCTCAGAGAAAACGAATGCGCAGTCTCTCAGGACAGAGGTTTCATGAGGCAGTAGAAACCTGGCAGAGGAGTTACAGCTATTTCTGGGACCTGTGCTCTGATACCATGTCAGGCCAGGGTAACTCCAGAATGAGCAGGAGAGAGAACTTATTATCTTATTCATTAACTAACTCATGTTTATATACAAAAATAAAACGGATCAGTTCATCTTCTAGATGACTGTCCAGTTCACCCATCCGTTTCGGATTAGGTGTCAACATATGTTAATGAGTGCTTAGCATAGAGGAATATCTCTATTTCACATTTTTCTGAACTGTGACACAATTCTATTCTGTTCTCATTCCCATTCCTGTAGTAATGCTACATTAGCACAATGTCAGTCAATTTTATGCATAATACACACTACGAAGGGGGTGGTTTCATGTTTATCCAATCAAACCCCGTAGCCCCTTTTTTGTTCTGTCACTCATTTCCTGTTTCCGGCAAAAGTAACACTTCTCTGTGCTACTTACAGGTTCTGGATTGTGACAAATAAAATGCGCCTGTGCTACTCCAGTGTGCTCTTTTGTATGAAATCACTGAGAAATATAAACTTGGAATCATTGATTTGAGAAATGTGCTAAAGATTGATCCTGGAAATAGACTGGCAAAAAGTATTCTATCGATCAAAATGGTTGATTAACGTCAGTTTGATGATTGAAAATAAATAAATAAATAAATAAAAATAAAATAAAAATAAACCACAAAGAAACTTTTTATTAAAACAGAGAATAATTGTAAAAGCTACATTGTGGTGGATAATCTGTCCTTTTACAAAATGCGACTTGTTACTTGTAGTATTTTTCGGTTACAATACCACAGGTCAATTCCATGGGTGAATGAATACCATGGGTGGATGTCATAATATCACGGGTCAATTCCATGGGTGAATGAATACCATGGGTGGATGTCACAATACCATGGGAAAATACCATAGGTGAATGAATATCGTGGGTGGATGTCACTTACAATACCATGAGTGGATAAATACCATGGGTGGATGCCACTTACAATACCATGGGTAAATTTCACGGGTGGATGAATACCATGGGTTGATGCCATTTTCCATTCGGATCAGCAACAAGAGAGTAATCGGCTAATGAAGCACTAAGACACAGTGGTAGAATAGTTGGGCAGTGCACAACTAATGAAAAAGCTTTGGGCAGACCCGCCAAGACATGTCATCCCTAAGGCCTTATTCCTTATTGGTTATAAAGGCGTAAAGGCAGTAGCTATAGGCTAACAAGGCACCAAGATAGCATAGTAGAGTGGAGAACTAATGAAAAGAGATGTTGGGTGGTCCCACTAGACAAGTAAGCCCATAAGGCTTACACCAGAGGAAATAAAAGGGGGCAAGGGAGAAAGTAATGGGACGATATTCTCGGGACACATCAACACATACATGGTAAACCACAAACCAATGGGAGAAGGCACAAGGTGGCCCCACGGGACACGTAACCCCACAGGGTAGACCCTGGAAGGTTTTAAAGTGCACATTAGAGGAGCGACAAGGTAAAAGGAGATGGTGCCAATGTTGAGCATAAGGACTTGGTTCTGTGGGCACCTTGTGACCATGGGAATGGAAGGTAAATGTGTAACTTCTAAGTCCTCATAGGCTATAGCTCAAAGGGGCCTAGCGACGTTCTAAGATGTGATTTTTTCATGTGTTGGATGACCAAGGGCCTTCGAGCCAAAAACAAAGAAAAATTGTGCTAGAGGAATAAGGCTAGGGGCCAAGAAAGTAAAAATGAATGGGTCGAAAACATTTGAAGGTGACATCAAGTTTAGCAGAGCACCAGGGGCATTGCTAGAGTCAACACATATTACATAGATAGTTTATTCAAGGAAACAAGGGCCATGATGATTAGAGCATTAATGGAGCATTGACCATAGCAATGAATTCCATCCTAATCATGACTTTTATGCATCAGCGCACTTAATGAACAAGAGAACCATGTTTTGTATTTAAATCTCTGATAGTTTGCAGACATATTTGGAGAGACTAACAAAGCTACAAAGGGAACCATGATTATTTATGATGGTTGAGTAAATTATACCCATACTCAAATTGCTTATACAAAATAAGTGTGTGTGCCTAGCAAGAAATGTAGTTATGAGATTGAACAAGTCATCCATTCTCAAGTAAATTGATCCCATACTCATGGTTTTAATTGAAGACCAGTGTGCCACTATATGTATTGAATGCGGTGGTTGATGAGATGACAGGGAGTGTTTTTCACTACGTCTGTGGTAACCAAAAAGGTTTAGAAAACATTGAGACCTATGTGAAGCAGTATTGTGCATAGAGTGAAGTGTGTGAGGTATTGTAAGTAACCAAGTGTAAGAAGAAGGATGATTGTGGTTGAGAGTTGATACTTATACAAAGCAATTGAGGGTTGAGACCATAGCTAATTGAGTAGTGAAGTGCGTAGTGAAAAGAAAGACTGCAAAGCAGAGAGGAAGGTGTTTTGTGGAACAATTGACTAGGTTTTATATTTTTGTGCATTTATATAGGCCTTCGTTTTCACAGTTTAGAAATTGTATGAAAAGTAGAACAGTTGGCTAGAGTAGGTGGTGGCTTGCATTCATAAGGGGTTGGTTCCTCTTGGCAAGTAGTGGCTTGCTATCTTAAAGAGTGTTAGGGCCTGCTATGAGTGGGTTTTCACTAACAACTTGATGTAATTAAGTAGGAGCTTAAATTACATAATAATAACAAATAGATTGGTGGTCTTATCCCTTTCGATTTTCGCGTAACAATACTTGTGTGAATATGTGCATGCTGCTCAATTGATGGATTGCATTTTCATGTGAATGGTTTACATTCTTGCCTATGTATTTTATTGATCATTCTCACATAAGTAATTTCCAAGAGTGAAAGGAAATTAAAGATTTAGCTTAAAATTCAAAAACCTTAGTAATAACTGATCCCACCCCCCACCCCACACACCCCCACACCCCCCCCCCCCCAGTAATTCCTTATTACAACACAAAACTCCATCCAAGTATGTAAAGTAATTTCATCCTAAAAATAAAATACTTGGTAATAGAGAATCAATAGTTCAAACTACAAGTAAACTAATCAACACCCCCATACATTCAAATCTAGCACTATTGTCCAAAATAAAACCCAAATGTTTTAACCAAGCTAGTGAGGATAAGCATTTGGTTAAGGATATGAATGAAGAACTAGATCAAATTGGGAAAAATGACATGTGGGAAATTGTTCCTAGATCAAAAGACAAAAATGTAATTGGCACCAAGTGGGCCTCTAGAAACAAGTTGAATGAAGTTGGATAAGTAGTGAGGAATAAATCTAGACTAGTCTGCAAATAAGAATGTTTCTTCTCCTATAGCTAGATTTGAAGAAATAAGAATGTTCTTAGCATTTGCATATTTCATAAAATTCAAAGTATGTCAAATGGATGTCATGTACACATTTCTGAATGGTGATCTAGAAGAGGATGTGTACACTATCCATAGGGTTATGAAGATGTAGATCAACTCTGTAAACTAAATAAATCACACTATGGATTAAAACAAGATCCAAGAGCCTGGTATTCAAGGCTTGATAGATATCTACGACAGGAAGGATTCAAAGAGGCACAAAAAATAGTAATATTTATATTAAAATTGATAATGATAATTTACTAATCATTGTTGTGTATGTATATGGTATCATCTTTGGAAGAGATGTGGATCAAATGGGTCAATAGGTTGTAATAGAAATGCAAAAGAAATTTGACATGTCGATGTTGGGAGAAGTGTCATTCTTCCTTGGATTACAAGTTACTCAATCAAGTAAAGGTATACTCACCTCTCAAACCAAAAACCTAAAAGAAATGCAGAATAAATTTGACATGTCCATGTTGGGAGAAGTGTCATTCTTCCTTGGATTACAAGTTACTCAATCAAGTAAAGGTATACTCACCTCTCAAACCAAAAGCCTAAAAGAAATTTTGAAGATTTTTGGCATGGAAACTTTTGCACATGTTAGCACACTTATGATCATAGGGTGCAAGTTGAGAAAGGGTGATGAATCCCCTTATGAAAATTATGCTATGTATAGGTCGATGATTGGAAGCCTCCTATATCTAATAATCTCAATACATAATATAATGAGTGCCCGCAGATAGTCAAGTGTTGAGTACAACACTTTTTTGAAGGGGAAGGACATGTTAATCCCTAGATAAGCCCTATGTTAACCCTAAAACCCCTTATTAAGCCCTAGATATTGAGCGATAACATTTTTATGGTTATATTGTTATGTATGATAGAACCTTTCATGGTCTCATAATTGTACCCTTTGTCTCCTATATATAGACTACGGAGATCTAGTCTTGGGATCATAAAATCTTGTCGTATACATTGTATTCATTATGTTTTCCCATCAAAGTTGATTGTAAGTATTGGTTCCTTATCATTTGTAAGGTGCAAGGTTTATAACACTTGCAATATAGTGGGTTACTAGTCTTGAGGAAGATTGTCATTAGTCTCCTAAATTTGAGCATTGAGCAACAAGGCGTGTGTAGAGGGTGTGCACATGGAAAGAATGCCAAGGATGATTTTCAGAGTAACTATAGTAGATCAAAGTGGATTTTGGATCTTATTCACTCATATTTGTGTGGGCCAATGTTAGTGGAATTAGTATAGGGAGAAAATTTCTATGTCACATTCATTGATGACTATTCCAAGAAAACCTCAATCTTCTTCATGAAGATCAAGGATGAGGTATTGAGTCGATTTCAAAAGTTCAAATCCCAACTGGATAACTAGATAGAGAGGAGGATCAAGGTTTTGAAGTTATTTAATGGGGGAGAGTACACCTCAAATGACTTCAATGATTTCTACAAGGATGGATGGATCAAGAGGGAGATGATAATCTCATACAACCGTCATTATAATAGGCTTCAGAGAGAAAGAATTGATCCATTATAGGTGTTGGAAAGGCAAAGAGAGAAAGAATTGGTCCATTGATCCATTGTTGGAAAGGGCTTTCAATAGAGATGGGTTTTAGGGGAAAAGGTAGTAATTTTCTCTTCCCTTCAAGGATTTGGCATTTATGGCAAGCAGTCACCATCTAATGGATGTCTGGGAAAAGTGTAGGTCAATAGTAACCTGATCTAAGGATTTTATTAGTAGTTTTCTTCCAATAAATATGGCCTCCATAGTCACCTTCATGAAATTCCTTCATAACTTTGTCAGCATCATCTTTTAACAAACATCTGAGTAAGACACCTCCAACATCTTTCCAATAAAATGTATTATCAACAATGCAAAATTTGACTACTTTTAAATGAAGAAATCTAGCCTTTGTTTTGGATAATCCAAGAGGAGAATTTAAATTGAACAAAACATATAAAAGGTCTACATGCCAAGAGGAATTTATATATACCTCGTCTATTGGTGCAGTCGCCAGTTCCTCAAGATCATCTAGAGCAAATACCATGTTGATATCAAATGCATTGAAATTTGATTTAGCCATCAATTTGGCTAATCCTAGTCCTTTGATCAACTTGGTTGGCTTAATTTCTATATCATATTCTAGAATCACAGCTATCCATATGCCTCTCTTCCCATCAGGTCCATTTTGTGTGAGAATATCTTTGACAATTACATTAGGCACATAAGCAATGATATGAGAATGTAAAATGTAAACCATGAAATCTTGTATTTCTTTGACTAGAGAAAATGCCTGGTTTTCCATGATATTGTATTTTAAAGAAGCATCTCTCAGACCTTTGCTAAAGAATGCTATTGGATGTTCATGTCCTTCATTGTTTTTCTGTAATAGTACAGTAGAAATAGTATGTTCACATGCAAAAGAAAAGATAATAAAATCTTTAGTGAAATCTGGGCAGATTAAAACTGGAGCTTTTGTTAATGCATGCTTGACTAGATAAAAATATTGTTTGGCTTCCACATTCCATTTAATTTATGTGTCTTTCTTGAGCATGTTTGCTATATTTCTCACTAGTTTAGCAAGATTTGGTATAAATCTTCTCAAAAAAAATATTTTTCCAATAAAAGATTGAAGTTCTTTCATGCTTCTTGGATGACTAATTTTAAGGATACCTTCAATCCTACTGGGATCAATTATGATTCCATATTTGGAGATGATATGGCCTAAAAGTTTTCCTTCTTCAAGACCAAACAATGTTTTCTTGGGATTAAGGGAGATACCAAACTTTCTGCATTTTTCAAATAATTTTCTTAGATGTGCTAGGTGTTCTTCATTAGTCTTTGAAAATACAGTGATGTCATCAAGATAAATCACAATGAAATGTCCAATTTCATCAAAAAAAGCAATGTCCATTTCTCTCTGGAAAGTAGCACCTACATTCATTAATCCAAAAGGCATTTTTACATACATGAAAGTTCCCCAAGGAGTAGTAAAATCAGTTTTATCTTGATCATCGGGATGTACCAAAACTTGATTATACCCTAAAAAACCATCTAACAAGAAAATCCTACTAGAACCCAATACCCTTTGCAATATGTGATCCATCTTTGGTAAGGGATAATTGTCTTTAAAGGAAACCTTTCTTAAATTCCTAAAGTCAATGCAAATCTTATTTCACGAGTTTCTTCCTTGCAGGCACAATGTTGGATACCCATTTAGAATATCTAATTGGGACTATGATCTTAGCCTCATACATTTTCTTGATTTCTTTTCCACCAAAGGCATTAGGACGGGGTTTATCCTACACAATTTTTGTTTGAATGGTTTTTGGTCTTCTACGATTGGAATTTTATGTTGTATAATGCTAGTATCATAAGCTTTTAAATCCTCATAGCTCCAGGCAAACACATCTACAAATTCTTTGAACAGAGCTATATACTTTTGTTTAGCCATGAGAGGCAGTGATTTTGAAAATTTTATGATTTTGGGGTTCAATTCACTTCCTATGTTGCATTCCTCAATGTTTGTTCCTGTTGGTTCCATTTTTGGCTTTCTAGCAACATCATTAAAGTCAAACAACTCTTCCAAAGGGGCAAGCCCTCTAGGTAAAACATTATCTTTGAGTTGTAGTACTTTGAATTCTTCTTTTTCTGGATCTTTATGTATTTCAGTTTTATGTACAGTCTTATTTACAAAAAATAAATAAATAAATAAATATAAATATAAATAAATAAATAAATAAAAATAAAAATAAAATAAATAAAAAATTTATCAGAAATAGCAGGTTGATTTATACTAATATGTACATTAGTTTAATTGTCTAGTTCATCTTACAAATCTATGTTGCTATCCTCAAATTCATCCTTTGATTGCAGAAAACTCTCAATCTATTTATCACTTCCAAAAACTTGCCAGTATCTCATGTTATCAGGCACTGCAGGACGATGCTTCACTTCAACTGTGTATTGTTTATTTGCATGAGATAATTTGCAGGTGCTGGCTGGAAAATCTAATCCATTTGCGAGGCATTCTGGAGCCTAGGGATCACAACAAGGTCATACTCTTCAAATGTTTTGAGAAAATAAATCACATCATTGAAGTATTCTCTCAATCTAGTATGTTTTTCAAAGTATTGACCTTTAATTTGTTTAATGATAAGTTTAGAGTCTCCCTGGACAGAAATTTTTTTAGTACCTACCCTTTTAAGCAATTTCAAGCCTAAGAGTAATGCCTCATATTCTATTATGTTGTTTGTACACAAAAAATTCAATTTGTAAGAATGACCTTCAGCCTGATTAGTTTTTGAATTGTACAACCAAACTCCTGCTCCTGTTATACCACATGAGCCATCAAAAATCATATTCCAAAGAGGTTGTGTTTCAAGGTCCTATTGGATAATGGGTGTTTGAGTGTCAAGTCCTTCACTAAGATCATTTTCTGCCTAATTGACCTATGTATCTATGTCTCCATCATTGTACAGTATGAAAGAATCAAGATCAATATGGACAGAGTAAAGGGGATAGTTGCCTAGCCTTTCTTGGCTACTCACCATATATTTCATTGAGGTTTCTCAATACAATCTCCTTGGTTGGCCAAATACTGGTATTGTGGCATATTTCATATCCATTTAAAATGTCCCTTGTAATTTAGCTCCCCAAGATCTTGATAATATCATACCATAGTTAGGAGGAATGTTTGCTACTACTATATCCATCACTAAACTTTTTGCTGGTATCTGGGCTAGCGTGACACAAAGGTATTTAATGAGACCTAGACATCTAACCTTGCTGGAATCAAATGAATATAGATCTTTGTATGGTCTAGTGATTTCAAGTCCAAGTTTTTCCATAACAATATTTGGCATGAGATTATGTGATGCACCTGAATCCAACATGGCATTATGAAGGATCTTGTCATGAATATTAAGGCTGACATAAAATGGAGGAACACCCCCTTCTTGAGGCTTGCCATCAACTTCTGGTCCAAACAAAAGTTCAGGCTGGTCATCATTCAAGTTCACTGTATCAGTGTTTTCTCCTATGTTGAGTACCTTTAGAACTTGGGACCTATACATATTTTTGTTTACCAATTCAGTAAGAGGAATAGAGATCTTGAGTTTAGCAATTTCATTCTCAATACTGAAGGGTGCTTGATTTTTAAGAAAATTTGAGAAATCAGTCATTTCATCCATAACCTTTGTTATGAGTTCTGTTTGCTGACTTGTAGTAGGTATTCCAGATTGGACAGCTTTTGTTGAGACATCAATTGTTTTCTTAGCAACATTTTCTGTGTTTCTCCTTTCTGGATTGTTTTCATTTTTCTTAGAGCTTTCAGCTGTCTTCTTGGGATCAAGCTCTAAAGCTTTCTTGGCAGAGTTATTAGAATCCTTTTTATTTGAGTTATCATTGTTTTTCTTTCTCCTGAGATTATATTTTCTGTGGACTTCTAAGATAGCATTCTCAAATCCATGTTTATAGTCATCAGATTCTTCAGATTCCAGTTCTGTTTGAGTTAATAAAAACAATTCTTGTTCTTCTTGTGTAAGAAAAATAGAACTATCTTCATTTGTTCCCATTAAATTAATCTGATTTTCCTCAACTTCTTCAACTACACTTATATCTTCATCAGCATAATTTTCTTGAAATGGTGACCTAATTTGTTGATCTGGGCCTCTTTGATCTCTTTGTCTGATTTGTGGAGTGTTTCTCCTAGGGTTTGGATTTTGGTTTTGTTGGACAGGTGGGTTCTCCCTCGGGACATTTCTTTCATTCAAACTTATCCTCTCCATCATTCTCTCCATAGTTCTTACTAAGGAATCAATTTTGGCTTCTTCTGCAAAAGTTGAAGCTTCTTCCTTTATAGTAACCATTCTTTCAGTTTTCATCCTAGCTCTTTTTGCTTGTAAATTTGCTTCTACACTCACAGAATCTCTTTGCATCGCTTATAATGTTGGAGAATTCCTTTCCCTAAGCTGGTAAGACATATCTGTATCAAAACCATCTGGGAACTTTATCAAGGCTAAATACTGGGGTGGTTTAAGATTTACAGGTATTGCATTATAGGTATTGTTGAATCTAGCACAATAGTCTTGCACACTTTCACCTACCTCCCTTTTAATATTTTCATAGTCTAATAGAATCTATAAATGATTCTTGTTGACTTCTCGTATATTAAGAAAGGTTTGGTGGAATGAAAGGAGATGATTTATACTATTAGCAGGAAAAGACTTAAACCATTTTTTGACTTCTCCTCCTAAAATTTGAGCAAACATTCTGAGCTTAATACTTTCGTCATCTACCTCTTGCAGGTCAAAACAATCATTCATTTTATCCACATGTTGTTGGGTTGTTAAAGGACCTGTCCCATCAAATAGTGTGATCTTGGATTGATAGTCTTGTAGCATATTAGCCAATGGGGTTGGTAACACCAAAGGAGCATACCTAGAAGCCATGATTGGTGATGGTGGTGGAGGACCACTTGAAGGAGGTTGAACGGTGGATGAGGGAAGTTGAACAATGGATGAGGTAGGACTAGTACTAGGTGGAAATGAGAGTAAAGGAATTTGAGCAACCTTATGTTGAAGGATGAAATAAGGGGTAGGAATTATGGAGGTAGTAGGACTTGGTGACTCAATATGTGAAGTTTTAGATGTGAAGGAAGAAGCTTCTATGTTTAAGGCATTAAATTCTACTGAATGTTGGAGATAAGCATCATCGATTTTGGAGGTGAGATCTATCACTAGATCTTGTAGAGTATCAAAATGTTGTAAAAGTTGAAGATCTGATTCAGTTTGTGAAGAAAATTCTCTCACTAGGCTCTTTGGTAAGATTGATGGATCAAAGATAATATGATCTTTCCAATTCTCTGATTTAGTCCTGAATAAGCCTTGTTCAAAGTGTAAATCAAACTGGAAATCTTGAAAGGTAACAAAGATTTCAAGAAGTGAGTTGGCTCTGTGAGGAAATCTACTGCTTGTTTGACTCTCAGTTCTAGGATTTTTCCTTAAGATCTTTTCAGGATTGTCCACTATGGTAGGAGGATTTGGATCTGGATGGGATCTAGTAGAGATTTTTTTTGGAGCTAGTGTTCAAATCTAAAACACAGACAGACTGAATATACAAAAATAGTAAAGAAACCAATCTTAGGAATAAACTTATCATACAAATATTTTAACTAGGTACTCTGAATTCAAATAAAAGGACAAATTTTCAATAGTTCCCCAGTATAGTCTCCACTATGTTATCATTCTGTGATTTTGAAGATTGAAAAGACAAAGTCACAAATGATACATCAAATGACTTAGGAGTCTAGGATCTAACCCTCCTAGACCCAGAGAGGGATCCCTCTGTATATTTATGATTTAGCTTTATTTCAAATGCTTTAATGTGTTAGGATAGATAAATTAATGAAAGAAATTTATCGCTTGATTACTTGGTTGTTTGTTTCTTTGGTTGGGGTAGAGCATATATGAATCCTTTCCATTGGGATATGGAGTCAAAGGATGGGTGGTCACATCAACTTTCCAACGCATTTACAAGGAAAGCTAACTGTCTTTACCGGATCTAAAAGCAGAGTGAGAAATGAGATGACAGAAAAGTGATATCACTAATGATTAAAAAGAAGTTAAGTATTTTTTAATCATACATCAGACGAAAACATTTAGATTGCAAACATAGATAGAAATAAGGTGCTTCAATAGCATATCTTAAACTAGAATTTACGCTTTACAATGAGACTTAATGATGCATCAATGAATAAAAAAAAGATACATTCAGCACAAAAAGGAAGACATCACCAAGTCAAAATAGATCAAGTATCTTGCAAATGGTCCTTTTTATTGATGCTCCAGCTCGAAATTACAATTCTCCAAAGAGAAAAGATACTTCAAATGACTTGGGTCCAACCCCTAATACTTCCAATGCATGAAGCATTTAACAAAAACCTATAGTGATTGCCTTATACACTTGGAAATCTATTATTAATTATACTGAAAGAAAATCGACTAGTGTAACAACGAAGTGGCCATGCTAAGGAATATGGGACATCTGGTCCTCTTTTTTAGGGATGTTGTTGCTTGAGAAATCAATTTAACTGTAGTGGCTCTACTGACATGGTTGGTGCTGACTCAGATCTATGTTGTCACTTCAATCATCCTTGTCTCGTTCTTCTTGATAATCACACAGGTCACTCCACGCTTCTTCATCTGGAATCTTGATCTTCATTAGCCTCTTGTATATTTCATCAGCTTCAGTGTATTTTTCAAAAGTTGGTTTGACTACAAAAATATGCTTTAGTTCATGTTCAATGTAGATCTGATTGCTGATAGCTTCTAGCAATGCCTTTCCTATTATGTTGCCTTTGATATTGGAAAGATTTGCAGCATTTGTGGCTATGCCCTGGAGTTTCTTGACATAGTCCTCTCTGGCCATGAGTTTGTCATTTATGACAAACAGAGAGGGGAGACCTTTCTGATTTAAAGGTTGAATTCTGTTGAAGAACCTGTTCACTGTTAGCTCCAAATTTTGACATTTTTCTTCTAGTTGTACATTCAAGCTCTTCTTAGTCAACACCTTCTTCACTTGAAGTATAGTCTTTGTCCTATCTGCTACTCCTAGTTCTTCCAGCTCATACCTATTTCTTGAATTTAGAAATTTGATTATCCTATTGGTTGTTGCTAGCATGTCTCCCAGCATGGATGTTGGGCCAAATTTCATTCATACCATTGATTATGTTATTCCAAATAATCTCCTTAACTCTTCCCAGAGTGTTCTCAATAGATGATTCTTTCTCTTATTTTTGCAACCTTTCAATTAAGGTCCTTGCCCTCTGCATCTCTACTGAGTGTTCACTTTCAGCTCTTTTGATTTGGTCCTGCAGAACATTAACTTGGGTTTCTAATATTTTAATCTCCTCAGTCTAAAGATTCATTCCCTCCATGGATCTGGCTAGTTGTTTTGTAATGCTTCATGTCCATGTAGCAGCAGTTGCTAGTGTGGTTGTAGGAAGAGCTGAGAGAGGAAGAGCTTCCATAGTAGTGTTGGCCATCTGTGATGCCTTATATTTCTCTTGTATCATCATATCCATCTCTACTTCCATTTGTTTAATTTGGAGGGATTGTTCTATTATTAACTTCATCATTTCGGCCTTCTAGCTCTTTGTTTCTTCTATCTCTTTGGTTAAGGGATCATGTGTTGCAGGCATTTTGAGCTGCTTCTTCAAAGCTGCTATATCCAACTCCTTTTTCTTTATTATTTCTTCTACTGCTTTTACATTTGAAGGACCATACCCAATCCTTACTACTAATTCTTCCAAAGACTTAATTCTGTTGTCCTTTGACTGAGATGAAATATTTTCCATCTTTAGCTGAGATTGATAATTTGATAAGGCCACCTACATTTTAAAAAAACTCATGGAAGTACTGGTTAGAGTAGAGGAAATCATTTCACCTGTTTGTTTGTGCATTTCCAACTAATCAATAGGATGAACGTTCATGACATCAAACTCAAAAAAAAATTGTTTGTAATCAACTGGAGTTTTGGGTTTGTTGTTTGTGCCACCAAGAATGCCATATGAATTTTTCCTTTTTCTAAATCAAAGGCTGAGAGGATTTTGTCTTGAGAAGTTTCACTCTGTTTCCAAAATTGGGCATAAGTGCTCTTTTTCAACATCTTGTTCCCGATATTTATCTCTCTAAAGGTGTCCAAGATGTTCTCCTCCTTTTCTCCAGTTACATTTGTAGATGAGGAAACTTGAAGAGACTGCTGCCTTTCTGAAATTGGAGTGTCAGGAAAAGATTGACCTCCAGTTGGGGATGAATTCGGAATATCAATGAGATTGACGATTGTTTGTTGTGGTGATTCTTTGCCTATGTCCACATGTCTCCTGGTCCTTTTTCTAAATTTTAGTTTGAATTCAGTCTCTGATGACTAATCCTCTCTTGGTCTTTTCCCTGTTTCTCCCTCTTCTTGTTCCTTGTCTTGGTCTGAACTATCTTTTGTTCTCTACCTTTCCTACTATCTTGGGGTTTGTACACTTGAAGAAGAGATTACTTGTTCCTCATCCTCTAGTAGCGTATCAGGCATCCACTCAATCTGGTTCATGTATTTTTCAATTTCAGGCCTTTGAGTGTGAATATAGGTTGTTGACTTGTTCTCCACCCTTTTCTTGGAGATGATGCCCCATGGATCATAGGACCATGTAAAACTATGGGTGAATTTCATTTCCTTCAATCTCTTATTTGCCTCTTCCCCTGCTGCTTTGTTGTTACAAATGAAAGGACCAATCTGGGATTTGATCCTAAATTGTGACTTTTTCTTGGCTGCTACAAAATGCACTTCATCTGCATTGATCATTTGTCTGATGTATTCAAGTGCAAAGATCCTCATGGGGAGGAACTTTGGCAGCTTATAAGGAGCCAACTCACAACCATATACTCTTAATTCAGTGTAATTTTGGTACAAGTACCAATCACCTGTTCTTGCTTGGTCTATCAACTGCATAATCCTTCTAATTTCTTCATTGATTATAGGCTCTGCAGCCCTACTGAGGAGGCTCATTGTTGGGTTAAGAAACATTTCTACAAATGTCTTGTAGCTGAATTCCTTTTGGTCCTTCATCACTAATGTTGTCGAAAAAATAACAGATTGGGGTTCACCTTCCTCATTCAACTTGCTCATTGAAAACTGGAACCTGTCTACCTGAAAATAAACAAACATATATACCAAAATTGAGGAGTATTGAAACACTTCCTTTGTGAAGAAATTGACAAACTGCTCATGGATAGCATCTGCTAGAAATTGACTGAAATTGAAAAGGACAGAGGGCTTGGATTCTATTGATAAAACAGACAGAAAACATATGATAGCTTCATCAAGCCACTGATCTGAATAATAGCCAAGTAAATAAGAAAGAACAATGATAATGTGTCTAGTTCTGTCAGGGAAAACAGAGGAGGAATAAGGAGGATTCTTTTTTGGTAGAGGTGTTTTCTCAGTCATGAAAATTTCTAAGGTTTTAGCTCTCTTAGAAAAATCTAGTTTCTGATAGATTTTAGTGAGAATTGCATGGGAAAAGGGAGTAGTTCCTTCAATAACAGGAGTCTTCATCATCTGCATAATAGACCTGGCATGTATAGTAAATAATATATGTCCTATTGGGGCCATCACTGCCCTTTTCTATGTATTGTAGCATGAGTGGAATTTTCTAATTAATTATGGGCAAATATGGGCTTTAGGGAACATATAGAAAGGTAAATTAGTGTCTCATAGGCCTATGTCATCCACTTCATCGACAAATTTATCCTCCCACCAGCAGTAGATGTCAAATAAATCAAACTCTAAGAGTGTTTCATGTATCTTAAAATCCTTGTCTACAAGTGGTATGTGATCCAAATCCAATGGTGGATGCACCATTGGATTAAACACCTCCTGTTCCTTTTTCTTTGGTACCATGGCTATCTTCTGTAAAACCTTTGAAAACTGAACTGTGTTGAATTTGTAACAGAATGGGATAATAAGAAATGGGAATTCATAGAAGGAGAAAGAAAAGGAATAAACCAAAAGTGGGGTTCAAGAAAGGGAATGTATGATCAGTGCAGAAAAATAGATCCTTCTGCAACTGTACTGTTGTATGAGTGTGCTCACTACTTTCACTGTGTAGGCCTAGATGAATTTGAATTGCACCTACGAATGAAGAGAGTATGTTTGTAAATGGTGTGAAATGGTGCTTTTGTAGCTTTGGGGTGTTCCCGTTGGATTGGCCTAACTTGGCATGGGTCCATTGGCTAACGGTCCAGCCAATTCAATGCACAATGGCGGGAATGGAGGTGATAGGCAGATGGGACGGGATGGCATCGTGAGGTGGTGGGAGTGATAAACGGTCACAATGGGAGAGTAGTTTAGTTAAAGGCATAAACCTACCTTTATTTTCTAATTTAACATCTTTCTTTTCACTTTTGCGGGGTGCATTTGGACTTGCAGACCATTTCACTTTTTCTTTCATTTTGAACCGACTCTATCACTTATTTCTCCCATTGGTCCAGATTAAACAGTTGAACCAATTTTACTTCTACCTAGCTACTGATTTGCCAAGATTAAACTATTTGGCAAATCTTTATTTTCTACCCTATCAACAGAAATTGAAATTTGTTCAATCATCCTTAGACTATATGATTTGAACAACATTTGGGGTTTTCTTTTTCTTCTTATTTTTTCTCTTTTGTTCTTTTTCTTCTTTTTTATATACCCTCTTTTCATTTTTTTTCTTTTCTCTTTTTTTTTGTGAAATCAATTCAACATTGAAATCTGTGAACAATTTGAAATCTGCAATCTATGAAATACTTAATCACCTTGAGATCCTATAAATTATAGGACCCTAATAGTGGCTCCAGCCGGGGATGGCACTTCTCAGCTTGAAGTGTCAATAACACATGACCAGTAGCCTTGGATCCTTCAAATCTGCATTATCTTCAATCTGATTTTTTTTTTGTTAATGAATAATCCAACTAAAAACCTAAAATACTGTGATATTTACAATGAAGTGAGGAAATCTATGTACTCAAGAAAAGTAATGTTTCAGCATCCTTCCATTGATAGGACCTCCTGGTAATTCTGTTCCATCTAACTCCTTGAGGAAAAATGCATTCTTCCCTCTGAAATATGAAACAATATATGGACCCTTCCAAAGATTTTAAATTTTACCATGTTTCCCTTTGTCTTCTCTTCTTGAGTCCCATTTTAGCACTTTATCTCCCAGGTTGAAATCATCATCTTTGGTTCTTTTATCAAAAATCTTCTTTATGTTTTCCTAGACAACCTAAGTTCTATTGTATACCTCTTCTCTGGACTACTGCAATTGAATTGTCTGATATATCCTTCTTTGTATATCATTTGGTTCACTTTGTACCTCCTAAATGATCTTCATGACTGGCACTCCCATGGAAGAAGGGAAAACTGCATCTATTCCATAAACCAGTTGAAATGGGGACATGCCAATGGATTTCTTTGTAGTCAATCTATCAGCCCATAATGCATAGATCAATTTGTTGTGCCATGACTTTTTATTGTCCTCCAAAATCTTCTTAATGATGTTTACCAAAAAAATTTGGAAGATTCAACCAACCCATTACCTTGAGGGTAATAAGTTGTTGAATGACCCAAAGAAATATGGTACTTATGACAGAAATCCACCATATTTTTTTATTTGAAAGTTGCAGCATTATCAGTGATCAGTTTCCTAGGACAACCAAATCTGGAAAGGATATTGGTTTCAAGGAATTTTATAATAACAGAATCAGTAGCAGCTCTAGAAGGGATGGCTTCTATCCATTTGGTGAAGTAGTTTGTGGCTGTTAGGATCCATTTGTGTTGGGCAGAGGATGGAGGATGAATTTCACCAATGAAATCCAATCCCCATTGTTGGAAAGGGCTTTCAACAGAGATGGGTTTTAGGGGCAAAGGTAGTAATTTTCTCTTCCCTTCAAATATTTGGCATTTATGGCAAGCAGTCACCATCTTATGGATGTCTAGGAAAAGTGTAGGCCAATAGTAACCTGCTCTAAGGATTTTATTAGCAATTGTCTTCCAATAAAGATGGCCTCCACAGTCACCTTCATGAAATTCTTGCATAACTTTGTCAGCATCATCTTTTAACAAACATCTGAGTAAGACACCTCCAACATCTTTCCAATACAATGTATTATCAACAATGCAAAATTTGACTGCTTTTAATTTAAGAAATCTAGCCTTTGTTTTGGATAATCCAGGAGGAGCATTTAAATTGAACAGAACATATAAAAGGTTTGCATACCAGGGGGAATTTAGATATGCCTCATCTATTGGTGGAGTCGTCAGTTCCTCAAGATCGTCCAGAGCAAATACCATGTTGATATCTAATGCATTGAAATTTGATTCAGCCATCAATTTGGCTAATCCCTATCCTTTGATCAACTTGGTGGGCTTAATTTCTATATCATATTCCAGAATCACAGCTATCCATTTGCCTCTCTTCCCATCAAGTCCATTTTGTGTGAGAATATCTTTGAAAATTACATTAGGCACATAAGCAATGATATGAGAATGTAAAATGTAAACCCTGAAATCTTTTATTGCTTTGACTAGAGAAAATGCATGTTTTTCCATGATATTGTATTTTAAAGAAGCATCTCTCAGAGCTTTGCTAAAGAATTCTATTGGTTGTTCATGTTTTTCTGTAAGAGCACAGTAGTAATAGTATGTTCACATGCAAAAGAAAATAGAATAAAATCTTTAGTGAAATCTGGGTTGATTAAAACTAGAGCTTTTGTTAATGCATGCTTGACTAGATCAAAAGATTGTTTGGCTTCAACATTCCATTTAATTTATGTGTCTTTCTTGAGCATGTTTGTTATATTTCTGAGTAGTTCAACAAGATTTGGTATAAATCTTCTCAAAAAAATTATTTTTCCAATAAAAGATTGAAGTTCTTTCATGTTTCTTGGATGATTGATTTTAAGGATACCTTCAATCCCACTAGGGTCAATTCTGATTCCATCTTTGGAGATGATATTGCATAAAAATTTTCTTTCTTCAAGTCCAAACAATGTTTTCTTGGGATTAAGGGAGATACCAAACTTTCTGCATTTTTCAAATACTTTTCTTAGATGTGCTAGGTGTTCTTCATCAATCTTTGAAAATACAATGATGTCATCAAGATAAATCACAATGAAATGTCCAATTTCATCGAAAAAAGCAATGTCCATTGCTCTCTGGAAAGTAGCACCTACATTCATTAATCCAAAAGGCATTTTTACATACATGAAAATTCCCCAAGGAGTAGTAAAAGCAATTTTATCTTGATCATCAGGATGTACCAAAACTTGATTATACCCTGAAAAACCATCTAACAAGGAAATCCTACTAGAACCCACTACCCTTTACAGTATGTGATCCATCTTTGGTAAGGGATAATTGTCTTTAAGGGAAACCTTGTTTAAATTCCTAAAGTCAATGCACAATCTTATTTCACTAGTTTTCTTCCTTGTAGGCATAATATTGGATACCCATTTACAATATCTAATTGGGACTATGATCTTAGCCTCATACATTTTCTTGATTTCCTTTTCCACCAAAGGCATTAGGACAGAGTTTATCCTATGCAATTTCTATTTAAATGGTTTTTGGTCTTCTATGATTAGAATTTTATGTTGTATAATGCTAGTATCATAAGCTTTTAAATCCTAATAGCTCCAGGAAAACACATCTACAAATTCTTTGAACAGAGCTATATACTTTTCTTTAGCCATGAGAGGCAGTGATTTTGACAATTTTATGATTTTGGAGTTCAGCTCACTTCCTATGTTGCATTCCTAAATGTTTGTTCTTGTTGGTTCCATTTTTGGCTTTCTAGCAACATCATTAAAGTCAAACAACTCTTCCAAAGGGGCAAGCCCTCTAGGTAAAAAAGTATCTTTGAGTTGTAGTACTTTGAATTCTTCCTTTTCTGGATCTTTATGTATTTCAGCTTTATGTACAATCTTATTTACAGATATTGTTTTATGATAAACATCAGGTTGATTTATACTAATATGTACATCAGTTTGATTGTCTAGTTCATCTTCTATATCTATGCTGCTATCCTCAAATTCATCCTTTGATTGCAGAAAACTCTCAATTTGTTTATCACTTCCAAAAACTTTCTAGTATCTCATGTTATTAGGCACTGCAGGACAGTGCTTCACTTCAATTGTGTATTGTTTTTTTGGATGAGGTAATTTGCAAGTGCTAGCTAAAAAAGCTAATCCATTTTCCAGGGCATTCTGGAGCCTAGGGATCACAGCAAGGTCATACTCTTCAAATGTTTTGAGAAAATCAATCACAACATTTCGATATTCTCTCAATCTAGGATGTTTTGCAGAGTATTGACCTTTAATTTGTTTGATGATGAGTTCAGAGTCTCCCTGGACATAAATTCTTTTAGCACCTACCCTTTTAAGCAATTTCAAGCCTAAGAGTAATGCCTCATATTCTGCTATGTTGTTTGTACACAGAAAATTCAATTTGTAAGAATGACCTTCAGCCTGATTAGTTTTTGAATTATACAACCAGACTCTTGCTCCTATTTTACCACATGAGCCATCAAAAGTCATATTCCAGAGAGGTTCTGTTTCAGGGTCCTGTTGGATAATGGGTGTTTGAGTGTCAAGTTCTTCACTAAGATCATTTTCTACCTGATTGACTCGTGTATCTATGTCTCCATCATTGTACAGTATGAAACAATAAAGATCAGTATCGACAGAGTAGAGGGGATAGTTATTTGGCCTTTATTGGCTACTCACCATATATTTCATTAAGTTTTCTCTATACAGTCTCCTTAGTTGGCCAAATACTGGTATTGTGGCATATGTCATATCCATTTCAAGTGTCCCTTGTAATTTAGCTCCCCAAGATCTTGATAATAGCATACCATACTTAGGAGGAATGTCTGCTACAACTATATCCATCACTAAACTTTTTGCTAGTATTTGGGCTAGCGTGACACAAAGGTCTTTAATGAGACCTAGACATCTAACCTTGCTGGAATCAAATGAATATAGATCTTTGTATGGTTTAGTGATTTCAAGTCCAAGTTTTTCCATAACAATATTTGGCATGAGATTATGTGATGCACTTGAATCCAACATGGCATTATGAAGGATCTTGTCATGAATATTAAGGCTAACATAAAATGGAGGAACACCCCCTTCTTGAGGCTTGCCATCAACTTCTGGTCCAAACAAAAGTTTAGGTTGGTCATCATTCAAGTTCACTGTATCAGTGCTTTCTCCTATGTTGAGTAACTTTAGAACCTGAGACCTATACATATTTTTGTTTACCAGTTCAGTAAGAGGAATAGAGATCTTAAGTTTAGCATTTTCATTCTCAATATTGAAGGGTGCTTGATTTTTAAGCAAAATTGAGAAATCAGTCCTTTCGGCCACAGCCTTTGTTATGAGTTATGTTTTCTGACTTGTAGTAGGTATTCTAGATTGGATAGATTTTGTTGAGACATCAATTGTTTTCTTAGCAACATTGTCTGTGTTCCTCCTTTCTAGATTGTTTTCATTTTTCTTAGAGCTTTCAGTTGTCTTCTTGGGATCATGCTCTAAAGTTTTCTTGGCAGAGTTATTAGAATCCTTTTTATTTGAGTTTTCATTGTTTTTCTGGCTCATGAGATTATATTGTCTATGGACTTCTAAGATAGAATTCTCAAATCCATGTTTATAGTCATCAGATTCTTCAGATTCAAGTTCTGTTTGAGTTAATAAAAACAATTCATGTGCTTATTGTGTAAGAAAAAAAAAACTATCTTCATTTGTTCCCATTAAATTAATCTGATTTTCCTCAACTTCTTCAACTACACTTATATCTTCATCAACATAAATTTCTTGAAATGGCAACCTAATTTGTTGATCTAGGCCTCCTTGATCTCTTTGTCTGATTTGTGGAGTGTTTCTCCTAGGGTTTGGATTTCGGTTCTGTTGAACAGTTGGGTTCTCCCTTAGGACCTTTCTTTCATTCAAACTTATCTTCTCCATCATTCTTTCCATAGTCCTTACTAAGGAATCAATTTTGGCTTCTTCTGCAAAAGTTGAAGCTTCTACCTTTATAGTAACCATTCCTTCAATTTTCATCCTAGCTCTTTTTGCTTGTAAATTTTCTTCTACACTCACAACATCTTTTTGCATCGCTTCTAATGTTGGAGAATTCCTTTCCCTAAGTTGGTAAGATATATCTGTATAAAAACCATCTGGTAACTTTATCAAGGCTAAATCCTAGGGTGGTTTAAGATTTACAGGTATTGCATTATAGGTATTGTTGAATCTAGCACAATAGTCCTGTACACTTTCACCTACCTCCCTTTTAATATTTTCATATTCTGATAGAATTTGTAAAGGATTATTCTTGACTTCCCATCTATTAAGAAAGGTTTGGTGGAATGTAGGGAGATCATTTATACTATTTGCAGGCAAAGACTTAAACCATTTTCTGACTTCTCCTCCTAAACTTTGAGCAAACATTCTGAGCTTAATACTTTCGTCATCTACCTCTTGCAGGTCAAAACAATCATTCATTTTATCCACATGTTGTTGGGTTGTTAAAGGACCTGTCCCATCAAATAGTGTGATCTTGGACTGATAGTCTTGTGGCATATTAGCCAATGGGGCTGGTAACACCAAAGGAGCATACCTGGAAGCCATGATTGGTGGTGGTGGTGGAGGACCACTTGAAGGAAGTTGAACGGTGGATGAGGGAAGTTGAACAGTAGATGACGTTGGACTAGTACTAGGTGGAAATGTGAGTAAAGGAATTTGAGCAAACTTATGTTGAAGAATGAAAGAAGGGGTAGGAATTATGGAGGTAGTAGGACTTGGTGACTAAATATGTGCAGGTTGAGATGTGAAGGAAGAAGCTGCTATGTTTAAGGCATTAAATTCTACTGAATGTTGGAGATAAGAATCATCAATTTCGGAGGTGAGATCTATCACTAGATCTTGTAGAGTATCAAAATGCTGTAAAAGTTGAAGATCTGATTCAATTTGTGAAGAAATTTCTCTCACTAGGCTCTTTGGTAAGATTGACGAATCAAAGATAATATGATCTTTCCAATTCTCTGATTTAGTCCTAAATAAGCCTTGTTCAAAGTGTAAATCAAACTAGATATCTTGGAAGGTAACAAATATTTCAGGAAGTGAGTTGGCTCTGTGAAGAAATCTACTACTTGTCTGACTCTCAGTTCTAGGAGTTTTCCTTAAGATCTTTTCAGGATTGTCCACTATGGTAGGAGGATTTGGATCTAGATGGGATCTAGTAGAGATTCTTTTGGGAGCCAGTGTTCAAATCTAAAACACAGACAGACTGAATATACAAAAATAGAAAAGAAACCAATCTTAGGAATAAACTTATCATACAAATCTTTTAACTAGGTACTCTGAATTCGAATGAAAGGATAAATTTTCAATAGTTCCCTAGTATGGTCGCCATTATGTTATCATTCTGTGATTTTGAAGATTGGCAAGGAAAAGTCACAAAAGATACATCAAACCACTTAGGATTCTACGATCTAGCCCTCCTAGACCCAGAGAGGGCTCTCTTTGTATATTTAGGATTTATCTTTATTTCTAATGCTTTAATGTGTTAGGCTAGATAAAATAATGAAAGAAATTTATCACTTGATTGCTTGGTTGTTTGTTTGTTTGGTTGGGGTAGATCATATTTGAATCCTTTCCATTGGGCTATGGAGTCAAAGGTTGGGTGGTAACATCAATTTTCCAGAGCATTTACAAGGCAAGCTAACTATCTTTACTGGATCTAAAAGAAGAGTGAGAAATGAGATGACAGAAAAGTGATATTAATAATGATTAAAAAGCAGTTAAGTATTTTTTAATCATACATCAGAGGAAAACATTTAGATTGCAAACACAGATAGAAATAAGGTGCTCCAACAACATATATTAAACTAGAATTTATGCTTTACAATAAGACTTAATGATGCATAAATGAATAAAACAGAGATACATTCAGCACATAAAGGAGGAAATCACCAAGTCCAAACAGATCAAGTATCTTGCAAACAGTCCTTTTAATTAATGCTCCAAAGAGAAAAGATACTTCAAATGACTTTGGTCCAACCCCTAATACTTCCAATGCATGAAGTATTTAACAAAAACCTACAGTGATTGCCTTATACACTTGGTAATATGTTATTAACTATACCGAAAGAAAATCGACTAGTGTAACCACGAAGTGGCCACATTGAGAAAAATGGGACATCTGGTCCTATTTTTTAGGGATGTTGTTGCTTGAGAAATCAATTTAACTGTAGCGGCTCTACTGACGTGGTTGGTGCTGACTTGGATCTGCATTGTCACTTAAATCATCCTTTTCTCGTTCTTCTTGATAATCACACAAGTCACTCCACACTTCTTCATCTAGAATCTTTATCTTCATTAGCCTCCTGTATATTTCATTAGCTTCATTCTGTTTTGCAAATGTTGGTTTGACTACAAAAATATGCTTCAGTTCATGTTCAATGTAGATCTGATTGCTAATAGCTTCTAGCAATGCTTTTCTTGTTATGCTACCTTTGTTATTGGAAAGATTTGCATCATCCATGGCTATGCCCTGTGGTTTCTTGACATAGTCCTCTCTGGCCATGAGTTTGTCATTTATGACAAACAAAGAGGGGAGACCTTTCTGATTTAAATGCTGAATTCTATTGAAGAACCTGTTCATTGTTAGCTCCAAATTTTGGCATTTTTCTTCTAGTTACATATTCAAGCTCTTCTTAGTCAGCACCTTCTTCACCTGAAGTATAGTCTTTGTCATGTCTGCTACTCCTAGTTCTTCTATCTCATACTTGTTTCTTGAATTTAGAAATTTGATTATCCTATTGGCTGTTGCTGGCATGTCTCCCAGCTCTTCATTTGTAGCTGAAATAACTTCTTTAGCTTTCTCAACTAATTCTTTCTATTCAAATATAATTTGGATGCTGGGCCAAATTTCATTCATACCATTGATTATGTTATTCCAAATAATCTCCTTAACTCTTCCTAGAGTGTTCCCAATAGATGATTCTTTCTCTAATTTTTGCAACCTTTCAATTAAGATCCTTGCCCTCTACATCTCTACTGAGTTTTCACTTTCAACTCTTTTGATTTGGTCCTGTAGAACATTAACTTGGGTTTCTAATCTTTTAATCTCCTTAGTCTGAAGATTCATGCCCTCCATGGATCTGGCTAGCTGTTCTGTACTGCTTCCTGTCCCTGTAGCAGCAGTTGTTGGTGTGGCTGTAGGAAGAGCTAAGAGAGGAAGAGCTTCCATAGTAGTGTTGGCCATTTGTGCTACCTTATCTTTCTCTTGTATCATTTTCTCCATCTCTGCTTCCATTTTTTTAATTTGGAGGGATTTTTATATTATTAACTTCATCATTTCAGCCTTCTGGCTCTCTGTTTCCTCTATCTCTTTGGTCAAGGGATCATGTGTTGCAGGCATTTTGAGCTGCTTCTTCAAAGCTGCTATATCCAACTCCTTTTTCTTGATTATTTCTTTTGCTTCTTTTACATTTGAAGGATCATACCCAACCCTTACTACTAATTCTTCAAATACTTAATTCTATTGTCCTATGACTGAGATGAAATTTTTTCCATCTTTAGCTGAGATTGAGCATTTGACAAGGCCACCTACATTTTAAACAAACTCATGAAAGTACTAGTTACAGTAGAGGAAATCATTTCACCTATTTTTTTGTGCATTTCCAATTGATCAATAGGATGAATGTTCTTGACATCAAACTCAAAGTACGTCTATTTGTAATCAGCTGGAGTTTTGGGCTCTGTTGTTTGTGCCTCCAAGAATGCCATATGCATTTTTCCTTTTTCTGAATCAAATACTGAGAGGAGTTTTCCTTGAGAAGTTGCACTCTATTTCCAAAATTGGGCATAAGTGATCTTTTTCAACATCTCATTCCTGATCTTTATCTCTCTGAAGGTGTCCAAGATGTTCTCCTCCTTTTCTCCAGTTACATTTGTAGATGAGGAAACTTGAAGAGACTGTTGCCTTTCTAAAATTGGAGTGTCAGGAAAAGATTGACCTCCAGTTGGGGATGAATCCGGAATGTCAATGAGATTGATGACTATTTGTTGTGGTGATTCTTTGCCTATGTCCATGTGTCTCCTAGCCATTTTTCTAAATTTTAGTTTGAATTCAATCTCTAATGATTGATCCTCTCTTGGTCTTTTCCCTATTTCTCCCTCTTCTTTTTCCTTGCCTTGGTCTGACCTATCTTAATTTCTCTACCTTTCCTGTTGTCTTAGGGTTTGTACACTTGAAGAAGAGATTACTCGTTCCTCAGCCTCTCGTAGTGTATCAGGCATCCACTCAATCTGGTTCATGTATTTTTCAATTTCAGGCCTTTGAGTGTGAATATAGGTTGTTGACTTGTTCTCCACCATTTTCTTGGAGATGATGCCCCATGGATCATAGGACCATGTAAAATTGTGGGTGAATTTCATTTCCTTCAATCTCTTATCTGCCTCTTCCCCTGCTGCTCTGTTGTTACAAATGAAAGGACCAATCTAGGATTTGATCCTAAATTGTGACTTTTTCTTGGTTGCTACAAAATGCACTTCATCTACATTAATCATTTGTTTGATGTATTCAAGTGCAAAGATCCTCATGGGGAGGAACTTTGGAAGCTTATAAGGAGCCAACTCATAGCCATATACTCTTAATTCAGTGTAATTTTGGTACAAGTACCAATCACCTGTTCTTGCTTGGTCTATCAACTGCATAATCCTTCTAATTTCTTCACTGATTCTGGGTTCTGCAGTCCCACTGAGGAGGCTCATTGTTGGGTGAAGAAACATTTCTACAAATGTCTTGTAGCTGAAGTCCTTTTGGTCCTTCATCACTAATGTTGTCCAGAAAATAACAAATTGGGGTTCACCTTCCTCATTCAACTTGCTCATTGAAAACTAGAACCTATCAGCCTGAAAATAAACAAACATATATACCAAAACTGAGGAGTATTGAAACACTTCCTCTGTGAATAAATTGACAAACTTCTCATGGATAGCATCTGCTAGAAATTGACTGAAATTGAAAAGGACAGAGGGCTTGGATTTTGTTGATAAAATAGATAGAAAACCTATGATAGCTTCATCAAGCCACTGATCTGAATAATAGCCAAGTAAATAAGAAAGAATAGTGACAATGTGTCTGGTTCTGTCAGGGAAAATAGAGGAGGAATAAGGAGGATTCTTGTTTGGTAGAGGTGTTTGCTCAGTCATGAAGAGTTCTAAGGTTTTAGCTCTCTTAGAAAAATCTAGTTTCTGATACATTTCAGTGAGAATCTCATGGGAAAAGGGAGTAGTTCCTTCAATAACAAGAGCCTGCATCATTTGCATAATAGACTTGGCATCAATGGTAAACAATATATGTCCTATTGGGGCCATCACTACCCTTTGTTGTGGATTGTAGCATGAGTGGCATTTTCTAATTAATTCTGGGCAACTATGGACTTTAGGGAAGATATAGAAAGGTAAATTAGTGTCCCATAGGCCTATGTCATCCACTTCATCGAAAAATTTATCCTCCCACCAGCAGTAGATGTCAAATAAATCAAACTCTAAGAGTGTTTCATGTATCTTAAAATCCATGTCTACAAGTGGTATGTGATCCAAATCCAATGGTGGGTGCACCATTGGATTAAACATCTCCTATTCCTTTTTCTTTGGTGCCATGGTTGTCTTTTGTAAAACCTTTGAAAACTGAACTGTGTTGAATTTTCATCAAAAGGGGATAAGAAGAAATAGGAATTCAAAGAAGGAGAAAGAAAAGGAATAAAATAGAGGTGGGGTTCAATAAAGGGAATGTATGATCACTATAGAAAAATAGATCCTTCTGCAACTGTATTGTTGTATGAGCGTGCTCACTACTTTCACTATGTATGCATGGATGAATTTGAATTTCACCTGTGAATGAAGAGAGCATGTTAAAATTTGTAAATGGTGTGAAATGGTGCTTTTGTAGCTTTGGGGTGTTCCCGTTGGATTGGCCTGACTTGGCATAGGTCTGTTGGCTAACGGTCCAGCCAATTCAATGTGAAACGACGGGAATGGAGGTGATAGGCGGATGGGATGGGATGGCATCATGAGGTAGCAAGAGTGATAAATGGTCACAATGGGAGAGTGGTTTATTGGAAGGAATAAACCGCTTTTCGGGGGGGCTCTGGGAGTGATAAGCAGAATGGTAGGGGGGGTGCGAAATACTAAGAGTGCGACACGTCAGTGGTTTGAAACCACTGATTTCAGACACCCCCCCCCCCCCCCCGAGATTAACTTTCGAAGGGTGATGGGGGCCGGAAAAGCATGTGGGCCATCGGATCATATGGAGTAAGCAAAGATTAGGTGAGAGATGGGGGCGGGTAACATTGGATGTGACGGGTAAGTGAGTGATGGGGTAGGGAAATACATAGGGGGGAAGACTATAGGATATAGAGGTATAGAATAAGGTTAGGAAACATAACAAAAACCCCTTGCCCTTTTAATTTATTTTCCCGACCTTACGAAAAACATTGAGATGTGCCACCACAAAAAGATTTTTTCAGGTCTTTTTTCCTTCGAATTTTTCTCAAATCTACCTACCCTTATTTTCTAATTTAACATATTTCTTTTGCTTTTGCAGGGTGCATTTGGACTTGCAGACACTTTCACTTTTTCTTTCATTTTGAACTAACTCTATCACTTATTTCTCCCATTGTTCCAAATTAAACAGTTGAACCAATTTTATTTCTACCTAGCTACTGATTTGCCAAGATTAAATTGTTTTGCAAATCTTTATTTTCTACCCTATCAACAAAAATTGAAATTTGTTCAATCATGCTTAGACTGTATGATTTGAACAACATTTGGGGTTTTCTTTTTCTCCTTATTTTTTCTCTTTTGTTCTTTTTCTTCTTTTTATATACCCTCTTTTCATTTCTTTTCTTTTCTCTTTTTTTGTGAAATCAATTGAATATTGAAATCTGTGAACAATTTGAAATTTGCAAACTGTGAAATACTCAATCACCTTGATATCCTATAAATTATAGGACCCTAACAGGGTCGATACTCTGAATGGGGCTCCTACCCCAAATGGTGTGAAGTCTAATTGGGACTTCACATCGGGGAGACCCCATGTATGTTGGTGATATCCAGCACCGTCAGCAAGGAGTTAACCTTCAAGTGGGAAATATTCAGTAGCTCATTCTAGTTCTATCAAGAGACCCAGGTGGTCTAAGTAGACATTGAGGGATTATCATGAGCATGTTAAGGCTCCTAAGAGCATATTTAGGGAGTGTAGGCTTCTGAAGAAGTTTATAAAGTACATGGAATTGATGAGCAGTGTCATTTAAGAGGCCTAAAACCAAGAGGTTTGGAGGAAATCCATGGTAAGGGATGATGCATGGGACATTGTTCCACCACCAAAGTGAAAACTAGTTCTAGGTGACTCTTTAGGAAGTACATTCCTTGCTAAGAGGGAGTGTTGATGTTTGTAGCATCGGATAGGTACTTTTACAAAATTCCAAGTGTCTAGACGTGTGGAATTCATCCAAATGTCTCTTTTAACCTTAGAAATTACTTTAATTAATGAATTAATAATTGACTTTTATAAGATACATTGAGTTAATCTAATTAAATGCAAAGGTTATTTTTATTAGTGAATTAGATGAATCTCAACTATTGATCTCAAATGATGTTGATATCTAATCTCAACTGCCAATCACTTTGGAGATTAAGGCTGTGGATTTGGTCTATCACTCAAAAATATAAAATGAAGGCTAGGTTGAGGGAAAGGACACATCCTTAGCACAAGAGATAGTGAGAGTTATATCTCAGTGATTGGATGGAGAAGGAATTCCATTCAAGTGTGCAAGGTTCAAGGACGAGTGCAAGGGGCAGCATGGAAGGATCCATCAGCCATCAGATTGAATGACAAATCAAGATTAACCAATTGGATCAAATTTCATATTTATCATTGTATTTATTTTTCCATAGTGGGTCATTATCCTAGGAATCAACCCTTTGTAAGTTCTGAATTTATTTGAACAAAGAACTAATTTGAAGGGAAAAAAAATTGTGTGCATGTGTGATATTAGTGTGTGTTTTAATTTGATTCCGACATTTATTTTATTTACATGTTAAAATCCAAATTGTGCATTTATTCAATATATCTATGTAGTAAGTAATTTATTACAAGGAAACTTGTTAGGTAATAAATTATCAAATTGTTGGCATTAAGGAAATTTACACTCCAACCATCCAATAAGATGTATCTTGCGTTGATTGGCTAGCTTGAGTTGAGTAGGTGAAAAAACCAATTTCGGTTTACCCATTAACTGCCATTTCTTCTTAGGTAAAATGCTTATGTTAAAACCCATGTCTAATATGGCATCATCCATCTCAAAATTTCTCAATTATGTTAATTATGTTGTCATTTTAAATTATTTAGCAATTCTCCTTTTATTAACCTCACATACTCCCCTTTCTAGTAATGGTGCTATAGTGGGAACCTCGAGTGCTCGTGACTTTGCTACCTTGTTGAGCATCTATGTCAATTTTGAGTCATAGATAGTTTGGTTTATAGCTTAAGGTAGTACCTTAAGAATTCATTGATCTCATTCACTAAATCCTCTGTGTTTTCCCTAAACAATGCCCTATTTTGTAGTACCTCTTCATGTTTCATCGTGCCCACAAATGTTTCTCCCATTATCTTATGTTCTTCCCATAGTATCTACTTATGTTGCACAATGTTAAACCTCAGTGTTGGTTGCATATCTCTATGAATCTCCCCATCCAGGGACAATTCTAGGTAGTCCCTTCAAACTAGATCTTCTTTTGTCCTTATGCCTCCTCGGGTTACAATTCATACCTATACGAGCCCCTTCGACCTTTGACCCTTGTTGCACTCAAATTATCAAAGTTCGAGGGAAGCGGAAGTACCAACTTTTTTCAACAAGGATAGAATCACATATCAATAGTCCACGTGTCATGGTTATCCCATTCTAAAATTTATATATTGTGAACGATATTAGTAAACCTTGAGTCTATGTAACAACCTAGGTAAGCCTATAATTTAATGACGAATTCCATCCTAAGAGGTTTTTTATCCTTGTCGATTACTTGTTTTTTTTACAAAACTAATCAAGGGAGTTTTTTCCCCCATATTAAACCCCAAAGCTAGGGTGAAATTTATTGTCGACTTATCAGGTGAGTCTTAGTGTTTTTAGTCGAGTCTGATATAAAAGTGGTTTCGTAATAATTTAAGCTAATTGGATAAATTATTTTATTACAAATCGCTCGATTTACTAGATCATATTGAGTTGCAAATGGGTTATGTGTCTTGAGGGTCTAAGCCAAACATGTATTCCCTCTTTGAGTCTTGTAGATAAAAAATATTATGTATTTGAGGGTTGGAAAAATAATTAAATCTCATCATGTGTATATTAATTAATTTTTTAGCAAAATAAAATTGATTCCTAAGCTAGAAAAATTAATTAATTAGAATCAAATTAAATTGTCTTAAAAAAATACCCCGATCGGGGTGCGAGCCGGCAGTTGGGACAGCCTGGTCATATTAATGATACGAACCTTTGAGACAGGTACTGCCACCCCCCACATGAGTGCATGCAAGGGTGGTGGGAAAGGTGGCAGGACAAGAAGCGAGGTAAGGCATAAAGGTAAGCCAGGCAGGAAAGAGAGCATCATTAGAGTTTTTTCCTGTGGAGGAAGGAGGTGCTGCAAAGGAATGGGAAAGCGATGGCTCTTGTGACCCTAAGCTTGAATACGACCTGCAATTGAACCTGAGTATGTTTTTTGTCCTTTCTCCTCAACTACAATGATGTTATGGTTGGGGTTTTGCTGGTGGGAGAGGACGGTAAGTAGGCAGATTACCTGGGGGGTTGAGAATTGTTGGTGGCAATGGGGAAGGAAATTGGTGGAAATTTCTTGGTTCTGCATCTATATCCTATGCCAGTTGGGTATTGCTTATGGACGTTGTTGGGATTACCTTATGCTGTCTGGCTTGGAGAAACCGGGTTCCATAAACCGCATCTATTGTGGGGTTGACCGTAGCAAGAAAATGAGTGAGGGAAATGAGATGGGAGATGGGGCAAGGGGGGAGTAGTTGACAAGGTGCATGGGAGGCAGACCTTACAGTCGCAGCCAAAGCAAGTGTCAGGTTAACAGTAATTCCCTTTGGAATATGGCAAGCCTAGGGACCGTGAATGGAAAGCTAAATGTGAGAAAGCGAGTGGCAGCGTGTTGATGGTGCTGGACCTACCAACATTCAAGGGATCACCCCGATATGAAGTCCCAACTAGACCTCACACCATTTGGTGTGGGAGTCCCATTCGGTATGAAGGCCCGGTTTCCATTGTCTTAAGGATTTGCATCAACTCTTGCTTGTCAGCACAGGAGAGTGGTTTTCTTTGTCTTTGGGAAGTGAGGTTCACATGCCTAGTGAGTGTAAGTGTACTTGTGTCAATGGTTATTTCACTGTGAGGGGAATAGAGTGAAGGTGAGTTACAGGTTGAAAGGGATTAGTCCCAACTCGGCTAGGAACACACAACAAAAAGGACATGCACAGCTTCCGGTGGAGCATTCCACCCGAATGTGGTTGTCACAACATACAAGGTAAGATAACACGTATAGCACTCACAGATCAGTCTAAGACGAGTGTGACGGTTGTTACAACAAGGTTCATGTGAAAGGTATGTCTGATGTCAGACAGAGCAGTCGACATGGACGAGACAACATTAACAGCATATACAACACATTTCCATTAATAGATGATGCATTATAACAAAAGAATCAGTTCAGATGTAGAACACATGGTTAAAGAAACATGCATTACAAGTGTTAAAGATTAGTCTTACAACAAATATAATACATGTATGAAAACGTGTTGGCTTGTTAACAGGCTTCTGAATTAAGTGAAAGTTCTAAGATACATCGTTACACCATACATCACTAAACCCATTAGCAGGGCATTGGAGCCACTACTTACTCCTCAAAGAAAAGATTATAGACTCTCTTGGCTATGTGGGAGGAGCTGAGGTAAAAAGTCTCTTCATGTACAAATGAGTGGGATTTTTATAGCCAAGGGTGAAACTAACCCTTGTGGTTATTTGAACACCCTCACGACCGTTCGACTTCCATGACTTTCTGACTTATATGACTCTATGTTCAACAAGTGGGTCTCTTGGACTTCCACGTTACATCACATTGATTGATAACAAGCCCATAGTGGAGATGTGGGCAACATGACTCATGACTTGACTCGACATGAGTTCACAAGACAATGATGATACATTCGTGTTGTTATTGGAGTGCATGTCGAGCTACAGTGATGCTAAGTGATGGATGTCTTCATGGTGTACCATAGCTTCACCTCCACTTGGCGAAGTGCGTCGAGTCTTTAATGGTCCTTGGTTTTCTTGATGAAGCTCTAGCATGTTGTCCCTTGCTTCCATGTTGGAAGGTTTGACAGGTTCACTTGTTCGCGAAGGTGCATGTTCGTCACATTCATCCACTTTGCATGCTTCGTTCGTTCATCTATTGGTGAACATGTCCATCTGCATGTGCTCCCTTCATTCATCCCGTTCGTTGTCTTTACATGTTTTTTGGTGTACTTGTACCTGCAGTCACTCATGACGAGACGACATCAAATCCAAAACCTCCTAGTCTACCATGACACATGATCATTCAGATGCGGGTGACTGGAAGAGGCAACAGGGCTATGATACGGAATGATGGCTCCGGGCAACTGCTGATGAAAACTTTGCAAGAGTCACTGAAGGATGGAAACGGAAAATCTGAGTCGACAGTGACTGACTGCAAGGTCTAGCTTAGCTGGGAGGCAACATTGCACAAATTTTGGGAGGGAAAGTCTGGGCTGCTAGAAGGCAAGGCAGGCATTCTCTGTGCATTTTCCAGAACAAATGGTCAGCAGGGGCTAGACAGCCAAATTTGTGCAAATTTCCAAAGGAACGAACTGGGCTACATGAGGGGTCAGCAGGTAGGGATTGTGCAATTTTTCTGGGGAACTGCTCGAGATATTGGCAACCGGATCTGCATAATTCCGAGAGGGAACTGCCAGTTGGTTTTTGAGGTCACTGGCAGCCAAATCTACACAATTCCCAGAGGGAACTACTAGTTAGTTGCTAGAGTCGCTGGCAGCCAGAATTGTGTAATTCCCAGAGGGAACTATCAGTTGACTGCTCAGTCACTAGCAGTAGAAAATATGCAATTCCTGGAGGGAACGGGAAATCTGCTGCTGGAGCTACTGGCTAGAAAAAATGAACTAAGGTTGGAGGTCAGCCTGCTGATCATCTCTGCACAATTTATGAGCTGAGATGACTGATGGGCAGCGGGAGACCTGCTCATGAGCACTGCGCAATTTCTAAGATGAACAGTCGGTCGGCTATCTGGGTGGCCAGCAAGAGTGCCACTTGATCTGCTTGTGAGCAACGCAGCTTGATAGAACTAAATTGGTGTTTCTGTGTTGTTCTGGTTGACAGTCAATCAATTCAAAAGCAAGGTGATGGTCTGGTTATCAGTGAGGAGTTTGGTCATCAAAACTGCAACAAAAATGATTAAGTGTGTGAACAGTTGAAAGATGCATAGGTGATCATATGAACACACACTCACATGACTTGACGATGAGAATACAAAATCATCCAGACACACATGTTCAACATGACTGACCAACGGTGCGAGCGACAAGCGTGACACTCGTGATTGATCGTTCATGATCGAGATGACACTTGTGCGACAGTGAATGTGACTTAGTGTGTGAGTGCGACAAATGCTTTCATGGTGAACACAACAAACACATATGAAGCGAAGACTTTGAGCATAACCAGAACATGGTCACAAGCATGACTTAGACATCAACATGCAGAGACTTGAGTGCAATAGACAAGAAAGACGAATGTAAAGACTCACACGAGCTCACAGAGTGAACCTGAGTGGGTGCAGTCATCAAGGGAAACTCTTCAAGGAAGGCTCCAAAATTATTGCAGGCCAAAATTTTGGAGGGTGGTTGTAGTCGCTACAACACTTGGTGACACGCTGGTAGAACTCCAGCTTCTCTGTTTTGGTCCATTGCTAGCACAGGGCCTTGGTCTTTCGGGGAGTATTGAATTGTTGTGTAGGTTACTTCAGTTTCCCCACTTACCCCATGGACATACATGGTTCACCCTTTGCTGACTAAGTCAAACACAATCAAAAGTTCAGCTTAGATCTCAGTGTTTCAAATCCAAGAAGGGTAGTTTAGCTTGCGAGTTGAAGATTTTTAGAGTATAAGTTTTCGTCTCTAGTGTTGCTCTGCTGCCAGTAGACCTGGACAATACCCTAGTAGAGTCACGAAGGAACACACACATTGCTACGCTACTAGTGAGCTTGGTCAGTACCCCAGTGGAGTTGCATGCTTCACCTCTTTGCGCAGGAAGCCTTTCTCTTCTTTTGCCTTTGTATTTTTAAGAGAATTGTGCATAATCACTTATTTATTTTTGGGGTGGAAGAGGGATCCGGACTTATTGAGAGCAGAAGAGGTTGTTCCTTCAGAGAAGCATGTAAGAGCTCTGACATAGGTTTGCTCATTTACATTTTTCCCCTTCTCTATTTCTACTAATTGGATTATCTTCAACACACAAAGCAGAAGTTTGAGTACAGGCATAGGCTTCCCGGTGTGGACACAGTTTCATGGTTGGACCAAAACTTCCCTTGCAGACAATTCATATTTTCTATCAAGACTTCATCGGCCGAAGGTTGTAACCAAGAACAGAGAAGATGGACACAAGATTGGCGAAGTGTTGCAGTGTCACAAGTCTCTTCCTATCTCAATCACATACTCTATTCAAAAGCCAGAACCTAGTAGTTGGAAGCACATATTTCTGGAAACAAAAATAGTAATATATCAAGCAAACAAAATGAATGTAAACAATAGTAGTAAGCAAAACAAAAAAAATAAAAGAAGAAGCAGAAGTAAAAGCAAAAGCAAAGTGAGTAAGAAAACATAAAAGCAAGCAAACAAGCAAACATGCAAAACAAGAAAGAAAACAAGCATGCATCAAGCAAATTGAAAGCAAACACTACTCCTACTCCTAAGCTAACAGTGAATGGGTCCAATCATGTGAAGTGATATTTCCAATGCAGCCACCGATGCATTGGTTGACCCATGTTGGTGAAGGCTTGGTCCGTGAGCAACCTAGTTGTGCGAACCAGTAGGAAATAAAGATATAACAATGAATACAGCCACACTTCGTGTGTCAAAGTGACCACATGACATAAGTGAGTACAAGTGCATGACGGGCAGTTTGTGGACTTGTTATGGTACTATGTGACACTACGTGCAACTTTGAAGCATAAGCACACTCTTGATTGTGACATGCAAGCAAATGAAATAAGAAAAGATAACTTGCATCGTGAACGAGTGCTTACAATGTAAGATTCCTCCAATTCATGAGCAACGAGATCGTGCAGTTCGAGTGGAGGAAGTGTGATATGTGTGTGATATGGATCTTCAATGCATACAGATGAGTGATGAGGAACCTTGGGTGATTGAACAATTTCTTGATCAGAAGTGAAACCAACCTCAGGACACCGAGGACCTAACATAACCATTAGCTCGGATTGAAGTGCCTCAACAGTCTATGGGGTTTCGACTTCGTTGACAGATGGATATTCATAGACCAGTGACTTAAACGAATTAACAACGAGTGAATCAACATCATTATCGGATGATGAAGTGAAGAGATCACAACAACCAAGATCAGAAAATTTAGGATGTTGGTCAGTAGCCTCATGGTTTGATGAATCACATAGAGGGGTAGATGAAAAGGAAGGATTTTCACCCTCTGCGTTTCCGGAAAGAGCAGATGAAATATCAAGTGGATTTTCAATGAATGACTTATCCTCTCTATTGTCGAATGATGGACTAACATCTGGTGAGTCCTGTTGTTGGGCAACGGATCCCCCACGTAATGGTTTTGGGGCTTGAAGCCCACATTTTTGGGTATTTTACTGTAAAAGCTCTATGAAATGCGCAGAGCGCGAATTGTAATGGGTCAAGTCCAAGGGTAGTCCGCCCTAAAATATTATAAGTTAATCTAGAATGTGTTATGTATAAATAAGAGAAGGGCTCTAAGTGTAAGGTAGCTTTTTGATACGAAGAGTAATATGGGTCTCTGAAGGAGATAGTAGATTTGAGTCTGTGAAGTGTAAGTTTGGGTTGTAATAGGAAATAGAGGCTGAGTCCACAACTATGTGCATGAAGGCCTGGTTAGAGTCCACAGCTGTGTGTGCGGACCCCTGCAACTGTGTGCATAGGGTAGGAAGTTGGTTGTAACCGAATAAAGGGCATTAATAAAGATAAGTGCTTTTGAGATATTGCATATCTATTCTCGATTCTAGTTTATGCATCTGATCACAGATCTATATGTTTATGCTTATGTTATGGTTTTATGTGAATCTTTAAGATTTATGATTGCGCGCACTGGGTTTAACTATTAAATGCTTGATTAAAGACCTTAAAGAATAGACCAAATCTATAATAACTGCAATAATACTAAGACTCTAAGAAACACCCCGTTGCAGATCTTCGCGAAGGACAAACAGCTGCACAGAATAGTGTGAGTGCGTAGTTCGGGTTGTGACTCCTCCAAACCTCATCAAGACATCCCTAGGGTGTGGAAACCTGGTTCCAGCACCCTCCCATACTACCTCAGGTGAGACTTCAGTCCGCACTCCACGGATTGTTGCCGAAAGGGCCAGTAGTGCAGGATTTGTTTGGCTATAAACTCTTTTGAACCTGGGTCAGGGCCTAATAAGCCAACAAATGGTTCCATTGCCAAGACCTAGGATCTTCCTAAGGCATGTCTAATGTCGGAACACTAGAACCCTACGAAGAAAGAGATTGAAGATTGGTTGGATTAGAAGCTTCACGAGTTCGTGGTGCAGGAAAACAAAACCCCGCAAATATCTGAGAAGAGGTGGCTGGATCGCTACATATATACGGAAATCCACGAGATTTTCTTCACGTCCTTCTCATCATAACTGTATGAGTGGATCGTGAGGCTAGCAGACAACACGGGAAGGTGCAAGCTTGATCAGCTGATAGTGTGGACTCCGGAGTTAGTACACAGGCCAGAGGCATCTGAAGATAATATCGCGCAGGTCGTAGATCATTGGTTGGATCAAATAATAGGAGGGTTTATCACTGAAATCACGATAGCCACAACCGTCAGCTACAGCAAAGCCAAAAGACATTTTCCAAAAGGACCGCGAGGTAAGTACGTCAAGTCTCTAAATACCTGGATTAAGATGTTGTTATGTGAAAAACAGATGATGCGCATACATTAATGAGTGGAACGACGTGAAGTGGAAGGAGCTTCAAAGGGATCGAAGGGTTAGGAAACAATCCTTTAATTTCACCATCGTTAGCCAGTAAGGAAGAGTGTGCTTGGGTTTCTCCAATGAGTGTGGTCAGTTTGATCAGGCAACGCATTCCGCAGTTATCATCTCCGCTAACGCCACCATTCCCATCACCTTCTTCACCTCCAATTTCGCCCACTCTGCCCCCACCAAACCAGTAGTTTAGCATGGTGAACGCGATCAAGTTTCCTGTATTCAGAGGATTAGGAAACGAAAATCCCAATCAGTTTTTGTTTGTAGTAAGGGTAGTGTGGGAAACGCACAGGGTTACAGATGATAACATCAAAAAGGCCACATTGGTAAGTGTGCTGTAGGTGTTATCAAAAAACCCAACCTTGATAGGTTGTTGATTAGGAAGACATTGTGTAACTCTTTCAAACCAACTTCTGGCTGAGGCTTAGCCTCCTCAACCTGAGAGGGCTCTCTCACTAGATTAAAGATTTTTGATAAGGATTAGATGGCTAACTCTATGAAATAAGTGAAGAAGTGTGAATGGTTGAAACACAATTAGTAAACATTCATTGGGCTTATGGAGTCAAAAATGTTTCAGTATGACAATAATGTTAGCTTTACATGGAAGTCAGGGCATCTAGAATTCAACATTTGGAGAGTACATCAGAAGCATAAAGGAAAACACAGTCCACAAATGTATGAAGGAAGTTAGAGCATAGCCAATCAATTCTAAGTAATCATACATTCATAACACTGTAAGCAATGAAAAGAGGACAACCATAAGACATTTTGAGCATTGAATTCCTTCTGAATCCTGAGAAGCAAAGCCAAATACTATATTACTTTAAACAAAGTCTTACACAAAAGCACAATATGAGAATTCTTTACAAAAATTTCAACCTTGATACATTAGATTTTCTCTCATATATAGAGTTCATTACATGACTTAGATTCCTTCCTCCAGCATGAGGGGAATTCGAAATCTTCCTAATCTGACACCTATTGACACTTAAAACCAACTATTTAGTATAACTAATTGTTAACTAGCAATTCTAGAGACTTAAAACAATTAGGAGTGTAACTCCTCATTATGTTGGTAGTAGCATTGATTACAACACAAACTCATTCCCTAACAAGTGGCCTTCTTCAGTTTGGCTTTGGTGGTGGCTTTAAACTCCCTGCTAACCCTTGATGCATTATCCTTTGACTGTTCTTGGATATTAGGAAGTTGTTCCTGTTTTTTTGCTTTTGGTCTCCAAAAAGGATCTTCGAAATTTGTTATCCCTGTTGTTCTTCTTAATTACATAAAATGCATTGGATTAGCTTGTTTTCCATAAGTTGTAGACCTTGCTCCTATACACGTGGTAAGACAAAAACACCTTTAATGTTTCCTGAAGCATCATGAACAGTTCTAGCTACGAAATAATGACCATTTTCAGTCATAAAGTTTGGAGTTCATAAATGTCTTTCCTTTCCTTGTTTCGCCCTTGCTTGATGTTCAAACCCTGAGAAACCATCAAGCATAGACATTCTTTGTGACCAATAATATTTTGAAGAAATAAATCCATCTTGGGAAGAGGATAGTTATCTTTCAATGAAGCCTTATTCAAATTTCTGAAGTCTATACAAATTCTGATCTCTCCATTCTTCTTCCTAACTGGAACCAAATTTGCAAGCCAATTTGAGAATCTAATTGGAACAATGATTTTGGCGTCAAAGAGTTTCTTAATTTCCTTTTCAATCAATGGCATGAGAAGAGGATTAATTCTTCTTAACTTTTGCCTGAAAGGTTTCTCATTATCTTTAATAGGAACAGTATGTTGAATAATAGAGGAATCATATTGTTTTAAATCAGCATAGCTCCATGCAAAAACATCAACAAACATTTTCATCATCTCAACATATTTTGCTTTCATATCAGCTTAAAGAAACTTTGATATTTTAATCATCTTAGGTACAACTGAAGTCCCTAAATTGCAGCTCTCTACTTCCTCCTCATCAACCTGTATCTTTGGAGATTTGAACACATCATTTTGATCAAACAACTTCTCAAGAGGAATGAGACCCTTAGGTATTGAATTATTTTTTAATTGTAAGACTTTAGAATTTTATTTTGACTCCACAAACATATTTTGTTGATCCATTAGAGTGCTTTCAAATTCTTCCTTCAATTCAATGAGATTCTTTACCTGTTGATCATCTTCAAAGACTTTCCAATTGGTGATGTTATCTAGTATAGTTGGTCGATGACAAACCTCAACCTCATACTTTTCAGAAGAATGAATAGGAATGATAAACAAACTGGTGGAAACAGAAAGGGAATCTGCAATGGAGTTTTGGTCTCTAGTTTTGATAATGAAAGAATATGCTTGAAAATTTTCCAACATATCTAACACTAGATTTTTGTATGCTCTCATCCTTACATCCTTTGTTTGATAAGTACCTTCCACTTGTTTAATAACCAATTCAGAATCTCCAAAAACAGAAATGTTTCGAGCCTTCATTTTCAACAAAACTTCTAAGCCCAAAATCAGAGATTCGTATTCAGCCATATTATTTGTGCAATCAAAGTTTAGTTTGTAGGAGTAAAACTTACTTTCATCATTTGGACTTGTGATCCAAACTCCAGCTCCTACCCCTTCCTTTCCTGTTGATCCATCAAAGTATAAATACCACCATCTCTTCACCTCTCTATCATCTTCTTGCTGATTTTCTGAGTGCTGATTTTCTGAATGCATCTCTTCTGATCCACTATCATATGACTCATTGAAAAGAATGGCTGATCCAAGTTTAGTATAAAATGAATAAATAGGAAAATTCTAAGGATTGTCCTTGTTTCTTACCATATAGGCCATTCTGGTCTCCCAATACAATCTCCTTTGCTCACCAAAAACAGGGATGGTAGCATAGGTAAGGTCCATCTGCATTGTGCCTTTGATTTTTGCTGCCCACGATCTTGACAACAACATCCCAAACTTTGGCGGAATGTCAGCCACAATAATGTCCATGACAATTGTCTTTGCTAGGATTTGTGTTAGACCAACAACAACATCTTTAATTAAACCAATGCATTGGACTCTTTTTCAATCAAAAGAGAATAAATCCTTATATGGTCTTGTTACCTGTAATCCTAACCTTTCCATGATTACCTTGGGCATAAGATTATGAGAGGCCCCTGAATCCAACATAGCATTATGTAAAGTCATATCATGAATACTAATGCTTACATAGAAAGGAGGAAATTCTTCATTTTGATCATCTTCAAGTCTTGGACCCAAGTATATAGTAGGATTATCTTCTTTCACATTTAAGATATCAGTAGCTCCTGGTTGTGAATTAAGCATCTCTATAATCTTACTTCTGTATTTATCTACCTTGAGAATTTCACTAAAATGGACTGATATTTTGATTTTTGCAATTTCATTCTCAAGGTTAAAAAAAAAAACAAATTTCTCAATTTCTTTGATAGGAGATGGAGGTTGAATGTCCTTTTTACCAAGTGGAGAATCATTTTTACCTTCAGCAGCCTTTGGGTTGTCCCTCTTGGCTTCAACAGCCTTTGAAACATCCTTCTTGGGCTGTGTTTTGTTTGCAATAATTGGCACATTTCCATTCCTGAGATTGTACTATTTTTGCATTTCAAAGATAGCATGTTGATAACCCTTTAAATAATGTGAAGGATCTTCTCCTTGAAGTTTTTCACAAAATCTCCAATAGACAACCTATTTGAAAGCTTGTTCAACTTTTATGTTCCTCAAGAGAACATCTGTTAAAATTGGAAACCAGGGAAAAACTTCATGTGGGTCATCTTATTCATGGCTAATAATATTTTTATTAGATTCCTCTCTTCGAGAGGTGTAGGATTGATATAAATATCATCCGATTCTGATAAGTATTCATGGAGATATGAATTTATTTTGACTATGGAATTATTATCAAGCCGACCTACAACTCATGTAGGCTCAGAAGCCCAACAATCGCATCTATTCACCCACCAACGTTGTGTATAAATATAAGAGGACTTTTCCTCATTTGGACACACTCATCTCATCACATCTCTCTCTCTACTGCGCAGATATGAGTCTCTTCTCTACTGCACTGAAATGGGTCTCTCTCTCTCACACATGTGAAGCCGGAAGCTGTTGAATTTGAAGCTGCAACTGCAGAAGTAAAGATTGACTTGCGTGGCCTAGAAGATCTCCTCTTTGGAACTGCGTTGTAGGTTCATCTGAACCTCCTTTGAAAGCCGCAACTTTTGGTGGTGGAATGAAGTCAATCCGACGAATGGTTTGCAAGATATCAACTGCCCTAGTTTGAAGCCGAAAACTGCTGAAACTGAACCTGCAACTGCAGAAGTAAAGATTGACTTGCGTGGCCTAGAAGATCTCCTCTTTGGAACTGCGTTGTAGGTTCATTTGAACCTCCTTTGAAAGCTGCAACTTTTGGTGGTGGAATGAAGTAAATCCAACGAACGGTTTGCAAGATATCGACTGCCCTAGTTTGAAGCCGGAAATTGCTGAAACTGAACCTGCAACTGCAGAAGTAAATATTGACTTGCGTGGCCTAGAAGATCTCCTCTTTGGAACTGCGTTGTAGGTTCATCTGAACCTCCTTTGAAAGCCGCAACTTTTGGTGGTGGAATGAAGTCAATCCGACAAACGGTTTGCAAGATATCGACTGCCCTAGTTTGAAGCCGGAAACTGCTGAAACTGAAGCTGCAACTGCAGAAGTAAAGATTGACTTGCGTGGCCTAGAAGATCTCCTCATCTGAACTGCGCTATAGGTTCATCTGAACCTCCTCTGGAAGTCGAAACTTTTGGTGGTGGAATGAAGTCAATCCGACTGTCAGTTTGTGAGATATGTTCTGCCCTAGTTTGATAATGAAGCCGCTAATGTTGATGCTACTGATCTAGGGTTTGCTACTGCTGATATGAATCAGATTTATTGTACTATTTCTCTCTGCTGAATTATTGAAGATAAAAGAAGATTTGATCAAAGGGTTTCCCCACACATTGTGGGGTTTGTCCCTGGCTAGCCGCCACATCTTGTGTCTCTTGTCTTGGCTTGTTTTCTGTCGATCGTTTAATGTTCTATCTGCACTTTACTTTATGTACATGTGATTGCTAATCGGTGGAATATAATAAGAAAAAGAAGTAAACTGTTATAAGCATAGAACATACCATAATTTAACATGCTATCAGAGCTGGGGTGAAGACAAAGCCCGAGCAAGAGCAAGAGCAATCATTGAAGAGAAGATTGGCAAGGCTATCCTAAAAGAACTATGGGGTCCTCAACACTCTTTCCTGCCGAAGACAAGCTCCGTGAGAAAGCTGACTCTCACGGATGGAAGATGTCTATCGATCTAACCCTTGAAGATCAAGGAGTGTTGGACCATGTAAGAGGCAATATTGTTGAGCCTTCATCAAATGCATCTGCTGCTGCCTGGAACAAATGGAAAAATGGAGAAGTCAAAACAAAGAAGATCATCCGGGACTCTATCGACAAGCCCTTGGTGGCCTACATCTCTGATCTAGACACCTCCAAGGAAATCTACGACAGACTGGTGAGTTTATTTAAAGTTAATGATGCAAATCAAGTTTTGTTTCTTAGAAATAAGTTGAGGGAAATCAAGAAGGGTAAGGATGAAAGTATGCAAGCATACTTCTTAAGAATCACCAAGATCAAGAACGATCTCCTATCTATTGGGGAAACTATTACTGACAGAGAAATGGCACTCACAACTCTTGGAGGATTACCATCCGAATGGTACGTGTTCAAGACTACTCTTCTGAACTATAATGTAATTCCTGGTTTCGAGGAATTAATGGCTAGATGCATTCAAGAAGAAACAAGGGAAGATGTGCAAGAAATGCCCATGCCTAAAGGTCCTCATGCTTCCTTTTCTTCTCATGCAAAGAGTAGAAAGGACTCTCGCCGTGATGATGATCGAATTCCCTCTGACGGCAATCAAAGGAATGACAAATTCAACAGCAAAGGTAAGAGGAGAGCTGGGAATCAAGGAAGAGGACAAGCATTCAAGAAGGCTAGAAATTCCAGGATGTATTAAATGCACCTGACCTCAAAAAAAAGAACCTGGTATCCATCTTGGCAATGGAAGACAGAGGCTACAAGGTAACCTTCAGCAATGGCAAGGTATGTATATGGAAAAATAATGTTAAAGATGCCTTTACTCTTGGGTTTAGTGTTGATTCATTATATCAGGTCGATGGAAGTCTGCTAGGTGTCATGTCTTATGACACATCTCTTCAGTCCGAACTTTGGCATTAGAGGTTTTCCCCCCTTCATTATAAAGCTATACTCGGTGTAAGACAAATGGTGATAGGGATGCCCGAATTCTGAATAGAGAATGAAGGTGTATGTCCAGGATGTGCTGAAGGAAAGCTCAAAAGGGGACCATTCCCCTCAAGCCAAAGCAAGACCTCCGATATATTATAATTGGTTCACTCAGGCATACCTGAGGTTGGCATTAAGAGGGAGACTACTACACCACATACTCCTGAGTAGAATGGTGTGGTGGGACGGAAGAACCGCACAATTATGGAAGCTGTCCGGGCCATGCTACATGATCAAAGTCTTCCTAAGTTTCTATGGGCTGAAGCTGCAAACACTGCCGTATATGTACAAAATTCGATGCCCTCATCAAGCATTGGGTTCCAAGACTCCTGAAGAAAAGTTCACTGGTAAGAAACCTAATGTTTCTCATTTCAGAATTTTTGGAAGCCCTGTATATTTTCATGTGCCGAAAGAGAAAAGAAATAAATTGGGTGCATCTGGAAAGAAGGGAATTTTCGTGGGCTATGGTGAAAATACTAAAGGCTATAGAATCTATGTAGCCGGTCAAAGGGAAGTCATAATTAGTCATGATGTCACCTTTGACGAAGATATGGCTCTCAGCAAGGTGATCAATCTTCCGACTTTGAGGAGCTCTCAAGAAGCCGACACCAGGGAACCGAAAGAAAAGGATGATGAATCAATGCCTGATGTAGAAGAACCCATGGATCCGATTGATCCTCCTCCATATGAGCCTTCCTCTTCTAGGAAGAGGCCTTCATGGCTTAGGGGCCTAGTTGATGATGCTGAAGGACATGTTGCACCTCGAGGAACCTTTTGTGAAAGTAAGAAACCTAATAGGTATCAGGGATACCTGACCATCATGAGCACGATCATACAAAATGAGCCTTCATCATTCTCAGATGTCGTCAAGCATTAACTATGGAAGGGTGCTATGACCATAGAATATGAGTCTATTATGGAGAATGATATCTGGGAAGTAGTTCCCAGACCCCAGGGCAAGACAGTTTTTACTTCCAAATGGATTTACAAGATATAGCATGCAGCAGATGGAAGTATGGAAAAGTACAAGGCTCATTTTGTTGCTCATGGTTTCTCCTAGAAGGAAGGTATAGACTATGATGTGATATTTGCACATGTTGCCAGATATACGACCATCCGCTCGATCATAGCCCTTTCCACTTCACAAGGATGGAACCTACATCAGATGGATGTCAAGACTGCGTTCTTGCATGGTTTTATCAAAGAAGAGGTCTACGGGAGCAACCCGAAGGATTTGAGATTTATGATTTAAAATCTCATGTATGCAGGTTGAAGAAGGCTCTCTATGGGCTGAAGCAAGCACCCTGAGCATGGTATGAGAGGATCGATAGCTACTTGATGAAGTTGGGATTCACTAGGAGTGAAGCCGATCCTAACCTTTACTTTAAGGTTGAAGATGACAAGCCTATCATACTGGTGTTGCATGTGGATGACCTCTTTCTAACAGGTGAAAACCCTCTCATTCACAAATGTAAGAGGGAGATGGCTTCTGAATTTGAAATGAAGGACCAAGGACTTGAAGTGTGGCAGAAGCCAAGGGAAAGTTTCCTATCTCAAGGAAAATATGTGGTAAATATTGGAAAGATTCGGTATGATGGACTGCAAGCCTGTGACTACCTTGAGGATCTTAACTTTTAGAAGTTATATGGTAGTGATGTCGGACCAGACTTGGGAAATGCCTCTGAGTTTCAAAAACTCATTCGCATTGATGTTCTTGGTGAACCTCCGTCCGAACATATGTTTTGCAGTTAGCATTGTGAGCTCATATTTGGTTGAGCGTCACTGGATTGATGCCAGGAATCTTCTGAGATGTCTTCAGGACACAATCTCTCATGGATTAAGATACACTGCCGGAGATGTGAGACTACTTGGATATACTGATGTTGATTGGGCAGGCAGTGTGGTGGACCATAAGAGCACTTCCGGGTACTGTTTCACTTGGGATCTGCTTCGATATCCTGGATGAGCAGGAAGCAGAAGTCGGTGGCCTTGAGCACCGCCGAAGCAGGATATATTGTTGCTAGCATAACCTCATGTGAGGTAGTCTGGTTGCGAAAGCTCTTCAGTGAGCTGTTTAGATTTACATTGGATACCACTGTGATTCTCTGTAACAACCAGAGGTGGGATTCGATTATTGAGGAATCCCGTATTCGTCAATTGCTCCAGCAGATAGACATCATCTGGGATATGGTAAGTCGATGAGCAAGGAAGCTCCATCACATTAAGATGATGTACAGGTTGATACAACTTGTCAAAGCCTCGAGGAAAGATCTAATCTATGATTTTCCCAAACGACTTCGAGTCGGCAAGAAACCCTTGTAAAAGGGTCCTGCATGTTGCATACATTGAGCTCTGGGAGCACTGAGGGCTTGCGGTTATTACTAGAACAACATACGACCACAGGGTGACTCACCCTCCCCTGGTGGTGGACACTGGAACAAGATGATTCGCTCTCTTGTGGGACAAGATGATTCGCTCTCTTGTGGAACAGGATGATTCGCTCTCCTATGTAGCAGGATGATTTGTTCTCTTGTGAGGCCTGGATTGATGTGTTCTCCATGGCAGCCTGGATTGATGTGTTCTCCATGGCAATTGTAGCAGGATTGATGTGTTCTACTGTGAGGCCTGGATTGATGTGTTCTCCATGGAAATTGTAGCAGGATTGATGTGTTCTCCTGTGAGGACAGGATTGATTAGTTCTCCTGTCGAGGCATCCTACCCATGCAGTCTGGGACTCATGGGAAGTACCTCTCATATGATCAATGAGCAGGGAAATGAAGTTAGGGACCATAGTAGTAACGATGGATGCATCGTTGTAACTACCGTACTCCCTACGCTAGGATGACCTCCATTGATCTGGGATCAATGATACTGGTCTGGGACCAATGGTAGGAGTTGTACCATACTATGACGCTGACTTCGGGTCGGTTGAGACTGGTCTGGGATCAGTGGTACATACTCTGAGACTAACTTTGAGTCAGTGGAGGATGATATTGGTCTGGGACCATTGGAGTTGTACTCACTATGACGCTGACTTTGGGTTGGTTGAGACTGGTCTGAGACCAGTGGTACATACTCTGAGACTGACTTTGAGTCAGTATGATACATCCTCGATCATTTCTTCTTCTTCATAATTCGGACAAAAGCAGAGTAGAAAAGAACAATGCAAGAGCAGAGCAGAACAGAACAAAACAGTACAGATCAGTGCAGGGCAGAACAAGACAAAGAAGAACGGGAAAAATAGAGCAGAGCAGGGCAAGGGTCAGGCTGTACAAGGCAGTGCATTTGATGGATGAATAGTAACGACCGATAGACAGATTGTAGATGAAGTTTTCCATGGTTGAGAGGGAGTGTTAAAATTGGCAACCAGGGAAAAACTTCATGTGGGTCATCTTATTCATGGCTAATAATATTTTTATTAGATTCCTCTCGTCGAGAGGTGTAGGATTGATATAAAGATCATCCGATTCCGATAAGTATTCATGGAGATATGAATTTATTTTGATTATGGAATTATTATCAAGCCGACCTACAACTCATGTAGGCTCAGAAGCCCAACAGTCGCATCTATTCACCCACCAACGTTGTGTATAAATATAAGAGGACTTTTCCTCATTTGGACACACTCATCTCATCACATCTCTCTCTCTCTACTGCGCAGATATGAGTCTCTTCTCTACTGCGCTGAAATGGGTCTCTCTCTCTCACACATGTGAAGCCAGAAGTTGTTGAATTTGAAGCTGCAACTGCAGAAGTAAAGATTGACTTGCGTGGCCTAGAATATCTCCTCTTTGGAACTGTGTTGTAGGTTCATTTGAACCTCCTTTGAAAGCCGCAACTTTTGGTGGTGGAATGAAGTCAATCCGACGAACGGTTTGCAAGATATCGACTGCCCTAGTTTGAAGCCGGAAACTGCTGAAACTGAACCTGCAACTGCAGAAGTAAAGATTGACTTGCGTGGCCTAGAATATCTCCTCTTTGGAACTGCACTATAGGTTCATCTGAACCTCCTTTGAAAGCCGCAACTTTTGGTGGTGGAATGAAGTCAACCCGACGAACGGTTTGCAAGATATCGACTGCCCTAGTTTGAAGCCGGAAACTGCTGAAACTGAACCTGCAACTGCAGAAGTAAAGATTGACTTGCGTGGCCTAGAATATCTCCTCATCTGAACTGCGCTGTAGGTTCATCTGAACCTCCTTTGAAATCCGCAACTTTTGGTGGTGGAATGAATTCAATCCGACGAACGGTTTGCAAGATATCGACTGCCCTAGTTTGAAGCCGAAAACTGCTGAAACTGAAGCTGCAACTGCAGAAGTAAAGATTGACTTGCGTGGCCTAGAATATCTCCTCATCTGAACTACGTTGTAGGTTCATCTGAACCTCCTCTGGAAGCCGAAACTTTTGGTGGTGGAATGAAGTCAATCCGACTGTCGGTTTGTGAGATATGGTCTGCCCTAGTTTGATAATGAAGCCACTAATGCTGATGCTACTGATCTAGGGTTTGCTACTGCTAATATGAATCAGATTTATTGTACTATTTCTCTCTGCTGAATTATTGAAGATAAAAGAAGATTTGATCAAAGGGTTTCCCCACACATTGTGGGGTTTGTCCCTGGCTAGCCGCCACATCTTGTGTCTCTTGTCTTGGCTTGTTTTCTGTCAATCGTTTAATGTTCTATCTGCACTTTACTTTATGTACATGTGATTGCTAATCGGTGGAATATAATAAGAAAAAGAAGTAAACTGTTATAAGCATAGAACATACCATAATTTAACAACATCTAAACCTTCAGGCTCATTCCTTAGACACCTGCCTGACCTATGATACTTCTTCTCTATAGACATCTCCATGGAATTCCTGCAAAATGAAAATTGAAAGAACTTGCACCGTCTTAATATTGATCACTGCCTCGCTTGGACCTTAAAGAATTCTGATCAAATGCTTGTCAATTTTGTTCTCATGCATGAAAACAAACATGATCATAATTGAAAACACTTGGACCCTTTTTTGAAATTTGAAACTCATGTGTACCAAGACACCTAACGAATCTAATGATGAAAATGAGCGGTTGCATGTGATAGGCATGGTGCATGGACTAATAGTTGATGATGTAAGATTAATAGATTCTGATGGATTGGACATCTAGGTGAGATTTGGCACAAATCTACATGAATCCTTGATTTCGTAGCGTAGCCAGTGCAAATTCTAGGTTTTGCGCTACGAAAACTCCTAGGCAGTTTCGTAGCGCATGAAAACCTTTACACGCGTTTTGACACATGGAAATTTATGTGTGATGTGGGACCAATGATAGGTAAAACTGGAGTGTTGACCCTATTTGACAATGCCAACAAGACTCCCTTCTAGGTCCTAGGCTCTAAAACAAACCATGGAAAGACTAGACCAGGACTAACACCAATCCTTTGGAATCAAACTGATGTTCAAAATTTAGAAATTTTTCCTTAAGTGATAATAGCAGGATCGCGCGTTGAATTGGAATATTAAACACTCAAGTGATCACCCGAATGCCAGAATAGCAGAAATTCTGTTGAATAGAGAGTTTATTCGACCGAAATCAAAGACACAGTCAATTATAGGATTCAAGGAGATCGCAATGCTTCCAAGTGAAACCCCCTGGGATCTAGATCAAAGGCTGAAAAGTATGATCCGTGAGGCTAATTTGACACTGATAGATGCACAACACCATGCATGGTTTGTGGCATCTTCGACACCACACCTAAGGACAATACTATAACAACAGAAGCTCTCAACCCATGCAAAGGCATTGGAAATGGCAATGAGGTTGCATGAAACACCGATACAAGATCTGAGGTTTGGAGTCCAGCAAATCCACGCGCAACTACAAAACCTATGCTTAGAGATGCAGAGCTTGAAGCAGGATAGGGTGCCCCGGCCAGAGGCACGTGAAGAATTGTGGTGTATAAAATGTAAGGGCCAGGGTCACGATAAGGACCATTGTCATGTATTCATGAACTATTTGGCCAAAGGGGGACTGATGTCGTTGAGACCAGAGGCACAAGTAGGTCTGTGTGTGTCCGCTGCGCTTTGGTGCACAATTTGTCAGGTGGGACGAAAGCACGCAACGGACAACTGTCACCTATTGTAGAAATATACCTAGACTCCGAAGCAACTGTATTGTAATTTCTGTAGATCAGTGGGTCATGATGAGCGAACATGTCAAAGCTATGAACTAATGATGGATAGGACTCTAGCTTATTGAATGCAGACAGAAACTCGAGGCCTCGATCTAGCTGCAGTAATGGGGTTGCGGGGGAATGGGGCCTGGGAGAGGCTGGGGACAGCTAATTTGCTACAATTGCGAAGGCCCTGAGCACTATGCTCGTGATTTTACCAACCCGACGAGATTATCTTGCCCGTACTGTGAATAGTTTGATCATGAAATGATAGATTGTCTGGCACTGATCGCACAAATGCGCGAAAAAGGGGTACTGCAGCCCACTCCGACGACAAACATCCCAATAATGAGGTTTGAACCACGCTAAGAGGACCCCAATGTGAACATGATGCTCAGGTGTGGCGTGACCATGGGGGAGGATAAGGGGAAGAAGCCTGACGAAGACACCTGGGTACATAAGGCTCCTGCAAAGAACTTGAATTTGACTTGGACCGTGCAAAAGAAACCTTTATGGAAGCTAAGAAAAGCTTCGCAGAGGTCTCTACTTCTGGTAGTAGGGATCAACTAGAGGTGGAACTAGATCCCTCGATGCTAACTACCTTTTTAGAGACATGTATGAAACTATTGTGTGATAATAAAGCAGTTAAAGGACTACAAGAATTGATCGCTAGATGCGCAGGGTCAGGGGAGTTGCAAGTAGTTCGAAAAATGGGAAAGCATGCCCTCCGCACCTTACGGGAAATGCGGTTGACAGTGAAAATTTGCGAATATGAGATGGATTAAGTAATATTAGACCTGTGATTGGATGCGAACATATTACCAAAGAAGACTTGGGAACACATGGGCAGGCCCACACTACAATGGTCTCCCATTCAACTGCGGATGGCAAACCAACAAAAGATCTTGCCCATGGGCAAATTGACGGGAGAAATAGTGGATATCGATGGGGCGATCATGCAGACAGACTTCGAGGTAATAGAGATTGTGGATGACAGTAACCCTTACCTTGCATTGCTTGGAATAGACTAGGCAACAGATATGAATGGAGTCATCAATCTAAAAAATGGAAAATGATATTAGAGATAAAGTCCCTACGTGTGATAGTTCCATTGGATCCTGCCGAAGGGCAGCGTTACATAGAACCTGTGCGCGACGATGGAAGTGACGAAGAGCTAGATTGTATCTACAAACTAACTGCACGGAACTAGGATTGGCTACATCCTACTGCAGATGAAAGGACCCCGTGGAAGCACGCAAAATCCTGCCTATCGAAGTCTGACAAAGAGGATGAGTGATGGCACAATCGGTTGAGTGAAGTAATGATGCTAAATTGTAATATGATGACCAAATCACTGTGTTGCATAACTGCCCAGGCTCGGGATCTACCAACATATGATGGACTAACCGTAGTGGACGAATTCTTAAATAAGTTTGAGAGTGCAGGACCAGAGTACCAGAGGTTCGATGCACTAAAGCAAGTGTTGCGCACAACACCCGCATGTTGGTGGGGAACACATGAAGGGAATTTTGACAGCTGGTATGATTGCAGAAGGATGATGTAGCTAAGGTTTGGGAAGCCGGAACTACGAATAACCGAGAAATATGATGGACACGATGACCCGCACATGCACCTCATAAAATGGACTAAAGCCTATGGTGAAGAGCCCCAGCTTGAATGGGTACATTTATTCTATCACACCCTGGGTGTCATCCCCAGAAACTGGTATACTGAGATAGAGCTCCGACATGGTACGAGCGAATGGGATATCTTACACAAATGGTTTTTATTAACTTTCTTATTTGAAGACCAATGGATGGATATTGTTGATGATGCACTGCAAATTGTGAAAGCCGCTATCTTCAAATTACCACAGGAACCAGAAGAAATAATTCAACCAGAATGGTCACATCAGTTAAGCCATGCCCTAGAATGTTACAACATGCAAGCGGAGGATGATGATGATGACCCCCGAAACATTGACATCCTAGAAACAGAAGGGAGCTACGAAGTTTGAGGACCATTGATCGAGGACCCTGACATCACAGTGCCACTAAAAATGAAATAGGTAAACATTGGTACAGAGGAGGAGCCAAAGTATGTGACCCTGGGGGACTACTGGGATGATGCCATGGTGGATAAAGTCGTCGAATTACTGCGCGAATATCAAGATTCATTCCCGACCAAAATGACAAAGTTAAAGGGGATTCTTGGTGACCTGGGGATGATGAAGATAACTCTAAATCCAAACATGAAACCAGTAAAGCAGCGTCCTTATCGTTTGAATCCAAAGTATAAGGAAAAACTTCGTGAAGAATTGGACAAAATGCTGGCAGCAGGAATTATTGAACCTGTGGAAGAGTCTGACTGGGTGAGTCCTATGATTGTATAAGAGAAAAAATAGAAGGGCGAAATTCAAATCTGTGTGGGCCTCCGAAAACTAAATGATGCCTGCGTTCATGACCCGTTCTTGACCCCGTTTACAGATGAAGTCCTAGAGAATGTTGGTGGACAGGAAGTGTACTCTTCATGGATGGGTTCTCTGGATACCATCAAATCAAGATCACACCAGAATATAGGAGTAAGACTACCTTCGCGACCGAATGGGGATGTTTTTAGTACACTTTTATGCCCTTCAGATTGAAGAACGCACCAGCAATATTTTCACGCGTAGTAGTGGCTGCATTCAAAGAATTCATTCATGAGTTTTTGGAGGTTTATTTTGATGATTTGACTCTATTTGGGCTAGTCAAGAAACATGTAGCAAGCTTACGGTTGATGTTGGATATGTGTCAACGACACCAGATTGCGCTAAATATTAAAAAGGTACATTCCTTGTCCTTTTTGGCAACTTGCTCAGCCATGTAGTCTGCAGACAAGGACTGACGGTGGACCCTGTGAAAAATGATGTCATACTCAATCTGCAAGTGCCGCGTAGTGTCAAACAACTTCGTACCACGTTGGGACACACTGGATACTATCGAAAGTTTATTAAGGGCTACACACAAATCACAACACCAATGGAACAGTTGCTGAAAAAGGACACTACCTATTGTTGGAATGAGGAATGAAAGAAGAGTCTGGAGATTTTAAAGGAAAAGATGGCATCCACCCCCATTTTGGTTTTCCTAAAATGGGACATTGAATTTCATGTACACGTTGATGCGTCGTGTATCGCGTTGGGCACTGTACTCACACAGGAAGGAGCAGAAGGCATTGATCACCCGATCGTGTTCACCAGTGAATGATTTTCTAAAGCTGAAAAGAACTACTCCACTACTCAGCGCAAGGGACTGGCGATGGTATATGCGCTCAAGAAATACCACCACTATCTACTCGGTGGGAACTTTAAAATGTATATCGATCACTCCGCGTTGAAATACCTAGTGAACAAGCCTGTGTTGGGGCGGCGCATTTGTAGATGGTTGTTACTGTTCCAAGAATATGATTTTGATGTCATCGTAAAGCCAAGATTCCTAAACGTAGGCCCTGATCACCTGTCCCGAATTGAGAATGGTGAGGAGCCAACAAATTTGGAGGAAGGACTACCTGATGCACAACTCTATGCAGTGTGCATCATGGATGGCCACTTCGAGGATATAATCCACTTCTTAACCACAGGGACCACGCCACAGGGGTATTCAGTCCAGCAGAAGAAAGAATTGGTGGTACGTGCGGCAGATTTTACTGTTATCACAGGGCACCTCTACAAAATGGGAAATGACGAAATATTATGAAGATATGTACCTGAATTTGAACGAGGACAGATCCTCGCAGAAGCACATGGAGGGGTTGCAGGAGGACATTATGTGGGGAGGGTGACAGCATAGAAGATTCTTTTCGCCAGAATATGGTGGCCAACTTTACATCAAGACTCAAAAGCGTACTATCGGGCCTGTGACGTATGTCAACGGACTGGGAAACCATCGCGCAAGGATGAAATGCTGCTCAATCCACATATGACGCTACAACCGTTCAAAAAATCGGTGATCGACTTTGTGGGGCTCATCACACCTCAAGGAAAGACGGGTGCATGCTATATCATCACCATGACATAATACTTGACCTGATGGGCAGAAGCACAACCGGTTAAGGACTACACAGCCACTACAGCTATGAAATTTTTGTTTGAAAACATGTTGACATGGTTTGGATGCTCAAAAATTCTAATGAGCGACTGCGAAACGCACTTCCTAAATGAAACTATTAGCGCACTCACTGAGGAATTCCAGGTATATCATCAACAAAGTACGTTGTATCATCTGCAAGAGAATGGGACAGTCGAAGCTTTCAACAAGATTTTAGAGACTGTGTTGACCAAGATCTATAACACACAGCGAAACGACTGGGATTTGCACATACCTGCAGTGCTATGGGCATACCGAACTACTTACAAGAAATTGATGGGTCAGACACCTTTCCGGTTAGTCTACAGCAAGGAAGACGTCATGCCAATGGAATACATTGTACCCAGTTTGCGAATAGTAGCAATGACAGGCATGGCAAACAATGGAGCGTTGGAAGAAAGGCTCGCACAACTGGAAGAACTAGAGGAGGAATGGTTTCTAGCAGGATTCCATCAGCAGGTACAGAAGCAGTGCAAAAAAACTTGCCATGATCGCCATATCAAGTTGCGCACATTCAAAGAAAACGATTTAGTATTGATGTATGAAATCAAGTTCGAGAAATTCCCTGGAAAAATCTGGATGCATTGGTTAGGACCATATGTCATAAAAGAAGTCATAGATGGAGGCACGATCCAGCTCAGCAAGCTCAATGGAGAAACTTCCCAGGAAGATTAAATGACAGTCACCTGAAGCTCTACACGGGTGGGCTGGCTACCTGACTAACCGACCAAAGTACAGTCTCACTACTCCAAACAGTTGAAAGAGAGCATGGGATGATAAAGCAGTCTGTGAGGGAGTTGCGCAACCACAGGGGTGCGCGTAGAATCGGTATGTCACAAGGGTCGCAGTTCCGCAAAAGGGGCTATGCTGCTACGTGGAAAAGTACGGAAGTGACCGTTGTTGTCACTGTTCATGACAAGATGTCCGAGTTACGGAGAAAAGGAGTGGGTGGCGGGCAATTAAGATACGAAGTACGAGCCCAATTTGAAATGATCTACAGTCAATCTAGCATTAATAGGCCAAAAAAGGAGGGAATGGCTTAATTTGAATTTCCATAGGCCTATAAATCACAGTGGGGCATCCACCAAACAAATTGTAGTATCTCGAGAATGAAGCTAGTAGATATGGAACCATTGAACCAAGATGATGGGGGAGTAAGCCGAGTGTTTGCAAAGGAGACGCAGGACCTTGAAATGTCAAAAGCCAGGAGCGCCATGAGGACCTTAACGTCGAAGGCAGGAAATGTACCAGAAATTCTCAAACAAGTAGCAGGACCAGTGCAGATGCCGCTCTATAAACCATGGTCTGGCAAGCGATATATGCAAGCTATGGAAAAGACAATGAATTTTGAAACAAACGAAGGAATTATGCTTAAAAGTTTGTCTCTGACGAGCCTTGAAGATTGGGATCTCGCGGACAGCAACACCTCTCTCACAAAAATGCAACACAAGCTGCAGTAGATATTGAGTATACGGGACTAGAAACTGCAAATTTGTTTTATGTGCACAAAGACATCATGGCTCTGGCATCTCAGCTAGAGCTAAAATCCTATGAGGAGCTGCTTTGCGTTAACCGAGTAGAGCAGAATGAGCATCATCGGTAAGGCAAACTAGTAGGGTCAATGGAGTAGGAGCTTGAAGAAGCGTTGAAAGAAGCAAGGATGGAACAATGAGGCGTAGTATGTCACTCACAGGGATGGTGAACCGCGAAGCTCAGGCAGCATGTCTCGCCGCACCGAAGAGTGACTCGGGACGAATCATGATGATTGTGTTGGGGGCATATTGGGCAATGGATCCCTCATGTAACGGTTTTGGGGCTTGAAGCCCACATTTTTGGGTATTTTACTATAAAATCTCCATGAAATGCGCAGAGCACGAATTGTAATGGGTCAAGTCCAAGGGTAGTCTGCCCTAAAATATTATAATTTAATCTAGACTGTGTTGGCTTGCCCATGGTCCGTGAACCATGGGAATGTATAAATAAGAGCAAGGCTCTAAGTGTAAGGTAGCTTTTTGGTACGAAGAGTAATATGGGTGTCTGAAGGAGATAGTAGATCTGAGTCTGTGAAGTGTAAGTTTGGGTTGTAATAGGAAATAGAGGCTTCGCAGCTGTGTGCGATGAGGCCTGGTTAGAGTCTGCAGCTGTGTGCGCGGACCCCTACAGCTGTGTGCGCAGGGAAGGAAGTTGGTTGTAACTGGATAAAGGGCATTAATAAAGATAAGTGATTCTAAGATATTGCATATCTATTCTCGATTCTGGTTTATGCTTATGTTATGGTTTTATGCGAATATTTAAGATTTATGATTGTGCACATTGGGTTTAACTGTTAAATGCTCGATTAAAGACCTTAAAGAATAGACTAGATCTATAATAACTACAATAATACTAAGAATCTAAGAAACATGCCCTCACGGATCTTCGCGAAGGCCAGATAGCTGTGCAGAATAGTGCGAGTGTGTATTTCGGGTTGCAACTCCTCCAGAACTCATCAAGACATCCCTATGGTGCAGAAACATGGTTCCAGCACCCTCCCATACTACCTCGGGTAAGACTTCAGTCTGCGCTCCACGGACTATTGCCGAAAGGGCCGTAGTGCGAAATTTGTTTGGTTATAAACTCTTCCAACCTGGGTCAGGGCCCAATAAGCCAACACCTACAAGGGATCAACAATGGGTGCATTTGTGGATGAAGACACACATGCAAAATCATGGATGGCAGGTTCACCAAAGAAGCTAGGAAAGAACGGAGGGGGCATAGACAAAAGGGAGTCATCCTTCACCGAGTGTTGATGTTCAAGCTCCTGCTCATACTCTTCATGAATGACAGCGCATGTTTGTTATAGACATATTTGGGCACTTCAACCCCAATCTTATATGTTGATAAACTAGGGCCCATAAAACCCTAAAATAGTTGTTTCATACCCTAAAAGAACATGGTCATATGATTACATCATTCCCCAAAAGTTCCACCTGAAAAACCATCCAGAAATGGCCTAAACTGAACCATACTGATTGCTACATTGGCCAGGTGCGATGCATACTAAGTGATACACTGCTCAGGTGTGATGCATACTATTTGGGCCTTCTATAGAGTGCGATGGGTGAAGATGGACAAATGTCTGAGACAATTTGCTAGGTGGTTGCTCATGGAATCTTCTATAAACCTCTCCTATGACACTTTCCTCTCTGAATTCACCCAAGGATGAGTAAGAGATCTAAAATTCAGTTATCTCTTCTCTTGTGGAACCAAATGTAACAATTGGAATGACACTAATCAAAACCCAGAGATGACTCACACCCTTGCACACATCTATAAATGGATCCCCCATCTAAGAGATCCAGAGGTTGGAATGTTTTGAATTGTAAGGAAATGTTGATAGTTTGTAATTGAGGAAAGAGCATTGTATTGTTGGTGTGATCTTGCTATTTCATGAGGTGAAGAGGGCTTGATGCCAGGAGGATGATGCTGGATCAGACAACTGGGTTGTAATTCTCCCTTCTATTTAATAAAGTTCTTCGAGTTTTTTTCCATATAACTGTGCAATTGTGAATGTTATTATTCATGAATGCCATTGTATGTTCATTATATTTATGATTTCGTAATGATTATGATATAATAGATCAAGATGCTTTGACGGTTCTTTGTTACTATGTTCCTATAGGTACTCTCCAAGCGGGATAAGTACAAAGAGGAGTTGCAAGCTCTGTCAAGAGGGAGAGAGATCAAGCAAGGAGTTAAGCGAAAGATCCAGGTTGGTTCCTTTGTCTTTCTCTTATATATTATACATAAAAGAAATCACAAATTGCTTTAAATTGTTGTTTCTAGGGTAGCTGCCAAACCTAGAGGGCTAGTCAATCGAAAAGACATTAGTTTTCCCAGAAACAAAATGGCGACTCCACTGGGGAACGAATAGATGTTTGTTTTTTGTTACTGTTTGTTTTATAAACTATAGACAGAGCCTGAAGTCAGCCAGATAGCCTTTGAACTGCTCTTGCTCTACAATTGCATAGTAGATGAATGTTGCTTCAATCAATCTCTGGCATTAGTTTATAAATTAAACATTTGACTCACAAGCATTCTAGATGCCCTTTTGGTAGCTCAGTAACCTCTCAAGACATTCCTTCATACTTTTCTCTTTACTATTCATCAAGACCCACCTTAACTCATTGAAAACAGCTCCACATTTGAGCCAAAACCCATCTCAGTTGCATTCCCTGGACCGTCGTACTGTCTCCCACTATGACTCAGTATGCATAGCACCTCCCGAGTGCAGTAAGTGCGATGCATCTCAATTTCTGTGAAGCCCAGGTGTGATGATTGAGTGAACTCTTTTTCCATTCTAGAAATTGGGGGTTTTTTCCTTGTTTTCAGTTTAGTTGTTTTGCTGCTTATGAACAATACCTCATTACTGAAGCCTACTTGCATCACATAGATCAGCCTCTATTGATTAGGATTAGTAAGCTTTTTTATGTATTTTTCCATCATTTACAATCCTTTGTCGAAAAGTTGCTTAAATTGATATGTCGTTTTGGTACAAAAAGTGTCGTAACTATCGTTTTGTGTCGAAAAGAGAAGTGTCGTGGATTATTCCTTCCCTAAATAGTCGATTGAACTTTTCGTCATGTATTTGGTTTGATTTGTTGATATTCGAAGTGTCGAAATCATTTTTTTATTCAAAATTGAGAAGTGTCGTGTAGTCTTCCTTTCTCTTTTGAAGAAGAAATTATCGAAAATGTTGCTTTGAAAGAAATATTTCAGATCTCTGCTGCACTTAGTTTTGCTTTTTGGAATTTTTCACATTAATGAGAATGAAAACAAATACATCCATTTGCATTTGCATTTAGTTTGTGTGCAAAAATTGATTTAGGAAAATGCACTAGTGTGTGCTCTTTGCTCTTTGTTTGAAAGAATTGTAAACTTCTTTCCCTAGTAGCTAGGATTTTCATTGCTCAAAATAAACAACGATTATTTATCATTGTAGATTGCATTTTAGGAATTTCAAATCAACATCACGTGGTGAACCATTGAAAGGCAAACTTTAAACAAGATCAACTTTAAAATAAATCTCAATGAAGTTAACAATGCTTCGGAACTTAATGCAACACATCTAGAGGTCTAGGCTAGAGACGTATTCTGGCGTCGTAAAAGCTAGTAACTATCGTTTTCATGGAAGGTTGGGTCATTCCTCCTCCTTGATACAACAAGTGCTAGCACGGACTCGTGATCCCCGTACCATCGCATATATATTGGGAGACCACAATAGGCTTATATCCTTTATCCATAGGAAGCTGAGTTTGTCGCCTTATTGATCGCAATGCACTGAACATAGTATTCGGGAAGATTCGCTGCCGTACATAAGTCCTTGGTAATTTCTCTTTAATTTATCACCAAGGTGTATATTGCAGTTTTGCGATTGGTTTAGTAATCCCTATGTCTAGATTTCCAGAGTAGTCACTTTTGTTCCTTTTCGACTCTTTAAAAGAAAAGGTCCATCTGAGCACTTGTCACTTCAGGCTCATTAAAAATCGAAGGGGACTAGAGTCATCTTTAGCTTTTTCTCGACTCTTAAAAACTGAAAAAGCAAAGTTGTGTCAAAGCGTCTTTAAAATTAATTAAATTCAAAATAACATCCCTGTTCCTTAGCTAATCTTAGGTTGAGATATATGGAGTCCACCAATCAAGGAATCCCTTTTGAGGGGAATCCTAGTCCTTTTACTTCTTGGGGAAATATTGGTGCTCCTCATATGGCCACATTGTCCCTTTTGGGAAATACCATTGGCCTGCCAGTATGGTTGTTCTCAACCTCAGTGGTTCAAAATGTCGCGATTCCTTTGCAATCAAATCAACCTCCAACTGATACTGAAGTTGACCCTTCGCCTTCTTCTTCATTTGTTTCTCCCTCCCCTTCTTCCTCTTCGCTTGGTGAAAGTAGTGATGCTAGTAACCAGGTGGCTAAGAAGAAGAAGAAAGGGAAGGAGAAGAAGAAGAAGCCAATTTAGCAAGGGGGCAACCAAGCAACCATTGCTTTGGATGCATCAGCTGGTGAAAATCCGCACATTAAAGCTCCTAAACCCAAATTTCCTTGCATAATTTGTAGAGGAGACCATTTTCATCGAGATTGTCCCTGCTTTCCTCGGATCTTGAGAGAATGGTCTCCCCGTTCGCATCGTCTGGTGTCATCAACCTCTGGTGATTATGTCTAGTGATAATGAAGTTCATGGACGAAAAGGAAAGGTCAAAGTTCCATGTAGGTTATGCGAATGAAATCATTCTCTTCACTGTTGTCCTTTTTTGGATGAAGCCAAAGAGTGTTGGATAACCGTCCTGCTTCATCGCAGAAACTTCCATCTGGTTACTAGAAACTCCCCCCAAGTCCTTTACTAGTTAAAAAACCGACTGACTTAAATCAACAGTTAGTCAAAACACCTATCGTCGAAAGTGAATCTTCTAAGTCTATACCCGACGAAAATCAATAGGTCAAGGTGACAGTTGACCCAGTTTTACCTTCAGAAGATCATACCCTTCCCGAAGAGAGTGAGAACGATACCATTCAAATTCTTTTTGTTACATCAGAGTCTAATGAACTTGGGGGCTATCCACTCGTTCCTTCACAACAGGAGGAAAATCCTCCAGTTCTTGAAACTCAAGGAGTTAATTCAACCATTTACTCGGTACCCCCTCCAAGCAATCTAGTCACTTCCTTTGATTGGAATTGACTAGCAAGATCCCGCCTTCCTTCTTATGTACCTTTCCGGATCATAGTACAAGTTTACAAAATGATCATGTCTAGCACTATTATAGATGAAGGGGCATCAGTGAGTATCCTTTCCTCAACTACTTGGAAAGTGCTTGGTTCGCCATCGCTTATGCCTGTTACACAGAATCTGTTAGGCTTTAACAAAGGAACCAGTCGACTGTTAGGGATCCTTCCTAAGTTACCGATCACTTTGAGAAGGAAAATCGTTCATCTGAACGTGATGGTAGTCCCAGGACCGTTAGATTACAATCTACTCCTTGGACGTGACTATGTTTAAACATGGAGGCTATTGTTTCAACACTCTTCCGAGTGATGTGTTTCCCGCATGAAGGCAAGATTTTCGCCATTGACCAGCTTTCATTTCCCGGTTCAAGAATAGCTCCAAGTCAATCATCATCCCTAAAAGGTCCTTTTATATCAACGGAGTCTCTTGAACCTTCATTCCATCCACCTAATTGCCATGAATAGTCTGGTGAATGTAACGAAGCTTAGGGGGCATGCACCCTTGTCTATTCTGTGGACGAACCCAGCTGAAAAGATAAGTTTCCTGTAGGTTATGTGATTGGTCTGACACACCATTCACCTTTATCTATTCTGCGAACAAAGCGAAGGAATTGTTTTGTCTATTCTGCAGACGAAACCATCCTACCTAACAATAGAAGTTTCCATATGGCTACTAGAGACTCTCCTTTTCATCATGTTGGGGGCATGCAAACTTTTCATTTCTTTTTCAATTTTCTTTTTCTAACTTTTTAGTTTTGACTTTTCTAGCTTTTTAGCTTTGTCGTTTCTAGCTTTTAAGTTTTGAGCTTGTGTAGAAATAGAAACTAGTTCAAGCATATCTTTCCATTTTAAGCTTGTAAAAAAATGAAACTAAAACTGAGCATAGTTCCCCCACGGTTCAAGCTTGTTAAAAAATGAACCCACCATAAATAACCTTTGTGATTTCCATTCTATCAGCCTTTTAAGCCTTAGTTGTGTACCTCCCATCACCTCCATTCTTTTGGCTAATCATACGCTTCCACTTGGTTGTTTACCATTTTGAGTAATAGCTGCGACTAATGATCTCGTTAGCTAACCTCTTCCCAGAAATGACCATATTTTGAGAAGTTCCAAGCTTACCCGAAACCAGTTGCTACCCTACACACCACTCGTTCCTCAAAATCGAGCCTCCTTTAAACCCTTTTCAGACTCGTTAAATATGAAAAGATTGTCGATAAATTGGCCTTTCCAACTCGTTAAAGTGATTGGAAGTGCCATCCCTCCTATATATTTTAATCTCCTTCGAACCTAAGGGATTATCTCATGAAAAAGTTCGAGCACTTATCTTTTTTCGGCTCATTAAAGTGATCGGAAAAGTCATCCCTTATGTATTATTTTAATCTTTTTCAGACCTAATGGATTATGCTACGAAAAATAACTTTTGGAGTTTCCTTTTCGTCCCTTTTCAAACTCTCTAAACATAAAAAGGACTGAGTTATCCTTGTCGTTAAACTCGTTAAAACAATAGTGACAAACTCATCCATTCCTAGACGAGACAGAGTTTCCTTTTTGTCCTTTTCCAAACTCTTTAAACATGAAAAAGACCGAGTTATCCTTATCGTTAAACTCATTAAAACAATAGCGACAAACTTGTCCACCCAGACAAAAACGAGTTTCACTGTCGCTAGACTCGTTAAAACATAGCGACAGGTTTGCCCGAAGGGAAAATTATAGAACAAGCATATGTTATCCTCCTTAAGCTTGACAAAAATAAAGAGGTACTGGTCAGTAATGACTAGGGAAAAAGGGAAGAAAACTTGAAGAATTTTATGGTAGCAGGTCGCTCTTGAACATGACACTTTCACTCCATCACCATTATTGAGTTGGGTTGGATTATTCCATTCACCAATCATCTCACCATTGGTCTTCCACACCATCCATCTTTTGGGGTTAGCGCTACCAATCCATCTCCGTGTCGTTGATATGTTCAAGAGAAGTCATTTAGTCAAGAATTCACCATCCAGTTAATGCCTCATCCACTGCAATACCTTCAACCTCCATTTTTCATGACCGCCATTCCTAAACCGTGTGTCGTCGATCGTTTTCACCTCTAGAAAATCATTTGCTTCATTTCGTGTCATAGACATGGGATACATTAAGGCCCTCCTACGACGAGTCACTTCTTGTCGACATCAGCTCATTATCCAAGAAGTTGACCTAGAAACAACACTTTCAGTACTTTGAAGCTTGCATGCCTCAATGGCAAGTTTCTCACTTCCGACGACAAGTTGACATCAATGGCCTTCGACCGAAAGATTTTGCATGGTGTTCAACATTGGATCATATATTCACCACGTGAATTGTACTATAGTACCTTGAGGGTCATTATCATTATCGGTGATTCCTCTCGCGTTTGTTAACAGCTCACATTATTGGCTAGTAATCAGGCGATGTCTTTCCATGTTCAACTTCAAAACATCTCTTCACATGGATTGACTTGTACATCGGGCGAAGATTGAATGAGTTTGAAGACCCTGAATCTAGTTTCATCCATTTGGGTTGTGATATATTCAGAGATATAAAAACATCAAATGTACAAGGACGCTGCACAGATGGTCATCCAGACCAAGGATGATGACTCTACACCTGAAGAATCACCAGTCTGCATTTGCAGACAACTATCTGGTCTATGTACATGAAATGAATTTATAAAGCTGAGCATGGGAATGCCCGCCTCAGCTAGATCATGAAAAAATTATATTATGATGATGTATTGTATTGTATCTTATACAGGTCACCTTCCAGTTTCGAAACCTCGGATCCTCATGATAAATCATTTCACCTGACATCAAGATTTACGACTTCATGCTTTACGGGGCAACTGTTATAGACATATTTGGGCACTTCAACCCCAATCTTATATGTCGATAAAATAGGGCTCATAAACCCCTAAAATATTTGTTTCACACCCTAAAAGAACATGGTCATCTGATTACATCATTCCCCAAAAGTTCCACCTGAAAAACCATCCAGAAATGGCCTAAACTGAACCATACTAACTACTACACTGGCCAAGTGTGATGCATACTGAGTGATACGCTACTCAAGTGCGATGCATACAATTTGGGCCTTCTATAGAGTGTGATGGGCGAGGATGGACAAATGTCTGAGACATTTTTCTAGGTGGTTGCTCATGGAATCTTCTAGAAACCTCTCCTATGACACTTGCCTCTATGAATTTGCCCAAGGATGAGTAAGAGATCTAAACTTCAATTATCTCTTCTCTTGTGGAACCAAATGTAACAATTGGAATGACACTAATCAAAACCCAGAGATGACTCACACCCTTGCACACATCTATAAATGGATCCCCCATCTAAGAGATCCAGAGGCTGGAATGTTGTGAATTGCAAGGAAGTGCTGATAGTTTGTAATTGAGGAAAGAGCATTGTATTGTTGGTGTGATCTTGCTATTTCAAGAGGTGAAGAGGGCTTGATGTTGGGAGGATGATGCTATATCAAACAACTGGGTTGTAATTTTCCCTTCTATTTAATAAAGTTCTTCGATTTTTCTTCCATATAACTGTGCAATTGTGAATGTTATTATTCATGAATGCCACTATATGTTCATTATATTTCTTATTCTGTAATGATTATGATATAATAGATCAAGATGCTTTGACGGTTCTTTGTTACTGTGTTCCTACAAGTACTCTCCAAATGGGATAAGTATGGAGAGGAGTTGCAAGCTCTGTCAAGAGGGAGAGAGATCAAGCAAGGAGTTAAGCACCCTTGTCTATTCTGCAGATGAACCCAACTGAAAAGATAAGTTTCCCTGTAGGTTATGTGATTGGTCTGACACACCATTCACCTTTGTCTATTCTGCGGACAAAGTGAAGGAAGTGTTTTGTCTATTCTGCGGATGAAACAGTCCTACCTAACCACAGAAGTTTCCATATGGCTACTAGAGACTCTCCTTTTCATCATGCTAGGGGCATGCAAACTTTTCATTTCCTTTTTCAATTTTCTTTTTCTAACTTTTTAGTTTTGACTTTTCTAGCTTTTTAGCATTGTCGTTTCTAGATTTTTAGTTTTGAGCTTGCATAGAAATAGAAACTAGTTCAAGCATATCTTTCCGTTTTAAGCTTGTAAAAAATGAAACTAAAACCGAGCATAGTTCCCCACATTTCAAGCTCGTTAAAAAATGAATCCAGCGTAAATAACCTTTGTGATTGCCATGCTATCATCCTTTTAAGCCTTGGTTGTGTACCTCCCATCACCTCCATTCTTTTGGCTGATCATACACTTCCACTTGGTTGTTTACCATTTTGAGGAAAAGTTGTGATGAGTGGTCTTGTTAGCCAACCTCTTCCCAGAAACGACCATGTTTTGAGAAGTTCCAAGCTTACCTGAAACCAGTTGCTACCCTACACACCACTCGTTCCTCAAAATTAAGCCTCCTTTAAACCCTTTTTAGACTCATTAAATATGAAAAGATTGTCGAGCAATTGGCCTTTCCAGCTTGTTAAAGTGATTGGAAGTGCCATCCCTCCTGTATATTTTAATCTCTTTCAAACCTGAGGAATTATCTCATGAAAAAGTTTGAGCGCTTGTCTTTTTTTGGCTCGCTAAAGTGATCGGAAAAGTCATCCTTTTTTTATTATTTTAATCTTTTTTGGACCTAAGGGATTATGCTACAAAAAAGAACTTCTGGAGTTTCCTTTTCATCCCTTTTCAAACTCTCTAAACATGAAAAGGACCGAGTTATCCTTATCGTTAAACTCGTTAAAACAATAGCGACAAACTTGTCCATTCCTGGATGAGACAGAGTTTCCTTTTCATCCTTTTTCAAACTCTTTAAACATGAAAAAGACCGAGTTATCCTTGTCGTTAAACTCGTTAAAACAATAGCAACAAACTTGTCCACCCAGACAAGAACAAGTTTCACTGCCTCTAGACTCGTTAAAACATAGTGACAGGTTTGCCCGAAGGGAAATTTTTAGAACAAGCATATGTTATCCTCCTCAAGCTTGACAAAAATAAAGAGGTACTAGTCAGTAATGCCTGGGGAAAAAGGGAAGAAAACTTGAACATGACACTTTCACTCCATCACCATTATTGAGTTGGGTTGGATTATTCCATTCACCAATCATCTCACCATTAGGCTTCCACACCATCCATATTTTGGGGTTAATGCTACCAATCATCTCTGTGTCTCTGATATGTTCAAGAAAAGTCATTCAGTCGAGAATTCATCATCCAGTTAATGCCTCATCCACTGCAATACCTTCAACCTCCATTTTTCATGACCTCCATTCCTGAACCGTGTGTCGTCGATCATTTTCACCTCCAGAAAATCATTTACTTCATTTTGTGTCGTAAACGTGGGATACATTAAGGCCCTCCTACGACAAGTCACTTCTTATCGACATCAGCTCAATATCCAAGAAGTTGACTTAGAAACAACCCTTTCAGTACTTTAAAGCTTGCATGCCTCAATGGCAAGTTTCTCACTTCCGGCTACAGGTTGACATCAATGGCCTTTGACCAAAAGATTTTGCGTGGTGTTCGACATCGGATCATATATTCACACCACGTGAATTGTACTGTAGTACCTTAAGGGTCATTATCATTATCGGTGATTCCTCTCACATCTGTTAACAGATCACATTATTGGCTGGTAATCAGGCGATGTCTTTCCATGTTTGACTTCAGAACATCTCTTCACATGGATTGAATTGTACATGAGGCGAAGATTGAACGAGTTTGAAGACCCCGGATCTAGTTTCATCCATCCGGGTTGTGATATATTCAGGGATATAAAACCATCAAATGTACAAGGACGCTGCACAGATGGTCATCCGAACCAAGGATGATGACTCTACACCTGAAGAATCACTAGTCTACATTTGCAGATAACTATCTGGTCTATGTACATGAAATGAATTTATAAAGCTGAGCATGGGAATGCTCGCCTCAGCTAGGTCATGAAAAAATTATATTATGATGATGTATTGTATTGTATCTTATACAGGTCACCTTCCATTTTCGAAACCTTGGATCCTCATGATAAAGCATTTCACCTGACATCAAGATTTATGACTTCATGCTTTAGGGGGAAACTATTATAGACATATTTGGACACTTCAACCCCAATCTTATATGTTGATAAACTAGGGGTCATAAACCCCTAAAATAGTTGTTTCTTACCCTAAAAGAACATGGTCATCTGATTACATCATTCCCCAAAAGTTCCACCTGAAAAACCATCTAGAAATGGCCTAAACTAAACCATACTGACTGCTACACTAGCCAGGTGCGATGCATACTGAGTGATACACTGCTCAGGTGCGATGCATACTGTTTGGGCCTTCTATAGAGTGTGATGGACGAGGATGGACAAATCTCTGAGATAGTTTGCTAGGTGGTTGCTCATGGAATCTTCTAGAAACCTCTCCTATGACACTTGCCTCTCTGAATTCGCCCAAGGATGAGTAAGAGATCTAAAATTCAGTTATCTCTTCTCTTGTGGAACCAAATGTAACAAGTGGAATGACACTAATCAAAACCCAGAGATGACTCACACCCTTGCACACATCTATAAATGGATCCCCCATATAAGAGATCCAGAGGCTGGAATGTTGTGAATTGCAAGGAAGTGTTGATAGTTTTTAATTGAGGAAAGAGCATTGTATTATTGGTGTGACCTTGCTATTTCATGAGGTGAAGAGGGCTTGATGCTAGGAGGATGATGCTGGATTAGACAACTAGGTTGTAATTCTTCCTTCTATTTAATAAAGTTCTTCGAGTTTTCTTCCATATAACTGTGCAATTATGAATGTTATTATTCATGAATGCCATTGTATGTTCATTATATTTCTGATTTTGTAATGATTATGATATAATAGATCAATATGCTTTGACGGTTCTTTGTTACTTTGTTCCTACAGGTAATCTCCAAGCAGGATAAGTACGGAGAGGAGTTGCAAGCTCTGTCAAGAGGGAGAGAGATCAAGCAAGGAGTTAAGCGGAAGATCCAGGTTGGTTCCTTTGTCTTTCTCTTATCTATTATACATAGAAGAAATCACGAATTGTTTTAAACTGTTGTTTCTAGGGTAGCTGCCAAACCTAGAGGGCTAGTCGATCGAAAAGACACTAGTTTTCCCAGAAATAATGTTGGTTGTGCAACACCAACTCCGGCAGTGGGTTATTCCTTGTTCACAACAAGTGAAGAGTCTAGACTAGATGAACACAAGACAGCATCATCTGGAGGAACACCTGAGTGTGAACACAGAGGTCGAAGAAAAGAATGCATATGGTAACTCGAAGGACTCACAACCAACTCTACGCGAAAATTGATTGGGGTGATGTTGGGAGGGTGTGAAGGGTGAATAGATGTGCAAACATGATCCTCAACATCACTAGGCGATGGTGGAATTGTTGAATGAGAGGGAGGCAGACAGTCCATTCAGACGGTGCCGACTCCCATATGGGATTACGTAGTTCCATCAACAAAGAAGGTTGAGCAAGGCTTGATATCAAGCTTCCTCTTGGGACGAGAATATTTCTTGAGACAGTAATCGAACTAGTCCTAGAGATAAGTGAACTTAATCTGGCTCCTCGGAGCTTAAAACTGCAAGTCACGGAAACACTGCCAAAAATCAAAAATAGATTCATGCGGATCCCTCCATCGTTGTAACAGTTTTTGGTCAAGATGGTCTGGATCAAAATGATAGAATATGTCTTCAATAAGATCACAGAAGTTCTCACATGAGTGCACAGTGTTAGCTGATAGGCTGAGCACCTAATGAAATGGAGATTCGCAAAGTGTGTATGTGAACAATAACCAGGCATGTTCGTCAGTAAACTCATCTTCCTCATAAATCATCAAAAGAAAGTTATGTAAGTTCTCAAGCCAAGCCACTTAGCCTTCACCATCATACGTGTGAGTGGACAAGAGATTGAAAATCTTCCCCGAGATGGAGACATCTTCGCAATTCGAAAAACACCTCGGGGGAAGAAAAATGCAAGACTCCATGAAAGATATGCAAAGGTTCAAAACTAGATGAGAGGACACTACTTGTCATCAGGCCCTCCTTCTAGCACCAGAAACATTGACAGTGTTGGACCTGCCAACATTCAGGGGATCATCCTGGTATGAAGTCCCAACTAGAGCTCACACCGTTTTGTGTGGGAGTCCCATCCGATATGATGGCCCGGTTGCCATTGTCTTAAATATTTGCCTCAACTCTTGCTTGTCAACACAGGAAAGTGGTATGCTTTGTCTTTGGGAAGTGAGGTTCACATTCTTGGTGAGTGTAAGTGTACTTGTGTCAATAGTTCTTTCACTGTGAGGGGAAGAGAGTGAAGGTGAGTAATAGGTTGAAAGGGATCAGTCTCAACTCGGCTAGGAACACACAACACAAAGGACATGCAAAGTTTTCAGTGGAGTAGTCCACTCAAATGTGGTTGTCACAACATAAAAGGTAAGATAACACATACAGTACTCACAGATCAGTATAAGACAAGTGTAATAATTGTTACAGTAAGGTTCATGTGAAAGGTCCGTCTGATGTATGGCAGAGTAGTCAACATGGACGACACAACATTAACAACATGTACAACACATTTCCATTAATAGATGATGCATTACAATAAATGAATTAGTGCAGATGTAAAACACATGGTTAAAGAAACATGCATTACAAGTGTTAAAGAACAGTCTTACAACAAATACAATACATGTATGAAAACGTGTTGGCCTGTTAACAAGCTTATGAATTAAGTGAAAGTTCCAAGACACGTCGTTACACCATACATCACTAACCCCATCAGCGAGGTGTTGGAGCAACTACTTACTCCTCAAAGAAAAGATTACAGACTCTCTTGGCTATGAGGGAGGAGCTGAGGTGAAAATTCCCTTCATGTACAAATGAGGGGGGTATTTATAGCTAAGTGTGAAACTGACCCTTGTGGCTATTTGACCACCCTCATGACCATTCGACTTCCATGAATTTCTGACTTATATGACTCTATGTTCAACAAGTGGGTCTCTTGGACTTCCACATTACATCACATTGATTGACAACAAGCCTATAGTGGAGATGTTAGCAACATGACTCATGACTTGACTCGACATGACTTGACAAGACAATGTTGGTACATTCATGTTGTTGCTGGAGTGCATGTCGAGCTACAGTGCTGCTAAGTGATGGATGTATTCATGGTGTATCATAGCTTTGCCTCTACTTGGCGAAGTGCATGGAGTCTTCGATGGTCTTGGTTCGCTTAATGAAGCTCTAGCATGTTGTCCCTTTCTTTCATGCTGGAAGGCTTGACAAGTTCACTTGTTCGCGAAGGTGCATGTTCGTTGCGTTCGTCCACTTCGCATGCTTCGTTCATTCATCCGTTGGTGAACCTATCCATCTGCATGTGCTCCCTTCGTTCATCTCATTCCTTATCTTTACATGTTTGTTGGTGTACTTGTACCTGTGGCCACTCATGACGAGAGGACATCAAATCCAAAACCTCCTAGTCTACCATGACACATGATCATTTGGATGCGGGTGACCAGGAGAGGTAGCAGGGCCGTGATGCGAGATGATGGCTCTAGGCAACTGCTGATGAAAATTGTGCAAGAGTCACTGAAGGATGGAGACGGACAATCTTGACAGTTACTGACTGCAAGGTCTAGCTTGAATGGGAGGCAGAATTGCACAAATTTTGGGAGGGACAGTCTGGGCTGCTAGAAGGCAAGGCAAGCATGCTTTGCACATTTTCCGGAATGAATGGTCAGTAGGGGCTAGACAGCCAATTTTTTGTAAATTTCCAAAGGAACGGGCTGGGCTACATGAGGGGTCAGCAAGTAGGGATTGCACAATTTTTTTAGGGAATTGCCCGGGAGACTGGCAGCCAGAGCTGCGCAATTCCCAGAGGGAACTGCTAGTTGGTTGCTAGGGTCACTGGCAGCCAGATCTGCGCAATTCCCAAAGAGAACTTCTAGTTGGCTGATGGGGTCACTGGCAGCCCAAAACTGCACAATTCCCAAAGGGAACTGCCAGTTGGTTGCTCAGCCACTAGCAGCAAAAACTACGCAATTCCTATAGGGAACTAGCAGTCTTCTGTTGGAGTTTCTAGCTGGAAAAAATGCACTAAGGCTAGGAGGTTGGCCTGTTGATCATCTCTACACAATTTATGAGCTAAGCTTACGGATGGGCAGCGGGAGACCTGCTCATGAGCACTACACAATTTCTAAGATGAAAAGTCAGTTGGCTATCTGAGTGGCCAACAGGAGTGCCACTTGAGCTACTTGCTGGCAGTGTAGCTTGACAGAACTAGCTTGGTGTTTCTATGTTGTTATGGTTGATAGTCAATCAAGTCAAAAGCAAGGTGATGGTATGGTTGTTAGTGAGGAGTCTCGTAGTCAGAACTGCAGCAAAAATGACTAAGTGTGTGAACAATTGAAAGATGCATAGGTGATCATACGAACACAAACTCGCATGACTTGACGACGAAACGACCAAACCATCCAAACACACATGTTCAACATGATTGACCTACGGTGCTAGCGACAAGCATGACACTCATGATTGATCGTTCATGATTGAGACGACGCTTGTGGGATAGTGAATGTGACTATGTGTGTGAGTGTGATAGATGCTTTCATGGCAAACACAACAAACACATATGAAGCGAAGACTTTGAGCATAACCAGAACATGGTCGCAAGCATGACTTAGACATCAAAATGCAGAGACTTGAGTGCAATACATAAGCAAGGTGAATTTAAAGACTCACACGAGCTCACGAAGTGAACCCGAGTGGGTGTAGTCATCAATTGAAACTCTTCAAGGGAGGCTCTGAAATTGGTGGAGGCCAGAATTTTGGAGGGTGGTTGTAGCTGCTATAACACAACGCTATCATTTCTTGGGTAGAGGGGGAAGGGTTCCCAATTTCTGCTTAGAATTCTACTAGGATGAGGATGGGATCGTGCGCTTGGTTTAGGTAAGGGGGGCTCACCTGACTGTGACGGGAAGTTGTTGTGTATGGAGAAGGGGAGTGACAGCGAGAGGCTAGATTCAGTACCAATGCGGGGTCCGATCTCCTGACCACCCCAACTCTAAGTTTGAGAGTGCAAGGGGCGGGGAGAAGGATGGTGTGGCTCACTACACTGGCAAAAAAATATAGGAAAGGTACCAAATTATAGTGATTTGTTTTGGATTAACAATTTTTTGTTGTCAACAGGTCTCAGGAAACTTGGATATGGCTCAGCCTGTGAGAGGATGAGGACGAGGAAGGCGTGGCCAGGCCCCTAGGAAGGATAAAGAGCCAAGTACGTCGGAGCCTCGCAGGGGCAAAAATTTGGTAGAACACCATATCACCAAAGCAAATGAGGCTTACCTTGAGGGGAATAATGAAGGAATCCAGAAATTGTTAGAAGAGTGGGAGGAGGAAATAAAACAAGGTAGTGAGACAGAGGATGATATGGACAACTAGAGGACCTTAGTTCCGGACTTAGGCAACACCAGAGGAAAAAACATGCAATTCAAACAGACCCTATAGCTCTATTTGTTGATGAAGAGTTGGTTGGGCAAAGAAATGGAACAAATTTTTGTAGGAATGGCAGTGACACTCCAAGGTATATCGAGTTATAATAAATACTTGTAGAAAATTCAATTCTAGCTTCATAAGCAAGACATCAGGTTGGATAAAATTGATCGGCACATACCATGCATCCTGGAACTCAATGAGATGCCTGGTGCAATAGTCAAGGACCCGACACCTGTGGAATCGGCCTCAGAGGAGCAAAAGGGCTGGTCACTTCCCCATGTTTACTTTTTTTTTTATGCGGATAGCTTTTAATTTTCATCATGCAAGTATAAGTTTAGATAGATATCTAGTGTATGGACATGAAACAGAGACATATATAGCTTGGCTAGAGAGATGAAGACTATATTGTTTTTGGATGGCTTATAATGCGAATAGGTAGCCAACAGACTTGGTTTCCCTCCGGGGAAAGTTGAGGCCACCTAGCCAATCTATGTGCTGTAAATTTTACTTTGTCTAATAGAAAATGAAATGGTCATGCCAAGCTTAACAACAAAAATTGTCTTCAGAAAATAAATTCTCCAAATGGAAAAAATCGTGGGTATTAAAAGAGTTAATTTTTAAAGGTCCTCCACCAAGGGAATATTGTATATTTCAAGAAAATTTGGACACTTGGACCTTGGTGGTTAACTCAAAGTTAACTTTTTGATGAAATTAGCTCAAAATAATTAATTTTGAGCTAATTAAAAAGGAATTAAATGATAAATTCGAAAATTCATCAAAAATAAAAAATCAAGGGCCAAGATTAAAAGATCTTTAAGTATTTATCAACGGCCAAGATTATTTTGACAATGATAAAATAAACTAGCTATTATTTTTCCATTTGGAGGATTAATCTATAATTAGAGAGTCAATTGTGTCTCTAGTCATCTTGATCTTTGGGTGGAATTTCCACTGAAACACTAGTAAACTATTGCCCGTTGGGAGCTATGTTTTCTACTATACTAAAGACTTTGGGGTGAAAATCAAGGTGTTCTTGTCATTGATCTGTGGTATGTATTAACTACGGGCTTCATATGTGGTGCTTTATTTTATTATTCTGAGATAATACATAGTGTGTGTAGGTACTCAACCCTCGGTCTCCAAGTTCACAGACTATGGGTAAGGGTTACTTTGCTTGGATCTCTAATTTTTATATGGTGGATTGAATCTTCGCTTAGGCTATAGTGAGCATTAATTTTTCTCAAGCATTTTAGCCATTATTTCAAGGAAAAAATATCATAAAAAATATTTTCTCAAAATCTATTTTAAAAACCCATGTTGTTGGGTGTGGAGCCTGATTATCTTCTATATTCAAAGGTATCGCCACATAGGACCCCAGTTCGAAATGGGGGCGGCAACGCCGCCCGTAAAATATTCGCTGCAGGGGGGGTGGCTGCGACCTTTGGGAGCCCCCCCCCTGGCGGGGGGTTTCGGGGGCAGCGCCCCCGAAGCTAAAAACAGCTGTAAAATTGCCTTGTAAAAGTATAGTAATTTCTAGTCAATCTGCGCCGTTCATTAGGCGGATGATCTGACGGTAGAACTTATGTTTAGTTTAGGGTTTTTTGCCCTAGAAGGCAACCCCTCTCTTTGTATGAGGGTATTGTATTTGAGGCTGTGAGATAGATGTGTATTCTGTGAGCAAGGAATAGAGAGGTGAGACTGTGAGAGAAAACAGAGGATATTACAGCGGATTTGTTGTAGGTTGTGTCTCTTCATTTTGCTGGATAATAGAAAGGAAGGACTGGCTGTTCGGGGTGGACGTAGCCCAAACTGGGTGAACCACGTATATCTGTGTCTCTCTTGTTTTGTGCATTTTCTGTGTTTATATTTCTGCAATATTTTATGTGTTCCATTGCTCCGTAATATATAATTTTCTAACACATGTATATTTTGTAGATTAATTTTGTTTTTTAAATTGTAAATCATTTTTCTACCTTGGGTTGGGGTTTTTCTTTTTTAGATTCATTTTTTATATATTTGTGGTTTGGGTGTTGTAAATTTTATTTTTTCAAGTTAGATCAAGGATTCAAGTAGAAAAAGAGCTAGATATAGGCCCTTTAGGGTAAGATCTAGTATCTTGGAAATTTTTACAGGGTTTCCACAGAAGAATTTTCAAAAAATCAAAGAGCTGAAACATAATAAAAAAATTAGAGCAAGGGTTTCAAGCTTTTCAGTGCTTCTAGCCCCACTTTTTCCTTCTTAGGCCTCAACGTCGGCCTTCCTCCCTCCTCCATCCTCCCTCGACCTTCCTCCTCGGCCCTCTATCCCTCTTTCCCTAAGCCGCAAGGCTTGCAGCTCTCTTTCCTTGGCCTTTAGGCCCTAGGCCAAAGACCTTAGGCCTTTTCCTAAGCCTCTAACCCCTCCATACCCCCAACCCTAGCCTTATTAGGCATAATGTTTCCTCTTTGATGCCTTATCCTTCATCTTTGGGCCCTCATCTATCATCCTAGCCCTTTTATCTATGCAAATCCATCTCTCCTAGCCTTTTTCTCCATTTTCTTAACTTCTTTTGTCCTAAATTGACCTGAAACCTTAATTTGAAGTTTTTTAAGGCTAAATACTTGGCAGTTTTGCAGGCTTAAGGTCTCAAATTTCATATTTTTCAAGTGGCAACATGATCCCAAATTTTCAATGAATTTCAACTGTGGGATCTTCAAGACCTTGGGCCTAGGGTTTGACCTCTAAACCCTTGTTTTGCTTCAGCTTTGTTATAGTAGTCAAATCATTAATATCTAATCCCTAAAACTGCATTTAAATTGGTCAAAATCAATTAGAATTGCAAAATCTAAATTTTCACAAGTTTTGGTCACTCAAGAATCTCTAATTTCACTTAGATCTAACATTTTAGCTTGCTAGAATTTACTGCATAATTGTGAAATTCAAGTCTGAAATATTTCTGAAGTGTGTTCTTAATAAAAATCAAAAATTTTCAATTTTCAATTTCCGGTAAAAACTTACTATTTTTAGACATTTTGGGCATCATCTTCAGTATTTTTAGCTTACTGATCTGTCACTGATTTACAGTTGTAATAAATTAATCAATTCTGAAATTTTTGAATCACACTTCCTCAGAACCCTAAAATTTGAAATTTTTGAGTACTAGTACATTTTTACTATTTTTGGGCATATCAACCATCTATTTTTGGCATCGTTAGCTTGTTGATTTGTGGTTGTTTACTGTTGTAAACTAACAATTGGATTTGAAATATCACTGAATACATCATCACAAAGTGGGCTAAATAAGTTAATTTACATTTGTTGGTCATTGAGAAAATTTGTGTTATGTCTAAGGTGAATTTCATGATTTGAAGTGGTTTTCTTAATGCTATTATAATGTTGATAAAATCTAAATTTTCTAAACTTTTACTGTTGATATAAATTGTCATAGATTTGAAATTGGCTTATCTCATCTCTGCGTTCAAAATATGACATTGATTTTGTTGGTTGGCATAATATCTTCTATTAATGATCATTGGTGGATAAGTTGGTTACTTGAAATCTACACTTGTATCTCTTAGCTCTCATCTTGTTTAAGATTGTATCACAACATTGTTAAGTACTCTTGCATTAAGCTAAATTTCACATAAGTACTTAAGTAATTTAAACAATCTTAACTCAAGATAATCTCACCCATAATTTCTTGCATAAGCATACTAAATTTAGAATGAATTTATAATTTACCTCCTAGCATAAGCTAGGTTGGTAGAGATATAGTGCAACCCTCCTCACTTAGCTTGAGGGGCCTCGGCAACTCTTCAATGGTTAACATGATGACCTTGCAGTCATCAAAGCCATGGTCTCTACAGTGCTGGAGGCATAGAGTGATAGGATCACAATAGAAGGTATTGTTAATCAGGCCCTATCTTGGTTCCTGTTGGCTTCCTTCCCACAACCTACCTTGGAACCCAACGTCAAAATAGTTAAAGGAAGGTTACATCTAGATTAGGAATTTAATTAAAAATAACCAAGACCTTTGCATCACACATAGGTCATAGGTTTGCATATCATTCAGGTTAGCCAATCATCTTAAGAAGCAGGTGTCCATCCAATCATTTGGAACCATTTTAATATAAGCAAGAATTTGTGACTCCATTAAGGCACTGGTCTCATAATTTAAAATTTAATCTAATCAATAATATTGCTTGAATTTTACCAATTGGCTAGGCCACTCATCCGTGTCTCCCAAACAAGTTGGTTTCTAACTTGTTTTCCTTCATCTCATTCCATAAGGACTACCCACCATAGCTTGTTGTTGGGAGACAACTAAAACGAAGTGGGTGGGGATTAGAGTGACAACTGTCGTCCTAAGCGTTGTCGCAATGCCTGTACAATCCTGGTGACAACATTTTTTGGCATCATTATCGAGGATATATTTTTATGTCCTTGGTCCTCACGGAATCCTTTCTTATCATATCATTTTGTGATATTTCATTATTCATTCATTGTCCCGTTAATGGAATAACATTTTTGGCACCTATCTCTCATCATTTTCCATCTTTTCATCACCTTATCATTTTTTCTCTCATTAATCATCTCATCTTATTCATTCTCACACTTAGCATCTAGACGTTTAGGTTGGTTTCCTATTTTGGGTGATGACTCCAGTTATTCATTCATTTTTCTCACACATGAACCTCTACTTGATCTCCATATGCTTGATCCTTGACTAACTTTTCTTTTTTTACCTTTTGGATCTTGGAGCTAGATTCATGTTCAAGTGGCAACTCCACTTCTTTCATTTTTTACAGGAATTTCTGCTAAAAGCTCGCTTCTTGTGGATCTCTTATTTTCTTGAACAGGGATCTCTCTCTCTTTGACATCCATCAGCTTCCCTTTCCCCTTAAGCAAGTCATCATGGGTGACTTGTTCACCCCTTGTCGCTTTACTGACATTCTTCATGATCTTCTGGGAGATGCCATTGATAATTTTCCTTCCTTCATAGGTAATAATGCAGTCACTGCTAGTGAGCACCTTACAAAGTTCATTTTTTGTATGGAAAAGTTTGGTGGCTATGCATATGATGACTATGAGGATGTCAAAATGTGACTCTTTTGACTCCTTACAATCAATTTTTGAGGCATTTGAATATAAATACGGAAATCAAAGGGGGGCAGGCAGGGACAAGTTGTCGAGTTGGTAGCAACAATGAAAAGTTAAAAGATAAGAAACTTATTAATGAGCTAACTCAAAATAATAAAAACCATGGAACTTAATCAAGAGAAATTGATGGAAGATCATTCCAAGGATATAAAATCTATGTTCACCAAATTAGAAAAACGTGATGAGGAGCTAGAAAGCATTAAGGTCAGTCACTTTGATCAAGTGGTCACCATGCAAAACCATTTGGTCACTATGGAAGCAAATCATAAAGAGGAAATGACTTTCATTCAAGAAAATTATTATAAAGTAATAAAATACATGAAAATCGGTGTTCAGAATAGGTTGACATCTATAGAGAAGAGGCATGATGAGGAGGTGAAGATCATGAAAACTAATCACTCTAAACAAATGGATACCATAGGGGAAAAGTGTGCTCGAGAGATGGAGGCTATGGATTCTAGTATATAGAATCATTTGATTTCCATAAAAATAGATCATGATAAAGTAATAAAAAATATGGAAGTTGGTCAGATGTGTCTCCAGAATAAGTTGTTGACCATGGAGGAAATCCATGCCAAAGAAATCAGTGCTATGAAGCTTGAACACTCAGATCAGATGGGTGCCATGAGAATTGAAAAGATCACTCTTCAGAATAAACTACAAATAATGGAAAAGATACAGGTACAAGAACTTCAGCATGGATCAAATAATGAAAGAAACAAAGAGCCTGTGACAGATCACAAGCCTCCCGGTCCACCAAAGCAGTTCTCATCTCATTGCCAGGAGGTTACTTGCCCCACTCAATACAGGTTAGATGGAAGTACCAAAATTGAAAAATAAGCTAATAATGGCCAGTATTATTTGTCAACTTTGACTGAGTCCATACATAATAAGATTGGGCACACTTCAGATTCTTCAGATCCTTCATCTAGGCATTCTCAGAATCAAGACAAGAAATCTACAATGGTCTCATTATTGACATCATAGCCCACCAGGAAGAAAAGTGAAAGGAAGAAGAAAAGTAACAGGTAGAAGAAAATAAAAAGGAAGAAGTTTGATGCATATGATGGTTAAGAGGAGCTCAATATTCGGATGAGTCACAATCCTAGCATTTTCATAATTTAGCATGGTACATCCGAGAAGTAGCCCACCAGCTTGTCGGAGAGTCGGTAGATGCTCAGTATGCACCATGTTGATGACATCTTATGCCAAAGGGAATTGTTTTGTATAGTATCTCTAACCCAACTCCTTTTTATTTCATGTTGATTAGATAGTTTTATCTCATGTATTTATATTATGTCTTTTGTATTTTAGTTTGTTAGAGTAGATTTTCTATTCTAGCGGTGTTTTCTATATATGCATGATGATTTTGATGTTGAATGGATATCTATTTGATGGACTTTTGTTTCCTTGGATGTAGGATTTTGGGATTCTCACATTACTTCTTGGAAGCAATGTGTCCCCATATGGAGCCAAATGTTGCACTCAAATTACCAAAGTTCCACGAAAGCAAAAGTACCAACTTTTTTCAACGAGGATCAAATCACATATCAGTAGTCCATGTGTCATGGTCATCCCATTCTACATGTTATATATAGTAAATGACCTTAGTAAACCTCGAGTCTATGTAACAACCTAGGTAATTTTATAATATAATGACAAATTCCATCCTAGGAGGTTTTTTAACCTTGCTGATTATCTGTTTTTTTCAACACATCAAAATAGAGGAGTTATTTCCCTCCAGCTTAAACCCCAAAGCTAGGGTGAAATTTATTGTCGAATTATCAGGTCAATCATAGTGTTTTTAGTCGAGTCTGATGTAAAAGAGGTTTGGGAATAATTTAAGCTAATTGGCTAAATTATTTTATTACAAATCACTTGGTTTACTAGATCATATTGAGTCGTAGATGGGTTATGTGTCTTGAGGGCCTAAGCCAAATGTGTATTCCCTCTTTGAGTCTTGTAAATAAAAAAATCTTATGTATTAGAGGGTTGGAAAAATAATTAAATTCCCTCATGTGTAAATTAATTAATTTTCTGGCAAAATACAATTAAATTCTAAGCCAAATAAATAAATAAAAAAAAATAAAAATAAAAATAAAAATAATTAATTAGAGTTAAATTAAATTGTCTTTGGAAAATAAATTCTCCAAATGGAAATATTTGTGAGTCTTAACAGAGTCCGTTTTTAAAGGTCTTCCACCAAGGAAATATTGTATATTTCAAGAAAATTTGGACCCTTGGACCTTGGTGGTTAAGTCAAAGTCAAATTTTTGAGGAAACTATCTCAAAATACTTCATTTTGAGCTAATTAAAAATGAATTAAATGATAAATTCAAAAATTCCTCAAAAATAAAAAATCAAGGGCCAAGATTAAAAGATCTTGAAGTGTTTATCAATGGCCAAGATTATTTTGATAGGGATCAAAGAAACTAATTGTTGTTTTTCCATTTGGAGGATTTATCTATAAATTCGAGAGTCAGTTGAGTCTCGAGTCATCTTGATCTCTGGCTAGAATTATTGTTGAAGCGTTATGTAAACTATTGTCCCACTGGGAACTATTTTTCTACTATAATAAAATAATTTGAGTTGCAACTCGAGGTGTTCTTTTCATTGATTTGTGGTATTTATTTTCTACAGGATTTCTATGTGGTGATTTATATTATTATTTTGAGATAATACAGTGTGTGCAGGTACTCAATCCTTGGTCTCCAAGTTGACAGATTGTTGGAAAGGGTTACTTTGCTTGGATCTCTAGTTTTTGTATGGTGGATTAAAGCTTTGCTTGGGCTATAGTGAGCATTAGTTTTTATAGAGCGTGTTAGTCATTCTTTCAAGGAAAAAATATCATAAAAAATATTTTGTCAAAATCTATTTTAAAAACCCATGTATATTTTCTAAATTAATTTTGTAATTTAAATTGTAAATTATTTTTCTAACTTCGGTTGGGTTTTTTTTTTAGATTCGTTTTGTATATATTTGGGGTTTGAGTGTTGTAAATTTTTTTTGTGCAAGTTATATCAACGAGTCAAGTGGAAGAAGAGTTAGATCTAGGACCTTGAAGGTAATATATAGTCTCTTGGATTTTTTTGCATGGTTTCCATAGAAGAATTTTCAAAAAATTAAAGAGTTGGAGCATAATAAATTTGGAGCAAGGGTTTCAAGTTTTTCAAGGTTTCTAGCCCTGGTTTTTCCTTCGTAGGCCTCAGCGTCATCCTTCCTCCCTCCTTCATCCTCCCTCGGCCCTCTCTCCCTCTTTCCTTGAGTCGCAGGGCTTGCAGCTCCCTTTCCTTGGTCTTTAGTCCCTAGGCCATAGGACTTGGGCCTTTTCACAAGCCTCTAAATCCTCCATAACCCCAACGCTAGCCTTATTAGGAATAATGTTTCCCCTTTAAGGCCTTATCCTTCATCTTTGGGGACCGATCTATCATCCTAGCCCTTTTGTCTCCGTGAATTCATCTCCCCTAACCTTGTTCTCCATTTTCTTAATTATTTTTCCATAAATTAAACTAAAACCCTAATTTAAAGTTTTTAAGGCTAAATACATGGTGGTTTTGTAGGCTGAAGGTCTCAAAATTCATATTTTTCAAGCAAAAATGTGATCCCAAGGCCTTGGGCCTAGGTTTGACCTCTAAACCCTTGTTTTACTTCATTTTTGTTACAGTAGTCAAATCATTGATATCTAAGTCCTAAAACCACATTTCAATTGGTCAAAATCAATTATAATTGCAAAATCAAAATTTTCACAAGTTTTGGCCACTTAGGCGTCTCTAATTTGACCTAGATCTAACTTTTTAGCTTGCTAGAGTGCATAACTGTGAAATTCAAGTCTGAAAATTTTTTTAAGCATATTCTTAATAAAAATCAAAAAATTTGAATTTTCAGTTTCCGGTAAAAACTTATTATTTTTAGTTATTTTGGGCATCGTCTTCAGAATTTTTAGCTTGTTGATTTATCACTAATTCATTGTTGTAATAAATTTATCAATCCTAAAATTTCTGAATCACTTCTTAAAAGCCCTAAATTTGAAATTTTTGAGTTCTAGTACATTTTTACTATTTTGGGGCATATTGAGCATCTATTTTTTGCATCTTTAAATTGTTGATATTTGGTTGTTTACCACAGTAAACTAACAATCATATTTGAAATATCACTAAATACATCATCATAAAGAGGGCTAAATAAGTTAATTTACATTTGTTGGTCATTGAGAAACTTTATGTTTTATGTCTAAGGCAAATTTCACGATTTGAAGTGGTTTTTTCACTACTCTTAAAACATTGATAAAGTCTAAATTTTCTGAACTTTCACTACTAATATAAATTGTCATAGATTTGAAATTGGCTTATCTCATCTCTGCACTCAAAATCTGATATTGATTTTGTTGACTGGAATAATATCTTGTGTTAATGATCATTGGTGGATAAGTTGGTTACTTGAAATTTACACTTGTATCTCTTGACATTCATCTTGTTTAAGATTATATCACAACATTGTTAAGTACTCTTGCATTAAGATAAATTTCACATAAGCACTTACGTAACTTAAACAATCTTAATCCAAGATAATATCACCCATAATCTCTTGCATAAACATACTATATTTAGATTGCATTAATAATTTACCTCCTAGCATAACCTAGGTTGATAGAGATATAGGGAAACCCTTCCCACTTAGCTCGAGGGGTCTCAGCAACTCTTCGGTGGTTAACATGATGACCTTGTAGCCGTGAGAGCCACAGTCTTTGCAGTACAAGAGGAATCGGTTGATAGGAGCACAACATAAGGTATCATTAATCAAGCCCTAGCCTTCTTCTTGTTGACATCCCTCCCACAACTTACCTTGGAGCCCAGCTTCAAACTAGTTAAAGTAAGGTTACATCTAGATTAGGAATTTAATTTAAAATAACCAAGATCTCTGCATCACACATAGGTCATAGGTTTTCATATCATTCAGGTTAGCCAATCCTCTTAATCAATGTGTGATCATCCGGTCATTTGGTTCCATTTTAGTATAAGAAAAAATTTGTGACTCCATTAAGGCACTGGTCTCATACTTAAAATTTAATATAATCAATAATCTTGATTGTATTTGACCAATTGGTTAGGCCACTCATCCGTTGCTCCCAAACAAGTTGGTTTCCAACTTGTTTTCCTTCATCTCATTCCATAGCCTTTTGTTGGGAAACGCCTAGAACGGAGTGGGTCGGGATAAGAGTGACACCCCTTGTCCTGAGCATTGTCGTGGTGCCTGTAAAATCCTGGCGACAACATTTTTTGGTGCCATTGTCAGGGATAGATTTTTCTGACCTTGGTCCTCACAACATCCTTTCGTATCATATCATTTTTCGATCTTTCATCCTTCATTCATTGTCCCATCAACGCCACGATGTTTTTTGGCACCTACCTCTCATCATTTTTCATCTTTTCATCACCTTATCATTTTTTATCTCACTAATCCTTTATCTTGTTCATTCTCACACTTTACACTTAGACATTTAGGTTAGTTTTTTTTGTTTTAGATGGAGACTCCACTTATTCATTCATTTTCTAAGGAAGGAAGCTATAATTAATATCCATCTACTTCATCCTTGACTAATTTTTCAGTTTTTACCTTTTGGATCTTGGAGTTAGATTCATGTTCAAGTGGTGACTCCACTCCTTAAATTATTCACAGGAATTTGTGCTAGAAGATCACTTCTTGTGGATCTCTTATTTTCTTGAATATATATATCTCTCTCTCTGACATCCATCAGCTTCCATTTCACCTTAAGCAAGTCACCATAAGTGACTTGTTCACCCCTTATCGCTTTACTGACATTCTTCATGATCTTCGAGAGATGCCATTGATAATTTTCCCTCCTTCACGAGTAATAATGCAGTCACTGCTAGTGAGCACCTTACAAAGTTCATTTTTTGTATGGAAAATTTTGGTGGCTATGCATATGATGAATATGAGGATGTCAAGATGCGACTCTTTGTTCTCTCGTTAGAGGATGATGCATTGAATTGGTTTTGGAAGTTCCCTGATGAAACTTTTGACTCCTTACAATCAATTTTTGAGGCCTTTGAAGATAAATATGGAAATCAAAGGGGCCCACCTTGTGCCTCTAGTACTGGGTAGAAAGTTGAAAGTGGTCATCAAGAGACTGTGCCATATTGCAAACCTTGCGAGAAATTTCATAATGAATCCACTTGTGTCATTGCAAGACGAATCCTCGACAGTGGAAAAGGAAGGGATGAGTTGTTGAGTTGGTAGCAACAATGAAAAGGAAAAAGATAAGCAACTTATCAATGAGTTAACTCAAATAATAAAAACCATGGAACTTAATCAAGAGAAATTGATGGCAGATCATTCCAGGGATATAAAAGCCTTGTTCACCAAATTAGAAAAACGTGATGAGGAGCTAGAAAGCATGAAGGTCAATCACTTCGATCAAGTGGCCACCATGCAAAACCATTTGATCACTATGGAAGCAAATCATAAAGAAGAAATGAGTTCCATTCAAGTAAATTATGATAAAGTAATAAAAGACATGAAAATCAGTTTTCAGAACAGGTTGTCAGCTATAGAGAAGAGGCATGATGAGGAGGTAAAGATCATGAAAACTAATCACTCTAATCAAATGGCTACCATAGAGGAAAAGTGTGCTCGAGAGATGGAGGCTATGAAGTCTAGTATGCAGAATCATTTGATTTCCATAAAAACAGATCATGACAAAGTAATAAAAAATATGGAAGTTGGTCAGATGTGTCTCTAGAATAATTAGTTGACCATGCAGGAAATACATGTCAAAGAAATGAGTGCATTGAAGCTTGAACACTCAAATCAAATGGGTTCCATGAGAATTGAAAACATCACTCTTCAAAATAAACTACAAATAATGGAAAAGATACAGGTACAGGAACTTCAACATGGATCAAATAATGAAAGAAACAAAGAGCCTACGACAGATCACAAGCCTCCCGGTCTGCCAGAGGGGTTCTCATCTCATTGCCAAGAGGTTACTTGCCCCACTCAATACAAGTCAGCTGGAAGTACCAAAATTAAAAAATAACCTAAGAATGGTCAGTCTTATGTGTCACCTTAGACCGAGTACATACATCATAAAATTGGGCATACTTCAGATTCTTCGGATCCTTCATCCAGGCATTTTCAGAATCAGGATAAGAAATATACATTGGTCTCATTATTGACATCATAGCCCACCCAAAAGAAAAGTAAAAGGTAGAAGAAAAATAACAGACATAAGAAAAGAAAAAGGAAGAATTTTGATGTATCTAATGGCTGAGAGAAACTCGATATTCAAATGAGTCACAGTCCTAGCATTTTCAGAATTTAGCATGGCACATTCGAGAAGCAGCCCACAAACTTGTCGAAGAGTTGGCAAATGTTGAGTATGCACCATGTTGATGACATGTGATGCCATAGGAATCGTTTTGTATAGTATCTCTAACCCTACTCCTTTTTATTTCATGTCAATTAGATAGTTTTATCTCACGTATTTATATTATGTCTTTTGTATTTCAGTTTGTTAGAGTAGATTTTCTATTCCAGTGGTGTTTTCTATATATGCATGATGATTTCGATGTTGAATGGATATCTATTTGATGTACTTTTGTTTCCTTGGATGAAATATTCTTGGATTCTCACGTTACTTCTTAGAAATAACGTGTCCCCATATGGAGCCAGATGTTGCACTCAAATTCTTAAAGTTCTAGGGAAGTGGAAATACCAACTTTTTTCAACAAGGATCATACCACATTTCAACAATCCATGTGTCATGGTTATCCCATTCTGCAAGCTATATATTGTAAATTATCTTAGTAAACCTTGAGTCTATGTAACAACCTAAGTAAGCCTATAATTTGATGATGAATTCCATCCTAGGAGGTTTTTTAACCTCGTTGATTACATGTGTTTTTCAACACGACTAATCAGAGGAGTTATTTCCCTCTAGATTAAAACCCAAAGCTAGGGTGAAATTTATTATTGAATTATCAGGTGAGTCTTGGGGTTTTTAGTCGAGCCTAATGTAAAAGTGGTTTGAGAATTAGTTAAGCTAATTGGCTAAATTATTTTATTACAAATCACTTGGTTTACTAAATCATATTGAGTCGCGGATGGGTTATGTGTATTGAGGGTTTAAGCCAAATGTGTATTCACTCTTTGAGTCTTGTAAATAAAAAAATCTTATGTATTATAGGGTTGGAAAAATAATTAAATCCCCTCATGTGTAAATTAATTAATTTTTTAGCAAAATAAACTTAAATCCTAAGACAAAAAAATCAATTAATTAGAGTCAAATTAAATTGTCTTAGGAAAATAAATTCTCCAAGCGGAAAAATTTGTGGGTCTTAAAAGAGTCAATTTTTAAAGGTCATCCACCAAGGGAATATTGTATATTTCAAGAAAATTTGGACCATTGGACCTTGGTGGTTAACTCAAAGTCAATTTTTTAAGGAAATTAGCTCAAAATAATTATTTTTGAGCTAATTAAAAAGGAATTAAGTGATAAATTCGAAAATTCCTCAAAAATAAAAAATCAAGGCCCGAGATTGAAAGTTGTTGAAGTGTTTATCAATGGCCAAGATTATTTTGACAAGGATCAAAGAAACTAGCCATTAGTTTTCCATTTGGGGGATTTATCTATAAATTAGAGAGTAAGTTGTCTCTAGTCATCTTGATCTTGTTGATTTTTGGTAGCATCGGATGTGCTCTAAGTCTCAAAATTCGCAGAGAGTCTTAGAAACATGCATTCTCTAATACCCATAAATCATTTTGGGAAATTCTACCCAGAGACAATTTTATTAAAACAATTAATAATTTTTTATGGGACCTAAGTCTAAACTTAGGAAATAAAAATAATTAAAGGGAATTAATCGAAACTGTTGGTGTAAATTCTAGAAGAAGACGAGGGTCAAGCCAAAATGATCTAAGCCAATGATTAGAAGTTAATCTAGGTTGTTGGTTGTCCAACAGAAATATATAAGAAGAGGCTTGAGGGGCACTGAGAGAACACACAGAGAGAGTTCAGAAGATCAAATTTCTGAAGCAGAGCAGTTGTCAGTGAGAAATTTTAAGTGAGCTTTTGCAATGAGGGGCAGGGATAGTATCCAAAGGGAAATATTTCCATGTCGGAGAATACTCAGCAGAGAAGGCAGAGGGAGATCTAGCAGTGGAAGCGCAAAGCCAGAGGGGCTAACGCAGAACCGTGCAGGGCCACGCAGAGGCAGTGCAGACGCTGAGAGGAAGTTTGAAAATTTGTTGAAGGAATCGATTGCAGAAGTTGGGAGCCGGGGAGTGAGACCAAGAGGCAGAAATTGAAGTTCCTGAGCAGCAAATCGATTAGCTAGAGGAGTGACGTTGTACCCAAAGGTTTTGACATTAGGCTGACGCAGATATTGTGCAGAGGAAACCAGAGGCAACCAGGGGCAGTCATTTTGTGGCTGGATCAGTCAGATCTCCAGTGATAGTGTGAGGTAATCTCACAGATCTCTCTATCAGTGATATTCTTTGTAATTGGATTATTAGGAAGGCATCCAAAGTTTATTTAGAAAATACTACTATAACAATAAAACCCTTAGAGTTGTTGCACTAGTTTTCCAGCATTGGGTTTTTCCGGGCACATTTGTCCAAAAATAATTGTGTATATGTGTGTTGTATCTCTTTCTTGTTCAGTTTCTTATTTCAGCATATTATTTTTACAATAGTGAATGATGTAGTTGTATTTACCTTGATATTTACTACAGAACACAATAAATAACTTGTATGGATTAACAAGTAGGAGACGTAACATCAATTTACCACAATAGGAATTATGGGTTTAGGAATTTTCACATGGTATCAGAGCTGCAAGTGAAGCAAGAAGAGAAAAGCAGGAAGATCTAGTGTTGAAGGAAGTGTTGAGAATAATACTGAGGGGTGGGGTGAATCAAAATTATCAAATCAATAACTTTTTCATTTCATAATCATATTTATATACACTACTTTAGTGAAGGCAACTTGCGTGTGCACGCAACTATTCTTAAGGCAACTAGTGTATATCCAGTGAACTTATGATTCAGTTAATTCATCATATGTTCATCTTTAATCAGTGCATTAGTACTTTATTAACCATCTAAACAGTAACCATGTGCAGTAATAACAGAATCAAACATCACACATAAGCAACACACATGAACACCAAGATTTAAAGTGGAAACCCAATGCGGGAGAAAAACCACCTACTACTGTCATCTTTGTCTTCTTTTAATATAAGAAAAATCTATTTACAATCTTGTACTGGCATAGACTCATACCAATACACAGGCACCCACCTTCAGAAGGCTACAACCTTCTCTCATTCTCCAGCTTCTACTGGAAGGGAGCTACAATCCCCTAGCTCTTGTACTAGTCGATATGTTTACTAGTATGTAGGCGCCAGCCTAGAAGGCTCCAACCTTCACTCATTCTCTAGCTACTACTGGAAGGGAGCTCCAACCCCCTGGCTCTTGTAATGGCCAATATGTTTACCAATATGTAGGCGCCGGCCTACAAAAGGCTACGACCTTCTCTCTTCCTCCAGGGACCACGTTTCATAAATTTTCAAACTGGATACTCCTGGTACACAACAACACAATATGAAGGCCACATTTCATCCAATTTTCATACTGGACCCATCAGTAACATTGAAGCTCAAAATCAATCACCACTACAATACAACCAATCACTGAAAACCCATCAACATTGAAGCAAATCACAATCAATCAATCTGAACAATTAGATCACTGTCACCAGAACACAGAGCAGAACCCAGAACTCTGCATCAACAACCAAAACCAACTGCAACTTCAAACATCATATTTCATAATGTATACACTACTTCGAAGTGTCGAACCAACGTGTATACGCGCCTTCACCAAGGTGAACCAACGTATAGATCTGCAAATACTAACTTAAAACTCACAGCTCTTCTAGACTTCAGTTATACCCATATCATAACATTTGCAATATAAAACATTCGTTAGCATTCAAATCTAGCCCATCCATTATCAGATCATACAATGATAAGTCATTTTAGGTTTCATGATCCTGATCCAACATTGTATCCAAAGGTGCACGTGATATTTCAGATCATATCATTACCATAGCCCTTACAACATAAAATATACTTCAAATATAAATATTCATGAAAAATCCATTCACTTGCACACTTGGCCCTTTGATCTTCTCCTCCTTATATACTTAGATCCTTTGTCAATACCTCAAACCAAAACCATAGTTATGTTGTTGGTATTCTTTGATGGTATCAATATTCTTTTTCGCGCTCATTACCATGGGTCAATACCATGGTAGGAACCCCTGGTATTCATTATCCTTAATTTTCCATCCCATATGCATTTTTTCTTCTGTGAAAGTGCGTGCATACATATACGCTCCTTTTTTTAGTGAACCCATGTGTATACACTACTTGGACAAGGTGAACTAGAGTATACTTCTTAAATCATTCTCTTTCTTCAATATCTGAAGTCTGATTTGTAATCCTTTTCTGTTAACCTATTGCACTATGAACTACCATCATTCATCATATATGTGAGTTGACATCAAGGACAACACCTGTATCATAATGCCAACAATCTCCCCCTTTGGACTTGATGGAAACCATATTGGTGTTTATTACATCAAACAACACCAAGATACTCTCCCCCTTTGACATCAAGGACAAAGGGCAGACCAAGATATTCTCCACAGTAGGGATGCACTGCACATGCTGAATTCTTTGATCATGCTCCCCCTGAGCTTTTACCGAAATTTCTAATGGATGTGAAATGAAATACATGACTCTATCACTCAACTATGTGACTGTGAACTTCCTATCACCAATGACTCATACATACATCAATCACCCAACCAAGTGGGGATATACCAAATGTTCACACATGTCTGAAAATTTGCAATTATTACATCATCCTTCGCATGCATAGTGGGGTTACAAATTACATCATAGGTCTTTACATGACCTTTACATTAAATGATATACATGACATTTACAACAAGGACCAACAATATAAACAAGACCATGATAGTCATTAGCAACTATCATACACCATATATGATCTGCACCATAAGCATTTGTTAGCAACATCAAGATCAACAGCCTATATATGTCCATCATTAAAAGAGTCATCTGAATCAAAACAACTATGTGAATCAAGCAGTATAAGTATCATCATGTACCAAGGTCTTCTATTATAATGCCAACAATGCATTATTAGAAGCATATGCTCCCCCTAAACCTGTGCCAACTGTTCATTGTCAGATCTGATCATTGCATTTGTCAATAAGAATCATCAAGGCATCATCATCAACCAGTTATTCATCAAGTTATTAACAACTTATGAGGGCCAAAAGCACTTCTACATATCATCAGCAAACTGTAATCATCATCAATCAGAACAAAAAAGATAATTGATAATTGACTGAACCATATCAGACCCATTTTCTTGAGTCTGTCCCACTACTTTTTCATCAAAACAACATATACGGGACTGTGCAGCTTCTAACTCACGTATATATGAGACTTATCTTCATAATAACTGCATATGATAATTGGAACACTGAAGTTTCACACTTTCAGCTCCCCCTGGTCTGTTATGTCTGTATACTGATCTATGCCACATCTTTCTGACAACAATTCCTTCTTTTTCAATACCTTGGATTCTGATGATGTTTTCTCCTTTTGGTATGGTGGCCGAAATTTGTTCATGCATTCCTTTGTTATATGCCAAAACTTGTTACAAGCATAACATCTTATATGTTTCATATTCCTTCTATCGCAATCAATAGCTTTGTGACCAAACATATTGCAAGAAAAACAATATCCCTTAAAGTACCTAGAAACTGATCACAAACTGATGATCTAACTATGTGACGGTTATTAGCTTGAACCATTCTACTTTTGCTTCTGGCTGCAACATGTTCAAAATTATGACATATAAACATTCAACATTATTCATTGAAGGAAAGAACCGATTATCCCTTCGATAATTAGGAGGAAATGATTTTCTTTGAAGTCTTTCTTTCCTTGGTTGTTATGGGGTTGACCTCTTATCTCCTTGTTGAGAATTTCATATTTTGCATTAGAGTTCCTTGCTTCATCTTGTGAGCTAGATTCACCTTCAACATTTTCATGAAAACCAAGACTAGTCTTTATAAGAGGAGAACATTGAACTTTGATGATTTCATCTAATATTTCTAATCCTTTAGTAAATCTAAGATTTAGATTTTTTCTCTTCTCAAGTTCTTTTCTTAGACTTACTACTTCACACTCTAATTTTTCATTATGTGTGTCCTTTTTAGTGAGTTGATGTATCACTGTGTCTATGATTGTATCCTTTTCTTCCAAATATATTTTGAGTTGAGTGATTTCTTTAAGGATATCTTCCTTTTCTAAGGTATCATTTTCATATGCCATGAGTAGTTTAACATCTTGATCATCTTCATCACTATTAGACAACCATCACTATCTTCATGAGTATAATAACTTCTTCCACTACCTTCTGCAGAAATCTTTCCGTTGTCATGAGGGCATTTAGCAACATAATGACCAACTCTTCCACAAGCAAAACATTTGAAGGGAAGCTTACCTTTGAATATTTTGGAACCCCGCTGAAGTTTCTTCACAAAGTTTACCTCATCTTCTTCTGATATATATCCTGATTCTTTGAGATATTCATTTTCTTTTCCTTTTGTAGAAGCTTTGAAAGCGGCTTCTCTGATTTCTGATGGACCTCCTTTCCAAATTTCAAAGGCAGTTAAAATTCCATGTAGTTGAACAATAGTAACAAATTGTAGATCTTGCTTTTCCTCAATGGCAAATACTTTTGACTCAAATTTAGAAGATAGAGATCTCAAAATTTTCTCAACTATAGTGGCCTCCTTTATTTCTTCACCCAGATTTCTCATATGATTCATAATATCATCTACTCATAAGAAATAACTAGCAATACTTTCATCACTATGCATCTTGAAAGTTTCATACTGGATTCTAAGAGTTTGGAGTTTAGCACTTTTTACCTGGGAGTCTCTTTCGTAGTTGTGAATGATTTTGTCCCATATTTCTTTGGTTGTGTTGAACTACATGACTTTGATGAATTTTGATTCTGATAGACTTCTTGATAAATCATTGATGGCTTTAGCATTGATTTCATATGATTTCCTTTCTTCTAGATCCGTGGGGACTACTGTTGGATATTGGTATCCTCTTTCCACAATTTCCCAAACCTCAACTCTAAGTCACTGAAGATAGGCTCTATTTCTTGTCTTCCAATATACTAAGTTATCTCCATTGAAGATTGGTGGTCTAATACATCCCATTCCTTTGTGATTGCTCATCTTGAGATATCCTCCTTCAAGCGATCAAGCTTCTTCTGAAGGACCTACTCTGATAACAATTGTTGAGAATAATACTGAGAGGGGGGGTGAATAAGTATTATCAAATCAGTAACTTTTTCATTTCATAATTAGATTTATATACGCTACTTCAATGAAGGGAACTCATGTGTGCACGCAATTGTTCTTAAGGCAACCAGCATATATCCTATGAACTTATGATTCAGATAATTCATCATACGTTCATATTTAATTAGTGCATCAGTACTTTATTAACCATTTAAACAGTAACCATGTGTAGTAATAACATAATAGGCCATCACACATAAGCAACACACATGAACACCAAGATTTAAGGTGGAAACCCAATGCGGGAGAAAAACCACCTGCTGATATCATTTATGTCTTCTTTTAATATAAGAAAAATCTGTTTACAATTTGGTACTGGTGCAGACTCATATCATTACACAAGCACCCACCTGCAGAAGGCTACAACCTTATCTCGTTCTCTAACTTCTACTGGAAGGGAGCTACAACCTCCTAACTCTTGTACTAGCCAATATGTTTACTAGTACGTAGGCATTGGCCTACAGAAGGCTCCAACCTTCACTCGTTCTCCAGCGACTACTGGAAGGGAGCTCCAACCCCCTAGCTCTTGTCCTAGCTGATATGTTTACTAGTACGTAGGCTTTGGCCTACAGAAGGCTACGGCCTTCTCTCTTCCTCCAAGGACCATGTTTCATAAATTTTCAGACTGGATACTCCTGGTACACAACAACACAATATGAAGGCCACGCTTCATCCAATTTTCATATTGGACCCATCAATGACATTGAAGATCAAAATCAATCACCACTACAATACAACCAATCACTAAAAACCCATCAACACTAAAGAAAATCACATTCAATCAATCTGGACAACCAGATCACTGTCACCAAAACACAATGTAGAACCCAAAACTTTGCATCAACAACCCGAACCAACTGCAACTTCAAACATCATATTTCATAATGTATACGCTACTTCGAAGTGTCGAACCAGCGTGTATACGTGCCTTCACCAAGGCGAACCAACATATAGATCTGCAAATACTAACTTAAAACTTCACAGCTATTCCAGACTTCAGTCATACCCAGATCATAACATTTACAGAATAAAACATGTGTTAGCATTTAGATCTAGCCCATCCATTATCATATCATATAATGATAAGTCATTTCAAGTTTCATGATCCTGATCCAACATTGTATCCAAAGGTGCATGTGATATTTCATATCATATCATTACCATAGCCCTTACAACATAAAATATACTTCAGATAGAAGTATTCATGAAAAACCCATTCACTTGCACACTTGGCCCTTTGATCTTCTCCTCCTTATATACTTAGATCCTTTGTCAATACCTCGGACCAAAACCATAGTTATGTTGTTGGTATTCTTTGATGGTATCAATATTCTTTGTCACGCTCATTACCATGGGTCAATACCATGGTAGGAACCCCTAGTATTCATTATCCTTAATTTTCCATCCCATACACGCTTTTCCTTTTGTGAAAGTGTGTGCATATGTATATGCTTCTTTTTTTTCTATGAACCCGCGTGTATACACTACTTGGACAAGGTGAACTAGTGTATACTTCTTAAACCATTCTCTTTCTTCAATATCTGGAGTCTAATCTGTAATCCTTTGTTGTTAACCTGTTGCACTGTGAACTGCCATCATTCATCATATATGTGAGTTTCCATCAAGGACAACACTTGTATCATAATGCCAACAGGAAGAATGGAATTTGAAATTCACGCAGAGACAGTAATTCGAATCCCCAGTGGGTTTACGCAGTTAAGGCCAGGAAGGCTAGATTTTCATGATAAATCTCTCTTTCAGTGAATCGAGAAAGAGGTAACATTTCCATATCGAAATCAGTGAACAGCAAAGGGAGCAGCACATCAGAAGCTTTAGCGGAGAGGGGTTTTCAGGTGGAATGCAGTTTTTTGTAGGCAAATGCTAGGAAGAAAGACATTAGAGGGAAAAGAGAGACATGGTTGAGGGAATTCTTCCTCAGAGGACTTCTAGTCAAGGAGTCATAATTATCACTAGCTTAGCAACATCGGAGAGGGGAAGATCTACAAGCTCTGGAAGGGAGTGCATAGGTTAGTCCAGTACTATGTAGAGGATAGAGTAGGCTATTCGAATTTTCATTTGGCAGAGATGGTAGCCAGTAGATTTAGAGATCAGGATAGGTTCGATGGTGCATCCAACTATGTGATCTGAAAGGCAAGGATGTAATGCCTTCTGGATGATAATTTTCTTAAAATCTACGTCGACAGAGTGGTAGTTGAGCCCACAGATCCATATTAGCTCAAGAAGTACAAGGGAGAAATGGTGAATATAAAAAGTAGGATCCTCGACGGAGTGAAGGATCATATAGTCTATCACATAGCAGGAAGAAATAATGCCAAAGAGATGTGGGACGCATTGTCGATGTTGTATCAAGGATCCTCCAAGCAGCAGAAGATGAGATCTACGTTGATGTAGAAGGGGCAACACATTGATTCATTCCTCACAAAGCTTCAGGAGACCCAAGATGAATTGGCACTTATGGGGTCAACACCTCAAGGTTCTGAGATGGTAAGACTAGCCCTAAATTCAGTATTTGAGGAGTGGTAAGTATTTTTCCAAAGCATCCTGGAGAGGGCGACTTTGCCAAACTAGGATGAGATGTGGGCAACTCTTAAGAAATAGGAGCTGAGGAGGGACTTGGTTAAGTGTAAACTTGACGGAAGCAGCAACAGTGGTTGAAGCCCAAGGAGGAGGAAGAGAGTACAGCCCTTGCATCCAAGGGGCATAAGGAGTAACAGAAGAAGAAGAAAGATGTTTCGAAGATCAATGCTCCAGGTGTGGTGAATTCGGTCACTATGTCCTCTTATGAATAAGGACAAAGATGAGAAACATGATTTGAAGGTTGTAGCCACGAAGATCGATGAGGATGAATTTTCCATGACAGTTGAAATATCTCCAAGAGGGAAGTGGGCTGATTTAGAGATGTAGTTCGAAAGAGCTACAGATGGGCAGGATCCTTGAGGAACCCACCTCTCATATCAATTCCTTTCTATGGGATCCCAAATCAATAATAGCGGTATGGACCAGTGTCATTTAGTGAAGAGGAGTGTCGGAGTGATAGTTGCAGTGGCTAGGAGCGCCAAAGATTAAGCAGTACAGAGCAGAGTTGGTAGCAGTGCAGTTGGCACAGAGCAAAGGTCAGCAATAGCGTAGAGGCTTCAGGGGTTAGCATATAGACTTGCAGTAGTCAAAACTCCAATAAGAGATGTATCATGTTAAACACCAGTTCAATAATTTGGGATGCTTTTTCGTTGTTGATGCAGTAGTAGCAGCAATTGGAGAAGGTTGTAGTGGATATGCAGCTGGCAGTGGTTGTGCCAGCAGTAGCACAAATGCACAATTAAGAGGGAATTGCAGTATGGATGCAGTGTTGATAGTGTCAGGGTCAGTAATAGTGTAGATGCAACATTTTTGCAGTATTTGGTGGACAGGATGTCAGACATCAGCATCCGAAAAGAAGATGTTATAGAATAGAGTAATAATTTAGCAAGGTGTGTTTTTATAGCACATTCCTCGTTAAGAGGGAGTGTTCATTTATGGTAGAATCGGATGTGCTTTAAGTCTCAAAATTTGTAGAGAAGCTTAGACACATTCATTCTCTAATACCCAGAATAGTTTTGGGAAATTCCACCCAGAGATAGTTTTATTAAAATAATTAATTATTTCTAATGGGACACTAAATATAAACTTAGGAAATTAAAATAATTAATGGGTATTAATCTAAGTTGTGGGTGTAACTTCAAGAAGAAGACGAGGATCAAGCCAAAGTGATATAAGTCATTGATTAGAAGTTAATCTGGGCCATTGGTTGTCCAACATAAAGATATAAGAAGAGGCTTGAGGGGCACTTGGAGAACACATAGAGAGAGTTCAGAAGATCGAATTTCTGAAGCAGAGCAGCTGCCAGTGAGAAATTTGAAGTGAGATTTTGCAGTGAGGGGCAAGGATAGTATTAGAAGGGAAATCTTTCTCGGTCAAAGAATACTCAGTAGAGAAGGAAGAGGGAGCTCCATCTGGCAATGTAGAGCCAGAGGGGTTGACGTAGAGCCACACAAAGCTAATGCAGAAGCAGAGAGGAAGTCCAAAAATTTGTTGAAGAAATCAATTGCAGAAGTTGGGCGCCGGGGTGTGAGACTGGGAGGTAGAAATCGAAGTTCCTGAGCAGAAAATTGATCATATAGAGGAGTGATGTTGTCCCCAAAGGGTTTGATGTTGGGTTGACACAGATGTTGGGTTGATGCAAAGGCAGCGTAGAGTCAGCCAGGGGTAGTCATTCAGTGGTTGGATCAATCAGATATCCAGTGATAGTGTGAGGTAATCTCACAGATCTCTCTGTCAATGATATTCTCTGTAATTGGATTGTCGGGAAGGCATCCAGAAGTTGTATTCACATTTTACTTGAATAATAATAAAACCCTCAGAGCTGCTACACCGGTTTTCCCACATTGGGTTTTCCCGGGGACATTTGTCCAAAAATAATTGTGTAGATGTGTGTTGTATCTCTTTCTTGTTCAATTTCTTGTTTCGGCATATTATTTTTAAAATAGTGAATGTTGTAGTTGTATTTACTTTGCTATTTACCATAGAATATAGTAAATAGCTTGTATGGATTAACAAGTAGGAGAAGTAACATCAGTTTGCTGAAGTAGGGATTCTGGGTTTAGGAATTTTCACAAATATCTGGTTAGAATTGCTATTGAATCATTGTGTAAACTATTGTCCCACAGTGAATTATTTTTTCTACTATAATAAAAGACTTGGGAGTTTGACTCAAGGTGTTCTTGTCATTGATCCATGGGATGTATTGACTACGAGCTTCCTATGTGGTGATTTATATTATTATTTTGAGATAATACATAGTGTGTGCAAGTACTCAATCAAGGTCTTCAAGTTCATAGACTATGGGCAAGGGTTACTTTGCTTGGATCTCTCTTTTTTATATGGTAGATTGAATCTCCCCTTGGGATTTAGTAAGCATTAATTTTTCTGTTGTGTTTTATCCATTCTTTCAAGGAAAAAAAATTCATAAACATTATTTTCTCAAAATTTGTTTTAAAAACCTATGTATAGTTTGTAAATTTATTTTGTAATTTAATTTGTAAATTATTTTTCTAACTTGGGTTGTGGTTTTTTTTAGATTCATTTTGTATATATTTGGGGTTTGGATGTTGTAAATTTTATTTTTGTAGGTTAGATCAAGGATTCAAGTGGAAGAAGATATAGATCTAGGTCCTTGAGGGTAAGATCTAGTCTCTTGGAATTTTTTGCAAGGTTTCCATGGAAGAATTTTCATAAAATCAAAGGGCTGAAGCATAAAAAAAATTGGAGCAAGGGTTGTTATAAAATCAAAAAGGCAATAAAAATTTTCTTGATCTTGATAATTACTTGTGATGTTTCTTATTATTATTATTCTTTATATATTATTTCTTTAGTTCATCTAGCAATTACCAAAAGTAGCAACACATAAAACAATAGACACCAGATGTAGGCACATGCCAGGGCAAAATCCCCTTTGAGGGGAAAACCCAGTCAAGATAATTCTTTCTTTCAATATTATTCTTTGAGATTCTTCACCCTAGACCAAGACCAGACCTTCGCTCTACACCAAGTCAGCCTCCCATAGTTTGGACCTCTTCCCAACAACTTTGACTATGCAGCAGCTTATGGCAACTGGCAGCTTCCAGCAATAGTGAAACTTGGAAGACTTCGATCTCTGTTAATTTTAGGTATGTTCTATGCTTAGAGAAATTTATTTCAATTTTCACAGTTAGCTCAATATATTTTTGACATTAGAAATCACATCAGCATTAAAGTAAACTGCAGATAGAACATAAAAATAAATTGCATAAGACAAGCCAAGACAAGAGGACACAAGGTGTGGTGCTAGCCAGGGAAAAATCCCAATGTGGGGAAACCCTTGATCAATTCTTCTTATATGTTCTTCAATAGTTCAGCAAAGAGAGATAGTACATATACATCAGAATTCAACACTTTGACTTGACAAGATAAGAGATCAGACATCATAGATCTTCACCATGAAGATAACACAATGCACCAGATGATAGGCCTAGAGCAGCTCAACCAATTGCCCAGAATATTGAAGCTTTCCTTCTATAACGCTCTTCCTCCTTTGCTTCTTCACTGATCATGTCAAGTCTGCCCATCTGGAAACTTGTGTAAGCTGAAAGGACTGAAGCATTTCATAGCAGACTTGGACATTGAATAGAGCACAAACACTGTGAGCTACAACATTCTAAATCAACCCCACAGTCCATCTATTGATTGCAGCTTGCCTGCACATATTTACTCCAACGATACCCTGCCTTATAGGGTCTGAACGCAGCACTTAAGGAGGCCTCCAACTACTGGCTATGGCCTGCGACCTAGCCCAGCAGTTGACTGTAACCTTGTCCCTTCATACAGTGATCCAATTAGCCTTCAAGCAGTAGCCTCATAGTTCCTCCTCATTGGATACTTTTGCCCAGCATATCATACCCAAACATGGCCCTGTTGTCACCTTCAGCAACAGCAGCTAGGTGACTGTGTAAGGCTTCTTTCTGGATAGCAACCAATTGTTAGTATTGCCTATGACCATCCTCCTAAAGCTGCAGATCATCCTCTAGCTATGAAATAGCAAGTAAGGGCTTCCTAGAACAGTCATCCTCAATTGCGGATTGAGGCCTTTAATGATAGCGTATTTAAGACACCTTATTACAGCGAACAAGGGCTTCTTTGTCACCCTTCACTGCTTATTAAGGTCACCTCTTCTTAACAACATTTAGGGCTTATGATTGTGCTTTCAAATAGCAGTTAGGGCATCTCCCTTTAGCCCTACATTTAGATTTCTTCCTAACTGGTTGAGCGCTTCATTATGACAGTGTAATTCATCTCCCTTTTTCCTGCGGCCATATCTCCTCACTACACTTCCAGCGTATAGGACTCTTCTCCTAGAGTCTACATTATGACAACGTATTAGAACCTTTGATGATTATGGATTAGGAGATCCATAGACACTAGATCAAGTTTCTCTTCTTACTGCGTTTGAGGGTCTCTTGAGACAGCAAATTAGGGTCCCTTCATGACCTATGGCTAGGGCATTTGGGACAGCATATGAGGGCTTTACCTTTAGCTGTGTGAAGGCCTCTTTTACTGCAGCTAGGGATCCCTCTACGATTCCTTAGATTTGTGTTGAAGCTCCCTTAGACTAGAGAGCCTTTCCTTGGCTGTGTTGATGGCTTACACTTCACTACCCTTCTTGACTGCGGCTAGGGCACGTCCAAGACTTCCCCTTTAGGGTTGCGTAGAAGGCACCTCCTCTAGACCTCCCATTCCACCAAAAACCTAAAGAAGTGGAGAGTGAGATCACAAAAAATGAGTATTAAATGACTTGAAGACCTCTCCTATTTATACTAAAACGTTGAGCATAAGTGGGGTTTATTTGGTTGTTGGCTGACCTTGACGAATTGTCCCATAACATTAATAAATTCATATCTCCATGAATACTTATCGAAATCGGATGATCTTTAGATCAATCCTACACCTATCAATGAGAGGGATCCAAGAAAAATATCAACTGCCATTAATAAGATGACCCACATGGAGTTTGGCCCTAGTTGCCAATTTTAACAATCTCCCAATCTAGGACACGAAATAGAGAGAGAGAGAGACAACAAAATTTTGATTTTCCTTGTATCCTTAGATTTCCCCAAACTTGCATTCACTTCGGCCTCTTGGCAACACGCTTCACACATTTTCCCAGTGACAAGAGAACTTCACACTTATGCCCAGCAATAAGTGATTTTCGCACTTCTTCCTAGCTACAAGAGAGTTCGAACTTGATGAGAGAATGATTCTCCAAATGAATTCGATGTGCTTCCTTTTATAAGATCCTTGTTGGGTCGAAAAGGGTCCTTAGTTCAACTGGATCTTATCTTAGGCCAACATGGTGTGGAGGTTACATAATTCATATTTGACTCAATAAATAACCTTTTTACATGCTTCAAAAGCCCAAGAAGAGTCTCTTTAAATGTACAATAACTCTATAGATTCATAATAAATCCTAGAAATCCTCAATGGTATTTTGACCTAAAACATCGTGACCCAAGCATGAAACACATGCTTTAATAAGTCACAATAATAATAATAATAATAATAATTCTTTTCTTTATTCTTTTGACAAGTATATTACATGATGACTCAAGTACATTATTGAAGAATGAACATAGTTACATTTTCCAACACTCCCTCTTAACTAAGGAGGTACTCATAATGTACATATACAATGGAAGATTTCAAACTATATGAACCATGAAGAAATTTAGGCACTGCAATGCCATGGACTAGATTCTTGACCAAGGAAATCTATCCAACTAATCACTCAATAGTTTAGGCACCACAATGCCATGGACTAGATTCCTAACCAAGGCAATCTAACTAGGTAGGATTAATATGGACTTAAGATTTCAATCCATTTAGGTACCCTCGGGCTTACTTGCTAACCATCAACCCAAAAATCCAGGCGTGTATCCAAATATAGAGCTCAATAATCAACACCACCTTTCCAACTTCTAGACATCAACACAATGTGTTGGTCAGATGTCCTCTGAGGCAATTCTTTACTCATAAGGCCTCAACACCCCTTGATCCAGCATATCAAGAATGACCAATCTCTCCCAATAAAATTGATTGGTAACCAACATGTTATCAAATCCTTCGAGAGATTCCCATGTACAAACACAACCCCAATCAATAATCTACTTTCACATATACATAATCAAATACAAATCTCTGGGTTCTTTCAAACAACAGATATTCCTTATCAACTTTCCATAGTAGGACTATCAGATGAATATTTGAAAGAAGATTCCTTAATCAGACATTTTTCTTCCTACTTCATATGTAGCAACATGTTCTTCAATTGTATCTTGCTTTCCTTCTTTCAGCAACACCTCAAAATGTGTTCTTCAGTTTCCTTCTCCTACTCATGGCCTTCACTAAAACTAACGATTGTTAGTCCTGGTTTAGTGCATGACACATGAAGCAAAGAATCATATCTGTCACTCCCTCTTAAACAAATAGGATCTAATCATTCATGTACAAGGAATATTCTCAACCATCCTCTTATCCTAGGGAGATTCCTTCCATTCAAGCTCCCTCTTAACCTAGGGAGATTTCATCTAGACTCCCTCTTAACTTAGGAAGTTCTACTTCTTCTTTTCTTCATCGGAGAATATTTTGTGGCTTCCAACTATTTCATCAGGGTTATTATCATCCCTATCATGTTTATCACATCAATGAGCATCTTCACCAAGTTGAAGATTTTGTACCAGCATAGCTTAATTGTCACATCGAGCATCTTCACCAAGTTGAAGATTGTGTACCTACATAGCTTGCTTGTCACATCGAGCATCTTCACCAAGTTGAAGATTTTGTACCTACATAGCTTAAATAGAAAGTACAACCAAATCTATAGAAGCATGATGTTAGCCATATTAAAAACATGGAAGCATTTCATGTTTATACACATCATATACCCAAACTTAATTTTCAAAACACATGCCCTAGACTACTTCAAAACACTTCTCATTTCATCTAGGGTTTCAATATTTCTTCCAAAGCTATGACATACCTTCCTTCAACATATAGAAAACCCTAGAATCAATTCACACAACTATAGATCTACAAAGCATCTAACAACCTTTCAAAATACATATGTTAGACTTCTCACTAGGGATTCATACAAATCCTAGATTTCATACAAAAGAATCAATCAAAGTCAATCACAACTTAGTCATTAACCTAACCAACTTCCACTAGGGTTAGTTCCAATCCATATATTTTTAATCAGTGACTAACATGACCAGAAATCACTAGGGTTAATTGTAAACCCTAGATGTTCATTCAATCATTAATCTCAAAATTTCAACAAATCTCAAATTATCATATAGTCAACATTCATCAAATATTTCTACATCGATTAAGTTTTAACTCCAAAACCCTAGAATTCCGATATTACAAATTCAACAATATTTAATAGATCTCAAATCATCATATTTCAGAGATTTTACTTTGACTAAGGTTTAACTCCAAAACCCTAGAATTCCACAATCTCAAGAATCATTAAATAAATAGATCTCATATTGTTACATTTCACATTAGACAATGTCACTACTAGGATTTTACTGCAAAACCCTAGATTTTCATTTTCAACAATCATCTAATAGATTTCATATTTTTATATCACATATACTAGACAATTTTAACTTCACTAAGGTTTAGTTATAACACCTTATATTTCTGTATATCATCTTTTTAGAATATCAGACAAGAACTTTCATTAAATGCTAAGACTCATGACCATCAATGACTAGGTCATCACACATATCTAGGAATTCATAACCATACATAAGCATATCATATGTCCAATAACATAAATACATTTGACCTAGACCAACCTAAGGCTTCAACTAAAAGGACATATCTATATATATGCCTAGATTTTTATCACCATGCAAAATACATTTCATATCATTTATTAGTCAAACCCAATTATACAACAATATCAAATAAGAGTTAGACACACAATCATTTTGAATACACTCAGATTTGATCAGAAAAACACACTCATACCAAGGAAAACATTTCTAAGACAATGTAAGGGCCTTTCTCACATATTTCACCAAACACCAATGATCTAGGGCTCCAATGTATAAACATAGCAAACCCTACATTACCAAAACTTCAAAGGTTCCGGGATTTTAGACCTTATCACTCAACCCTAACAAGTTAGGATTTCCTTATCATACCAAAATCCCAAACAATACATTATCAATCAAACTTCAACTAGTATTTCACAATATCCCTAATCAGCTTTAGGATTTCAGACATTAACAATAGCATACCCTTTAGTTAGGGTTTTCCAGAACATATCTAGGGTTCTACATATTCTATCAAGTATATGAGTGGGGTGCATAGATTTATCAAGAGATGAATCACCCAAACAAGAATCACTAAGATTCAATACAGTTATTCATAACAGAGTTAGTAATAGATCATCAAATGAATAATCCTTTCAATCAATGTATTCAAAGCATACCTTTGACTAACCTTGTCTTGAGAGATCCTCCTTCTTTCATATTTTTTTCCCTAGTCAAGACAATAGAGGGAGAAAGGTGATTAGTATTTAATATAGTCAAAACTAAATGAGTACGTGAACCCAAAACTAAAAAGACATGAAATACTTATCTTCACAAACAAGGTTGCCACAGCATATTCTTTAGTCATCCCAATATTCCTAATAGTAAACAACTTTCACAAGGCTTCACATCCCCTGAACATGATCGATGTAAGGTATGAATGAGATGATATTGTCCTTAATCCCTTCTACCATCAGAGGCAACCAATTCTAATTCCCTGAATTTCTATTTGTCAGCATCACTGGCTTCTTCTGTAGGCTTCTTTACATTTCCTTTTACCAAGTCCAACACCTTGTTCTTTTTTAGGATTAGGTCAATCCTCTTCTTCCAAGATCTGAAGTTAGATGCTCCTTCAATTTTTTTCTCACCCCTGATTGAGTTAGACATCTTCCTTGAACATAATAGACTCCTTCCTTGATATAGTACCTATGAATGGATCAAGTTCTTGAGACTTCCTTTTTCTTCCTTTTTCACCAAAGCTCTGATACCATGTTAGAAAATCAGAAAGGAAGTAAATATTTTCTTGATCTTGATAATTACTTGTGATGTTTCTTATTATTATTATTCTTTAAATCTTCTCCCTTTAGTTCATCAAGTAATTACCAAAAGCATCAGCACATAAAACAATAGACACCAGATGTAGGCACATGCTAGGGAAAAACCCCCTTCGAGGAGAAAACCTAGTCAAGATAATTCTTCCTTTCAATAGTATTATTTGAGACTCTTCACCCTAGACCAAGACTAGACCTTCCCTCCACACCAATTCAACCTCCCATAATTTCGACCTCTTCTCGGCAACTTCGACTATGTAGCAGCTTACAGCAACTGGAATCTTCCAGCAACAGCGAAACTTGGAAGACTTCGATCTCCCAATCTAGGACACGAAATGGAGAGAGAGACACACCAAAATTTCGATTTTCATTGTGTCCTTAGACTTCCCCAAACTTGGATTCACTTTGGCTTCATGGCAATGGACTTCGCACCTTTTCCTAGCTACAAGAGAACTTCGCACTTCTACCTAGCAACAAGAGATTTCCGCACTTCTTCCAAGCTACAAGAGAGTTGGAACTTTATGAGAGAATGATTCTCCAAATTAATTCGATGTGCTTCCTTTTATAGGCTTCTTGTGGGGTTGAATAGGGTCCTTAGGCCGACTTGATCTTCTCTTAGGTCGACATGGTGTGGAGGTTATATAATTCATATTTGACTCAATACTTAACCTTTTTACATGCTTCAAAATCCCAAGAAGGGTCTCTTCAATGTACAATAACTTTATAGACTCAGAATAAATCCTAGAAGTCCTCAATGGGGACTTTGACCTAAAACATGGTGACCCAAGCATGAAACCCATGCTTTAATAAGTCACAATAATAATAATAAAAGTTATTTTATTTATTCTTTTTATAAGTACATTACATGATGACTCAAGTACATTATTGAAGACCGAACATAGTTACATTTTCCAACAAGGGTTTCAAGCTTTTCAGGGCTTTTAGCCCCGATTTTGCCTTCTGAGGCTCCAGCGTCAGTCTTCCTCCCTCCTTCATCCTCCCTTAGTCCTCTCTCCCTCTTTCCCTAAGCAACAGGACTTGTGGCTCCCTTTGCTTGGCCTTTAGACCCTAGGCCATAGGCCTTAGGCCTTTTCCTAAGCCTCTAAACCCTCCATACCCCCAACAATAGCCTTATTAGGCATAATGTTGCCTCTTTGAGGCCTTATCCTTCATCTTTGGGCCCCGGTCTATCATCCTAGCCCTTTTATCCCCGCAAATTTGTCTCCCCTAGCCTTGTTCTCCATTTTCTAGCCTCTTTTTCCCTAAATTGACCTAAAACCCTAATTTGAAATTTTTAAGGCTAAATACTTGGTGGTTTTGCATACTTAAGGTCTCAAAATTCATATTTTTCAAGTGGAAATGTGATCCCAAAATTTCAACGAATTTCAATTGTGACATCTTCAAGGCCTTAGGCCTAGGGTTTGACCTCTAAACCCTTGTTTTGCTTCAAATTATTTACAAAAGTAAAATCATTAATATCTAAACCCTAAAACCCAATTTTAATTGGTCAAAATCAATTAGAATTGCAAAATCTAAATTTTCACAAGTTTTGGCCACTTGGGCATCTCTAATTTGACCTAGATCTAACTTTTTAGCTTACTGGAATTTACTACATAACTGTGAAATTCAAGTCCAAAATATTTCTTAAGCATATTCTTGATAAATAAATAAAAAATTGAATTTTCAACTTCTAGTAAAAACTTACTATTTGTAGAAATTTTCGGTATCATCTTCAGTATTTTTAGCTTGCTCATCTATCAGTAATTCACTGTTGTAATAAATTTATTAGTTCTTAAATTTCTGAATCACACTTCCTAAAAGCTCTAAAATTTGAAATTTTTGAGTTCTAGTACATTTTTTACTGTTTTTGGGCATATTGACCATCAATCTTTGGCATCTTTAGCTTGTTGATATGTGGTTGTTTATTGTTGCAAACAAACAATCAGATCTTAAATATCAATGAATACATCATCACAAAGTGGGCTAAATAAGTTAATCTACATTTGTTGTTCATTGAGAAATTTTATGTTTTATATCTAAGGAAAATTTCATGATTTGAAGCGGTTTTCTCACTATTGTTATAACGTTGATAATGTCTGAATTTTCTAAACTTTTACTATTGATATAGATTGTCATAGATTTGAAATTGGCTTATCTCATCTCTGCACTCAGAATCCGACATTGATTTTGTTGATTGGCATAATATCTTGTGTTAATGATCATTGTTGGATAAGTTGGTTACTTGAAATTTACACTTGTATCTCTTAGAATTCATATTGTTTAAGATTGTATCACAACATTGCTAAGTAATATTTCATTAAGGTAAATTTCACGTAAGTACTTAAGTAACTTAAACAATCTTAACTCAAGATAATCCTACCCATAATCTCTTGCATAAGAATACTAGATTTAGATTGCATTAATAATTTACCTCCTAGTATAAGCTTGGTTGATAGAGATATAGGGCAACCCTTCTCACTTAGCTTGAGGGGCCTCCACAACTCTTTGGTGGTTAACATGGTGACCTTGCAGTCATTAGAGCCATAGTGTTTGTAGTGCTGGAGGCATCAGGTGATAGGATCACAACAGAAGGTATCATTAATCAAGCCCTAGCCTGCCTCATGTTGGCCTCCTTCCCACAACCTACCTTAGAGCCCAACTTCAAAATAGTTAATGGAAGGTTACATCTAGATTAGGAATTTAATTAAAAATAAACAAGATATTTGCATCACACATAGGTCATAGGTTTGCATATCATTCAGGTTAGCCAATCATCTTAAGTAGCGGGTATCCATCTGATCATTTGGTTCCATTTTACTTATAAGCAATAATTTGTGACTCCATTAAGGCACTAGTCTCATACTTTAAAATTTAATCTAATCAATAATCTTACTCGAATTTGACCAATTGGCTAGGCCAATCATTTGTGTCTCCCAAACAAGTTGGTTTCCAACTTGCTTTCCTTCATCTCATTCCATAGGGACTACCCCCCATAGCCTATTGTTGGGAGACAGCTAGAATGAAGTGGGCGGGGATCAAAGTGACAACCCCCATCCTAAGCGGTGTAACGGTGCCTGTAAAATCTGGGCAACAACAACCCTCATGTCTTTCTACATTCGACATGATCAACCAACCTTTATTTTCTTCTCAATTCACCACCAACTTTAGGAATTCCTTTGTTGCATGCTCAATACTACGGTAATACCCAAAGTGTACCAGATTTGTTGAGAAATCTAGGGAATCTAGATTAGGTGATTTCTCTTACTTTGATAATTGCTTGTGATTCATTTTTACTTAAATTAATTATCTTATTCTTTTTCTTGATTATATTTAGTGTTATTATCATCAAACAGCTGCCAAATCACAAAGAATAATGAGACAATAGGACCCAAGATGTAGGCAATCATTAAGGGCCAAAACATCTCCACTTGAGAGGAAAACCCACAAGAATTATTTTCTTCTTATAGAAATTCAATTGACAAATTCCAAGACCTATGACCCTTGACCAAGACCCTTCAATACCAAGTCAAAACTTTCAATCTTTCCTTGCAACAAAATCTACAATTTCGACCTCCAACAAATTTTGTTGCAACTTCGACCCCCAGCAAATTCTTCTTCAACTTTGACCCAACAATTTGTTCTGCAACTTTGACCCAATAGTTTCTTCTACAACTTCGACCTACCCAGCAACTTTCCAGCACTTCTACTTTCCCAGCAACTTTCCATCACTTCAAATTTCCCAGTAACTTTCCAACACTTCAACATGCCCAGCGATTGTAGAAACCCTAACACGAGAGAGAGAGGCCCAAAAACTTCAATTTTTCTTTTCTTCTTCCTTTTCATCATTTTCCAACTTCTAAATTGAGGGTATTGAACTTTCTTGAGTGAGTGTCCAAATGAGGTCGAGTTCCTTATTTATAGGCTTGTGAGGGGTACGAATTTCTATGTTTAGACCGACTTGTCCCTTCATGTAGCCTGACTTGATCTTTGCACCATGACAAGGTCTTGGAGGGTCTTTTGACTCAAATAAATTTTCTTTACAATATGTAACATGCCCAAATTGGTCTTCAATACAAGACAATGACTCAATTGACTTTATGACAAACTCATAAGCACTCAATGGGTGTTTGACCTAAAAATAAATTTATCTTGAGCATGAAACCCATGCCTCAAGAATAACAATAATATTTTTTGTCTTTGCATTAAATATATAAAATCATGATTACATATGTCATTATGAAGACCAAACCTATTTACATATTTCAACACTCCCTCTTAACTAGGGAGGTATTCATAATCCATATAAGGTACTTGGACATTCTCAATCTGAAAAATTCTCATAAGAAGAATCGGATTGGTAACCTTTCTGTTTATCATCATATCAACTAGCATTGTCACATAGCAAGGCCTTGAATAACATCTCTATATCTCCACAAGATTAGAGAAAAATGCTAGCAAGACCAATGATTGATAAACACCATCATCATTGTCTCTCAAGGCACATACCCCACCCGGGTGTTCACAATGTATGTCCTCCCAGGACTATTCTTATCTTGGATTCCTGGTCCTCAAATAATATTGGTCCTCTACAACTACTCTTATATTGGATGCCCTACCTCATCCTCAAAGAGTAACGGATGCAAAATGTTTACCCAATCCTCCATTCTTTCTTCCAAAGTGAAGACAAGAATGATGTGTCTATCCCTCCTCATGGCCTTCACTAAGACTTACAGTGGTTAGTCATGTTTTAATACATGAAACATGAAGTATAGAACCATATATGTCGCTCCCTCTTAACCAAGGATGACCAACTCATTCCTATAAAAGGAATGTATCCATGCTCCCTCTTAACCAGGGACTTGTCCAAGATCCCTCTTAACTAGGGACTTGTTTTCAACAGCTCACTTGTTCTTCGGAGGAGATCATGGTACTTTCAACTTCTTGAAGAGCTCCTCCTTTCGATGTCATGAATTCATTTTTTTGTCATTATGGAGCCTTCATATTTTGGGACTTCTTCATAGGGCATCGGTCATCCATCACTTTCCTTCAAGAACTATGTCATTCATGTGATCCTTGTCTTTATTGGAAAGTGGTGTTCTAATCAACATCTGGATTTTCTTCATACAACTACCTCTTCCAATTCATGTTTCCTTTAGTATCTTTCATCCAACCACATGATTGTTAGTTGTAGGTGACATCTACAACTCTCTTTCGGTAGCCATGTATCAACCCATCTAGATGTTGTTCAAAAATAAGAAATGAACATCAAATAAAGTTGCCTTTTGTGATGGCCATTCATCACAACATATGCTTGTAGCAATATCAACATCCTTCATACATATTGACACATCTCCAATATATTCAATGTCAAGGGTCTCCATTATTTCTAGACTTCATCAAAGTCTTCATACCTTTTCCATGGAAATGTCATGGTCGATTCTCCTAATCATCTGATGTTGATTTCCTTTTCTACGTGCTCATGGTTGCATCTTTTACGATCTCTTCTTTCTTTCTTTACTTATTGTTCCCCAGGAACTTTCATCCATATTTCCTTCATCTTTGTCAACCACCTCACATTCCATATGAGGACATATTATGTTGATTTCATCTAGTCAATATGTTAACCATCCCTTCATGTATCTTTTCAAGGAAGAGATCCCCTTTTATTTTATCATGCTCATGAGATAGAGCATTTATCCATGATATCTGCAACTACATGATGACATGAATCAATCTATCAAATACATGTATACATACCTCATTTCTTCCTTTTGGTCATCTAGTCTTCATCCAACAGCTTCCTTGATTGAAAGTACTTCAACCACCTTGACCTATTGCACTCCTTTGTCATCATACCATCATCCCTTTTAAATCATGAATCACATACAAGATGGAATTCTCAGCGAGACACTTGCTTCTAAGAGAGGTGAACCTTCTAATGAAGATTCCAACAGAGGATCTTGATTATCCTCATCCTGCAAATGCTCCTTCCTAATGATGATGATACATGATGAACTCTTTCTATCCTCTATCATGCTAGATAACTTTTATTTTCCCATAAATACTACTTATGCTTTCAATGAGGTTACCAAGAGCTACTTCCTTTTTGTGATGGTTGCTACAACCATGTAGACTTCTACTTTAGCTATCCTTTCAAGCTTCTCTAATAATGTCATGAGCTCTTGCTTTAACGGTATGCTTCTAATACGATACCATATTCTACTAAGATGCATCTAGTCATAATGCTTCTCATTTTGACTGCCATGGTAGAGGTATTTTCACCTCCTAATTCTCCTTGATATTCATAGGAAAAACCCTAATGTTGATTTTTGGTAGCATCGGATGTGATCTAGCCATGAAAACTGGTGGAGAGGCTAAGGCACATGAGATCTCCAAGACCCAGAAATCGTTTGAGGAAATTCCACTTGGATGGAGAGATATTAAAATAATTAATATTTTTAATGGGGTTCCTAAGTATAAACTTAGGAAAATTAAAATATTAATGTGTATTAATATAATATGGGTGAGAAAGTTCTAAATAACAAGGATCAAGCCAAATATAATCTTTGTCATTGATTAGGGCCTTAATCTTGGCCGTTGAATCGTCAACAGGAAAAGTATAAGAGGAGGCTTGAGGGTCAATTGGAGATACACCAAGTTGATCAAGAATTTGATTTTCTAGGGCAGGATTTGCTAAGAAATTGAGTTAGTGATCTATTGCAGTGAGGGCCAGTTCGATAGAAGGCTGAGAATACATATCAAAGAGGTAGAGAAAATGTCAAAGAGACACTGCAGAGCTTTGGAAGGCTGATGCAAAGGCATCCAAGACTAACGCAAAGGATGACGTGGCCAGCACAGGTGACACAGAGGGCCAAGAGGCTGACGCAGAAGCAACAGAGGCTGATCAGAGGCTATCATAGCTAATGCTGGGTAGAAGAGGCAGTGATGAGGAACTTTTTTGGGGTGGACTAGGAGTTGAGAGGTAGACGCGGAGCAGAAGAGGGTGACATGGTTCTAGAGAGAAGTTTGGAGCATATTTCGTTGTCCAGCTAAGGAACTGTTGAATTTGTTGTGGGATCAATCATTCGATTGTTGATCAGTCAGAATATCTGTCTCTGAGGAGAGGTACTTCTACCAAGGAAATTCTCTAAAGGGTGATCCATTTCTGTCACCCTAGTTGTATTCAGAAAATTGCATAATAATAAAACCCTCATATCTACTGCACAGGTTTTCCCACATTGGGTTCTTCAGGGACAATTATCCAAAAATAATGGTGTCCCTTGTGTGATTGTCTCAGTTATTTCAGTTGTTGATCTGTATATGTGTTGAGGTTGCATTTGTGTTTATTTCGGTATTTATATTTATAAATAGCCTGTTAATGGAAAGAACAAGTAGGAGATAATAAACCAGATAATGTAGTAAGGATTTCTAATGTGACAGACTTAGAAATTCCAACATGATATCAAATGATTGCAGGTCACAGGAGGACTAAAGGCACCAGCAGAAATCTGAAATTTGCAGCAATAGCAGTTGTCCCGAGAGACAGCGTTGTTCCAAAGCAGAAGTAGCTATAGAAGGAGTGGCGCAAAGCCTACGTCATCATTTCGAGCCAAGGAAAGTACCAACGCAGAGGTAGAGAGAGGTAGAAGAGGCTCACAAAGAGCCATGTCATCTTTCTCAGCCAGGTAGGATTGACCCAGTTGGCCGAAGGGGTAAATTCAGTCGTTTGTTGGGATTGCGCAAAGCCTGAAAGGCTTAGTTTCTTCGGTTGTCGAGCCTTGGGGAGCTGTGGGAAAATTATGATTTGAGGAGTTGGTGGGATTTTTTTTCTATCAAAGCAAAATAGTGTCTAAGGAAATGGAGCCAAGGTAGAGGGAATCACTACCTCGACAGATTTCTAGCCAAGAAATCCAAATCCATGTTGCAGCGGCAAAGGAGGATTGGAGAGTAGTGGTTTGACAATTGGCTAGAGGGCTTCTAGGAGGGAAATCGAGACTTAGAGGGAGATTTCTAAGAGGGGTGTTGAGACTCAAAGGGAGTCCAGAAAAGGAGCTGAAATGGCAATGAATGGACTAAGGGATCAAGACAGGTTGGATGGGGATTCCAACTTTGTCATCTAGAAGGTCAGGACCCTAGCAATCCTGGACAGACATCGCATCAAGGACTTCGCCTTGAAAACCGTAGTTGTCCCAGTTGACCCAAATGCTAATGAAAAGTATGAGGATGTTGAGGCAAAGGAAAAATGCTTGATCCTAGATGGGATCAAAGATCATGTCATACCACATATTGTTGAGAAGAACACAACAAGGGAGATGTGGGAGGTGTTGACCACCTTATACCAGGTTTCTTTTGTGCAACAGAAGATGAAATTGGAGAATCAGTTGTGGCCATATCAAATGTAGAAGGGATAGCAGATAGATCCATTCCCTCTTAGGTTGCAGGAGATTAGTGACCATCTTACTTCTGTGGGGTCTACACCGGATCTAGAATTTATGGTCAGGACTACCCTGAATGCAGTTTCTAAGGAGTGGGAGACATTTTTCCAAAGTATTTTGGGTAGAGCTACTCTTCCTAGTTGGGAGGAGATGTGGGTAGCTCTTCACTAGGAAGATATCAGGAGGATGACCAAGGCGGGGAGTAGTGGCAAGGGAGGTCAAATCAAGAAAGAGGATGAGGAGGATGCGGCTCTAGCATCTGCGGGACAATAAGGGAAGAGGAAGAAAAAGGACATCCCCATAGTTAAGTGCTTCCATTGTGGGGAGATAGGACATTATACATCCCAATGTCCCAGGAATAAAAACAAGGGAGAGGCTTATGATTCAAAGGCAACTCCATCTAAGGTGGAGAAATAGGTCAAGACTGATGATGATTATGACATGAGTGCTCATGCACCTCTAGAGAAGAGGTGGGGAGACATCGAGTTGTAGTCAGGAGGACTACATACTAGGGCAGGATCCTTGAGGTGCCCAAACTATTGGATCACATCCGACTACGAGAGCCCTTAACGATAGTAGTAATATGACAAGGGTCGGGTGGATCAAAGTGTAGTGGAGCAGCAAGGCAGTGCTTGGGTGCAAAAATCTGAGGCAGCACAGTGGAGGTTGCAGTAGTGCAAGAGGCACAGAGGTGTATGAAAAAGCACAGTGGAAATAGAGGGAGCACAGGATAGCAGCAGAGGTAGCTTCAGCATCATGAGGCTTCCAAAATGACTGGGATGTTAGTATTTGGGAGAAGTTAGTTACCTACTTCTCGGTAACTGAGTTTCAGTGCAGTAGTTAGCAGTGGCAATGCTAGGGGCAGCATGGGTAGCATGTTGAGAGGGAGCCACAGTACAGATGTAGCAGTGGCAGTGGTAGTTTCATGGGCAGTAGTGCAGGAAGCAGCAGTGCAAGGGATGTGATGCAGTAAGCCAAGCATCAACGCAGGTATCAATGCGGAAGATCAGTATGATGTTTCTATAGTGAAACATTGCTAGAGCGCATTCCTCGCTAAGAGGGAGTGTTGATTTCTTGTAGCATCAGATGTGCTCTAGCCATGAAAATTGGTGGAGAGGCTAAGGAACATGAGATCTCACGGACACAGAAATCGTTTGGGGAAATTCCACTCGGATGGAGATTTATTAAAATAATTAATATTTTTAATGGGGTTCCTAAGTATAAACTTAGGAAAATTAAAATATTAATGTGTATTAATATAATATGGGTGAGAAAGCTCTAAATAACGAGGATCAAGCCAAATCTAATCTTAATCGTTGATTAGGGATATAACCTTGGTCATTGAATCATCAACAGGAAAAGTATAAGAGGAGGCTTGAGGGTCAGTTGTAGATACACCAGGTTGATCAAGAATTCAATTTTTTGTGGCAGGTTTTGCTGAGAAATCGAGTTAGTGATCTATCCCAACAATGGGCAGTTCGGTAGAAGGCTAAGAATACATATCAGATAGGTAGAGAAAGTGTCAGAGAGATAGAACAGAGCCTTGGAAGGCTTACGTAGAGGCAGCCAGGACTGATGCAGAGGCTGAGGAGGTCAGCACAGGTGACGTAGAGGGCCAAGAGGTTGACGCAGAAGCAGTAGAGGTTGCGTAGAAGCTAGTAGAGCTGACGCTGGGCAGAAGAGGTAGCACTGAGGAACTTTCGTGGGCAGACTAGGAGCTGAGAGGTAGACGTAGAGTAGAAGAGGGTGACGTGGTCCCTGGAGGGTGTTACAGTTCAAGAGAGAAGCTTGGAGCAGCTTTCGTTGTCCAGCTAAGGAACTATCGAAGTTTATGTGGGATCAATCATCTGGTTGCTAATCAGCCAGAATATCTATCTCCGAGGAGAGGTATTTCTGCCAAGGAAATTCTCTGAAGGGTGAGCCATTTCTGGCACCCTAGTTGTATTCATAAAATTGCTTAATAATAAAACCCTCATATCTGTTGCACCGGTTGTCCCGCATTGGGCTTTTTCGGGGATGATTGTCAAAAAATAACGGTGTCCCTTGTGTGATTGTATCAATTATTTCAGTTGTTGATATGTATATGTGTTGAGGTTGCATTTGTGTTTATTTCAGTATTTATATTTATAAATAACTTGTTAATGGAAAGAACAAGTAGGAGATAATAAACCAGATAATGCAGTAGGGATTTCTGATGTGTTAGACTTAGAAATTTCAACACCTAATAGTGAATATTTATCTCTTTGCATTTCTTCTCATCAGGTTCTTCCACTTATTTCGTGATATGACCTTCATTTCTTTCTTTCTTCTTGTTGTCCTTCTTGAGTTTTGGATAAACTCTCTTGAAATTCCCATATTCCTAATAGCCATAGTATTGGATCTTCGACATATCCTTCTTCTTCTTTTTTTGTGGACCAAAGTTTCCAAATTTTCCTTTTCTTTTAGCCATGGCAGCACTGCTTTAACTTGTTTGCTTGGTCCCACATGACTTTTAGATTTTAGCATGGTTTCTTCAATCTTACACAATGACCAGAGTTCACTAAATGGGGTGGCTTCCTTCTTTCCAAAAATGCTTGATACAAAGTTGCCCCAATCATCAAGTAAAGCACCACGATGCCATTTTTCTATCTGACATGGTTTCCCCCAACTCTTCTAGTTGGTCTTGAATTTTTTACACCCTCATGAAGTAAGAGGTTATTCCTTCTTCCTTTGATATCTTCATTTTATACAGCTTGATTCTTAAAGATATGACTTCTCCAGTGGTGCTTGTAGATTTCTTTTGATGTCTCTAACTTTGCTACATACGAAATGGGTATATCCTTGATGGATTCTATAAGAATCCTTTGAGCCCTTATTTCCCTTTTCATGTATTCTATTATAGCTTGAGATTATTCCTTTGAAGGTTTAGTGACAGAACCCTTAACATGCTCAACGACTTCATTTTCTATGGGGATCAAATATGTCCTCTTCTTCCATGCAAGAAAGTTTGACAACCCAACCAATTTGTTGCTTTCTTTGGAAAATGAAGTCATTTTGACAAATACAAATATAGATATAAATATACTTACTTAACAAGTGAAGATACTCCTAGATGATGAAATATTCAACTTGGTGCCTTATTTATTTTATTGATGATGTAGATAATAGAAGATGTCTTCTTGGTGAAGATGTCCTCCTTTGAAAGTGATCCTTGACTCAAAGAGAGATCACATTGATTCCTTGATGATAATGACAATGTTTTTTCTTGCTTCTCTTCCTTCAGGTCAATGCTAGTCAAACTTGTTTCACAACCTCAAATTTTGGCCCTTCTTCAAAAGTTCAGCTTGTTGTAGAAGGTCTGTAATTTCAATCTTTTTTGCAGTAACCCTAGATCGCACATGTGGCTAGAAGATGGACAAATTTTCCTCCCTTCTACTTTGCTTGACTTGACTTCTTTTTCTTGTTATTTCACCTTGAAAACTTGACCTTTAATGGTGGCTACGATTCAATACTTGCTACTTCATAAGGATTCCCTAATACTTCGCATGTGTGGAGAATATAGCCCAAAAAATAGACCCAAAAGCACTTCACTCTTCCTTCCTTTATCTTTCCTTGTCTTCTCTAGGTATTAGACTCCTCCTTCTTGCTTGATAGAACTTCTTGATGCTTCGACCCTTGAGTATCCTTCTTTAAGTTGTCTTTCCTTGATGTAGTCACCTTAGCTTTGATACCATGTTGAGAAATATAGGGCAACTAGATTAAGTGATTTCTCTTACTTTAATAACTACTTGTGATGTATTTTTACTTACTTAATTAGCTTCTTATTTTTCTTGATTATATTTATTGTTCTTATCATCAAACACCTACCAAATCATAAAGAAAAATGAGACAAGAGGACACAAGATGTAAGTGATCAGTTAGGGCCAAAACCACCTCTCCACTTGAGAGGAAAACCCAAAAGAATTATTCTCTTCTTATAGAACTTCAATTGAAGAATTCCAAGACATATGACCCTTGACCAAGACACTCCAAGACCAAGTCAAACCTTTTGATCTTTCCTTGCAGAAAATTCTGCAATTTCGACCTCCAACAAATTCTTTTGCAACTTTGACCCCTGGCAAATTTTTCTGCAACTTTGACCCAGCAGTTTCTTCTTCAACTTTGACCCAACAATTTATTCTGCAACTTTGACCTAGTAGTTTCTTTTGCAACTTTGACCTGCCCAACAACTTTCTAGCACTTCGACTTGCCCAACAACTTTCCAGTACTTCGACTTGTCCAACAACTTCCCAGCACTTCGACTTTCCCATCAACTGTATAAACCCTAACATGAGAGAGAGAGAGAGAGAGAGAGGGGGGACAAAAACTTCGATCTTTCTTTTCTTCTTCCTTTTCGTCCTTTTCCAGCTTCTATCATGAGGCGATCGAACTTTCTTAAGTGAGTGTCCAAATGAGATCGATTTCCTTATTTATAGGCTGGTACGAATTTCTATCTTTAGGCCAACTTGTCCCTTCATGTAGGCTAACTTGATCTTTGCACCATGACAAGGCCTTGGAGGGTATGTTTACTCAATTTTGACTCAAATAATTTTCCTTTACAATTTTTAACATGCCCAAATGGGTTTTCAAAACATGACGATGACTCAATTGACTTTATGACAAACCTATAAGCACTCAATGGGTGCTTGACCTATAAATAAATTTCTCTTAAGCATGAAACCCATGCCTCAAGAATAAAAAAAATATTTTTTTTCCTTTTCATTAAATATAGAAAACCATGATTACATATGTCATTATGAAGACCAAACCTAGTTACATATTTCAACAAGATTTAGGACAAAACCTATATAAGATCCCCACCTCACTAAAATTATAACACATGGGATGCCTTCCACCATATCTCTTCCTTGGGCCCTAAGTCTTCCTCTAGGACCTCCTTGCTCTCCGCCTTTGATCTCTTCCTAGACTCTATAGACATTTACAATACTTTCCTTCACCAACTCTAAGGCTATACAATTTTTAACATCATAGCCCACTTTTGCAAAACTCACAAAGAGTATGGTACATCTTTTGGTGCTTCTATAATATCGGACAATAAGGAAGAATGTGACCCCACTGCCTACAAATATTGCACCATCCCCCTTGGGACTATTCTGGAAATGAATTTGACTACATGGGGAATGGAATGAGCACACTCATTGCAATGTAATTCCCCAATACTATGCACTCATTGTTTTAGCGCCCCTTTATGTGGCATGGAGTACACCATAAGTTCTCATGCCCTGTCTTTACCTTTGTTATCTCCTGCAACTGTAGAGTGAGAATAGCAAGTTGCAATTGAACCTACCTACTCTAATTGAATTTTTAGCACCACTAGGTGTGGACTCCAAGCACAACATAATCCCTAGCGCTTAAGATTGATTCAATACCTTTTGTTGAATCAATGGAATTTGAATGTGAGGGAGTATGTTGGAAATGACCCATTCTCGATGTTGGATATCTTAGATTTGAAATGTTAATCGATCTAACAAATCTTAAATCATTAATCATAGTCCCATATGGATTCCCATACTTGATTAATCTCCTTCATCTCCATAATGCATGGGGATTCAGACTTAGAAAATATTACTGTATTTCTATGATCAATCAAGGTTGTCTAGCTGGAGTTGTCCCATTATATTTCATATATCATTGTAGAGCTCTGACCATGAGTGTAGCCTTCATATGTGTAATCTTGGTTGCATTATCCATCATTCGCTTGAATGTCCAAATTTCCTCATAAGTGAACTAGTGTTGTTCAGTGTGATACTTCCTAGCTCCATGAAATATAAGAAGTCACATTGTGGAGTCTTGCATTTCCATTTTTAGAATTTACTTCTAATCCAATTATCTATTGCACACTTGATATTAGTTGCCTTTTTGGTGGAATCTTCTTATCGACAAACTTCCTTGAACTAGTTTCTTTTACTAATATCATAACTTCAATTACCTTTCAACTTTCTCATTTACCTCAAAACTCCTAACATATGTTTGGATACAACTTTCACCCACCAAGCTACCACTATTTGATTGTTATTAACTCTCACCTACTAAGATGTACAAGTGTGGTGGTTCTAAGAGGGGTCATCCATTCATATCTATCCAATGTCAATAAATATAGAAGATCCTTCCAAAATCCTTCCAAACTCAATTGCATGAACCATCATACTATTGCCAAGATCCCTTCTTATTGTCTTTATGTTTCTCCTTCCTTGCTTTCTATCTAATTAATACTATTATCATCTTTTTCCTCGTAAAATTTTGTCAACTCTCCTACTTAACATCAAGATTCCACATCTTCACCTCCAGATATCTTCCTCCTATCTCCATTGACCTCTCCTTTAGTCTTCTTGGTGTCACTTCTCTTTGATGGAATTTCCTCTACTTTTGTGCTGCCTCCTTTTACCATCTACTTAGTGCTCCATTCTTGTACTATACTCCCAACACTCCATGTGCTTCTCTAGCAGTTCTAGCTACCATTCAACGATCTTCATCCCTCAACTTTGATATGTATCTCCCTCCTTTCTTTCTCCCTTCCACTTTAACCTGCTCATTAATCTCGGTTCATTTTATGGCCCTCTCTCCCCTTTTCTGAATCTACTCTTCAATATCCATCATTTCGACTTCATTCTAATAATATCCCATATTTTCTCCCTTCCCATCATCCCCCACCCCTACTCCCCTCATCCACACAATGTTTTACTCCTCCATTTAGTAAGGTTCCCTCCTCATCAAGCCCTTCTCCATAGCTAACATCTTAGCCCAAAATGATTTTTTTTCTAAGAATCTTCCTCAAGGATTTGTGTCAAAAAAAATTTCAAAGCTACTAAAGGATTGATTTCATTCCACTATAAATTAGACAAAATTAACCTATTTCACTTTATCAAACCAAAATTAAATCGCTTGAGAAGACTTATTATCGAGGTTTGTTAGCCTATCAACTCTTTATTGATTCTAAACCACCAATTCTTGAACCCTTCTTGATGAATTAATGGCCACCTATCACTTTAACCACTCATGAGTAGACAAGGGACCTTTGTAGAGAAATTTTCATGAAGATTAGTGTAAATATATCTTTACTTCCATTTTTCAGGGTTGCTCCTTAGGTTTTGGGTCTCTTATCACACAAATTCATCTCAGTTTTATACAAACAAATCATATATCTCCTCCCATAAAGGTTTCCATCTCATCCCATCATCCTCAGTAAAGGTCGTGATCATTTAGGTCCTAGCAAGGAAACCAATTTTTCGCATGGGGTTCAAACTCCTTAGCCAACAAATACCTCATAAGAATTGGAATTTTCAATATCTAAAGGTTGGAGGAGGTCTCACCAAAGACACTTACAAGAATTATTGAACCATTAGATTTAGATCCTATACGAAAGATGAGGTATTCGAACACGAAAGTAAGGTCTTCATATCTCACATTCATATAAAAATTCATTAAAGATCCATCAAAGATTAACAAAAAACTAAAAAATAAGTTCAGCAAAACACATAAGACTCATAGAAGTGAAAATTGGAATGATATTTCATTCATTTATCTCATAAATAAGTTATTTACATGATTGACAACCAATAGGATCGTCTCCATTACATTACAAGAGAGCTCTAAAAAATTTGGATAGTTCTTCCTTAATTAAAGAATCTTTTATAGAAAAGATCTATCTCCCTCTTCTCTCTCTTATTACATCCTTTTATAAGTTTCTCCCCGTGAGGACCACACCAACCCTTCCTTAGGTCAGTTACAAATGGTACTTATTTAAATTTCATTCTAAGTTCTCCTCAGATGCATATGCATTTAACTCATTTTTGGTGTGAAACATGATTATGCACGACATCCATGTGCAACATCTCTCCCTTTCTCGGCATGGTGTCCCTTGGCGTAGTTCTTCAAGACTTGGCCTCCCCCTAGTGACAATAGAGAAAATCCCAATTTGAAAATCAGTCCCAAATTTTGAAAGATTTTAAGGGCAAAGAAGATGAAAATAGGCCCAATTCATTTATTGATCCCAATAAATGAATCATGAACATACAAGTATTAAAATTGGAAAACAAGGCTCATTCAATAGATCGGGCCTAATTTAAATATTATCCCTACATTTTAAAAAATAATTAAATTGATTTTCGATTTGAGAATCAAGGGTAGAAAATTAATAACAAAACAAGTACTTCAACAAATGCAAAGATTCCAAACATTTACAAAGGCTCAAATGAATAAATAAATTGGTTATGTATAAAAAACCTCAAGTATTGAAAACTTTAAATATAAGATTTGAATTTGAATATCATTCACCATGACAAGAAAAAGACAAATCAAAACCTCAAGGCAATACATAAAAGAGAGGTCCCCAAGTTTTGTGAACTTTGAAGAAGTTATTGAGGGCTCAACAAGGTAACAAGTGGTACTAGGAATCCATGTTTGCCTCAAACATTTAACGAAAGATTTGGAAATTTTTAATGGTGTTTATCAAGGTAGAAACATTATTCGTGTTAACAAATCGAGGGAAGAGAATGTATGTAACAATGAAAGGAACTATATTGTTAGAAATACTTGTAGTCATAAATATGTACATGTCAAATACTTCTTAGATAAATTGTTACCAAAGTTGATATTGATAAAAGTTGTAAATGACATGCAATCCATTAGAAAATATTTTTCAAGATGGTAATTAAATATAATTGATAATCCCCGCCACTATTAAAAAGATTTATATATCATCTACATGTAAAATAATTTTTAAATATGTATTTTGAGTAAAAATTCCATCTAAAAGTCAAGTCAACCCTTCTTGTCATGTAGGCTCTTCCCCAAGGGACATGATTGTTCACACCCCTCTAAATAAGTATAAATAGAAGAACGTTGGAGTTCATTTTGGATACACAACTTGGAACATATGATCTGAAATTTTTCAAAGAAAGAGGAAGGCCAAAATCTGAGCAGGAGGAGGGTTTGACTTGGTTTCTAGAAGGTGAAAGGGTCTTGTATATCTCATTTTCTATGATTCTATAAGAATATAATTTTTTGGATTTTCCCCTTGGAGGAATTTTTCCCTGGATTGGAGCCTATATCTTGTGTTCTTTGTTTTCTTGTGATCTTCATGTTTATGTTTTGATCACCGTTTGATGAAGAAGAACATAATTAAATAAATAAGAAGCCAACAAATTTCACAAGTAGTTATCAAAAGAAAGGAAAATCTAATTTAATTATAAAGCCTCCATATTTTCCAACATGGTATCAAAGTTAAGGTTTTATTAAGGGAGATTGAAGATCACTACCTGGCATACTTGAAGAAATTTTTTAAGTCTGGGGCCAAAAATTTATAATCTTCGTTCATGAAATCATTATACATCTAAAATCCTAAAGTCTGAAAAAGAGGTATATACTCTTTGTCTAGATTCTTAGTTCAAGAAAACGTATGATCGGCCTTGTATTATCTTATGTATCAAAGATAAAAGTCTTTTAAGTATGAATATTTGTAGCACATTGTTGTAGATGCTACAACACCATCCAAAATTTTGGCTTACACTCAATTTCGGAACCTTCTTTGGTTTTGCACATTATTGTCGCAAACAACGAAACTCATTTCATGTACTTTCTTCAAGTATTTTTCTCCCCTTTGCAAGTTGGGTAAAATATCGTCTTTCCATATGATTGGTTGTTGCACAATGTGTAGAAGCATGTTTTGGTGGTTTCAAGGGTCTATATTTGTGTATATGAGTTGTTCTAACCATGTAAACATCCGTCGCACTCATTCGTTAAGTTTTAAGCATTGTCACACAAGTGTCGTCAAGGTCGTTGAAAAGTGTATCTCAGGTGTCGCACTTTTTGTAACTGGTCATAAAGTTTTCGCATGGAGGGAAATGCATTGTTCATGCATCCTAGGTGATATATGTTCTTGTGTCGTTGATCCAGGTCTGGGTGCGACGAAGGACCCTTCCAAGACCTTTTACTTTCATGATGTGTTAAATTGCATTTTAAAAGAACATTAATGAATACATCTTCATGCGGAAAAGAAGAGGAACATAATAATCATTAGCACATGAAATAACAAGACATTGATAACGGAGTTTGTCCAGGAGGGACTACGTCTCCGGGCCCCAGTGTCAAGATGGTGTAGGCTGCTGCATTAAGTGTTGTCAATAAAGGTGATGTACACAAGAGATGATGTCACGATCATACAAGGAAAAATGCCCTCACGCAGGAGTGGCTCTAAGAGATATTCGACTACTAGAATTCTCAATCAAAAGACTCTTATCAGTATGACACAAAAAACATGCATGATGAACATCCCGCTAACATGGCACAAAAGGGATCTCAATGCAAAACACATGCATGACGACAACAAGAGTATCCCAGCAACATACAACAAGGGATCTCAAAGCATAACATGATGAGTTATGACAACAAGTACATCACATAAAAGATTCCACATCAAATCAAGCAAGGAATCATGACAACATGTAATAAACAAGATCTTGCATCAACATCAATCAAGGATCTATGCAGCAAAATGCATAAAGAAGAAGTACATGAACACAGCATATACCTCACAACCAAGGGCCATCTGAAGAAGTGGATGCCACACTGTTGAAGCTGCTCGGACCATCGATCTCATGGCATCGATCTCATGAAAATCGTTGCTCGCACATGAATGTGGACATCTGCACTAGCACTTAGAAAAGTGACTAGAAGAAGAAATGAGAGAATAAGAAATCTGAAGACACCATCAGATTTTTGGCGTGGAGTAGTGCTGAATCAACTATCCAAAATCCGAATTCTGAGAAGTTGAGAATTTTGGGCTCAAGGAATCTTTTAGATTCCCCTGTGATTCTTCAAAGATTCTGCTCCATGGATGGACTACAAATCTACAACTCAAATGGCGAATCTAATCTCGCCATTATGATCCCTGCAGAAAACCATGAAAAACAAGTATAAACTTGATTATATTCTGAAATGCCAAAATTTTGCCTCCTTGGGAAATTTTCATGGCTCATGGTTCCGCTCCCTGTTTTTGCCGAAATCATGGTTCCACGTGCATTCTGGAAATGACCGAAAAATGCAGAACTCTGATGAATAAATAGACAACACTGTTGTGCTCGTGGCGACGAGAGGTGTAGAATCCATATAAAATTTGTCAATTTTTGACAAAGTGAAAATTTTGCCCTCCTGCAAAATTCATGGTTCCTGCATTAAAATATTAATTAACTGCCTCGAAATTTGTGCCCACTTGCAGCCTCCTTGAACTCCGTGCCTATAGTCTCTCCCCTGTCTCGAACTGCGTGCACTGGAAAAAATCATTGTTTAAATCAATTTCCTCGGCAGATTAACCAATGTGGTTCTGTTGGCGCATTGGTTAAACATATGAATTGGTTGAGGAGGGGTCGAGGATCAAATCTCACCCCTCTCATTTTAGTTTCATTATAACCAAAATGTATTTGAAATGGGGGTCGGGTCCGCATTAGGCGACCCGCCCCTTAAACCCCGCACTAACAACATTATCAGCGTATTAAATATCAGCGATCGGCCTTCATGATCGGCACTTAATATGGTCATTGGCACATTTTATCGGCGCGATTTAAGGGGTTTCGCTGATATATATGATCAGTGGATATATCGGCATCCAGAGTCGGCGATCGATGATTACAATTAGCGATATATATGTTGGCATTATGATGCATGTGTTGTACTTGATGGCAACCCACTTGTAGCAGAACAACTCACTTGTATATGGTAACTAGATGAATCTACAGAAGAGATATCAGATGTGACAAAATGCATGGCAATAGTGTTTGCAGATGTGATAAAATGTAGGGCAGCTTCAAGGAATCAGTTCAGAAGGCAACTCACTCATATGAAAGATCACAATATAGCAGGTAAACAGCAAAGAATTACAGATCAGTCTTCACATAATGAAGAAAGAGAGGTATACACAAGTTCACCATTGACCAAGCTGCATATACACTCAAGATCATTGTTTACAAGTCGTGTATACATACACACACACTTTCACAGAACGAAATGCGCGTATACCTGGGAAAACTAAATTTTTGGTCCGAAGTATTTGGTCCATGGTATTTTGATCCATGATATTGGTCCAAGGTATCTGGTCCGAGGTATTGACCCTAGGTATTTGGTCCAAGGTGTTGGTCCTAAGTGGTTTTGGTCCATGGTATTGAGAAAGGCCTAAAACTGTAAAAGGAGGAGAAGATCATTAGGCCAAAGTGTAAAAGTATCAAATATCTGATGAATTGTTAGATCTAGTATGCAAGTTATTGGGTTATGGTGTAGTGCTAGATCTGAACCAAGGATGAACCTTAGCTGATGATGAGGGATTAGATCTAATGATGGATCGGGATCATAAGGCGTAAAATGAACTATCATTATGTGTTTTTTGCTCATGTATATTCTAGATTTGAATACTGATGCATATATTATTCTGTAAATGATATGATCTGGGTATAATTAAAGTCTGGAATAGTTGCAGAACTCTGAATTTATATTTGCAGATGTATACATTGGTTGGCTTTGGTAAAAGCGCGTATACACGCAGGTTCAACACATCGAAGTAGTGTATACCTTATGAACTATGACGTTTGAAGTTACAATTGGTTCTGGTTGTTGATATAGAGTTCTGGGTTTTTCTTTATGTTCTGGTTACTGCATTTTGGTAACAGTGTTCAGATTGATTGATTGTGATTTGCTTCAGTAATGATGGATGAGATCTAATAATGGATTAGAATAATAATGACTTGTCATTATGTGATCTAATGGGCTAGATCTGGTTGCTAACACGTGTATTATCCTTTATATGTGATGATCTGGGTATGTCTAAAGTCGGAAAGTGCAGCGAAGTTATAAGTAAGTATTTGTAGATCTATACACTAGTTCGCTTTGATGAAGTTGCGTATACATGCTGGTTCGGCTCTTCCAAGTTGTGTATACACTCTAATGCATGGTTTTGAGGTTACAACTGGTTCTTATTAATGATGCGGTATTATGGGTACAAATTTTTGTACTGGCTATAGTGATCTCTCTGTTCCAGTTGATTTGTTGAAGTTGATTAAAGTATGAATGAATGGTTGATTCAGTTGTGTCAGAGGTTCAGAGGTTGTCAATGATTGATTGAGTTTGGTTGATTCAAAAAGTAATGATTGAGTTTCAGTGATTGGTTGATGCAAATATAGTTGATGGTTGTATTGCAGTGGTGATTGATTTGAGCTTCAATGTTGTTGATGGGTCCAGTATGAAAATTGGATGAAACGTGGCCTTCAGATTATGGTGTTGTGTTCTAGGAGTATCCAGTCTGAAAATTTATGAAACGAGGTCCCTAGAGGAAGAGAGAAGGTTGTAGCCTTCTGTAGGTCGGTGCCTACATACTAGTAAACATATCGGCTAGTACAAGAGCTAGGGGGTTGTAGCTCCCTTCCAGTAGAAGTTGGAGAATGAGAGAAGGTTGTAGCCTTCTGCAGGTAGAAACCTACGTACTGGTATGAGTCTGCACCAGTACAATGTTGTAAACAGATTTTCTTATTATTAAAAGAAGACAGAGACAACAGCAACAGGTGGTTTTCACCCACATTGGGTTTCCACCTTAAATCTTGGTGTTCATGTGTGTTGCTTATGTGTGATGGTTCACTCTGTTATTAACTGCATATGGTTACTATTTAATGTTTAATAAAGTACTGATGCACAGATTAAAGATCAACATATGATGAATTAACTGAATCATTAGTTTGTTGGATATACGTTTGTTTCCTTAAGCACAATTGTGTGTACACGTGGGTTACCCACATGGAAGTAGCGTATACAAATTTGAGTATGAAAAGAAAAAGATTATTGACTTGACTAATATTGATTCACCCCCCCTCTTAGTATTATTTCCAGCAATATATGGGTCAGGGTGATAGGGTGTGGGGCGGGTCCACCGCCGGTGGCCAGCCCACCCCGATATACATGGAATATATATATATCTATATATCTATATATATATATATATATATATATATATATATATATATATATATATATATATATATATATATATATATGCGGAGGGTTCGGCGGGGGTTATGGTCGTCGATCCCGAATATATTATTGTCCCAGTTTGGTTGTTTAAAGGGTTCGGCAGGGGTTATAGCCGCCGATCTCAAAACCATATAATTCGACTTTGATTGCGATTTGGCCGGCAAGGAGTTATCGCCCGTAGACCTTAAAATTAATATGTTATTTAATATGGTAGGGGCAATTAGGCCGATGGGGAGTTATGGCCCGTTGGCCTTATAATGATAATAATTTGTCATGAAATTTTTGGGGTGGCGAGGGTGGTGGTCTGCTACCTCATAACAAATTATATTTGATTTTTATAAGGAAGGGGCATTCTGAAAATTCTAGAAAATAAGGGTCATTGGACAAATTAACGAGGCAACAATTTGGACTGATTTCGAGAGCTAGGTTTATGCCTCAGGGTCAGTCAAATTGTAGGACACTTAAACTTGGCCCACAGCCCAACTTTGACCAAACTTTGACTGGCCCATTCTCCCTCATACGAGCTCGGTTTGACGAACCGTTCACACCTCCATGATCAGGATGATGAGATCTATGCTCTGGTCCTGGTTTGAAGTCATTCTGAGCACTTTGATTTTTGAGCCCTCTTTGTCCTGTGTGTCTCTCTGGAGCCACCTGGATCAATCCTCCCCACTGAGGAGCTTTTGGTCCTCCAAAAGCATGAAAAATAATCTGCAACTTTCTTTGTACCCTGTCTACATCACAAGCGTCCTTAAAAGGTCTCGCTTCCATCTCCTTCACCTTTGTCCTTCAGAGCCTTAAGCGAGGAACCGACACCTGCTACCTCTACAACCTGTAGTACATTGTTTTGCAAATTACATGCTTGAATGACATGACCAACTAAAGACCCAAACGTCCCACACTTGCCATGATTTTATAACACATACTGGATGGTCAAGTTTACAATAAGATGGACACAATACCCCAGCTATGACAACAAGGCCAACCTATCATGGTTGCTTCAAAAAGTGATGGAAAACACATCATCATTGCAACACATGATTTACATACCTAGGGCCCAACATTATTGTTTCGACAAGTGATGGAAACATAACATCAATTTCAAAGTGTAAAATATGACTCACAACATGACCAAACATCATTTTTGCTGACCAAGTGATGGAAACACATCATCACATTTACATTTTAAAATTCAACAAGTGATTTACAAAAGAATGACCATGAAACGACAACATGTCTAGAAACCATTTTTCACTTATCACGGTGAATGGGTCGCCTCCTTATGGCGATTTTGCTTGTCGAACAACTGCTCTTCATGGTTCACGCACTGACACTTTGTCTTTAAGGCGCTGCTCTGGATGGAGCCTCCAACAAGTGGCTCTTTGATGGCCATTTCTATCGCAATGACTGCAGTAGGTTTTCTTCCTCCATATCTGCTTAACCTGTTTCTTTTCATGCTGTTGAGAGGGTCTTTCACGCCTCATCCTTTTGAGTGCTGCCATTCTTTTCCAACACTTAGAAAATGTATGGTTATGGAATCCACAAAAGGTGCATGTTTTCCGATGCCATGTTTTACGTTCATTATTAACAACATGATCATAATCGAAATGAACATTTGAAGATCGAAAGTGGTTATACCTTCCTTTATCGTCTCTGATGTCAGTATGGTGATGAGAGCTTGCCTTAGCTCTCTCCCTGCAATGGGCACTGCCGTGGGATGATGGGGATGTTTTTCCATCATTCTCTTTCCTCGATGATGTCTCAGACAAATCTGACACCTTCGAGCACTATCCTTTAGTGTATCTTGAGCCTGCAAATTGATGTTCATGCACAACCTCTAGAGGTTGAGTTATGCCTTGGTTATTAGTACCAAGTTCTTCTTCCTCCTCATGCCTCATCCTTGTAAGGAGCCTCATGTTTGTCCCTGTAGTTGGGATCTCCAAATCTCCAATAGACATCATACTATGTGAGGGCGAAATCGAAAGGAAATCAACATATTTTACCTCCTCTTTCGACTTGGAAAGAACTGATGATGGCTTCTCACCATCCATTGTTGGTGTTTTGCTAACTGTCGTGGCGCATTCCCCAACTTCCTTTCTGACATACCCAAGTCCTACCTAATGGGGTAATTCCTCCACTTTGATGGGATTGGCAATGCCTTGGTCATTAACGCCCAAGCCTTTTCCTTCATACCCCATTTTCTTTAACAATTTGGAGCCAATTCCTGTGGTGTGATTTTAAAACACAGCGAAATCATCATTAGGAAACATACATGAATATGGAGAACTAATTTTTACTTCACATGGGTCACACTACAGCTTTTCCAAGGCCTCGTCCTTTGCTTGCAGCTATCATAGAAAACTTTGTTTTTCCTCTTTCTCTTCATGTAGGCGCATCTTCAATTCATCATTCTCCTTTTGAAGATTATGTTTGTTTTGCTTCAGTTCTTCCATGGCCTCTTCTATGCCTTGCAACTAAAGTTGCAATTACTCCTTTTCCTCTGTCTCTTTCTGTAGAGTTTCATACACGATCTCCACTCTTTTGGAAATGTTGACCATGGTCTCATACATCGCTCTTTCATCCTTTGTCGCTACACATTCCATTGTTCACGCTGCAATTCACATCAACGCAAAGACCGCTCTGATACCACTTGATCCAAGTCTGGGTGTGACGAACGACCCTTCCAAGACCTTTTACTTTCGTGATGTGTTAAATTTCATTTTAAAAGAACATTAATGAATACATCTGCATGCGGAAAAGAAGAGGAACATAACAATCATCAGTACATGAAATAACAAGACGTTGATAATGGAGTTCGTCCAGGAGGGACTACGTCTCCGACCCCGGTGTCAAGATGGTGTAGGCTGTTGCATTAAGTGTTGTCAATAAAGGTGATGTACACAAGAGATGATGTCGCGATCATACAAGGAAAAATTCCCTCACGCAAGAGTGGCTCTAAGAGATATTCCACTACTGGAATTCTCAATCAAAAGACTCCTATCAGTATGACACAAAAAAATGCATGATGAACATCCCGCCAACATGGCACAAAAGGGATCTCAATGCAAAACACATACATGACGACAACAAGAGTATCCCAGCAACTGTTATGAAACCAGCTCAAGAAAAGATAGAAAAGATAGATCAACGCCTTAGAATTCAGCCTCTTCGAGGGGGCAACCTCCTTTACATTACATAAATGAACAATTCTTAGATGATTCAAATGACAAAACCTCCTTTCTATATATAGGAGTCTAAGGAGTCACAATATAATCCAGCCGACCTAACAATAATAATATAAAGCCACAAAAATAACAATAGAGGGATTCTATGGGCACATTAATAACAATAAGGGGGCAATGGGGGCACAACAATATAAATAAGGGGTATAAGTACAATAGTAATGGGGTAATCACTAGTATTATAGGGACCCAACATGCCCCTCTCCTTCAAAAAAGTGTTGTCCTCAACGCTTGAGTAGTTATGGATACTTCTGCATAAAATTCTCATCCTCCCATGTGGAATCTTCAGCGGATAAGTTCTTCCACTTGATAAGGTACTCTGAAATTGATCGATTTCGTAGCTGTCGAGTTCTTGTTTCTATAACTGCTTCCGGTTCCAATATAATTTTTCCTTCCTCGTCAAATTCTGGAAATATTGTTTGAACTGGGAGCTTGTCGCCTATAACCTTCTTTAAGCATGAAACATGGAAAACTGGGTGCAATTGAGAAGCTGCAGGAAGCTCCAATTTGTATGCCATAGTACCAATCTTTTGCAACACCTTGTACGGACCATAATACTTTGGTGATAATTTGTTATCCTTCTTAGCTTGCTTGAGGGACATTTGCTTATATGGTTGTAGCCGTAGGAATACCCAATCACCTACATCAAAACTTCTTTCACTGCTATGTTGATCTGCCTGTTGTTTCATTCTATTATGTGCCAACACGAGGTTATCCTTTAAGAGTTGGAGGACTTGTTGTTGATGTTCGATGTGATGTTCCACTGCCTGAACCTTAGAATTTTCTCTTAAATATGATGTGATGGATGGTGGTTGATACCCATAAAGTGCCATAAATGGGGTCATTTTTGTTGTTGTATGAAAGGAAGTGTTATACCACCATTCAGCCAGAGGCAACCATTTGACCCATTGTGTCTGTTTATCACATACAAAGCAACGAAGATATCCTTCCAAACATTTGTTTACTATCTCAGTTTGCCCATCAGATTGAGGATGATAAGATGAGCTATGAGCTAACTGAGTACCAAGACAAGAAAATAATTCTGTCCAAAAATTTCCATTGAAAATGGGATCTCTATCACTTACAATAATCTTTGGGTTTCCATGTAGCTTTTGAATTGTTTCCATAAATGCAGTAGAAACTGTATTGGCTTTAAATGGATGTGATAATGCACAAAAGTGTGCATACTTGGTAAGTCTGTCAACTACCACCATGATGACACTCTTTCCCTCATACTTGGGTAAACCTGTGATAAAATCCATTGATACCTCCTCCCAACGTTGGCTTGGAATGGATAAAGGTTGTAATAGACCCGGTGTCTTAATTGTTTCAACTTTATTTTGTTGGCAAACCAAACATTCTGCCACAAACTTTTGAATATCTGATTTAAGGCCATCCCAAAAAAATTCCTTCTTAACCCTGTGGTAAGTTTTTAAAAATCCTGAGTGCCCTCCTAAGGGAGAAGTGTGCAATTCCATAAGAATCTTTTGTTTTAGCTGGGAATTCTTACAGAGGTATAAGCGATCTTTGTACCATAACAAATCATTTTTCCAGCTAAATGTATCAGACGTACTGGAATCTTGTTGTAGCTTTCGAATAAGTGCCCACACTTCTTCGTCATTCTTCCATTCCTCCCTTGCTTCATTTATCCAATCTGGTTGGATGATAGAAATAGCGCACAACAATGCTTCCACATCCTCATCCTTTCTTGAGAGTGCATCTGCCACCACATTTTGCTTCCCTTTTTTGTAGATGATTTCAAAGTCATAACCCAACATCTTTGTGACCCACTTTTGTTGCTCTTCAGAGGATAATCTTTGTTCTAAAAAGTATTTAAGGCTATCATGATCCATTTTTACCTTGAAGTGTCTTCCCATTAGGTAGGGTCGCCATTTCTTAAGTGCATGGATTATTGCCAACATTTCCTTCTCATAAATAGCTTTTCTTAAAAACTTTCCCTTGATTGGACGACTTTCAAAAGCAATGGGTCTTTCATCTTGCATTAGAACAGCACCAATTCCATTTCTTGAAGCATCACATTCCACAATAAAGGTTTTTGTGAAGTCCGGTGTAGCTAAGACCGGTGCTTGGCACATTGCCTCTTTAAGATGTTCAAAGGCCTTTGTTGCTTCCGGAGTCCATGAAAATGCATCTTTCTTCAATAATGTCGTTAGAGGTGCTGCTATTCTCCCATAATTCTTAACAAACTTGCGATAATACCCTGTCAACCCAAGAAATCCGCGCAGATGCTTTATGGATGTGGGGATTTTCCATTCCTTAATGGCTTTAATTTTGCTAGGGTCTACCTTAACTCCTTCATGAGATACAATATGACCCAAATATTCCACCTCCTGGACTCCAAAGAAACATTTGGATCTTTTTGCATATAATTGTTTCTCCTCCAATAGTTGTAGCACCCTGTCAACATGTTCAACATGATCCTTCCAAGACTTGCTGTAGATAAGTATATCATCAAAAAATACTAACACAAATTTTCTAAGGAATGGTTTGAAAATTGAATTCATCAAACCTTGAAATGTTGAAGGTGCATTGGTAAGGCCAAAAGGCATGACCAAAAATTCATAATGACCCTCATGAGTTCTAAATGTCGTTTTCGGAATGTCTTCAATCTTCATTCTGATTTGATGATATCCTGAACGAAGATCCAACTTGGTGAAGTAAATTGATCCATGCAATTCATCCAGTAATTCATCAATGACAGGAATGGGGAACTTATCTTTAATAGTGAGCTTGTTGAGCTCCCTATAATCTGGACACATGCGCCATGATCCATCCTTCTTGTGCACCAATACTACTGGAGCAGAGAAAGAACTTTGACTTGGTTGAATTATACCAGCCTCTAGCATTTCTGCAACCATACGTTCAATTTCACTTTTTTGGACATAGGGATATCTGTACGGCCTGATGTTTGGAGGAACACTTCCTGGAATCAGATGAATAGCATGATCATGATCATGCATAGGTGGGAGACCTTTGGGAGTCTCAAATACCTTGGAATGATTGTCCAGGACTTTTTGGAGATCTGGAGAAATAGATGATTCTAATGTGGAAACATCTAGCGAACATAATTGTGCAATTACACCCCTTTGCTCCTTTTTTAGAAGCTTTGTCATACCATTAGAGCTGATTATCTTTCCTGGTTTCCCTGCAATACCCCTTAATTCAACTTCCTTTCCTTCCGTAGAAAATTTGATGAAAAGTTCTTGAAAATTAAAAGCTATTGTACCCAAGGATTGTAGCCATTGGACTCCTAGTACAACATCAGCACCTCCCATTGGAATGGAAAGCATTGGGCTAGTCAATACATATTCTCCCATGGATAGCTTGATATTATGGCACTTTCCAGAGCAATTTATTGTTCCTCCATTTGCAATCATCACTTGACACTCTGGTGCTGGATATAGGAAGCAATTCAATTCTTTTGCTACCCTACAATGAATAAAATTGTGGGTGCTTCCTGAATCAATCAACACTATTACCTTTTTCTTCTTGATTTGTCCTTCTATCTTGATGGTTTGAGGAGTGGTAATTCCCGCCAATGCATTACAAGATATGGTTGGATTTATTTGTTCTTCATCTAGGCTTTGTTCCTGGAGCATATCCTCTTCTTTTGACCTTTCTTGCTCCTTTTCTTCTTCCTCTTCACAATCTATGTAGAATAATTTCTTCTCAGCACACTTATGACCTTTAGTGTATTTGCTATCACAATTATAACAAAGCCCTTTTGCTCTTTTTTCTTCCAATTGTTGTGGTGTCAACCTTATAGGTTGTGGAAGACTAGGGGCAACAACACTTCCGTCTTTATAGTTGTGAGTGGTATGCTTCCTGGTTGCCATAATTTTGCTTTCCATTTTTCTTGCTAACCTGAATGCCTTCTCTAATGAATCAGGTTCCCAAAGGTGAACATCATGTTGGATATTATCCTTTAAAGACCCTATGAACACATCAATCCTATGCTCCTCTGGAATATCTTTTACCCTTATGTTCAATTTTTGGAACTCCTCAATGTGCTCCATTATTGAACCCTTTTGTTTGAGACTTATCAATTGGCTAAAAAAAGTGTTGCTTTTTGTATCCTCATAATGTGCTATCAATTCTTCCGTAAAAATTGCCCAAGTGATAAATTGTTTACGAGAGCAAAGCCATTGATACCATACAAACTGATTTGGTTCCAAATATAAAGTTGCCATACGTACCTTTTGTGTGTTTTGCACATTATTGAGATCGAAGAACTGCTCCATCTGTAATATCCATGTGGCGGGATCCTTGCCATCAAACTTCCTCATATCGATTTTTGGAATATGGTGGGTCTTCGATCCAACATTAGAGTCTATGGAATCATGATTAACATTTCTTTTGTTCACATCATGAGTTTCCTTTACAACCTTTTCACAATTAGTAAGTATTTCTTGTAGAAAATTTGTCAAATCTGTCTTCAAATCTGCCATGTCTGTCTTCAAATCTGTCCTCAAATCTATCTTCAAATCATCCATCTTAGCTTCCATGCCCTTTATCTTAGATTCCACGCCATTTATCTTAGCGTCTGTTAGCTTTTGTGAGCGTGACATTTGTTGCACTTGTTCTTGTAATTTTGATATATCATGTAGCATTTCTTCCTCTTCTTCATGAGTCATGCTAGAGCTTTCAGGTTCCTTACTAGGTGTTTGCATTTTCTTTCCTCGGGGCATCAGTTACAGATAATAATGCTTTACTATGCCCTTTGAATTCCTTCAAACCAAGCTTATGCAAAAATTTAAAAAAAAAAACTACACACCTTTTTTTACTTTGTAGAAGCCTGATATTGAAACTGATGTATCTCTGTAATTTTGAATCATCCAGTTCTGAAATTGTGACCTGTAGTAGCCTTCTGTGTCCTCTTTCCAATTCCACTAGTCTGATCCAAATTGGATTCTCCAAGAAAGAGTTATGCACAATCTCCCGCAGTGACCTGATTATAGACTAGTTCAGTAGAGTGAACTTGTATGAAGTGCCACGTGTCACTGTTTCAACCTTTGACTCTGAAAAATATATAAAATAAAACTACAGTCTGTCCTCTTTCTGTACCTTCTTACGAAATTTCAATCCGATGCTCAGAAAGAAAGTTATGACGATTTTCCCCAAGTCACCTGTTTTGAATGTAATTCAGGAGTCTGCAAAAAGACCAACTTCCTCAAATCATATCTCCGAAAATATTGTGCGAAATGCTCTGAAATTCGTACCCAAGGTTCAGCGCGATTTATTCTCAAATGGGTTTTTTTTCGACTTCTGAAACGTCACAGAAAAAAAGTTATAGTGAAAATGCCACGATGACCTGTTTGGAGCAGCGAAACCCTAGAATCCAAAGCTCTGATACCAAATGTTATGAAACCAGCTCAAGAAAAGATAGATCAACGCTTTAGAATTCAGCCTCTTCGAGGGGGAAACCTCCTTTACATTACATAAATGAACAATTCTTAGATGATTCAAATGACAAAACCTCCTTTCTATATATAGGAGTCTAAGGAGTCACAATATAATCCAGCCGACCTAACAATAATAATATAAAGCCACAAAAATAACAATAGAGGGATTCTATGGGCACATTAATAACAATAAGGGGGAAATGGGGGCACAACAATATAAATAAGGGGTATAACTACAATAGTAATGGGGTAATCACTAGTATTATAGGGACCCAACAGCAACATACAGCAAGGGATCTGAAATCATAACATGATGAGTTATGACAACAAGTACATCACATAAAAGATTCTGCATCAAATCAAGAAAGGAATCATGACAACATGTAATAAACAAGATAATGCATCAACATCAATCAAGGATCTGTGTAGCGAAATGCATAAAGAAGAAGTACATGAACACATCATATACCTCACAACCAAGGGCCATCTGAAGAAGTGGATGTCAAACTACTGAAGCTGCTCGTACCATCAATCTCACGGCATCAATCTCATGAAAATGGTTGCTCGCACATGAATGTGGAAATCTGCACTAGCACTTAGAAAAGTGACTAGAAGAAGAAATGAGAGAATAAGAAATCTGAAGACACCATAAGATTTTTGGTATCGAGCAGTGCTGAATCGACTGTCCAAAATCCAAATTTTGAGAAGTTGAGAATTCTGGGCTCAAGGAATCTTTTCGATTCCCCCAGGTTCCTCAAGGATTTTGCTCCACTGATGGACTGGAAATCTGCAATTCAGATGGTGAATCTGATCTCGCCATTGTGATCCCTGCAGAAAACCATGAAAAACAAGTATAAACTTGACTATATTCTGAAATGCCAAAATTTTACCTCCTTGGGAAAATTTCATGGCTCATGGTTTCGCTCCCTGTCTTTTCTGAAATCATGGTTCCACGTGCATTCTGGAAATGACCGAAAAATGAAAAACCCTAATGAAGAAATGGACAGCACCATTGCACTCGTGGCAACAATAGGTGTAGAATCCATATAGAATTTGTCAATTTCTGACAAAGTGAAAATTTTGCCCTCTTGCAAAATTCATGGTCTTGCATTAAAATATTAATTAACTACCTAGAAATTTGTGCCCACCTGCAGCCTCCTCGAACGTCATGCCTACAGTCTCTCCCTTGTCTCGAACTACGTGTACTGGAAAAAATGATTGTTTAAATTAATTTCCTCGAGGGATTAACCAATGTGATTCAGTTGGCGCATTAGTTAAACATATGAATTGGTTGAGGAGGGGTCGGGGATCAAATTCCGCCCCTCTCATTTTAGTTTCATTATAACCAAAATGTATTTGAAATGGGGGTCAAGTCTGCATTGGGCGGCCCGCCCCTTAAACCCCACACTAACAACATTATCAATGTATTAAATATCGGCGATCGACGCTTAATATGGTCGTTGGCACATTTTATTGGCATGATTTGAGGGGTTTAGCTGATATATATGAGCGGTGCATATATCGGCATCCAGAGTCAGTGATTGGTGATTACAATCGGTAATATATATGGGTCAAGGTGATAGGGTGTGGGTTGGGTCCACCGCCAGTGGCCCACCCACCCCGATATTCATGGAATATATATATGCGGAGGGTTCAGCGGGGGTTATGGCCGCCGATCCCGAATATATTATTGTTGCGATTTGGTTGTTTAAAGGGTTCAGCGAGGGTTATGGCCGCCGATCCTGAAACCATATATTTCGACTTTGATTGTGATTTGTTCGGCGGGGAGTTATGGCCCGTCGGCCTTAAAATTAATATGTTGTTTAATATGGTAGGGGCGATTAGGTCGGCGGGGAGTTATGGCCCGTCGGCCTTATAATAATAATAATTTGTTATGAAATTTTTGGGGTGGCGGGGGTGGTGGCCTGCCACCTCATAACAAATTATATTTGATTTTTATAAGGAAGGGGCATTCTGAAACTTCTAGAAAATAAGGGTCATTGGGCAAATTAACGAGGCAAAAATTTCGACCGATTTCGGGAGCTAGGTTTATGCCTTGGGGTCGGTCAAATTGTAGGACACTTAAACCTGGCCCATAGCCCAATTTTGACCAAACTTTGACTGGCCCATTCTCCCTCATACGAACTCGGTTTGATGAACCGTTTGCACCTCCACAATTAGGATGACGAGATCTATGCTATGGTCCTGGTTCAAAGTCATTCTGAGCACTTTTATTTTTGAGCCCTCTTTGTCTTGTGTGTCTCTCTGGAGCCACTTGGATCAGTCATCAAGTATTCTAAGTGTGATATCACAGTCGAAGTCTTATCATTGTTCACATCAGTCTAATCGATCTTACACTTATCCATTTCTGAGAAGTCTTCCTGTGTTAAGCCCCTATAATACTAGTGTATTCCCTTATTATTATTTTCATTCAAGCCCCTTATTGTTATTGGTGTGCCCATGTTGTCCCCATATTGTTATTATTGTGCCTCATAAAAGCCCACTATTGTTATTGTTGCGTCCTTACATTATTATTGTTTTGTTGGCTTTGACTATACTGTGACCCCTTAGACTCCTATATATAGAAAGGAGGTCTTGTCATTTGTACCATCCAAGAATTGTTCATTTTCTTAATGTAAAGGAGGTTTCCTCCTCGAAGAGGCTGATTTGAAGTCATTGCTATATCTTTTCTTCTATTTTGTGAACTCGTTGCATAACAATTGGTATCAGAGCTTTGGATTCTAGGGTTTCATTGCTTCAAACTAGTCATTGTGGCATTTTCACTATAACTTTTTTCTACGACATTTTAAAAGCTAAAATTACAACCCATTTGAGCTGAAATCTTGAGGAACCTCGGTACAAATTTCAGATCTTGTCTCGCTATATTTTCAAAAACATGATCCAAGGAATTTAGGATTTTTGCAGGCTCCCAAATTATATCTCAAACAGGTGACCTGAGGAAAAATCATCATAGCTTTCTCTCTGAGCATCAAATTGAAATTTCATAAAAAGGTGAAGAAAGAGGATGGATTGTAGTTTTTGGTGTATCAGTTTTAGGTCTGAAGGTTGAAACAATGACAAATGGCACTGTGTGCAAGTTCACTCTACTAAACCAGTCTATAATCAGATCATCATGGGAGATTTGGAATAACTCTTTCTTGGAGAATCCAATCTTAACTAGACTTGTGGGGTTGGAATGAGGACTCAGCGGGTACCACAGAAGGAAATTCCAGACCTTAGAGATCCACAATCACAAAGATACAACCAATTCAATATCGATCTCCTACAAAGCCAAAAAAGGTGTGTAGTCTTTTTAAAATTTTTCATAAGTTTATTTTGAAAAATTAGATTGAAGGAATTTAAAGGACATAGTGAAGCATAATTATCATTAATTGACGCCCCGAAGAAATAAAATGGGAACACCTAGTAAGAAACCTGAAAAGTCTAGCATGACTCATGAAGAAGAGGAAGAAATGAAACATGATATATAATCAAAATTACGAGACCAAGTGCAAAAAATTTCACTCTCACAAAAAGTAACAGAAGCTAAGAGGGATGGTTTAAAGAAAGGCATGGAAGCTAATATGGATGGTTTAAAGAATGGTGTGGAAGCTAATATGAATAGTCTGGAAGATAAAATGGATGGCATTGAAGCTAAGATGGATGGTATAGAAGCAAAACTTAAAGGCAACATGGAAGATTTGAAGATAGATTTGACAAAGTTGCTACAAGAAATGCTTACTAATGGTGAAAGGGTAGTAAAGGAAACTCATGATGAGAACAAAATAAATGTTAATCATGATTTCATAGACTCTAATGTTGGATTGAAGACCCACCATGTTCCAAAGATTAATATGAGGAAGTTTTATGGCAAGGATCCTGTAACATAGATACTACAAATGGAGCAATATTTCGATCTCCATAATGTGCAAAACACACAAAAGGTACACATTGCAACATTATATTTGGAACCTAATCAATTTGTATGGTATCGATGGATTTGCTCTCGTAAACAAATTGTCACTTGGGCAATTTTTACGGAAGAAATGATAGCACATTATAAGGATACAAAAAGCAACACCTTTTTTAGCCAATTGATAAATATCAAACAAAAAGGTTCGATGGTGGAGCACATTGAGGACTTCCAAAAATTGAATAGAAGGGTAAAAGATATTCCATGAGAGCATAGGATTAATGTGTTCATAGGGACGTTAAAGGATAACATCTAACATGATGTTAGCATTTGGGAACCTGATTCATTGGAGAAGGCATTCAGGTTGACACGAAAATTTGAAAGCAAAATTATGGCAACAAGGAAGCCTACCAACCACATCTATAAAGATGGAAGTGTTGTTTCCCCTAGCCTTCCACAACCTACAAGGTTGAGACCATAACAATTGGAAGAAAAAGGAGAAAAAGGTTTTTGTTATAGTTGTGATAGAAAATACACTAAAGGTCATAAGTGTGCTAAGAAGAAATTATTTTACATAGATTGTGAAGAGGAACAAGAAAAGGAACAAGAAACATCAAAATAAGAGGATACACACCAAGAACAAAGCCTAGAGAAAGAAGAAATGAATTCGACCATATATTGTAATGCATTGGTTGGAATAACCACTCCTCAAAATATGAAGATAGGACATATCAAGAACAAAAAGGTAATAGTGTTGGTTGATTCGGGTAGTACCCATAATTTTATTCATTGTAAGATAGTGAAGGAATTGAACTGTTTCATATATCCAGCACTAGAGTTTCAAGTAATGGTTGTAAATGGAAGAACCAAAAATTTCTCTAGAAAGTGCCATAATATCAAGCTATCCATGGGATAATATGTGTTGAATAGTCCAATTCTTTCCATTCCATTGGGTGGTGTTGATGTTGTACTAGGAGTCCAATGGCTACAAGCTTTGGGTACGATAGCCTTTAATTTTCAAGAACTTTTCTTGAAATTTTTTCAGAAGGAAAGGAAGTTGAATTAAGGGGTATCGCAGGGAAAATGGGAAATATAATCAACTCTAACGGCATGACAAATCTTCTAAAGAAAGAACAGCGTGGCATAATTTCACAATTATGTTCGCTAGAGGTTCCCACGTCAAAATCATCTATTTCTCCAAAAATTCTTGGAAAATCATTCCAAGGTATTTGAGACTCCCAAATGCCTCCCACCTATTCGTGATCATGATCATGCTATTAATTTGATTCCAGGAAGTTTTCCTCCAAACAACAAGTCTTACAGATATCCCTATGTCCAAAAGAGTGAAATTGAACGTATAGTTGCAGAAATGCTAGAGGATGGTATAATTCAACCTAGTCAAAGTTCTTTCTCTACTCCAGTAGTATTGGTGCACAAGAATGATGGATCATAGTGCATGTGTCCAAATTATAGGGAGCTAAACAAGCTCACTATTAAAGATAAATTTCCCATTCCTGTCATTGATGAATTATTGGATGAATTGCATGGAGAAATTTACTTCACCAAGTTGGACCTTCGTTCAGGATATCATCAAATCAGAATGAAGACTGAAGACATTCTGAAAACAACATTTAGAACTCATGATGGTCATTATGAATTTTTGGTCATGCCTTTTGGCCTTACCAATGCACCTTCTACATTTCAAAGTTTGATGAATTCCATTTTCAAACCATTCCTTAGAAAATTTGTGTTAGTATTTTTTGATGATATACTAATCTACAACAAGTCTTGGAAGGATCATGTTCAACATGTTGATAGAGTGCTCAAACTATTGGAGGAGAAACAATTATATGAAAAAACCTCCAAATGTTTCTTTGGAGTACAAGAGATGGAATATTTGGGTCATATTGTATCTCATGAAGGTGTTAAGGTAGACCCTAGCAAAATTAAATCCATTAAGGAATGGAAAATCCCCACATTGATAAAGCATCTGTGAGGATTTCTCGGGTTGGAAGGGTATTATTGAAGTTTGTTAATAATTATGGGAGAATAGCATAACCTCTAACAACATTACTAAAGAAATACGCATTTTCTTGGACTCCAGAAGCAACGAAAGCCTTTGAACATCTTAAAGAGGAAATGTGCCAAGATCTGATCTTAGCTACGCCAGACTTCACAAAAACCTTTAGTATGGAATGTGATGCCTCAAGAAATGGAATTGGTGTTGTTTTAGTGCAAGAAGAAAGACCCATTGTTTTCAAAAGTCGTCCAATCAAAGGAAAGTATTTACACAAAGCTATTTATGAGAAGGAAATGTTGGCAATACTACATGCACTTAAGAAATGGTGACCTTACCTAATGGAAAGACACTTCAAGGTAAAAGCATATCATGATAGTCTTAAATACTTCTTAGAACAAAGATTATCTTCAGAAGAGCAGCAAAAATGGGTCACAAAGATGTTGGGTTATGACTTTGAAATCATCTACAAAAAAGGAAAGCAAAATGTTGTTGCAGAGGCACTCTCAAGAAAGGATGAGGATGTGGAAGCATTTCTTTGTGCCATTTCTATTATCCAATCAGATTGGATAAACGAAGTAAGGGATGAATGGAAGAATGATGAAGAAGTGTGGATGTTCATTCAAAAGTTACAAAAAGATCCCAATACATCTGATACATTTAGGTGGAAAAAGGATTCATTATGGTACAAAGATTGCTTATACCTCTGTAAGAATTCCCAAATCAAACAAAATATTCTTATGGAATTTCACACCTCTCCATTAGGAGGGCACTCAGGATTTTTAAAAACTTACCACAGGGTTAAGAAGGATTTTTTTTTGGAAGGCCGTAAATCTGATATTCAAAAGTTTGCGATGGAATGTTTGGTTTTCCAACAAAATAAAGTTGAAACAATTAAGACCCCAGGTCTATTACAACCTTTATCCATTTCAAGTCAAGTTGGGAGGAGGTTTCAATGGATTTTATCACAGGTTTACCCAAGTCCGATGGAAAGAGTGTCATCATGGTGGTAGTTGATAGACTTACCAAGTATGCACACTTTTATGCATTATCTCATCTCTTTAAAGCTGGTACAGTTGCTAATGCATTTATGGAAACAATTCAAAAGCTACATGGAAACCCAAAGATTATTGTAAGCGACAGAGATCCAATTTTCACTAGAAATTTTTGGACATAATTAATTTCTTGTCTGGGTACTCAGTTAGCTCATAGCTCATCATATCATCCTCAATCCGATTGGAAAATTGAGATAGTGAACAAATGTTTGGAAGGATATATGTGTTGCTTTGTATCTGATAAACAGACACAATGGATCAAATGGTTGCCTCTGGGTGAATGGTGGTATAACACTTCCTTCCATACTGCAGCAAAAATGACCCCATTTATGGCACTTTATGGATATCATCCACCGTCCATCACACCATATTTAAGAGAAAATTATAAGGTTCAAGCAATGGAAGATCACATCAAGCATCAACATCAAGTTCTCCAACTCTTAAAGGATAACCTCACTTTGGCACAGAATAAAATGAAACAACAGGCAGATCATAATCACAGCGAAATAAGTTTTGATGTAGGTGACTCAGTGTTTCTACCGCTACAACCATACAAACAAATGTCCCTCAAGCAAGCTAAGAAGGATAATAAATTATCACCAAAGTATTATGGTTCATACAAGGTGTTGCAAAAGATTGGTACTATGGCATACAAATTGGAGCTTCCTACAATTTCTCGAGTGCACCCAGTTTTCCATGTTTCATGCTTAAAGAAGGTTATAGGTGACAAGCTCCAAGTTCAAGAAATATTTCCAGATTTTGACGAGGAAGGAAAAATCATATTCGAACCCAAAGCAGTGACAGAAACAAGAACTCGACAACTACAAAATCGATAAATTTCAGAGTATCTCATCAAGTGCATCAAGTGGAAGAACTTACCCGTTGAAGATTCCACATGGGAGGATGAGAATTTTATACAGAAGCATCTAGAACTACTCAAGCGTTGAGGACAAAACTTTTCTGAAGGAGAGGGGCATGTTAGGCCCATATAATACTAGCTTATTCCCTTATTATTATTGTCATTGTAACCCCTTATTGTTATTGTTGTGCCCATGTTGTCTCCATATTGTTATTATTATTCCCCATAGAAGCCAACTATTGTTATTTTTGTGCCCTTACATTATTATTGTTATGTCAGCTTTGACTATATTGTGACCCCTTAGACTACTATATATAGAAAGGAGATATTGTCATTTGTATGATCTAAGAATTGTTCATTTGTGTAATGTAAAAGAGGTTGCCCCCTCGAAGAGGTTGATTTGAAGTCGTTGCTCTATATTTTCTTCTATTTTGTAAGTTGGTTTCATAGCATCCCGACCAAAAAACATGGCTTCACCTGGCCTCCCTAAACTGCGCACTGTGCAGTTTCAATCCTCTAGTTGTGACCTTGCCCCTTTGCACTACGCAATGCATAGTTCTTGTCTCCCATGATTGTTGCACTGTGAAGTTTCTGGGCTCAAGCTCTAGCCCTGGCCTCCAAAATTGCACAATCCTTTCTCTCAGCCTAGACCTGACTGTGCAATCACAAGCCTCAAGCTCATTCCCTGAGCCTCTGAACTGCACAATTGTGCAACTTTCCAACCTCCCTTTTCTCCTGGAACTATGCAGTATGTTAGTGTCAGTACATGCATACTTCCATCAATGATCAAATCTACTCTTTGCATTTTCATTTTAGGTGTCTCATACTGAATTTTTTATCATTCCACTAGGTCATGCCAAAATGGTCCACTTATGGTTGTCTTCTTCTCAGAAAAATCAAATTTTCCCTCATGATGTACATTTGCTGACCCATCTCCATGTTGCATTCAGTTATCGATTTAGTTTTGTTAATTTAGAGTCAAGGCAGTTATGTTTCCATTAGGTCTTAGGGTTCATTTCCAAGGTCTTTCCATTAGGTCTTAGGGTCCATTTCCAAGGTCAAAAGCATAGTTTCAGTGTAAAAAAGGACAACAAAAGTAGGAAGAAGACCAATAAACAAATAGTGATTGGTAGCAAGTCATGGTTATTGTAAAAAGTTCTTATTTCGTTGATGTAATTTTCATCTCAAAAACATGTTTTTGAGATGAAAACAGATTATTTTAGTTTTTTTATATTTTTTTTATGTAATTCAAGTCATTTTATGTAATAATTGTTCCCATAAGCTTCCCAACCATTTCTCCTTGCTGCAAGAAATGAGCCATTGAATAAATCAGCTCAATCAAAGTATCATCCACCTAAAAAGAGACAAAGAAAGAGAAGCATCAGACAGAGATTTGAAAACAAAATAAAAGTTCCAAGCAAACATTATAAAGTGGGTTTTTTCTAAAGGAAAATCAAAATCATCCTCTACATAAAATTTCAAAAGCATTTTTCAAACTTCATTAGTTCTTTTTCACCCTAAGCTCTCCTTGGCAAAGAGGAGATTGAGTGAAGGTTGAAAAAATCAGAAGGGCACGTTTGTTGAGGCCACTACGCGTTGGGTGGAGTCGTTGCGCACCTATGCAGTGAGGGGTGCATTTGCCCATCCGAACCAGAGTAAAATTCAATGGCACTGCGCGCCTGTGCGATGAAGGGCGCGCTTGCTGAAGATGTTGTGCGCTGGCACTTGTTGTTGTGCGCTGGCACTTGCTATAGTGCGTTTGGACAGAGGATCCTGGCAAACCCTAGGAGTGCCAAAACACCACTTCCTTTGTTTGCTCAAGCCACAAAAGCTTCAACTACCTGCATACAACAACTAAGTGGCCTGATATCTCTTTTTCTCCATCAATTAAGAAAATTAGCACCCTAAATTTTGAAACCCTAGAAAATCTACCTTGCATGCTTCCAAAATCACCTATTTGATTAGAGTTACAATACTTCTTAGACTTTGTCACCTTCCAATCATCCTGACTGTATTTCACTCCACCTACTCACTGCTTCAATCATCTTGACATATATATTAGTCCCTCAAGTTTTCACCTATAAAGCATGGCAGAATACAGTAGTTCAGAAGAAGGGGAAAGACAACCCAAGAGGCCAACTAAGAAAGGAGGGAGAATTATTAGATTTGAAACCACTAATACAACATAACTTATGGCATCACCACTTGTAGTATCATTTTTCAGGAACATGGGTTGTTTTTAGTTTTGCCAAAGGGTTGAAACGGTGAATTTTCATCAGCAGTTAACCAAGCAGTTCAACCTCAATTTTCAAAACAACCAGATCACTTTAGCTGAGGTCACATTCACTATATCTCCTGCCATCATATCACAGGCCACTGGAATTCCAAATGCAGGAGAGAAATGGTTCAAGCAAAAAAATCTGCATCACAGCTTTTATAAGCCATATCTTAAAACAAGGTTCAAAAATGATAAGAAAAGAATATTCCCTTTCTCTTATCTTTTGGACAAGTATGTGCCATTGATGAAGATCATCATGAGGTATTTCACATGTGAGGGAAGGTTTTCCAGACTATACTCATACCATATCAGGCTTCTCATGCACTTTACCAGGGTAAGAATGCTCAGTTTGCCATATTACCTTTTCAGGAGTATTGACAAGATGACATACATTGCTCAGAAAAGGGATCCAGCTCATCAAATGCATAGTATTTTCCATCATTCTCTTATCAAAATGATAGTCCTCCATCACTTAGATCAACTAGGCATTACTTGGGAGACCTTCATAGCTAATGAAATATTCAATGAACCACCTACTCAGCCAACTCCCCACATTCCTCCATCATCCTCCACTCATCCATCTACTTCTTCTCATCCACCACAGCCTACTTATCACTCATCCTCAACAAGTTATTCTTCACCAGACACCTCCACACCATCTACATCACCATTTCATGTAGCCATTCATTCACCCAATATAGATGATGACAGTGATGAGGAACATGATGAGCATGATGACAGTGAGGGACATGATGTACACACTGAGCATGGTCAGAGTAGTATACCACAGAGGAATAGCTTGTGGCCATTTTCTTTCACCTATCAAAGGGGAAAGAGGCAAGTGTTTACCCCATGAAAAGTGGGAGGGACCTTGCCTTCATCATCAGCATTACAGGTTAAAGGAAAGGAGAAAATGGTAGAGGAAGCAGAGGTCAAACAACAGCATGAAGAACATGACATTGAAAAGGAGTTTCTCCTTGTGGACACTAGTGATGAGGAGGGAAACAAATCTTCTCAAGTTGCCTTGATAGCAAAGGATGCCAAAATCAGGGAGCTTGAGTTCAATTTACAAAGAGCCCAATAAGTTATCTCCTTTCATGAGCAAGAGAACAAGCAGCTAGAAGTTAAGCAGGAGTTGATGCAAATCAAGTACATCAAGGCAAAAAGGGAAGCTCAAAAAGCCAAATTTCAGCTCGATGAGGCTTATGGAGATTATGGAGAGCCGGATGATGAACAAGGACAAAGAAAAAGGCCAAGAACAAGAGGATTGAAAAAGGCTTTAGAGTTTTAAAGACAAAAAGACGTAGAATTGGAGGAGCAGCTCACTCTAGATGAGCAATTGGTCAAGGACATAGCTAAAAACAAAGAATCTTGGCTTGAGAAAGTGAACACACACTTGAAGACCCTCTTGGACAAAGCAAACAGAGATGTTGAGTTACAAAGGAAGATGGCCAAGTATTATGCAAGGAGAAATCGAGTGGCAAGAAGCAAGCTCAAAAGAGCTCATGAGAAAATTGACAAATTGACCAAGCAAGAGGAGAGGAGGAGACTTGACATGATTTTTGAGGCATCCCTACATGCCTCTAATCTTTGATCAGTCATAAAAACACATTTTGGGCTTGATGGACCATTTTTGAGTTCCAAGGAAGTTGATGTGTTTTTCAGTCAATTTTTTGCACAGTCATGAAAGGAAAACGCGCAGCGCGACATCCAATGAGGAAATCGTCAGCATTTTTGGATTCACAGTGATGAGTACATACACCTTGTGCATTTGTTAAGGTTTTTTAGCAGAACTGGTTGACCAAAAGGGCCAAAACCTCAAAAAATGACCTTTCTGCCCTCTTTTTGGCTTGGGCGTTTCACGCTGAGCAGTGTTGGGAGAATTATGTTTTGAAAAGGCAAATGAACTCCAAATGCAAAAATTCAAGATGTTCTGGAAAGTAGATAGGCAAAGATTTCCAACAAGCTATTGTGGGCCCAATTTGAACATTGGGAAGGCCTCCAAAAGTGCATCTGAATTTGAAGGGCGTGCCTGGCATTGGTTTTGCACGCCTAGCATTGGTGTTGCACGTTTGACAGTTTGTCCAGATTTTCACTATTTCGTCCCAGTTTTCACTTTCACATTGGCAAATCATGATTTTATCCTTGTAATTAATCAGTTGAATGTAATTATGATGCTTCTAGAGCTTACTAGGGTAGATTCATTAGGTAAAACAAATTTTTGAAGTGTAATGTATCAGTTTGTTTGAATTAGGGATGAGTCACTTTGACCACCCTGTTTTCTTATTAGTAGTTCAGATTTTGTTGGAAATAGCTCCTTCTCTCATGGATTCGACCCCTTAAGCTTAGGAGGAGTTGTTTGGGGTCTATATGATGTTTTTCCTCAGTCGTTGTAATGGTTGGACTCAATTGGATGCTTATGCTTTGATAGACATCATTTTGTACTAGTTACGACAGGAGATTAATGAAAAGTTGCAATTATTTCTTTGGGATCCATGTGATATGATGCTCAGTTTAGTTTCCTCTATTGTGATCATATATTAAAATGTTTTTTGTATTTCATCAATCATTTCATTGATTTTAAATGGATGTTTTCAAGTTGATAGGTAGAACCCATAATTTTTATGCTCTGTTTTAGGAAAATATGCATAGTCTATGTTTTCTTCAGTTTAGGAGGAATCCATGTTGCTTACATGCCCTTTCTAGCTCCTCACCTATCTTGAATCACCTCACCCATCAAACCCTAGAGTGTTGAGCCTTATGCCTACCTTGCCCCATCGAACACCCTGCAATTTTGACCTAATTTCTTTGCCCTAACTGTTTGGCTCCTCCTAATCAAGCAAAACCCCTCAAAATCAAATCAAACCTTGTGCTACTATACCTAGCCTAATATCAGTTTCTAGATCTAGTCAATTTGGCTGAGATCCTTACGGAGAGAGCCCTCTCCTGGCCTAGTAGGGCTAGCTACTTGGCTAAGTGTGGTTTGTGGTTACCCTGGCATTGCCTTCCTTCAGCCTGAGGTTCAATCCAGGTGCTAACATAGTGGCAACCATACTGGGGAAACAAAAGATCAGAAATTAATCACCCCAGTAAGATGTTTTATTTGAATTCTTAAGCTTATGGATGATGAGTTTTAGAATTTAATCATAGGCTAAATTGGAAAATTGTAAAGCAATATCTTAATTTTCAAAATTAGACATACTGGCTTCCTGAAAGTACACCAAATCCAATCCAGATCTGAATCCTCCAACCATTGTCAGTGATCCTCATAAAATTGGGCGAAAATCTAAGAAAGTTGCAGAGAAATCTAGTTTAGCTAGAGAACAATCAAGTGAGGATTTCATTCCTCGAGTTAATTCACTCCTGGGAAGGTTAGACACTTTGCAAGACATTGAGTTTGATATTAATTTTGAGCAGCATTTATTTCGCAATAAGTATTTAAGTTGGATTGATCAGACAGTTTTTGATTCCTCTATATCTCCTTATAACCCCGTTGAAGACTTGTTTTCACACAATAAATCAGGGTCACAGCTTATTCACACTCTTGATCATTTGCAGAACCTCTCTTCAAACTTAAACACTTGGGTGCAAAACAAGATTCATAAGCCATCTTTCGATTTTTGAAATACTTCCATTGCATCTACTACCACTCAAACTATCTCTCATCCTCCGCCTTCTTCTTCACAGATTGTTCACACCACTCAAGCTATCGTTAATCCCCCTTTGATTATACCAAATATCCCAATCCTTGTTTTAAATCCACCACCTTCCCCACCTCCAGTTATGGCTACCCGATATGCACCCCTTGTTTTTCCTCAAAATCTTGGTGTTATTGGCATTATGATGCATGTGTTGTACTTGATGGCAACCTACTTGTAGTAGAACAACTCACTTGTATATGGTAACTAGATGAATCTATAGGAGAGATATCAGATGTGACATAATGCATGGCAATTGCGTTTACAGATGTGACAAAATGCATGGCATTTCAAAGGAATCATTTTAGAAGTAATATGGAAAATTAGAGTGTAACAAGTCTATCCAGAGGTAACAGGGCATTGGTACAGAGTAACAGGAAGATGGAACTAAGGTATTTTTATCATAATAAAGAAGGTGAAGGAAAAGGTTGATGAAAAGCAGTTTAAGAAGTATATGTAGGTCCTCTTAGTCAAAACAACGTATACACGTTGGTCCACGAAACAAAAAGAGCACATACGTATACACACACTCCCACGGGAAGAAAAGCGCGTACATGATTGGAAAGTCAAGGTTTTGGTCCATGGTATTGACCCTAGGTATTTGGTCCAAGATATTGGTCCTAAGTGGTTTTGGTCCAAGGTATTGACAAAGGATCTAATTATATAAGGAGGATAAGATCAAGGGCTAAATGTACAAGTAATGAATATCTTATGAAGTATTACATCAAAAGAAAATATGCATGTTATGGGTTTTTGGTGCTTTGCTTGATCTGAACTAAGTATGCACCTGAGTGTTTGATGATGGATGAAATCTAATGATGGATCAGGATCATAATGACTTATCATTATGAGATCTGATAATGGATAGGCTAGATCTGATTGCTAATGCACGTTTTATCCTTTATAAGTGATGATCTGGGTATGTCTGAAGTCTGGAATTGCAGTGAAGTTATAAGTAAGTATTTGCAGATCTATACATTGGTTCTCTTTGATGAAGTTACGTATACACACTGGTTCGGCTCTTCCAAGTAGCGTATGCAAAAGAAAAGCTTGATGTTCAAGGATGACTGATCTATCAAATCAGTGTTGTTGTTTTATTGTTGTTTGTCAATGATGTCTTCTTAGATCTTAAAGTAGAACTGAATGAATAAGGAAATTGAGTCTGATTGATTGATTGATTGATAAAGAAGGGTGATCCTTGTTGCTATCTATTTAGAACTCTGTAATATGATAGTAGATCTTTAGAATGTCACTGATTGGTACAGTTTGTGGTTTAGAGGTTTTATGATTCAGTATCTTTAGAACTATACGCAGGTTGGGCAAATGGAAGTAGCGTATACACACAGGTTTTCCTCATTGAAGGAGCATACACATTCTGACACATGCCTTTTGAGGTTACAGTTAGTTCTGGTTGTTGATGCAGTGTTCTGGGTTCATATCTGTGTACTAGTTACAGTAATCTGTCTATTCCAGTTGATTGGTTGAATTTGATTAAGTTTGAATGAATGGTTGATTCAGTTGTGTCATAGGTTCAATGATTGTTTGATTCAGAGGTTCAGAGGTTTCAGTGATTGATTGTTTCAGTTATATCAGAGATTGATGATTGGGTTTCAGTGATTGGTTGATGCAGATGTATTTGATGGTTGTATTGCAGTGGTGATTGATTTTGAGCTTCAATGTTACTAATAGGTCCAGTGTGAAAATTAGATGAGTCGTGGCCTTTATATTGTAGTATTGTGTACCAGGAGCATCCAGTCTGAACATTCATGAAACGTGGTCCCTGGAGGATACTGAGGGTTGGAGCCTTCAATGAGGAAGTTGAAGCTTCCTACCAGTCGTGGCTGGTGATTTGATCAGGGGGTTGGACCTCCCTTCTAGTAGCAGTTGGAGAATGAGTGAAGGTTGTGGCCTTCTGTAGGTCGGAGCCTACGTACTAGTAAACATATCGACTAGTACAAGAACTAGGGGGTTGTAACTCCCTTCCAGAAGAAGTTGGAGAACGCGAGAAGGTTGTAGCCTTCTGTAGGTGGGTGCCTGCGTACTGGTGTGAGTCTGCACTAGTACTAGATTGTAAATAGATTTTTGTATTATTAAAAGAAGACAAAGACGACAACAGCAGGTGGTTTTCACCCACATTAGGTTTCCACCTTAAATCTTGGTGTTCATGTGTGTTTCTTATGTGTGATGGTTTATTCTGTTATTACTGCACATGGTTACTATTTAATGTTTAATAAAGAACTGATGCATTGATTAAAGATAAACATGTGATGAATTAACTAAATCATAATTTCGTTGGATATACATTGGTTTCCTTAATAACAGTTGTGTGCACACGCAAGTTCCCTTCACTGAAGTAGCGTATATAAATATGATTATGGAAATGAAAAAGTTATTGATTTCTAAATACTGATTCACCCCCCCCCTCTCAGTATTATTTCCAACAAGTGCCATGCCCCCTGATTATCAAACCAAAATACCTTTCTTCGATGGCACTCAAACTATTATAGCTCAACAGCACGTAGACAAGATGAATGATTTCTTTGACCTCCATGAAGTTGAAATTGAAGATGTGATGATGAGGCTATTTGTACAAAGTTTTGGAGGAGAAGTTCGAAAATGGTTCAGAGGCCCACCAGTAGCTTCTATCACTACTCTACCTACCCTTCAGAGGCAATTCCTAGATTGGTGGGAGGTGAAGAAGAATCCCCTTCAGATTTTGTCCGAATATGAGAACATCAAAAGAAATGTTGGCGAAAGTGTGCAAGACTATTGTGTGAGATTTAATGCAGTATACAATGCTATCCCTGCAAATATCAAACCACCAGAGGGATTGGCTTTGCTTAAGTTTCCAGATGGATTTGATGCCGATATGGCATATCAGTTGTGTGAACGTGATCCTACAACTCTAGAAGACATGTAAAAGAATGATGTGAGCATAGAAGCAAACTTGCTGGCCAAAAGAGCAAGAATGAGATCAGAGAAGAGAATGACCGTGAAAGAAGAAGCATCTACTTCAGATGTAAAAATGGATACATTGATTCGAACGATGGAAAGGATGGTTGACTGGTTGTCCATCACAGACAGACTTGAACCGCAAATTCGAAACCCAAACTTTAGAGGGAAGCAACAGCCCCAATTTTGAATCAAGCAAAGAGAGAAAAAAGTACCGGGACAACCAGCGCAACAACAACAGCAGATCAGAACTCCGTTATAGCATAATTATGTTCAAGGAATGGAAGAAGAAGAGGAGGAAGATCCGGTAATTGAAACAAATCACTTCTTCACTACAAATGGTATGCCTATATTTCTGACCGAAGATGAGGAGTATGCAGAAAGTTTCGACATTCTAAAGGATGAGGACTACATCTTAGCAAATGATGTTGTTTTGGAGACCGAATCTGATGATTATCAGCATGGTTATATGAATGCTTTGAGCGCACAGCAGAAACAATATTCTTTGAGGAGCAGAGATGTACCAGTCAGTCCTATTCAAAAGAGGAAGGATGTTCAGTCAAAGAATGATCTCTCAAACAATCAGAAAAAAGGAAAGGAGCATGCCGATCAGAATCCTAGCAAGGTAAATCAACCATCAACAAGTACAGCTACAAAAGAGAAAGACAATCAGAAAAAGGATAGTGCAACGAAGGAGCAAACAGATAAGAGGGACATCGGTGTCAAAGAGGTAGAAAAAGTCACATCTTTTAATTTAGAAAGTGAAATTGCTAAATTGAAAGTGTCCATTCCTTTGACCGAGCTTGTTAAGAATAGCCATTACAAACACCATGTGTCTAGAATACTGCAAATTGATCCTTTGTCTGACATGGTGAATGTTGAGGATGATCATCCTGAACTTATTTTTGGTCCAACTATAGAAGGTCAGCTAGAAGATAGCGAAGTCCCACCCTTTTATTTGAGTCTTAGACTGCATGAGTATATTCTTCATAATGTTATGCTTGATTCTGGAGCTTCCCATAATTTTATGCCCAAGGCTATCATGGAAAATTTGGGCCTGGATATCACCCAAAAATATCATGATTTGTATTCATTTGATTCTAGTAGAGTTCATTGCATTGGTCTTATCAAAGATTTGGTGGTTTCCTTGGATCAAAGCCTAGCCAAGAATGTTTCAATGGACGTGGTAGTAGCTGATATACCACCTCGATTTGGTATGTTGTTGTCTAGATCATGGGGAGCCAAACTCAAAGGCATTTTACAACTTGACTTCTCTTATGCTACATTCCCTATTTTCGGTCAATTGAGGAAGATGTATCGGGAAAAGAAGATGAAATATATGATCACTAGTAAAGAGAAGCCCATCAATCATCCAATAAATGTTGTACATATAGATTTAGAGTCTTTTGTTTTGTACACTGATAGTGGATTGAATGATGTAGATATTCAGCTTGTAGAAGTAGATAATATACCAGAAATTTCCAAAGGTTTTAGACCAGTTCTTAATCAAGAAAAGAAAAAAGTGGCAATTCCTTTTGAGCAGCCTCCACAGGAGCATAAAGTTAGTGAAGAACAGAAAAATGAAGCAACCAGCAAAGGTAAGATTGAAACAAAATCAGAATTCCAACATCTAGAAGACAAAGACGACATTTGGAGCATGGACTTCGATGGTGCTTTGGGTAAAGATGGTGCGGGTATTGGAATTTGGATTCGAAGTCCTGTTTTTCAGCCAGACAAAGTTCCAAGTTATGTTAGAGTGTGTTCCTATAAATTAGCTTTTGATTGCTCTAACAATGAAGCGAAGTATGAGGCATTGATTACAGGTCTAAAGATTTTGAAGAAGTTGGGTGTGAAAAGGATTTCTATTTATGGTGATTTAGAGCTAGTGATTAAACAAGTCAAAGGAGAATATCAAGCAAAACATTCGTAGATGAGAGCTTATAGGAACGCAATCCTAGATATCTTGAAAATGTTTCCAGAATACACATTAACAGCGGTGCCGAGAAGTCAAAATATCATTGTTGATTCACTTGCTACAACGAGCAATCTGAAAATTCCAATGAATTCAAGCAATAAATTTTAAATTCATGTAAAACATAGGCCTACTGTTCCCGATAATTTGAGATATTGGCAAGTTTTCTGGGATGACAATGAAATTAATTCCTTTTTGCAGAATGAAGGAAAGTTTAAGAATGCTTTCATTGATGATGTTTGTGATTCTGATGAACAAGACATTGAGGTAAATCAGATGGATGTTTTACAGCTGAAGGATAATGTTATTCCTAGAGGTCTTATACCTTTAGAGGAGTTGTTTGATCAAGATGATGTGGCAAGAAAACCAACCTTGGTTCCTACTGACAAAGGAGTTGAAGATGTAAACATTGGAACAGCGAACCAGCCCAAGCTTGTTAAGTTATCAAAAACATTATCTCTCAAGTCAAAGGCTAAGTATGTTAAGTTGCTTTCTGAATTTTCTAATGTTTTTGCATGGGATTACTCAGATTTGAAAGTGTATGACAAGAACATCATTCAGCATACCATTCCTATCAAGCCGAATCAAAAATCATTTAGAAAAAAGTTGAGGAGGATCAACCCAAAGCTACTACCATCTATCGAGAAAGAGGTAAATAGATTGTTTAAAGCTAGTATCATTGTTCCAATTAGATTCTCTGATTGGGTTTCAAATTTGGTGCTGGTATGAAAGAAGACAGGAGAGATAAGGTTGCGTATTGATTTCTAGAACCTAAATAAAGTATGCCTGAAAGATAATTATCCTCTTCCTAAGATGGACCATATTCTGCAAAGAGTAGTTGGAGCATCATGGATGTCACTACTAGATGGCTACTCAGGTTACAATCAGATTTTGGTGCATGAAAAAGACCGAGACAAAACTTCCTTCACAACACCATGGGGGACTTTTCAGTATGCCAAAATGCCACTTGGGCTGAAGAATGTCGAGGCCACTTTTCAGCAGGCCATGGATATATCTTTCACTAATGAGAAGGATGTTTTCTTAGTGGTTTACTTAGGTGACTTGACAGCATTTTTTGGTTCTGATGATGAGCATTTACATCACCTGAGGATTGTTTTTTAGAAATGCAGGGAGTTCAGGATTTCTTTAAATCCAAAGAAGATTCTTTTTGCCATGAAGGAAAGTAAGCTCCTCGGTCATATAATTTCTAAAGATGGTATTCGCATTGATCCTTCTAGGGTGGAGGCAATTTAGAAAATAGACTTTCCGCGCAACAAAAAGGAGATCCAAGCCTTCAATGCTAAGATGAACTTCTTACGCAAATTTATACCAAATTTGGTTGAGCATTTTCATGAGTTAACTAATATGTTGAAGAAGGACAACACTGTGAAACGGACCGAAGATGCCATGAAATCTTTCAACTTGGTAAGGCTTGCTTTGACCACAGCCCCTGTTTTGATCTGTCCCGATTATACTCATGACTTTATTATATTTTTGTTTGCATCTAAACACACTTTGGCTGTGGTGTTGATGCAAAAGAAGGATCAGGTGGAGCAGCCCATTGCATTTTTCAGTCGGACTATCAGAGATGCTTCTCTGCGCTACAACATCATTGAGAAACAAGCTTTGGCTCTTATAAAGGCATTGAAGGATTTTCAAGTTTACATTTTTCATTCGCATACTATAGCATATGTTCCCAACGCAGCTATCAAAGATGTCTTCATGCAAATTGATCCGAAAGGAAGAAGAGGTAAGTGGATATCAGCGATGTTAGAGTATGATCTTGAGACTAAGCCCACAAAACTGATCAAAGTTCAAGGCTTGGCAAAACTCATGGATGAGTCGAATCTTCATGCTCTGGACATAAATCTTATTGCAGCAATGTCAAATGACGAAGATGGTGGCACACTCATTCAGGTATCAGAGATGTTTCTCAACTCACTTTGGTATTCCGATATAGTATATGTTCTTCAACATCTTTCTCCTCCTCCTGGAATGTCGAAAAGTAAAGGTGGATCCCTAAAATTGAAGTCTGCAAAATTCTGCATTTTAGACAGTGCTCTCTATTGGAAAGATCTGGGAGGGGTTCTTCTTAATTGTTTGGTTGAAAATGAAGCTCAACAGGTAATGAACGATTTTCATAGAGGAGATTGTGGGGGTCACTTGTTTTGGAAAACAACAACTAATAAAATCTTGAGAGCAGGGTATTATTGGCCATCTTTATTTTCAAATTTATATAAAACAGTCATGAGCTACCACTAATGTCAAGTTTTTTAGGGAAAAAGGAAGCTGTTTCCTCTTCCTTTGAAGCCAGTTGTAGTTAATGCACCTTTCCAACAGTGGGGGCTTGATTTCATAGGATAAATTCATCCTACATCATCAGCACAACACAAATGGATTTTGATAGCTACCGATTACTTCACCAAATGGATCGAAGCCATTCCGACAAGGCAAGCTACGAACATGGTAATTATTCAGTTTTTAGAGTCCAATATCTTGTCTCGTTTTGGTTTCCCTCACAAGATTATTACAGATAATGCAGCAGCGTTTAAGTCGAAGAAAATGGTTGAGTTTTGCAACAAATACAACATCACATTGGGTCATTCCATGGCATACTATCCGCAAGGCAATGGACTAGCTGAGTCTTCAAATAAATCCTTGGTAAACATTATTAAGAAGATGTTGGAGGTAAACAAAAAGAATTGGCATCGAAAGCTTGTCAATGCTTTGTGGGCCGACAGAGTGAGCAGTAAGAAATCAATAGGTATGTCACCTTTTGAATTGGTTTATGGTACTGATACAGTGTTTCCTACATCCCTTGCAGTCCCGATCATGATATTATTGCAAGAAGCCAACAATGAAGAAGATGATATTCAACACCGGATCAATCAAATGATTCACCTTCAACAAACAAGGTAAGAGGTTTCTTAAAATACTTTCTGGCTACAAGAGAAGATAAAGAAAATTTATGACCGAAAAACCAAGGCAGAAAGTTTCAGCTGGAAGATGTAGTGTTGCGATGGGATGCACGAAATGAAGAAAAGGGGAAACATGGTAAGTTTGACAATCTGTGGAAAGGACCTTATAAAATCTCAGCCTATCGAGGAAAGAATGCATTTTTATTAAAGGAAATGGATGGTCAAGAATTCTTAGGAGGACCAGTGAATGGTAGGCTCCTGAAACACTATTATTTCTGATGCAACTTGTTGAAGTTGTTTCACTGTCATTGTATATACTAGTTTTCTTTCCTTACAAGATTTGAAGTACAATGTCATTTGAGCTTGGGGCCCGAAGAAGCTTGAATTCTTTGTGTTGTGTTTAGTTGGTTTTTGAGTCAGTATAAAGTTGGTTGTGAGTCAGTTTTCAGTTTGTATCGAGTCATTTTTCAAATATTTCAAAAAGATTTCAGACTTTCATTTGTTTGGTCGTATTGGCCCAATCAACAAGGCACTTGGTCTACGGCGTTCTTGACACCTCCAAGGAGATCCCATCCCCATTAAGGCAAATGTTAGTGTCAGTATATGCATACTTCCATCAAGGATCAAATCTTCTCTTTGCATTTTCATTTTAGGTGTCTCATACTGAATTTTTTATCATTCCACTTGGTCATGCCAAAATGGTCCATTGATGGTTGTCACCTTCTCAGAAAATCAAATTTTCCCTCATGAGGTACATTTGCTGACCCATCTCCATGTTGCATTCAGTTATGGTTTCAGTTGTGTTATTTTTATATTCAAGGCAGTTATGTTTCCATTAGGTCTTAGGGTTCATTTCTAAGGTCTTTCCATTAGGTCTTAGGGTCCATTTCTAAGGTCAAAAGCATAGTTTCAGTGTAAAAAAGGGCACCAAAGGTAGGAGGAAGACCAATAAACAAATAGTGATTGGTAGCAAGTCATGGTTATTGTACAAAGTTCTTATTTCACTAATGTAATTTTCATCTCAAAAACATGTTTTTGAGATGAAAACAGAGTATTTTACTTTGTTTATATTTTTTTGGATGTAATTCAGGTCATTTTATGTAATAATTGTGTAGGTTTTAACCACGTACAGAAATTACCTGCATATAAATTCTAAAACACAAAAAAAAATAATGCGAGAGCAGAACACATAAAACACATATACACAGAGATCTTCCCCTGGATCCCAAAACCAGGACTACTAGCTTGATTTTTCATTATGTTCCTTTCAATGTTATAATACATATTTATACATGCCAAAGCATCCAATACCATGGACCAAAAACCATCACGTCCAATACCATGGACCGAAAACCATCGCGTCCAAAAGACATGTGCGAAAATTATGCACAAAACCATGGGTGGGTCCGCCCAACCTCACATAGGGTCCAAAACCAAAATTTTATGGGGTGATGCCCCAGACCACATAATGTGGGGTTACGGTTGCCCCTCAAGCCCCCTGTTAACTACGTGGAAAGAATATAACACAACCCAACATTCTCCCACTTGTTGTTTTCTTTCCACAGGGGGCCACAAGAGAGCTTAGTCATTTCTCCAGCCCTGAAATGCCCATTGTGTCTCTACACCAAGAGAACTTCTCAGAGCTCACAGATTTTGTTAATGCATCTGCAGTATTCTTCAAAGTGTCCACATTTACCAGCAACACCTTTTTGTCTTCTATCATATCCCTCACAAAGTGATACTAAAAATCAATGTGCTTTGTCTTTGAATGATATGCGGGGTTCTTTGCCAAGAAAATTGCACTTTGGCTGTCACAGTCTATCCTTATAGTTTCCTGTACTAACCCCATACTTGAACACAATCTCTGCAACCAAACCGCTTCCTTACTTGCATGAGTGGCTGCCATGTATTCTGCCTCTATAGTTGATAGTGCCACTACAGATTGTTTCTTACTCATCCAACTGACTGCACCTCCAAATAGGTTAAACACATACCCACTTGTAGATCTTCTCTGATCCAGATCTCCAGCCCAGTCTACATCAACAAATCCATGAATATCCAACACTCTGTTCAATCCTGGTCTTCCTTAGTAGCACAAACCATAATCACTAGTGCCACGCAAATACCTGAAAACCCGCTTCACTGCTGTCTAGTGCTCCTTCCCTGGTTTTGACATAAATCTTCTCAATTCTCCCACTGCATGTGTAATGTTTGGTCTAGTACAAACCATTGCATACATCAGGCTACCGACTGTGCTTGCATATGGAACACGGGACATGTCCTCTTCCTCTTCATGTGTCTTGGGACATTGTTCAGCAGATAACCTCACACCTATAGGAATAGGAACCTTCAGTGGTTTACTATCCTACATATTAAACCTCTACAGTATTGTCTCAACATACTTCCTTTGGTTTAACCAGAGCTTCCTCTTTGCCCGATCTCTTTTAATTTCCATGCCCAAAATATAGTTTGCAGCACCAAGATCTTTCATGTCGAATTTGGAGGACAATTGGGTCTTCAAATCTTGGATAATTTCTTTGTCATTTCCAACTAGCAACATATCATCCACATACAAGACCAGATAAATAACACGGTCACCAATTAATTTAAAATACACACAGTGATCTGCTTTGCTTCTGGTGAAGCCAAGTCCCCGTATAAATGTATCAAATTTCTGATACCACATCCTTGGTGACTGTTTTAACCCATACAGAGACTTCTTTAACTTGCATACCAATTCTTTCTTACCCTTCACCACAAAGCCTTCAGGTTGCTTCATGTAGATCTCCTCTTCCAGATCCCCGTGAAGAAATGTTGTCTTCACATCCATCTGTTCTACCTCAAAATCAAAAGCAGCAGCAACAGATAAAAGTAATCTAATAGAAGTTACCTTGGCAACAGGAGAAAAATATCACCAAAATCAATTCCCGGCACCTGGGAATAACCTTTTGCTACCAACCGAGCTTTGTATTTCTCCACTTTTCCTTCTGCATTTGTCTTCTTTTTGAACACCAATTTGTTGCCAATGGGTTTCCTTCCAGCTGGCAACTCCACTAGATCCCAAGCCTCACTTTTGTGTAAAGATGCCATTTCATCAACCATGGCCTCTTTCCAGAGTTTTCCATCCTCTGAATCCACTGCTTCCTTCACAGTTCTGGGATCATCATCAGTAACAAACAAAGCAAAATTTGAATAGAAAGCAGATGGACTATACCTTTCTGGCTGCCTTCTTTCTCGAACTGATCTTCTCACAGCTGGAGTTTGTGGCTCTTCATCTTCTGATTCCTCCTCTGCTGTAGAGTATGATTCTTCCTCCTTTAGCTCAAACTCTATCTTCTCAGGTTCCTTTGGTTGGACTTCATATTTAATAACATCTTTCACCTCTCTGAACACCACATCTCGGTTGTACACAACCTTCCTTGTTACTAGGTTCCAAATCTTATAACCCTTTAAACCATCCTTATACCCAATAAAGATGCACTTTTCAGATTTACTATCCAACTTGGTTCGTTTCTCCTTTGGAACATGTACATATGCATCACATCCAAATACCCTTAGATGTGAAAGAGAGGGTTTCTTACCAGTCCATACCTCTTGTGGAGTCTTATCCTCCAACGCTAATGAAGGTGACCTATTGACCAGGTAACATGCAGTATCCACCGCCTCTGCACAGAATTCCTATCCTAACCCGACACCACTGAGCATGCTTCTTGCCCTTTCCATCAACGTCTTGTTCATTCTTTCTGCAAATCCATTTTGCTGAGGTGTATAGGGAGTAGTCTTCTGCCGTGCTATACCACACTTCTTATAGAATTATTCAAATTCCTTACTGCAAAACTCTCCACCATTATCTGTCCTCAGCACCTTTATCTTCTTCTCTGTCTGGTTTTCCACCAGAGCCTTAAATTCTTTAAACCTGTCAAAGACTTCAGATTTCTTCTTAAGGAAATATATCCATGTATTCCTTGAGAAGTCATCGATAAATGATACATAGTACATAGACTTACCCAGTGATGGAACCTTCACAAGTCCAAACACATCACTCTGCACAAGCTCTAATATATGTTTTTCCCTCTTACCACCAGAGGGGAAACTCACCCGGTTTTGCTTCCCATAAACACAATTTTCACAGAAATAAAAATCCAAATAGCTATTACTAATACCTTCTACCATACCTTTACCATGAAGTATTCGAAGGCCCTTCTCTCCAATATGTCCAAGCCTTTGATGCCACAACATGGTCTTTTCTCCAGAGACCACTAGATTTTCTGCTCCACTTTCAGGAACCACAGAATTGTTGCACCCATCAACAATAGTGCTACCTTGTAGCTTGTACAGAGTTCCAATCCAAACTCCCCGCATCAATACCAGTGCTCCCTGAACCATCTTGCAGGTATTCTTCTCGAACACTGTTTTTACACCGCATCATCCAGCTTGCTTACAGAAATCAGATTTCTGGCTAATGCATGAATATGCAGAACACCCGGAAGTGTTCTAACCCTTCCACCTTGCAGCTTCAACTTTACTTTTCTACGACCAATGATTCTAGCCTTCCTATCATCCCCCAAGAAGACATCACCACCATCATATTTCTCATACTCACAGAACCGCTCTCTATGGGGAGTGAAGTGAAAGGATGCACCTGAGTCAATCAACCATGCCTCATGATCTACATGTGTACTTGAAGAAGCCAAGTACACATCCCCACCTTCATCTGAGGTGGCTTTCACCTCTGCAGAAAGAGCCTCATCAAATCCCTTTCCTTTGTCAGGAGTTTTAGATTTATAGTACCTTTTAAAGTGGCCTTCCTTTCCGCATTTCCAGCACACCACCTTTACAGGTTTTCCTGGAGATTTAGATCTCCCACTCGATGACTTATTTTTGTTTTGTTCTAGGACCATCGTCGTACAGACAAGGCATCACCATTTTGGCTCTCCATATTTTTCCGTCTCATCTCCTCCGTCAGCAAGGCTGAGACTATTTCATCAAACTGCAAGGTAGTTGCATTTCTACCTATTGCAATAACCAGACTATCCCACGAATATGGTAGAGAACACAACAAACTGATGCACTTATCTTCATCTAAAATTTTAATATCAATAGATGCTAACTGACTTACCACAGTATTAAATGCGTTCAGATGCTCTGTCACCGAGTCTCCATCTTTCATCCTCAGGTTATACAACATTTTCCGCTGGAATAATTTATTCACCAGAGACTTAGATTGGTACAAAGTCCCTAACTTGTCCCACAAAGCCTTCGTCGTAGCTTCCCCTGATACATTCAGCAATACTGAATCTTAGACACACAATCGTATTGTGCTCTGCCTTCCGATCCAACTTCTTCCATTCTTCATCGAGTACTCCCGTTGGTTTAGTACCCAAATCTACCGTGATCCACTGATCTTTATCCACCAACAGATCCTCCATCTTGAGTTTCCACAACTCAAAACTCTGACCATTAAATTTCTCGATCTCTATCTTTCCACTGCTCACCATCTTCTTTCACCACCAGAATCGATCTCGCAGATCTCCCACTAAACAGGGTCTACCACAGGCCCGAGCGAAACCCCTCAGCAACAAAAGCGTCCCCTTGAAGCCAAATTTGATATGATACCAAATGTAGGTTTTAACCCCGTACATAAATTACCTGCATATGAATTCTAAAACATAGAAAATAAATAATGCGAGAGCAGATCACATAAAACACATTTACACAGAGATTTTCCCCTGGATCCCAAAACCGGGACTACTAGCTTGATTTTTCATTATGTTCCTTTCAATGTTATAATACATATTTATACATACCAAAGCATCCAATACCATGGACTGAAAACCATCGCGTCCAAAAGACATGCGAAAATCATGCACAAAACCATAGGTGGGTCCGCCCAACCTAACATAAGGTCCAAAACCAGGTGCCCCTCAAACCCCCTGTTAACTACGTGGAAAGAATATAACACAACCCAACAAATTGTTCCCATAAGCTACCCAACCATTTCTCCTTACTGCAAGAAATGAGCCGTTGAAGAAATCAACTCAATCAAAGCATCATCCACCTAAAAAGAGACAAAGAAAGAGAAGCATCAAACAGAGATTGGAAAACAAAATGAAAGTTCCAAACAAACATTATAAAGTGGGTTTTTTCCAAAGGAAAATAAAAATCATCCTCTATATAAAATTTCAAAAGCATTTTTCAAACTTCATTAGTTCTTTTGCACCATAAGCTCTCCTTGGAAAAGAGGAGATTGAGTGAAGGTTGAAAAAATTAGAAGGGCATGTTTGGTGAGGGGAGCATTTTCCAGTCCAAGCCAGAGTAAAATTCAACGGTGTTGCGCGCCTTTGCGGTGAAGGGCGTGCTTGCTGAGGACGTTGCGCGCTAGCACTTGCTGCTGCACGTTTGGCCAAAGGAGCCTGGCAAACCCTAGGAGTGCCAAAACACCACTTCCTTCATTTTCTCAAGCCACAAAAGCTTCAACTACCTGCATACAACAAGTAAGTGGCCCAATATCTCTTTTTCTCCATCAATTAAGCAAATTGGCACCCTAAATTTTGAAACCCTAGAAAAGCTCCCTTGCATGCTTCCAAAATCACCTATTTGATCAGAGTTATAGTACTTCTTAGACTTTGTCACCTTCCAATCATCCTGACTATATTTCACTCCACCTACTCATTTTTTCATTCATCTTGACATATATATTAGTCCCTCAAGTTTTCACCTATAAAGCATGGCAAAATACAGTAGTTTAGAAGAAGGGGAAAGACAGCCCAGGAGGCCAACTAAGAAAGGAGGAAAATTATCAGATTTGAACCCACGAATACAATAGAACTTATGGCATCACCACTTGCAATATCATGTTTCAAGCACATGGGTTGTTTTGAATTTTGCTAAAGGGTTGAAACGGTTAATTTTCATCAGTAGTTAACCAAGCAGTTTATCCTCAATTTGCAAAACAACCAGATCACTTTAGCCGAGGTCACATTCACTATATCTCCTGCCATCATATCACAGGCCACTAGAATTCCAAATGCAGGAGAGAAATGGTTCAAGCAGAAAAATCTGCATCACAGTTTTCATGAGCCATATCTTAAAACAAGGTTCAAAAATGATAAGAAAAGAATATTCCCTTTCTCTTATCTTTGGACAAGTATGTGCCATTGATGAAGATCATCATGAGGTATTTCACATGTGAGGGTAGGTTTTCCAGACTATACTCATACCATATCAGGCTTCTCATGCACTTTACCAGGGTAAGAATGCTCAGTTTTCCATATTACCTTTTCAGAAGTATTGACAAGATGACATACATTGCTCAGAAAATGGATCTAGCTCGTTAAATGCATAGTATTTTCCATCATTCTCTTATCAAAATGATAGTCCTCCATCACTTAGATCAACTAGGCATTACTTGGGAGACCTTCATAGCTAATGAAATATTCAATGAACCACCTACTCAGCCAGCTCCCCACATTCCTCCATCATCCTCCACTCATCCATCTACTTCTTCTCATCCACCACAGCCTACTTATCACTCATCCTCAATAGGTCATTCTTCACCAGACACCTCCACACCATCTACATCACCATTTCATGTAGCCATTCATTCACCCAATAGAGATGATGACAGTGATGAGGAACATGATGAGCATGATGATAGTGAGGGACATGATGTACACACTGAGCATGGTGAGAGTAGTGTACCATAGAGGAACAGTTTGCATCCATTTGCTTTCACCTATCAGAGGGGAAAGAGGCAAGTGTTTACCCCACGGAAAGTGGGAGGGGCCTTGCCTTCGTCATCAGAATTACAGGTTAAAGGAAAGGAGAAAATGGTAGAGGAAGCAGAGGTCAAACAGCAACATGAAGAACATGACATTGAAAAGGAGTTTCTCCTTGTGGACATTAGTGATGAGGAGGGAAACAAATCTTCTCAATCTGCCTTGAGAGCAAAGGATGCCAAAATCAGGGAGCTTGAGGTCAATTTACAAAGATCCCAATATGTTATCTCCTTTTATGAGCAAGAGAACAAGCAGCTAGAGGTTAAGTAGGAGTTGATGCAAACCAAGTACATCAAGGCAAAGAGGGAAGTTGAGAAAGCCAAATTTCAGCTTGATGAGGCTTATGGAGATTATGGAGAGCTAGATGATGAACAGGGACAAAGAAAAAGGCCAAGAACAAGAGGATTGAAAAAGGCCTTAGAGTTTGAAAGACGAAAAGAGGCAGAATTGAAGGAGCAGCTCAGTCTAGATGAGAAATTGGTCAAGGACATAGCTAAAAACAGAGAATCTTGGCTTGAGAAAGTGAACACACACTTGAATACCCTCTTGGACAAAGAAAAATAGATGTTGAGTTACAAAGGAAGATGGCCAAGTATTATGCAAGGAGAAATCGAGTGGCAAGAAGCAAGCTCAAAAGAGCTCATGAGAAAATTGACAAATTGACAAAGCAAGAGGAGAGGAGGAGACTTGACATGCTTGTTGAGGCATCCCTACATGCCTATAATCTTTGATTAGTCATAAAAACACATGTTGGGCATGATAGACCATTTTTGAGTTCCAAGGAAGTTGTTGTGTTTTTCAGACCATTTTTTGCACAGCCATGAGAGGCAAACGCGCAACGCCATGGGCGCTGCGCTCTTTTTTGGGGCATCCAATGAGGAAATGGTCAGCATTTTTGGATTCACAGTGATGAGTACATGCACCCTATCCATTTTCTAAGGTTTTGGAGCAGAACTGGTTGACCAAAAGGGCCAAAAACCCTCAAAAAATGACCTTTCTACCCTCTTTTTGGTCTAGGCGCTGAGCGCTGAGCAGTGTTGGGATAATTGACTTTTGACATGGTAAATGAACTCTAAATGAAAAAATTCAAGATCTTCTGGAAAGTAGACAGGCGGGGCTTTCCAACAAGCTATTGTGGGCCCAATGTGGACATTGGGAAGGCCTCCAAAAGTGCAACTTAAGTTGAAGGGCGCACCTGGCATTAGCACTGCGCACCTAGCACTGGTGCTGCGCGTTTGACAGTTTGTCCAGATTTTCACTCTTTCGTCCCAGTTTTCACTTTCACATTGGCAAATCATGATTTTATCCTTGTAATTAATCAGTTGAATGTAATTATGATGCTTCTAGATCTTACTAGGGTAGATTCATTAGGTAAAACAAATTTATGAAGTGTAATGTATCAGTTTGTTTGAATTAGGGATGAATCACTTTGACCACCCTATTTTCTTGTTAGCAATTTAGATTTTGTTGGAAACAGCTCCTCCTCTCATGGATTCGACCCCCTAGGCTTAGGATGAGTTGTTTGGGATCTATATGATGTTTTTCCTCAGTCATTGTAATGGTTGGACTCAGTTGGATGCTTATGCTTTGATAGACATCATTTTGTACTAGTTACAGTAGGAGATTAATGAAAAGTTGCAGCTATTCCTTTGGGATCCATGTGGTATGATGCTCAGTTCAGTTTCCTCCATTTTGATCATATGTTAAAATGTTTTTTGTACTTCATCAATCATTTCATTGCTTTTAAGTGGATGTTTTCAAGTTGATAAGCAGAACCCATAATTTTTATGCTCTGTTTTGGGAAAATATTCACAGTCTATGTTTTCTTCCATTTAGGAAGAATCCATGTTACTTACATGCTCTTTCTAGCTCCTCACCTGTCTTGAATCACTTCACCCATTAAACCCTAGAGTGTTGAGCCTTATGCCTACCTTTCCCCATCGAACACCCTGCAATTTTTGACCTAATTTCCTTGCCCTAACTGTTTGGCTCCTCCTGATCCAGCAAAACCCCTCAAAATCAAATCAAACCTTGTGCTATTATACCTTGCCTGATATCAGTTTCTAGATCCAGTCAATTTGGCTAAGATCCTTACGGAGAGATCCCTCTCCTGGCCTAGTAGGGCTAGCTACTTGGCTAAGCGTGGTTTGCGGTTACCCTAGCATTGCCTTCCTTCAGCCTAAGATTCAATCCAAGTGCTAACACAGTATGTCCTCTCAGTGTCCACCCCCTCAGCATGTCAAACTGGCTCCCATAACTGCATAGTTTTCTCCCTCAGTCCAGCCTAAACTGCACACTGCACAGTCTCAGGGCTCAAGCCTCACCTCTAGTTGCTTGAACTGCGCAACTACGCAGTCACTGAGCCCTCTCTCTCGACCTTTCACCTGGTTCTAGCTCATTCAATGGATCAGAATGCACCATCTTAGACTAGGGGGTTTTTAGACTGACGACATTTCATCATGAGTGAATTGCAAATACATGTACCTTACCATGTTATGGCGAGATGATGAAGAAAGAGATGAATGAGGGAAACATGTTGAAAGAAACTCTTGTAGCTGAACATGCAAGTTGATCAATCAAAAGAAAGCAAAGGGACATTAGTTTGTGATCGCAACTCAAGACATAAGATCATTGAAGATTCTTTATCACCAAGTCATACAGAGGTGAAAAGAAGAGCATTTTTAAGCAGACACTCAGCACACAGCAACAACATGTTAATTTTTCAACTGCGGTCAAATTCCACCTTGGACAGCTCAAATGACTGAGATGATGATTGCATTAGATTTCTCTTTTTGAGAGGACCAAAATCAACCTAATGATCACCCAATTGGGTCAAGCGGAAGTTGAGTTATGCATTATTTTATTCTTACATGTATTATGGAATGGGTCGGCCCTAACCACATGTGTAACTGTATGGGTCAAACTTAACCCCAAGTGGACCCTCAATAAAGCATATAATTAAAAGAGACCTCAAGCTCATTTGGACACATTCGATCAAACTATCTTCTCTTCACTTTTGTCTTTGTTCATACAGGTTCAATGGAAGGAGTTCGCATAAGTGTCTGAAATCATAGGTGTGAGGTTTGCTCTAAGTTAGGGTTTTCTAGTTAATGTACGCTGGCACGGAACAAGGCATTTTAGTCCCTGGAAGTTGGCACACAGTGGTCATCACATCATCAAAAGAGCCTTGGACATTGGCACATAGACTTATGGGAGCATCCAGGGCTTCAGAGGAAGATTTGGAGGTGTCGGTCCTTGGACGCTCACACAGAGTGGTCCTGAGAGCATCCAGGTTGTCTCAAACACATGCATAGTAACTACATGGGAGTGTCCAAGGGTTTTTGGGCATATCTGGTAAGTTGGTCCTCAGACGCATGCACAGAATGGCTTGGGAGAGTCCAGGCTGCCATAGACGCTCACACATCTCCTCCTCCCTGTGTCTGAGACTCAAATATGATATTTTTGTATTCTAAAGTTTCTGCTTAGTGATAGCAGTATTCACCAGTGTTCAGCACAATGAAAGCAGTATGCAGCAGTTGACTTTAGTTTGTGATAGCACATTACAGCGATCAGTATGAGGGCTTTGATTTCAAGCATGATTAGATCTATTTCATGGATATCATAGTTGTTTGTTACATAGATAAAGTTATAGATCACTGTACTCTCTTTTTCTATATCATTTGATGACGATCTAAGAAGATGATTTGCAAGGGTTTTCCCCATAATGGGTTTTTCCTTGGTCTTAGACCAATCTTGGTGTCTCTATGTGTGTGCATGCTTTTCTTCTATTGTTCCTTTATGTTCCACTACATTGATGATGATGATGTTGTTCTTTCTATATAATTGCAAATGATGCTGAATAATGGTGTAGATCTGAATAATGCAATGATGATATGGGGTGAACTTAATGTATAAATGAATAAATGCAATTATCAAAGCAAAGAACAATGTAACCCTATGAAAAATTAACATGGTGTCAGAGTTGGGCTAAGAAAAATCCATGGAGATCACCCTGATGTTGACACCTTTGATGGAAACCAGAAGAAGATGGTGGATACCTAAAAGAATTCTAGGGTTTAAAGAAAACCCTAGGCAACTTGATTATTAGGGTTTGATGGATTCTATGAGTTTAGGGTTTGAGATAAACCCTGGATTATGGAACAATATGAGATATGAAACCTAGCTGGTCAAAGTGAAGATGCTCAAGCACTTGTGGGAGATTTGATGAAGCCCTAGATGGGATAATCCCTAGCAGACTTGGTTGGACAAGTGAAGGTAACATTGGTATATGGACCATGGACATTGATGGCTCTTGAAGATTGGTTCAAGAGGGAGAGGATCACCTCTCATTAAAGATAAGTATTTCTTGATTTATGATGTCTCTTACTTTTTTTCAAACCTTTGGATCTGATGATTATGTTTATCGCTTATACTTCCTGCATATGTATTTGAGTATACGGATGCTTCTAACCTCCTTGATGAGATGTGATGAGTGAATCCTTCTTGAGGATCATTTGAAATGCAGGAAGGATGGCTAGAGTTAAAAAAGGTAAAGAGGCACTATATGAACAGGTTACACAAGCTACCCATGTCTAATGAAGATGTGCAGGTATTTGAATATCACAAGGTATGCATGGTTGTTGTATATCAGCTATTGACTCGATAATCCCTAAGGTATGATAAGAATGTCTCTTTCTTTGATGGTTCATACATGCATATGGAAGCAACTTAGATCTATGTTTTCTATGATGAAATGATGCACCTAGTGTTGAAAATTTTGATCTTCTTGAATTATATGAGACCATCTAATGTTGATACATTGATACACTTGATGATTGGCTAACATCCATCCGTTGGACACCTTGATCCTATAAAGAAGGCTAGCACCTTAACTCTAGAAAATGATACTCTTGATACTTTTCATGATGGATTTCATATAGAAGGATAGCTCATTGACTCTTATACATGATACTACTGGTAATGCTCGTGATAAGCATGAAGAAATCATATGGAAAGAGAGATAGAGACTCTTGCTGCTTTGGTAAAGTTTTATTGAATGACCTAATTGATCATGAAGAGCATGGTAACCTTGACGTTAGAATTATAAGTGTAATATTGATATCTAGATCTCTTACTAACTATGGACATGTCTTGATGAGATTAGTAACTATGGCTTACCTAACTTGATGGAGCGACTTGATAGAAAATGTTATTGTGTTGATAATCTTTGAGATATGATGTTGCATCTATCTGTAGCTTTGAGTATAACCTTTGATGAAATATTGATTTCATGATGTTGATAGCCATGATAGATATGTGTTTATGATCTAACAGGTTTGTTGTTGCTTGACTCTAGTAGAGACAGGTTGATTACATGGATGAAGATGAATGAAGTAGATTCTTAGTTAGATGGAGAATCTCTTCTCAAGATTCCTTCTCATATTTGCATTTTGTGTTGTTGAAGTATGATTTATGTGAATCTGACATTATAGATCTGCATCGAACTCTCAGATCTAAAGCATGTACATAAATTAGGGTTTATGCTCCAGACATAGGCATACAACGAGGAGATTTTTTCCCAGGATGCACGTATGTTAGGCCCAAGTAGAGTTTAGGCAACTAAATACGCTCCCATGCTAACCTGAAGGGAGCGTCCAAGGGCTTGACTATAATAGACCATCATCTGAAGCTTTCTGAAGCTGTCTGAATTCTGAATCAAGGTGTCTCTGACATATTCTGCCTCTATAATCTAATTTCTGAAGTTGTTGGATTCAATTGTTGATCACAGAAAAATGTAGTACTGTGCATGATATTAGATGTTCACCTGCGAGATGTCAGTCCTTCAGAGGTGTGGCAAATAATAGCTAGATCTGCAAGCTGGAAAAGGTTGAATGTTTGTCATAATATGAACATGCAGATTGAACTTGTGGTTTCTGGTGACCAAGACATACATATAGATATGTCACTATGTTTGTACTACTAGAGGTTGGCATGATTTGGCTGATTGATATAAATAAGCAGTGTTCAGTGTTATGTCATGATGATTGATAATAACTTAGAACTGATAATTGAGATATGCTTTGACTATAGATCTCTCTATGATAGAAAATTTGGACTTGCCCTAACGTCTAATGATCTGACTTGACGATTGTTGATTTGCCTTGATTTCTATACCATGTGGGCATAATGACATGTGGGTATTCAGAAAAATGATTTTGTATTGGCCTCCTTGTCCCTAACACAATGGTTGAGGTATTGATAGTTGTGATTCATCATGAACATGGAACTGGCATGACTAATCCTTGGTGTATGCATTTGCACCTAGTGACAGAAATGACTTATGTTATGATTATGACCTGATGAAGTTTGGATTGACATTGCATGATTGATTACAACTTGTTGGCATGATGAGTTCATGATTTGATATAAGCTCCACCTGTCTCCTAGTTGAAAGAATTGATATTGATGACGGTCGTGATCTAGCTTCTAAACTCTTATGAGTTGACTTTGTTTTTGTGATGGTACAACATTGATTTATGTAAGGCTGATTATGTTGGTGTTGGGACAGGGTCCTTTGGCGTAAATTTTGGAACTAATTTTGTTATATGTATAAAGTCTCCGCATTTTGAGGGAGCGGAGCACGAAGGTCATAGGAGTCAAAAGGGACTTTAGTCCCTTATTTTGTTAGAGGATAGGATGTTTTGTGACCCGCCCATGGTTCATGAACCATGGAATTGTAATGAAAGAAGCTATATAAAGAAGTCAAAGTGAATGATAGGAACTTAATTAGTCATTGAAGATCATTGTAAGGGCAAGTAGTCTAAGGCATTAAAGTTTGTTTTTTGTACTTAGGCGAAGGGGAAGGATCATGCAGCTGTGTGCGCAGAGACCTTGGTAAGTCCGCAAGCTAAGTGCGCGGAGACCTTGGTAAGTCCGCAAGCTAAGTGCACAGGCCCCTATAGCTGTGTGCGCAAGCAAGAAGAGTTTGTAACAGAAGGATTATATCTAATAAAGACTATTTTGGAGCAATCATTGTGTGTCTGTGCCTTTATATTTAATTATGCAATTTATGTGTATTCACTCCGTTTTCTGCAATTATCTGAAGAAACACTTAATTGATGCACAAAAGTGGTAGATCTACATGTTTACTTGATATTATGAATGTTTAAAGTGTTTCACGAAGGGTTAGATTCTGTTTTTTAAGCTACTATGATTTCTACATTTTATGGGTTAGGTTTTGTGAAGGTCAGGATAAAGCCCTAGAAGTAACAGAAACCCATCACATAGACCTTTGGATGCAGAAACCTGGTTCTGTCATCCCCCAATACTGGTGAGACTGCATCTTGCGCTACGTGGGTTGTTGCCGAAAGGGCCAAAAGTTCAAGGTTTTTTTGGTTGGCGCAGCTAACTCTAAACCTGGGTCAACACCCATCAAGCCAACAAATGGTTTTTTTGTCAGGACTGAGATCTGTCTGAGGAATGTGCGATGTCGAATAAATGGTTTCCAACTAAGAAGGAAATCAAGAATTGGATAGATCGGAAGCTGCACAAATTTGCAGCTCAGGAAAACAAGAATCTTCGCTTGTCGAAGGAAGAGTGGTTGAATAGATACCTATACACAGACGAACACGAGATTTTCTTCTACTCTTTTTTGTGCGAATTACACCAATGGTTATCTAAATTGGCAGACAGTTAGGGTACGTGGAAGTTGGACAACCCTATTATGTGAACTCCAAAGTTGGTAAGGCATCTGTAAGCTTCAGAAAATAAGATCGCGAGGGATGTCAATTACTAGATCGATAGAATTTTGGGTGGATTCATCATTGACTTTGCGATCGATACATCTGTAAGTTATAGCGAATCTAAACAACAATTCTTCAAAGGACCTAGAGTTAACCATCTAAAATCCCTTAAGACTTGGATTAAAATGCTATCATGTGAGAAAATGGTTGTCATTAAATTAATGTTTAGAAGAGATTTGACGAGAGCTATGCGAAGTGGAAAAACATTCAAAAGAGACCTAGATTCAGGTGTTGAATATAGTCCTTTGTTGGGAGCGTTTGACAATGACAAAGAGAGTAGTGTCTTAAGGACACCTCTAGGTGTGCTACAAACAATAAGATAGGGTATCGCGGGGATACCACATCCATCCACTCCACCTCCACCATCACCTCCATCTCACACACCTACACCTACACCTCCAACTCCACCTCCATCTCCACTATTCAACACGGCCAACGCGATGAAGATGCACATATTCAAGGGTTTGGGGACAAAAGACTCTGAACAGTTTTGGTTTGTAGCAGATGTTGTGTGGAAGTCACAACAGGTTACAGATGATGATTTGAAGAAAGCGCAATTAGTTACAGCACTACAAGATAGAGCATTAAGTTGGTATATTAAGTATTGTTCGGCACACCCAAATGTAACATTGGATGAGACGAAGAAGGCGCTCAATAGTGAATTCAAGAAGCCTAAGTCACAAGCCCAGTCTATGACAGAGGTCAAAGAGATCCAGCATAAGGTAAATGAGTCTGCATGGGACTTTGATCAGAGACTGAAGTGTCTGCTCCAACAAGCTAATATGTAGATCACGGATGATCAACATAGGGATTGGTACATTGCTTCATTGTTACCCCATCTGAGATTGTCATTGTCACAACAAAAAATTGGCACGCAGGCTGAAGCATTAGAGATTGCTATGAGATTAGAAGCTTCGCCCATTCAGGATACGAATCTGGGAGTGCAACAGATTTAGTCGCAGTTGGCTAGCTTACATATGGAGTTGTAGAGCCTCAAAAAGGGAAAGGAAGTCCAGACTGAGGTTTGTGCAGAAGTTTGGTGCTTGAAATGCAAAGGTCATGGTCACGATAAGGACCATTTCCCGGTCTATCAGAATTATCTTATTGGGGGGGGGGGGGGGGGGTTGTCCCCCTGAAGCTAGAAAATACCGTTGGGCCAAGCGTGGGATTAGCTCCATGGTGCGTTATTTGTTAGGTTACATGACAACATGCGACAGATAATTGTCATCTACTACAGAAGTTTGTACAGACCCCCCAATAGTTTTTTTGCAATTTCTGCAAATCTATAGGTCATGATGAGCATCATTGTCGAAGTTATGAATCGATGATGGATAGAACCCCTACATATAAAACAAAAGCAAAGACTCGTCCTCAACAAGATCAGAGCGCAACTGTAGCACACAAAGGATTCCAAGGCCGAGGAAGAGGGCGAGGAGGAGATGGAAGGGGTCGTGGTCAGATCATCTATTACAATTATGGGAAACCAGGTCATTTTGTATGTGACTGTCAGAATCCAACACACCCCTCATGTCAATGTTGTCACCAATTTGATCATGTTATAGATGACTGCCCTATGCTCATCACGAAGATGCAAGAAAAGTAGACTTAGACTCAGCAGCCTACCAAGAACATCAAGATGATGAGATCTGAACCATGCGAAGAAGGTCCTAGTGTTAATATTGTCACGTGAAGTGGCATAGCTACCGGGGAGGATAAAGGAAAGCAACTAGAGGAAAATGTATGGGTTCGCAAGGTTGTTGATAAGGAGACTGGATTCAATGTAAGTAAGGTGAAGGAAACATTTATGAAAGCAAAAAGGAGCTTCGTGGAAGAAGGAGCTTCTACATGAATGACTCAATGTACGAAAAGTCTAAAGATACCAGTGTCGCACAGGAGGCAGACCCCTCCTGATTAGCATCATTTTTAAATACTTGCATGAAACTCCTAAGGGATAAGAAGGCAGTAGAAGGACTACAAGAATTGATAGATAATTGAATGATATCGGTTATAGTGAAGAAATTCCTTTGAAGGCCCAGGCGGATTCTCTTGCTCTTGACTTGGAGGAGAGGAAGATTTTGGTGTCATCCTCGTCTGACCAACTAAGATGGGGTCGAAACACCGAAGGCACCTTCAACCTCAAAGAAGCTAAATGCATGGCCCTAGGTTTCAATTATCCAAACCCTGATTAGGTGTGGAATGACCTTTGGCAGAACTCGCAATGGATGAAAATTAAGTTTTTTATGTGGTTGGTTCACCAAAAGAAAATTCTCACATGGGATAATCTTCTGAAAAGGGGCTTTGTTGGCCCATCCAAATGCCATCTATGTGGCTTACAGGAGGAGATGATGGAACATTTACTAAACCTATGCCCCTTCACCTCTACCTTGTGGGATTGGGCGGCCTCATTCTTCAGGAAAAATGACAGGGACGGACTTAGCATCACCAACACTTTGAAGAATTGGAGGAAAGACTTCTCAGATAATGAAATCATTAACAAGGCTTGGACTTTAGTTCCAGGCTTTATTATCTGGGATGTCTGGAAAGAACGCAATGGTAGTATTTTCAAGAACAAAACAAGCTCGACCCAGAATATCATTGTCGAAATTTTATGACAACTCAAAGATACAGTAGGAGCCCAAGTGTGGAAAATTCCTGAGGACCCTCCTTCGCCCCAAGATGCTTGCATACTGCTGCAGTTGGGTCTCCATTCTTTAGTTCCCCAAGGCACTGTCAAGGGTGTGAGAAAAAAAACTGCTAGTAAAGATATATGGTAGCCTCCTCCTCATCGTTTTTTGAAAATCAATATAGACGGGGCCTTTAAGGGCAACCCAGGGATGGCTGGATTTTGTGGGGTCATAAGAGATGAGTAGGGGCACATAAAGGATATCTTTCACATTCATTTGGGGACTGCCACTAATAACATGGCAGAGCTCATGGCCTTAGAGCAGTGCCTGGAAATCCTGATGGAGTCAAATTTACACAGCGCCATCATTGAAGCTGACTCTGAATTGGTCATTAATGTGGCCAAGAAAATGTGTAGTGGAACGGCACCTGGGAAAGTGTCGAAACATTGGAGGCTCTCGTAGGACTATCAGTATATTCATTCCCACTTGTGAACCCTGAGAACCATGAGCTTCGTTCATGTGTGAAGAAAAGACAATATGTTAGCTGATCGTCTAGCGAATGAAGGAGCGCTATGTAAGGAAATCTATATTCGGTATGACTGGAATTCTATAACCTCTGGTAAACTGCGTGATGATTGTCAATGACAGGCAGCCAAAGACATGGCGTACTTCCAGACCATGAATAATGAGCAAGAGGAAGGCTAGCGAGAGTTGGAGAGCGCAGAATTCTTTGAGCTGGGATGAAGTGCCACAGTAAATCCTGACCGTCGATCCCACAGTCAATGCTTATGTCATAGCTAACTACGGGGGTTGAGTTTTTGGTAAACAGCATGCTAGTTGAAGGACCATAGGCCATAGGATTTGATGCCTCTCGTTATCGAAAGGTTATTGAGTTTTAAAATGATCAGAGGTTAAGTCTAAGAGCGGACCCGAAGTTTTATAAGACCCAAGTTTATAATCTATATCGGCTCCGGGAAGTAGGTAAGTGGCGCGCAAGTATTCTGAAGCGATATCACTAAGGACCGTTGGATCAAATGGGTTTTGATCTATGGTGCAGGTTCACCGTGCAAATCTGTTGATCGGAGTGAATATCAACCGTCAGATTGAATCTTTGATCGACGGTGGAGATTGAGCGATAAGAATTGAGGAGAGAGCAACAGTCTGACACGAATAATGAATAAATTTGGTTTTGTGTGTAACAGTTTTGTTGACCCTGTTGTTTGTTTATCATCAATGTGTCTATTTTTTGTTGGTCTTTACACTTGTAAAGACATGTACCATATGTAAACTTTTGTGTGTAAGGTTTTGGGTTTTGTTGACCCTGTTGTTTGTTTATCATCAACATGTCTGTTTTTTGTTGGTCTTTACACTTGTAAAGACATGTACCATATGTAAACTTTTTTTCGATTAATTGAAGGCTCCACTCTTACTTGACCCAAAAAAAAAGGACTAAGCCTCTACCAGAATAGCACGTAGTACATAAGGTGGGAAAAAGTAAGAAAAGAACTCGTCGCAAAATGAGATTGACTGCGCAGATTGGAGAATACGAAATGGACTAGGGAATTCTTGATTTGGGGTCTGATGCAAATGTTCTGTCAAAGAAAACATGGGAAAGAATGGGAAGACCAGCACTACAATGGTCCATGATCTAGCTGAGAATGGAAAATCAGCAGAATATTATTCCTATGGGACACCTACATGGAGTAATTGTAGATATTGAAGGGGCGTGCACCATCGCCGACTTTGAAGTGGTCGAAATAGTAGACGGCAGTAACCCATATCCAGCACTGCTTGGAATTGATTGGGAATTTGATATGAACGCAGTCATCAATCTGAAGAAGCACAGTATGACATTTGAAAAGAAAGAACTAAGAGTGATTGTGCCATTAGATCTAGCCTGCGCGATATACTGAATCAGTCCATGATTACGAGGAAGCCGATGACATTGAGTAGATCTATAAGCTGACTGCAAGGGATGAAGATTGGATCAACCCTATGGTGGATGGGCGAATAACATGGGAGAAGGACAGCTCCTGTAATTCAGATTCTGATGAGGAGCTTGAGCACTGGCAGAATCAATTACACGAAGTAACATCATTGCGCTGCAACAAGATTACCAAATCGCTACAATGTATATCCATTGAGGCACGCAATTTACCGTATTATGATGGGTTAGACGATGTCAATCTATTTCTGGATAAATTTGAAAGGGATGTACCGGAGGAACATCGGTTCCAAGTGCTATGCATTGTGCTGCGAGCTACGCATGCCCATTGGTGGGGCATGCATAAGAATCGTTTTGCAAATTGGAAGGAATATCGAAGAATGATGAAGTTGAGGTTTGGGTACACTTATACCCGCATTGCAGAGAAATACACAGGGAAGGACGATCTGCACAAGCACTTAGCTTGTTGGAAAAGAGCATGAGGAGAAGAACTGTAGCCGAAGTGGGTTCATCTCTTCTACCACACTTTGGATACATTCACGATGAACTGGTATCTGGAAACGGAGCTGCGACACGGGACCGCAGAATGGGATGTTCTGAAAGAAAGTTTTCTATTAACTTTTAGCTTTGAAGATGGATTTGAATGTATTGATGAGGCGTTACAGGAGATTAAAGCTGCAATATTCAGAATCCCTGAAGAACCAGTTTTATGGGTACAACCAAATTGGGGTACGTAGTTGCATCATGCGCTCGAATGCTACAATGTGACTACGAAGGATGGCGAAGAAGATCACAAGAACATCCACATTCCTGAGTCTGAAAGACAACGCAAAGTAGAGGGACATAAGGGAGAAATCCCTAATATATCAGAGCCTTTAAAGACCAAGCAGGTGAGTATTGGATCATAAACACAGTTGAACTTCGCGAACATAGGTGCCTATTGGGGCGAAGATATTGTAGATAAGGTCGCAGAGCTATTGCGAGAGTATCGGGACTTGTTTCCCACCAAGTTCTCTAATCTAAAAGGGATAGTAGAGGATCTGGGAATCATGAAGATCACTTTGAAGCCAAATGCAAAGCTAGTGAAATAGCTCCCCTACTGATTAAATCCTAAGTATAAGGAAAAATGCTCAAGGAATTGGTTAAAATGGTTGAAACAGGGATCATTGAACCTGTCGAGGAATCGGATTGGGTTATTCCCATAGTGTTTCAAGAAAAGAAAACACAGGGTGAAATTCGGATATGCGTAGACTTAAGGAAGTTGAATGACACATGTGTCCACGATCTATTCCCTGCGCCATTCACAGATGATGTGTTGGAGAATGTTGGAGGACAGGAAGCCTATTCATTCACGGATGGATTCTTAGGGTACCATCAAATCAAGATTGCGTTGGAGGACCGAAGTAAGACCACCTTCGCAATGAAATGGGGTTGTTTTCAGGATACAATGATGCTTTCGGGCTTAAGAATACCCCTACAATTTTCTCTACGGTGGTGATTGCAGCCTTGAAGGAATCTATCCATAAATTTTTGGAGGTCTACTTCAATGACCGGAGAGTGTTTGGGTTAGTAAAGCGACTTGTTGCTAGTCTGCGCCTCATGTTAGTAATTTGAATAAATGCCTATTTTTTGTACCCTATGGGATACTCTTGGGCCATGTCGTTTGCAAGCAGTGATTGATGGTAGACCCTGAAAAAATTACAGTAATTGTCAACCTGGAAGCCCCGACGAATGTTAAACAATTGCGAGCAACGTTGGGCCATATGGGATATTATAGGAAGTTCATCAAAGCGTATGCACAAATCACTTCTTATATGGAAAAATTATTGAAGAAGGATGCGAAGTTTTGTTGGGAAGATGATTTCCATAAGGGTCTAGATGTTTTGAAGGAGAAAATGGTCACCACGCCCATTTTAGTGTTCCCCGACTGGAAGGAGGAGTTCCATGTACATGTAGATGTGTCCTACACAGCACTAGGAGCCATGATAACCCAACCAGGCGAAGGAGATATTGACAATCCAATAACATTTGCAAGTATAAAATTGTCTAAGGTGGAAAATAACTATTCAACCACAGAGTGCGAAGGTTTAGCAATGGTGTATGTGCTGCAGAAATTCAAGCACTATCTGTTGGGTGCGCACTTCAAGACATATATAGATCATTCTGCTCTAAAATACTTGGTCAACCAGCCTGTGTTATGGGGGGAAGATTTGCAGACGGTTGTTTTTTTTCCAAGAATATGATTTCGAAGTAATTGTGAATCCAGGGCGCTTGAATGCTGGTCCAGATCACCTGTCGTGAATTGAGAATGGGGATGAGCCTACAAGTATGGAGGATGGGTTGCCTAATGCGTGTTAACATAGGTTTTCATTGATGTCAATATGGCACTAGTCGAGATGGAAAATATTGTTGAGATGCCTGGTTCCAAATGATGATGTCATAACTCTTGTTTCATAAAAATGTCACAATTAATATTTCAAGTCACTAATGAAGAAGTCTTAAGAAGTTCCAAGTGCCAAGTATTTAGAATCCCTTGATGACATATGGAGGACTACATTTGATGATTCCATATTCTTGATGAATGACCACAATTGATAATGGCACTTGATGAGGTCTTGATAACATGGTTCGAGATCATTTGATGGTTGGAAGATTATTTTGGAGTTATCCTAATGATGTTGCACTATGACTACACTTGTATATCATGACATTGTTCATGCATCATGCTACATGGATGTTGCACTCCTACATAATGACTCTATGATCCTATGATGACATTTATAACAAAGAAGAAGCCACGTTGTCCCAAACATTCCTAATGTTGTCCCAAAATTTTTATGCATAAAATTTAAGGACAATCACAAAGAAAAATTATTTTGGAAACCTTGGAGGCATCCTTTGAAAATGGATCCTAGACCATCTTAAAGAATATTTTTTCCTCTTTCTAATGAGCCTTTATTTGTCCCAAAACTCCCAATAATTTGTGAGATATTGAATTTTTAAGTTAAGGAAATTATTCCTAGCAGTGAGCCGACCTACACTCAGTCATACAAGTCATCCTCACTTCAAATAGACGTGACCCTTTAGTTATAAATGAAATCTCTATAAATAGACATCTAAACACTTCATTTTGATCAGCAATTCAAGCAAGAATTCAGAGATACGAAGTACAAGAGAAGACAGAAGACCGATGAGAACAAGGAGACTATTGTTTAGGACGAAAAAAAAGGATAATTTTGTTTGGGCATAAAATCTTGGTCGAAGTTGCCGTATTTGTCATGGTTGAAACTACCGTAGTTGCCATGGTCGAAGTTGCCATAATTTCCATGTTCGAAACTGTCGTAGTTGTTGTGGTCGAAGCTGTCGTAGTTGTCATGGTTGAAGTTGTTGTAGTTGTCATGGTCGAAGTTGTCGTAGTTGCCATGGTTGAAGTTGTCGTAGTTTCTATGGTCGAAGTTTTCATAGTTGTCATGGTCGAAGTGTTGATTTATTGGGATTGAACAAATAGAGCTTGCTGAAGTCTTCTCTTGAGAATAGAATAGCACAGAGTTGGAGAACTTTGTGAAGCAGCATATTGAAGATTTGTGGAGATCATTGAAGACCATGATGCATTGAAGCCATTATGAGGTGAACTTGAAGAAGTTTTGTTTGGGTAACATGAAGAGCAGTGGTGACACCTTCATGTGAAGAACAAGGTTTTCATTGATGATGTGACGTGGAGACTAAGTGAAGGCGTAGATGAAGATTGATAGGGCTTGTTGAAGAAAACATTGGGAGCCGTGAAGTATAACCAAACATACCTTGACAAAGTGAAGTTATAGGGTTGGAGCCCTTGGGGTTTGTGCCTCAAAATTGACAAAGTTAGTGCCTTGGAAAGTCCAAGTTAGTGCTTGGCAAATATAGGATTGGTGTCCTTGGAGTTGGTGCTCCTAAACTCAAGGTTGGTGCCTTGGATAAGATAGGGTGGAGTCCTCAAGAAACTAGGTTAGAGCCTGAACCAGATATAGCGTTGGAGCCCTTGAGGTTGGTGCCTAAAAATTAACAAGGTTGGAGCCTTGGAAGTCCAAGTTGGTTCTTGGCAAATATAGGTTGGAGCCTGGGAGATTGAAGATCAGTGTCTTCACCTAGGGTTGGAGCCCTACATATATTGTACTTGATTTATTGAAGAAATTAATAAAAGCATTTATTCTTATTGTTCATTTTGTGTTCTAAATATAAGTGATCTAACTGGTAAAAGTAACGATTGAAAAGAAAAATTGATTCACCCCCCTCTCAGTATTTCCAACAATTGGTATCAAAGCTAGTACCTTCACTCAAAGCCTAACATCTTAAAGGTTGATCATTAGAACACAAATGGTGAAGCCAAGGAAGAAAGGCTCCAATCCTCCTAAAGATGTGTCTCCCTCAACCACTGAAATTGAAATCAATCAATTTGTGAAGGCTCAATTGTTCAATGGAAACTTTGATATATGGGAAGCAAGAATGAGGAATTTCTTAAAGACTCAAGGAATTGAAGTTTGGAAATCGGTGATTACTTATAGCATGATGGATGGAGAATCCAAGGAACATAATACAAGAGCAATGAAAGCAATCTTGAATGGGCTACTTGATTCTATGAAGGCCAATTTTGAAAAATGTTCATCAGCAAAAGGCATATGGGATAAACTTCATGATCTTCACTGAAAAGGAGCATTGACAATGATCTCTAGTCAAGAAAATGATGGAAAACAAAAAGAAATCCAAAGCCCATCAAGGAAGGTGAAGATAAGAGTGATAAAATCAAGGCTAAAGAAGACCTAGAAGATGAAGAGAATTAAAAATATTTTGAAGAAGATCTCCTCACTAAACTTATGGCTATGATGGAAGAGATTAATAATTTGAAAAATGAAAATGAGGAACTTAAGAAGAAAGCACAACTTGGTGACCAGGACAAGACAAGGAAGGAAGCTAACCTTGTCAAGCTTCAAGTACAAGAAAGAGATGAGGAGCTCACCAAGATTAAGGAAGAATTTCATCAAAACAAGAGAAAGCATCATGAAGAAGTCATATCCATGACAAATCAATTGGATAAGGCAAAGAAATGGGAAGATACCTTGTCAAGCCACCTTGAACAAAGGCACAAAAGCTTGAACAAACTTGAAGCAGAGATTGGTCAATACAAGGAAGAGGTCTCCTCCCTTAGATCTCAACTAGAAGAAGCAAGGAAACAAGCACAAGGAGATGAGAAGGTGATGGAAGCTTTGACATTCATAGAAGGACAAATTGATGAAGCAAAAAAGGAGAGAAACACCATGATATGCCAACTAGAAGAAAAAGATGATGACATCACCAAGTTAAAATCAAAAATCACTTTGCTTAAGGCCCAATCATGTGAAGCAACCAAGATGAAGGAAGAAATGGAGATCATTCTATCAAAGAAGGATGAAGAATACAAGAAAATGAAGGAAGAAATTGTATTTTTTAAAAAGGAAGTTGACTTACTGAATAAGAACTTGAAAAGTTCTCAAACCCTAGATGACATCCTAAGTCATCAAAGGTCTCCCCTCAATAAATCAGGTCTTGGCTATGCAAGTGAATCCTCAAGCAAGAATGATGCAAACCCTAATGCTTCAAACAACAAGGATGCGAGGAAGCCTGGAATAAATGTTGATGCTCCTATTTCTAACAAAGGCAAGGAGAAGAGTCAATACAACTATGGAAGAAACCTTCCTCCAAGAAGAAATGCAGATGGTGTCAAGGATGCAAGAATAAACTGTACAAACTTTGGGCACATGGCAAAAGACTGTAAGGCATATCACAAAGATAATTATAATGTTCCCCGTCAATATCCGAGAAGCAATTTTGCAAGAAGTCATGAATTCTTATTCATGAACAACATAGAGTGCTTCAAGTGTCATAACATTGGACATATGGCACATAATTGTAACTTGACTTGGGCACCTACTCAAGATAGAACTATGCCAGAAAACAAATTTACACAAGTATGGAGAAGGAAGCAAATACAATCCGAAAATCTCTTGAACCCTCTAGCCAACAACACATGTTGTTGACCTGATCTTCGACAATCTAAGCACTTGATGGGGAAACTCTGCCAAAAGGAAGACCGTGCATATAGTTAGGGGGAGCTTATGATGATTAGGCATTCTTACAAAGACATTTGTGAATGAGTCTTATGAAATCCTTGATGATCTATATGGACAATCATTCTTTGATAGATCATCTCTCAGGAACACTCCTTGAAGAATATAATCCTTATTCATCTGATGGATTATTATTGAAGATCACTTCCACTTGATCATTAGCAGGTAATCTTTCATGGGGGGGAGCTGGTTCATCACATGAAGGAATTTAAGCACATCTATCATGAGCCACATTGCCAGAAAGAAGAGCACCATGAAAGGGGGAGTAACATACCTATGAAGAACTACTATTCGTAAAGAAAAGAAGCAAATTGACAAGGGGAGTGCTTGGGCACCCCGTTTGCCATTGATGTCAAAGGGGGAGACAATGTTGAAAGGGCAAGAATATTTCCATCAATGACAAAGGGAGAGATTGTTAATCTAGGTTGTCATTGATGTCAATATGGCACTAGCCGAGATGGAAAATACTGTTGAGATGCCTGGTTCCAAATGATGATGTCATAACTCTTATTTCATAAAAATGTCATCAATTAATATTTCAAGTCACTAATGAAGAAGTCTTAAGAAGTGCCAAGTGCCAAGTAGTTAGAAGCCCTTAATGATATATGGAGGACTACATTTGATGATGTCATATTCTTTATGAATGACCACAATTGATAATGGCACTTGATGAGGTCTTGATAACTTGGTTGGAGATCATTTGATGGTTGGAAGATTATTTTGGAGTTATCCTAATGATGTTGCACTATCACTGCACTAGTATATCATGACATTGCTCATGCGTCATGCTACATGGATGTTGCACTCCTACATAATGACTCTATGATCCTATGATGAATTTGATAACAATGAAGAAGCCAAAGAATGAAGAAGCCACGCTGTCACAAACATTCCTCATGTTGTCCCAAAAATTTTATGCATAAAGTTTTTGGACAGTCACAAAGAAAAATTATTTTGGACTCCTTGGAGGCATCCTTTGAAAATGGATCCTAGACCATCTTAAAGAGGATTTTTGCCTCTTTCGAACGGGCCTTTATTTGCCCTAAACTTCCAATAGTTTGTGAGATATTGAATTTTTAAGTTAAGAAAATTATTCCTAACAGTGAGCCGACCTACACTCAGTCATACAAGTCGGCCTCACTTCAAATAGACGTGTCCCTTTAGTTATAAACGAAATCTCTATAAATAGACATCTAAACACTTCATTTTTATTAGCAATTCAGGTAAGAATTCAGAGATATGAAGTACAAGAGAAGACAGAAGGCCGAGGAGAACAAGGAGACTATTGTTTAGGACGAAAAAAAAGGATAATTCTGTTTGGGCATAACATCTTGGTCGAAGTTGCCATAGTTGCTATGGTCGAAGCTGTCATAGTTTCCCTATTCAAAGTTGTCTTATTTACCGTGTTCGAAACTGTCGTAGTTGTCGTGGTCGAAGTTGTCGTAGTTTCCATGGTCAAAATTGCCATAGTTGTCGTGGTTGAAGTTGTCGTAGTTGGCGTGATCGAAGCTGTCGTAGTTGTCATGGTTGAAGTTTTCATAGTTGCCATGTTCGAAGTTGTCATAGTTGTCATGGTCGAAGTGTTGATTTCTTGGGATTGAACAAATAGAGCTTGTTAAAGTCTTCTCTTGAGAATAGAATAGGGCAGAGTTGGATAACTCTGTGAAGTAGTGTATTGAAGATTTGTGGAGATCATTGAAGACCATGATGCATTGAAGCCATTATGAGGTGACCTTGAAGAAGTTTTGTCTGGGTAACATGAAGAGAAGTGGTGACACCTTCATGTGAAGAACAAGGTTGTCATTGATGATGTGACATGGATACTAAGTGAAAGCGTAGCTGAAGATTGATAGCACTTGTTGAAGAAAACATTGGGAGCCATGAAGTATAACCAAACATACCTTGACAGAGTGAAGCTATAGGTTTGGAGCTCTTGGGGTTGGTGCCTCAAAATTGACAAGGTTGGTGCCTTGGAAAGTCCAAGTTGGTGCTTGAAAAATATAGGATTGGTGTCCTTGGAGTTGGTGCTCCTAAACTCAAGGTTGGTGCCTTGGATAAGATAGGGTTGGAGCCCTATAGGATCGGAGTCCTCAAGAAACCTGGTCGGAGGCTGAACCAGATATAGGGTTGGAGCCCTTGAGGTTAGTGCCTCAAAATTGACAAGGTTGGAGCCTTAGAAATCCAAGTCGGTGCTTGGAAAATGCAGGTTGGAGCCTGGGAGATTAAATATCAATGTCTTCACCTAGGGTTGGAGCAATGTCTTCACCTAGGGTTGGAGCCCTACATATATTGTACTTGATTTATTGAAGAAATTAATAAAATCATTTATTCTTATTGTTCATTTTGTGTTCTAGATATAAGTGATCTAACTGGTAAAAGTAATAATTGAAAAGAAATATTGATTCACCCCCCTCTAAGTATTTCCAACAATTCGCAGCTCTTCATTGTTCGCATTGCAGATATAATTCAATTCTTGTCTACAGGTACAGCTCCTGAAGGGTATTCGACACAACAAAAGAAGGAATTAGTGGTCTGAGTTGTAAATTTCTTTGTTATCTCTAGACCTCTATATAAAATGGGATCTGATGAAAGACTACATAGGTATGTTCCAAAGTATGAGCAGTAAATTATCCTTGTAGAAGCGCATGGAGGAGTAGCTGGAGGACATTATGCAGGAAGAGCAACTGTGTAGAAGATCCTATGTGCAAGACTTTGGTGGTTGACTGTGTATAAGGACTCTAAAATATATTGCAGGGCATAGGATGTCTGTCAAATGACGACGAGACCGTCGCGAAGAGATGAATTTCCCCTAAATCGCAAGTGACGTTGCAGGTGTTTGATAAGTGGGAAATAGACTTTGTGGGACCAATACAAATACTAGGGAAGAAGACAGGGGCCAGATATATCATTACTGCGACTGAATACTTAACCAGGTGGGTGGAGGCACAGCTTGTAAAAGATTGTAGTGTCATGAAGTTTATTTTTGAATATATCTTATGTCGGTTCGGTTGCCCTAAGATTTTGATGAGTGATAGGGGCACACACTTCTTGAATGAGACAATTGTCGCATTGCTTGAGGAATTCCAGATATATCATCAGAAGAGTACGCCTTATCACCCTCAAGCAAATGGCATAATAGAAGCCTTCAACAAAATTATGGAAAGCACTTTGACGAAGATTTGAAACGTGAAGCAAAATGACTGGAATGTGCACATACCAACGGCCTTCTGGGTGTACAAGACTACATGCAGGAAGTTGACATGACAAATGTCGTTCAGACTAGTATATGGGCAAGAGGCTCTAATGCCCATGGAATACATAATTCCAAGCTTACAGATTGCTACAATTACGGACATGGTTGATCGTGATACCATGGAGGAACGACTCGCATAGCTTGTTGAGTTGGAAGAGGATCGCTTCTTAGCTGGATTTCATCAGCAAGTGTAGAAGGACTGTGAAAATGCATGGCATGATCACCATATCAAACAACGCACCTTTAAGATCAACGATTTAGTGTTGTTATATGAAAATAAGTTCACAAAGTTCCCAAGAAAATTTCAGATGCATTGGCTGGGGCCATATGTTGTGAAGGAAATTACAAATGGAGGCGCAATTCAGCTCGCGAAGATGAATGGGGAATTATTTCTGGGAAAAGTCAATGGGAGTCGATTGAAGTTGTACAGGGGTGATCCCGCCCCTGCGCAATGACTATATGATTGCGGGATAGTCTTAGTACTCTAGGCAGCTGCAAGGAAGTACGGGACTATAAACTACACTGCCTAAAAGTTAAAAAAGAAAAGTGAAGGAGCTATGCGGCAAGTCGAAGGATGGCACAGAGGGGAGTTGCACTAGGTGGATGGGTCTCACGCAGCATGGCCGAAAAATGACCATTGGATGCACTGTAGTTGATTTGATGGCGATTTTTCCGTTGGAAGGAGTGGGGAAGAAGCATTTATGGAGCATATCTTTGGAAATTTGCCACCAAATGTGCATTAATGACCAGGAATTCGAGGGAATGGTTGGATTTGAATTCAAATTTGTCTATAGATATGGCATACCACTCCACATTCGAACACTTTTATTCCTGAGAGTTTGCCTTAAGCTTTTTCGCCTTGCTTTGCGCCAAGTTAAGTGTTGTATGTGTAAGAAGGATTGGGAGGAACTTCTTTCACGGTTGGAGTTTTCCAACTTACCTGATTGGAACCGTAAGATCTTCCTTGAGAGAATGACTACAACTCGTCTTGAGATGGAACCAGCCCAACCTATACCTATAGGATTGCCTACTACCACACCTAAGTCACCAAGGCCTAAGCCATCTGCTTCTACAAAGCAAAATAAGCCTCAACAAGCACAGGTGCGGTAATCATCGTGGAAAAATCCGACAGAAATTTCCAGAAGGGAAAGATGGATAAGTCCAAACAACCAACAGAGCCTCTAAAGAGGAAGAACTCCGCGAGGGAATAGAGGAGATTTATGCAAAGGAGGTTGAGCCAATAACTCGGTTGCCGAAGTACATACCACCTAGAAAATCCACGGCAAAGGTGCCCAAAGACCCCGATTCTACGAAGTTCATGGTCTCTACGCCTTTGCTACCAAAGAATGTGATGTTTGAGGGACCGTTGTTGGCTCGGATATAAAATTTGAAAATGGAGGATTGGGACCTAGGGGACCACGAGAAGTTTCCACAATTGGCACGAAGTAAGTACCTCAAGAAGGTCTACTATGAAGAATCAAATGTCTTGCGCCTTGAGCCAATGAGTTGGGTGGCTAAAGTTGGGGGCACGGGGCTCCTAAACATGTTGTGGGTGCCGCACTTCAGCCGCACCATTATTAACACCATCAGTGTGCACCAACTATTGACGCCGGTACACAATGGGTGTATCTGGCTGGGAGAACTCGTCCTGATCACAGACATGCTGATCCACCACATAATGTTGTTTCCATCCCAAGGAGTGGACCCTGCGGAGACTTTTGTGGGAAAGTCGCAGGAAAAGAAGTTGGCAGACCAAATGAAGAGATGAATTTGGTCTGGTCAAGAAGTCGTGCAGATACTCCATTCATTCCATATTAGATAGCACGATGTTATTTGTTGCACAGATCTTAACTGGTAAGATCATGAGAAAGTGTCGCATGGATTAAGTACCAACACCAGTTGTCTCTTTGGTTGTGCAGTGCGTGAAAGGAGTCCAATATAATTGGGCTCAATATTTATGTGAAGAGTTTCTGGAGGACTACAGGGAGGCCCAGGATGAGGCAAAGAATTGCACTATGCCTAGTTTCTACTGTTAATTGCTTTGGTGGCTTGGAGGATGCCCAAAGAGAGCCAATTCCCTCATCAGGACGTGGACCTACCGGAGGCTGTGAAGTTCGCTTCGCTATGGGCTACTAAAGACCCCGCGCGCTTAATGGAAACAAAGATATTTTGGGTTTTGTTCGAGACAGAACTAAGGATGGTGATCAATCAGCGGCCAAGGTTATCACCCACTTTACACGTGTAGTACGCTAATGTCATTAATTTTAAGGAAAATTTCCATAATTTTCACATTCGCACAAAGAAGGATGCCCTGGGCATATGGCACAAGTTGCCTTAATTGGTTGTCGAGGAAGATATAGTAGGTGTTATCAGTGAGTGGCCAAGTGACTAGCTCACCCCTTCTAATGTTGGCGCAGGTACCAATACGGTTGCTAAAGGTTCAGCAGCACATACCACGGAAGCAGAAAAGAAGAAGGAAGCATAGAAAGTTTATGCTCGAGAAAAGGTTGTGTAGAAGAAGGAAGTTGTTGCGAGGGAGAAAGAAGCAGCAGCCAAGAAAAAAGAAGCAACACAGGAAAAGAATATGTTGCAGGCCACCATTGACGTCAACGATTCATACATGAGTGGACACACGTGGAGGAAGAAATAGAGTCTAAAGAAGGAGGGAGCGCAGAGTTGGAGTCCCCCTTCGTTGTCAAGAAGTGGAAGAAGAGGACTTCCACAGGGCTGCGCAAGAAGCAAAAGTCTGATAAAGCAACAGGCACGACACCTCTGGTCCTCACAGAGGGGGACCTGGATGAAATTAGGGATACAGTTAGCAATGCAACGATGGATCTGATTAGCCACTTCAAAGCACAGTACCAGCGAACATTAGGGAAGGTACAGCATGTCCTATGGGATTTTCAGATCCAAACAAGCCTCATTCAAGCGAACATGGGAGAGGCGAGTAGGAAGCAAGCGAGCGGGTCAGTCTTGGATGCATAACTCACCGTGGATCTTTGCACCATGCAATTACCAGAAGGTTCCCTGTGCGGCAACTTAGTCAAAGAGTAGGCACCCCTACTACATATGAAGAACCTGAGTCTAAATCTGGCCACGCTTCCCATTCAAACCCTGCACAAGTTGCAGCAAGGGATGTCCGATGAACTCAGAATATGGGAGCAACGTGCATGGCTGGTCATCAATGAGGTCAAGACTAATAACCAGCAGATCTTTGAGGAGAAGGCACATTCACTCAAAGAAAAGGAGGAGGTAATGATGTGAAGCCAACAGCTGGAAGCAATTATTGCACAGGCTTGCAGTGAGCTCCCAGAGCTCAAGATCCAGCAGAAGCAGCCTCCGCGGAGAAAATTAAAAAGTTGTTCGTTGTAGTTAAAGAGTCTAAGGATGAAATCAGCCAAGTCAAGTTTGAGATATTGTTGCAAATCTCAGAGTTACAATTCAAGCTGCGGCCCACTACCCCTCCAGAAATCAGAGAGTAGCGCAGAGTTGCTATTAAAGAAGGAATGGCCACCTTGGAAGATGCAGTCAAGGGCTGCATTGAACTCTTTGAACAAGCCATGGAATTATGGACCTCACTGCAGGAGGATCCAAGTCTATAGAAAATTGGAGCAAACATCATATAAAAGCAGAGACAGTTTGTTGAAATCAGGTCGATAGTGCGGACGTTAGAACCAATGCAAATGTTCGCTAGATTACAGGAAGGAAAGCTCATTCATAATGAAATTGATGAGTTGTGTTGCAAGGAAGCGATCATCTCTTCAAGGACGCAGTTGTGGGCAGATGAGGCCAGTCAGTAGACTCGATCCATACAGAGCAAGCTCAAATGGATGCAGCAGACACAAAGGACCATGGGCCTTGCAATTGAAGGCCCAACCACTGAAAAATTGGTCGAGGAAGTGCGTCAAGATGCCACATAGGGAACAGCAGACCTGCAAGTGTTAAAGATTGAGTTCAGTGAGCTAGAAATGAAGATCGAGGTGCCACTAGCAGAGTGACTCAAGGACGAGTCACGAAATTGTGTTGGGGGCCTGTTGGGACAAGGTCCCCTGGGTAAATTTTGGAACTAATTTTGGTATATGTATAAAGTCTTCACATTTTGGGGGAGTGGAGCGTGAAGGTCATAGGAGTCAAAAGGGACTTTAGTCCCTTAGTTTGTTAGAGGATAGGATGTTTTGTGACCCGCCCATGGTTCGTGAACCATGGAATTGTAATGAAAGAAACTATATTAAGAAGTCATAGTGAATCATAGGAAGTCAATTAGTCATTGAAGATCATTGTATGGGAAAGTAGTCTGAGACAGAAAAGTTTGTTTTTTGTACTTAGGCAAAGGGGAAGGCTCTTGCAACTGTGTGCGTGGAGACCTTGGTAAGTCTGAAAGTTGAGTGTGCGAGCCCCTGCAGTTGTGTGCGCAAGGAAGAAGAATATGTAACAGAACGATTATATCTAATAAAGACTATTTTGGAGCAATCATTGTGTGCCTGTGCCTTTATATTTATTTATGCCATTTATGTGTATTCGCTCTGTTTTCTACAATTATCTGAAGAAACACTTAATTGATGTGCGAAAGTGGTAGATCTACATGTTTACTCGATATTATGAATGTTTAAAGTGTTTTGCGAAGGGTTAGATTATGTTTTCTCTAAGCTACTGTGATTTCTACATTTAAGGGTTAGGGTTCGCGAAGGCCGGGATAAAGCCGTAGAAGTAACAGAAACCCATAACATAGACCTCTAGATACAGAAACCTGGTTCTTTCATCCCCCAATACCGTTTTGTGTGAGACTGCAGCCTGTGCTATGCGGGTTGTTGCCGAAAGGGCTAGCAGTTCAAGGTTTTGTTGGTTGATGCAACTAACTCTAAACCTGGGTCAGGACTCCTCAAGCCAATAGTTGGCTTAGCAAGGCATTATGCTTAGAGAATTGCAATCCATATGTCTATATTTGACAGTTATCTTATGAATTCAGGATGATGAGTTCCAAGGTATGGCTTTGATATTGATTATGATTTTATATCCTGATGATCTACTCTTGACAGGTGATGAGCCTCTGATGATCTAAACCAGAGGGAGATGGCTTCTGAAGCCCGAAATGATGTATCATGGCATGATGAATCGGCTTCTGGAATTTGGAAAAAAAAAAATCTATTTGCATAGCTATTAAAAATGTTTTTGAATAATGAAAATGAAATCCTTGGATACTCTAATTTGAGGTTCTAAATGTTGTTGAACTTGACATGGAACCCGACTGTTGATTGAATCATTGATGTTTCGTTTTGAAAATTGATCTGTATATATATGATGTGCATAGAACATGAATGAATTCATAAGTGAGTTGCTTCATTCACATAGAGTTGTCTCCAAGCATCCTTTGAAATATCTACATGAGGTGTTCTATTTTTTAGAATGAGATAGTTCTCCTATGATATGTGACTACATAAATGTATTGCTGACATTTGAGATTATTGTTGATAAGCACATTTGGATGTTTCTTTAGTATAAGATCTACCATGATATCTTGGATGAGAGGTCCATAGCATGACCGAGGTTGATCATGATGTTGTTAGCATGGCTAGCTGTGAGGCAGGGTACAGAAGCTCTTTAGAGAGTTGTTTGATCATGAAATGGATATGACATAGGTACATTGCAATGACATAGAATATATATATATATATATATATATATATATATATTTGGGACTAGGATACTCTCATATATTGAGACAGTTCAGTTGTTTGAAACAATCTCAGGCTTGTGGTTGGCACCTCCTTGAGAGGGAGGATGATTATGGTATCCTTTTGTGATTTATATGATTATTTATGTTCTGACATGATATTTGATTTGATGTTCTGTATGAACAAGAAACAACTGCTATTGAGACAAATTGATACCAGATATGAGTATGATGAGAGCAGCGTTGATCGAGGACACTGAGCCAACTCTTCCCCCCTATTTGAGCTCCCAGAGTGAGGAATTGAGGGAGAAGGGCTCCTGGGGTTGAGGGAACTATGGACAATAGGGCATGACCCATATATGTTACCCATAAGGTTGAGGGTGGTAATCCCCTATTTGGTCTTTGCAGAGTATACCCCAGTTGGCATCATACCCACAAGCAGGGCTTGTTGGGAATACCGCTCCTCGTTTGGCCAACAAGTTGAGAGTGTACAACCCAAGGTGATTATGATACAGGTGTTCTACCACATGACTACTGAGAGTCATTGTTGGGAAGATTTGTAGGCAATAGGATCTGGTTGAGAGTTACTCCCCTTTTGAGATTTCAGGTTGAGGGTAAGCTCCCGATGAGATTCAAGGATTGAGGATTTTCTACCTATATGATGAGTTATCCTATTGCTCGGTATGGGTGGAAGTTATTGCTCCCTAATGTGGTTCCAAGTTAAGATGTGTTCCCTAATGATATGCTCTCTGATGATGATCGATTATGATATTCCATGTAGCATCCTATTGATAGAGATTCCAGGTAGTAGGTTGATGGATAGAGGGTAGTAGCTTGTGCTCCCGTCCGGTAACAAATTCTTCTTCTTCTAGATCTGAGAATGTTCAGCATACGAGCAGGAACAATCAAGAGATAAGCAAGAATAAGAAAAAGATAGATCAAGATGTACAATGATCGTAATTTGTGATGATGAGACACTAGATATGGACATGGCATGATGACTACATGACAGAGATGATCCGTGATGATACGTGATGAAACTTGAAGATTCGAGAATGGAATTGGCAGGTGGAATTCTCACTAGTTGAAAAGAAGTGTTAATTTTTGCAATTGTGGTCAAATTCCACCTTGGATAGCTCAAATTACTAAGATGATGATTGCAATAGATTCCTCTTTTTGAGAGAACTAAAATCGACTTAAATATCACCGAATTTGGTCAAGCGAAAGTTGAGTTATGAATTATTTTATTATTGCATGTATTATGGAATGGGTCGGCCCTAACCACATGTGTAATTTCTTAGGTCAACCTTAACCCCAAGTGGACCCTCAGGAACGCCTATAAATAGAAGAGACCTCAAGCTCATTTGGACACATTCGATCAAACTATCTTCTCTTATGTTTCGTCTTGGTTCGCACAGGTTTGACAAAAGGAGTTCGAGCAAGGGTCTGAAATCACAGGGATGAGGTTCGCTCTAAGTTAGGATTTTCTAGTTTCTAGACGCTGGCACAAAACACGGCATTTTATTCCCTGGAAATTGGCACACGTTGGTCATGACAACGTCTAGAGAGCCTTGGACGTTGGCACAGAGGCTTATGGGAGATTCCACAGCTTCAAAAGCAGATTTGGAAATGTCGGACCCCAGACGCTTGCACAGAGTGGTCCTGAGAGTGTCCAGGTTGTCTCGAACGCTCGCAGAGAGTGGTCCTGAGAGCGTCCAGGCTGTCTCAGATGCATGCATAGTAACTACATGGGAGCGTCCAAGGGTTTTTGGGAAAATCTGGTAAATTGGTCCTCGGGCGCATGCACAGAATGGCCTAAGAGTGTCTGGGCTACCATAGACACTCGCACAGCTCCTCCTCCCTATGTCCAAGACTCAAAGATGAGATTTTTGTATTCCGAAGTTTTGCTCAGTGATAGCAATATTCAACTATGTTCAGCACAGTGACATCAATATACAGCAGTTGACTTCAATCTATGACAGCACATAACAGCCATTAGTATGAGGGTTTTGGTTTCAATCATGATTAGATCTATTTCATGGATATCATAGTTTTTTTGTTACATAGATAAAGTTATGGATCATTGTATTCTCTTTTGTTGTATCATTTGATGACGATCTAAGAAAAAGAAGATTTGCAAGGGTTTTCCCCATCGTGGTTTTGCCTTGGTCTCAAACCAATCATGGTGTCTCTATGTGTGTGCATGTTTTTCTTTTATTGTTCCTTTATGTTTTGTTGCATTGATGATGGTGATGTTGTTATTTCTATATAATTGCGTATGCTGACGAATAATGTAGATCTGAATAATGTAATGATGATATGGGGTGAACTTAATGTATAAATGAAAAATGCAATTATCAAAAAAAAGAACAATGTAACACTATGAAAAATTAACATAGCAATGACTTGACACCGCCACATCATCAAGCAGTCCATGTCAGCAATGTCATGTCATGTCATGTCATGAGTTTTCATATGCGACATCGTCATTGTGGATCATGTAAATGGTATTCAAAATGTATTATAAAGTCCAAAAGACACACATGGAATATAAAAAGTCATGTAATTTGAAAAGTTATAGGAAGTCAAACAGTCATGAGGGTAGTCAAAGAGTCACAAGGAAGGGGAAGCATCACCCCTTGGTTATATATACTCCCTCATTGTATGAGCAAAGGACTTTTCACCTTTCCTCCTCCTATAAAACATTAGAGAGATAAGCTAGTTATTTTGGGGAGCAAGGAGTGGATCCAACGCTCCACTACTGAAGTTAGTGATGTTCATTGTATACATGAATCTTGGAAATTTTACTTAATAACAGAAGCCTTCAAGGCCAGCGCGTTCATCATGCATGGATTATGAATTTTTGTAAGACTATTCTGTGGATGTTTGTACTTCATGTTTGCTTTCACATGTGCTAAGATAGTTGAACTATTTCGGTTGTTTTAGTACTTATCTTTTTGAAAATATGATGTTATGGTTGTCATTGTTGTCCCATCCTTGTGGACTATTCCAAGGATATTAAACAGACCTTTTTCATTTGATTGTTGTAACGATTGTCGCATCCTATGTGGACTATTTTGTTGGATGTTAGACAGATCCTTTTAGTTCATGTGTGTCTCTTCTTGGGTGGTACTAATACCTCTCTCTTAGAGGCTCACTTTCCTCCCCTCTCTGCAATAAAAGAACTTTGACACATTTACAATTGAACACTCACCAGGCATACCTTTTTTCTTTTCAAAGACACCATTGCATCCCTCTCTCTTGCTGACAGTTAGAGTCAGGGAAGATCTTTAAGGATTCAGCAACCAAACCTTTATACCAGATGGGACTCCTACACCAAATGGTGTGAAGTCTAATTGGGACTTTATAACGGGGAGATCCCCTTAATGTTGGCGGGTCTAGCACTGTCAACACACGCTTTTGTGGAGGATACGATTTTTGAAAATTTTCCTCAATATTATTTCATACAAAAGTACTATGATATCCCTAGACAAATACAAACATGTGATTCAATGAAGATCCTGTAATTAATTAAAAGGTCAAGACTAAATTTAATTCTTCTGCAAGATATCTCAAGAATACTCCAGGGGATACTCCAGGGGATCTTCTGAGCTATCGAAGCATAATCTTTGAGGCAAAGTTTGTATGGCATAATTTGTGACACAAATATATATATTACTCACAAGGGATTTGTTTTTGTAGCTAACTTCATTAATCCATATAACATGGACATGTTTACACTTGATGATGACTCACTTCTGAATCTCGCATTATGTATTTGGCATCAAACAATATTGATATATATGAAAGAACGACTGCATAAAAAAATCTGTAACAGAAATTTGTATATGACTTATCTCTCTAGTTCATAAAGGCGCATTCCTGTGATCGCATTCCCTGTTCTGATTCGCACTCCAATGTGGTTTTGTAACTCGCATCTAGGGTTCATATGAAAATTTTTGTGGCTTGTTTGGTTTGCACGATGAGTGGCTCAGTTTTGACTCAACTCTATTCTATTACAATATGGCACACGTCTCTGGCTCTACAACGTTGTATAACCTCTGCAACATAATTTCCATGGCATCAATTTTTGTACAAAAGAATGATAACAAGAAATAATAAAATTGTCAACAAATTGACAACAAATTGTGGAGAAGTGGAGAAATTGTTGATTCTAAATCCTCGTAAACCCAAGTAAATTTTCCTTATTATTTTTTTTCTGTCCCCCACCGTCGCTAATCAGTGATATCGTGTTTTGGCTCGATCTTTGTAGCATTAATTTGCAGTGGCATGGTTGTTGTTTTAGATGTGCATCAGCATTGATCGAAGGCTCGATATGAGTACAATGGCATTGACATCGCATTACATTCACGATGACGGTATTGTCCTATGGCTCGTGTTGCATTGGCACACAATTGTTGGTCAGTTTGTAAAATGTGGCTCACACTTTGGTTTATGATCTCGATTTCATTATAGTATGGCATTGTATCACGTTGTAGTGGCATCTATGTACATCGTAATGTATGACAGTAATTGAGATGGCATTGACTTCAACACGAACCTTGGCATATCAATAAAGACAATGACACACAATGATAGTGTCAAAATCCATGACACTTATCTCAATGTCGACCTGAAGTTTGGATTTGTGCAAAGATTACCCTAACATGACATCTAGCTTGTGAAAGATCATCCAGAAATTGAGACTGTGTAAGTTTTGGAAGTAATGAAGTTCACCTCTTCGCCACATTAAGAAGTTGTCTCCTTTTTGAATGAAGTTGATTATGGGAAGAAGAGCAAAGGTACGTAGTCTTTGCACAAGAGGTATGTATAATTCCTGTAATATTTTAAGCCATGATGATGATCATTTGAAAAGGTTTTGAAAAGCCTCTAGGGTTTTGCAGTTCATCATTTGCATGAAATCTATGGTTTGTATGTCTTGCAGAACAATGAAGTCGTCTTAGGGTTTATGAACCCTAGTTTAGATTGAATTAACCTTAGGAGTAAAAACCTCACCCTAATTGGTTGTTCCCTCTAAGGAAACCCTGACTCTTGGGAAATAACATCTAAGGTTTGCAAATCTAAGTTTTTGAAAAGGTAAATGCAATAAGACCCTAGCAAGGGTTGAATTGAATAAACTCTAGGGCTTGAAAGTCAAAAACCTAATGTTGATGTTTCCACTAAAAGTAAAACTCTAATAAGGGTTAGATCAAGGAATTTTTAGTGCTTATAACTAGAACTCAAGAAGTACACTTTTGAGAAATCCATAGAAACCCTAGATTAACAAGATTGGCATCATGCTCTCGTACTTGCATGTTTTCCTTGGTTGTACTTGTTGGTGAGGATTGCATCTTCATAATGAAGACTATCAAAATGATGGAAGCAAGATGAGAAAGATGGAAGGACAAAGAAATGTAAGATTCATGCTGAGCATAATGGAATGAGGGACATGTTGTTGTTCATAAAATATAAGTGTGTTATCTCTCTTCTTGTAGTATTATTGATTTCTTTAGTAAATCTAGTCTTTTATTTTATTTTCATTACTTGATTGTAACTACTCTTTTGTGATTTCCCTGAATATGACTACAGGACATGCTGAAAACTTTTTGGGCTAAACAATGTAAACTTTGAAACGGGAACTCTGGCCAAAAAACCCCATAAAAACATCAAAAACAGTGCTAAAAACGAAAAGTGTTGATGCTGGAATAACACTTTTTTTCTAGAGTAAATTTCCAACATGTTTTAAAAATGACTGTGAAAACCAATTTTTTGTGTAAAAATTGTCCAAAAAACAAAGTGTTGATGTTCGAATAACAATTTTTTTTTCAATGGTAAATTTTGTGCAAAAAACATCGTCAAACGAAAAGTGTTGACGCTAAGATAACATTTTTTTTTCAAGAGTAAAATTTCAACATTTCGAAATAATGTCGTAAAATATTTTATCGTAACCCTAAAAAACCATTAAAATTTCAAAAAATGATGAAAACATATATAAAAAAAAAAAAAGAAGAAGTTAAAATATATATATATATATATAATCAATCATTTAAAAAAAAAAATAACAAAACAACAACCACCTATAAAAGATAAGAATTAAAAAACTAAAAAATAAATTATAAATTATAAACAAATAAATAATAAAAAAAACATATTTATAATATATATATGTGAAAAATAAAATTTAAAAAAATAATAATAAAATAAATAAAATAAAATAAACTATAAAATTAAGTAGGTAAAAATAGAAAAATTTAAAAAGCATTAACAAAAAAAACTAAAAAAAAATAAAAACAAACTAGATTTAAACAAACAAACAAAAGATAGAAAATTAACCAAAAAAAAAAAAATACTAAAATTAAAATTAAAATGTTAATTAAAAAAAAAAAAATTATCTCATAAACCATAAAATAATTTGGGGAAAATAAAAAACAACCAAAACAAAACAAAATTTTATATATATATATATATATATATATATATATATATACACACACACGTAAAAATAGAAAAAATAAAAAAAACATTAACAAAAACTAAGAAAAAAATTAAAAACAAACTAGATTAAAAAGTAATAATAATAATAATAAATTAACAAAAAAATTTAAAAAAAAATAAAATTAATATTAAAAACATAAATAAACTTAAATTAAAAAAATAAATAAATAATAAAAATAAAAGTTTTAAAAATATGTCTTTTCACGTTAAAAAAAAAAATAATAAAAAATAAAAAACATTTAAAGTTTATAAAGAAATATGTATTTTTTATTTAAAAAAAAAATTATTAAATTTACATTTTTTTATTAAAAAAAATTAAATTAAATTAAATTTTTTTATAAACAATTTTTTTTAATTATTAAACCAATTTTAAACGACTTTATATATATATATATATATATATATATATATAAAATAATTTAAACTAATTTAATTTTTTTCTTTAAAAAAAATATAATTTAAAAAACATTTTAAACAAATTTTTGTTATTTAAAAATAAATAAAAATTACCGCTCGTGGTGGCACAGCGCTGGGCAGAGGGTCTGCATGCAGGCCCTCCCCCCACGGCCACGCCACCACGGGCGATCGAGCGGGTGGAGGAGCGATTCCCAGAATCGCCCCTCCACCCAACCGACCGTCCGTGGTGGCGGGGCCCTAGGCAGAGGGCCTGCATGAGGGGTGATTCCCAGAATCACCCCTCCGCCCACCCGTGGTTGCGCAGCCCTGGGCGAAGGGCCTACATGCAAACCCTCCGACCAGGGCCAAGCCACCGCAATCGGTAGTAATTTTATTTTATTTTTTTAATAAAAAAAAATTGTTTAAAAAAAATTCAAAATTTTCTAATTTAAAAATAAATATAAATAAAAATAAATAATAAAATAAAATAAAATTGTTTAAAATTTTTAATATTTTTTTTAAATTAAAAAAAAATAATAATAATAATAAATAAATGAATAGAAATTAAAATAAAAATAAAAATGGTTTAAAAATTTTTAATAATAAAAAAAAAGAGAGAGAAAAGAGAAAAAAGAAGAAGAAAAGAAAAGAAAAAAATGCTTAAAATAATTTGTTTAAAATTTTTAATAATATTTTTTTAAAATAAAATATATATATATATATAGCTAAAGAACAATGAGGGGTGGTCAAAAGATATTAAGTGTAACATCAAAATTAAACAAGGTTGCCCCCTCTCCCCTACTCTATTTGGCATTTACATCGATAAGCTCGAAGGTTATTTAGAAGAAGCAGGGTGTGGTGGCACAATCTTAGCTGGGATAGTCATTATCCTTCTTCTCTATGCTGACGATATCGTTCTTTTGGCAAGGTGCCCTTCTGATCTTGATAAGCAACTCAAGCTTCTTAAGGATTTCTGCTCTACCATGGGTATGACTGTTAACACAGACAAAACAAAAGTTATGGTTATCAAATCTAAGAAGGACACTTGCGCTAATTTTACGTATGACAATAATAACTTGGAGGAAGTGTATTCTTACAAGTACCTAGGAATTGATATCCATCACAAGCTCAACTGGAACCATAGCATTGAGAAAAGGATCAATGGGGGATGGAAAGCTTATTTTGGTCTTGACAATAATTGTAAAACAGCTAACCTCGTAATGTGGAATAAAAAGAAGTTCCTCTTTGAAACTTTAGTCACTCCTGTTATCTTATATGGTTGTGAAGTTTGGGGCTGCAGCATCTCCAGAGAATCATGGAGGAAGATTGAGCAAATCCAGAAGCGTTTTATAACTTATAACATGAAAATTAAAAGTAATACACCCTATCCTATTCTCCTTATAGAAGCAGGGCTTTCTTCTATTGAGAGCCTAGCTATGCTCAGGTTTCTGATGTACAAGCACAAGCTCAATAACATAGACAATCATAGACTTCCTAAGCTAGCTTTAAATTCCAGCCAAAATCACCTAAGGCTTAACCGAGGATGGCATAAGGACACAAGGGCCTAGTTAAACTATTGGGAGATCAACGAGAATGATGCTTTGCAAAACATAAATAACATTAAAGATATTGTAACTTCTAAGTTCAAAGAAAAATTGTGGTGTGAGAAAGATTTAGCGTCTAAAAGAAAATTAAGTTATTATAAGAAGGTCATCAACCCCACCCTTGAAGATCAAAAGTATCTCTCTATTCTAACTAGCTCAAAAAAGAAAATTAATATAGAAAAGATTAGAACGAATTCTCATGAGCTCCATAGTGAAACTGGCCGCTGGGCAGTTCCTAAAACGCCATGGATGGAAAGGATCTGCCATATTTGTGAGAATAGGAGCATCGAGGATGAAAACCGCTTCCTTTAGAGTGCCCTGCATACAACCACATTAGATCTCAGTTTCACAACCTTTGTTACAATACTGACCTTCCTAGCCTTTTACAATGCCAAAATTATAGTGAACTCTGGAGGCTTCTCTCCAAGCTTTTTGAGCATAGGAATAAAATCTTAAATCAAAATAAATAATTTGTCTTTTTAGGTCCGATAGATCATTATTTGGTCTCAGCGGACGTTAACCATCATCATCATCATCATATATATATTTGTTAAAAAAAAATTATAATTTTTTAATAATTTTATATATATATTTAAAAAAATATATTATAATTTTTTAATAATTTTTTAAATAAAAATAATAATAAATAAATAGTTTAAAAAATTTTATTTTTTTTTTTTAATTAAAAAATAATAATAAATAATTTTTTTTTTTTTTTTTTTTTTTTAAATAAAAAATGTAAGCTTAATAAAAATTAATTTCTTTTAAATCAAAAATACATATTTTTTTCTTTTAATTTGAAAAGACATATATATTTTAAAAATTTCATTTATATATATTTATATATATATATATAATGTTTTTAATATTAATTTTATTGGTTTTTTTTAATTAATTTTCTATTTTTTTAATCTCGTGTGTTTTTAATTTTATTTTTTTTAGTTTTTAATAATGTTTTTTTTTCTTATTTTTACTTAAATTTTTTTTCTCAAATTCTTTTATGGTTTATGAGACAATTTTTTTTTTTAACAATTTTTTTTTGTCTTTATATATATATATATATATATATATTATATATTATATTTGTTTTTTTAAGTAATCAACATTTAAAAAAAGAAAAATAAAACAACTTGAAAATTCGTTAAATAATCATAATTTCAAAAAAAAAAAAAAATTGCACATAATAAATTTTAAAGTGTGAAAAATAAACCTCTAAAAAAAAGGTATGTTGCATCAACATGTTTCGAAATCAGCATGAAAATCACTAACATTTAAAAACAAATATTTATATTTGATACATAAGAAAAGTTAAAGTGTCAAAAATATGCTCCCAAAAAAAAGAAGTGTATTCTGCATCACCACTTTTCAAAATCAGGTCACGTTTTTACTACCCCTACGAAACGAGTAATCGTATCGGTTATTTAAAGTGCTAAAAGCTATGTTCTAAAAAATATATGTGTGTTCTGCATCGCCCCTTTTCAAAATCAAGTCAATTATTTGTTATCTCTACGAAACGGGTAATAGTATCAGTTCCCGTTTCAAAGTTTACGTTGTTGCTAGAAGAAGTTATAATATCAAAACAAAACTCTGTGACAAGTCTTGGATTTAGAAGGAGCTTTAGAGGGAGCTTTGAATCTTGAAAGAACTATGAATTAAAAGAAGCTTTGATTCAAAGGGAGCAGTTCAACTCTCAAGTTTTAAGGTATATCTTTAAGTATTATCTTTAAATAATATTTAAAGACTAAAGTTGTGACAAGCCTATGTTTTGGATAAAGTACATGTACTTTAGGGACAAGCTTGGACTTGTTAAGATAAGTTCTCTTAGTAAGAGGGAGCATTAATAACAATAGGGGCAAACATTCTCTAGATTTAGGAAGAATGACCCAGACTATTGTTGAGGGCAGACATTCTCCTAGTTTAGGAAGAATGGTCCTTAAGGCCCTGTTACTCAGAAGAGTAGGTGTCTTTCTTTGTTTGCCCAGTCATTCTATAAGAGTGGGTGCCTTTTCTAAGCTCAATTACTTGTTAAGTGAGCTTTTTGGCCTAGAGTGAGGCCCATAATGTTCGGGTTTAACCAAGGAAATGGAAACCCCCTAATGTAAGGATCCTTTAAGGTTTTGATCATGTGGTGTGAGGAGTTGAATATCCTCTAGTGTTTAGCCAACCTTATGTAGTTGGAACATGGAAATTCTTGGAAATTTGACCTTAGTGATGGTAAACATGTACTAGCCTATATATCATGAGATTGAGGCACCAGCTGGATCATGGCGACTAGTTATTGTACCTTAGGTTGAATAGCTTGTATGATGGTTCTTAGGGTTGGTACCTTGACAGTAGCCTAGATGGTACCTAGACCCCTTAAAGTTGATGGGTTGGTACCTTGGCAGTAGCCTAGATGGCACATAGATCCTTGTAAGATGGGTTGGTACCTTGGTAGTAGCCAAGATGGTACCTATATCCCTGAAAGTTGTTGGGTTGGTACCTTGGCAGTAGCCTAGATAGTACCTAGATCCCCGTGAGATGTTGAGTTAGTACCTTGGCAATAGCCTAGATGGTACCTAGATCCCTGGAGGATCTTGGGTTGATACATTGGCAGTAGCCTAGATGGTATCTAGATCCTTGAAATATTGGATATAATGTTTGATCTGACTCTTCTTATGAGAATATTTCAATTTGAGAAGTACCCTTGCACCAGTTATGGAATTATGAATACCTCCCTAGTTAAGAGGGAGTGTTAGAAAATATAACTAGGTTGGGTCTTCATAATTGTCATTGTACTTATGTCATTATATATTTTATGTATAAATGTAAAAGAAGAAAAAAATATTATTTTTCAAGCATGAGTTTCATGTTGAAGTCAATTGGTCATCTAGGTCAAGCATGTTCTTCATGCTTTTATGGTTTTTCAAAGTCAAAAAAATATTTGTCATGAGTCAAAGAGTAAAATCCCATTTGGACTTTAAAAATAAAAAGGAAAAAGAATTTTTAAATATGTATTTTGCATAAAACTATCTTCTAGAAATCAAGTCATCCCTACCTATCATGTAGGCTTTGCCCCAAGGGAAATGATTGTTTGCGCCCCTCTGAATAATTATAAATAGAATAAATTTGTAGCTCATTTTGGACACAGAATTTGGAACATATGATCTGAAATTTTGCAGAGAAAGAGGAAGATTTAAATCTGAGCAGACGAAGGGTTTGACTTGGTTTCTAGAAGGTGAAAGGGTCTTGGATATCTCATTTGATCTAATTCTATAAGAAGAGAAACTTTTGGGTTTTCCCCTTAGAAGGGTTTTTCTTTGGCTTGGAGCCTATATATTGTGTTCTTTGTTTTCTTGTGATATTCATGTTTAAGTTTTGATAATTGTTTGATGAAGAAGAACATAATTAAATAAATAAGAAGCCAACAAATTTCACAAGCAATTATCAAAGAAAGGAAAATCTAATTTAATTATAATGCCTCCATATTTTCCAACAATCCTGAATATTTTTATTACGTCTTTTGTAAGTGGTTCAAATGGCCAAAGTGGCAAAAATACATTCACAATATAAGCTACCCTGAGTGACCTAGAAAGGGTTTGCAAGAGGAGTTCTAGTTTTGGACTAGAATAAGTAGTTTAGGGTTTCATGTGTGGGCCTATGATGTGTGTATTATGATCAATAGAAATAAATGTAGCATTGCAAAGAAGGATGTTTTACCCAACTTGATGCCACAGACTATTTTTTTTCCACAATCCTAGTGTCTAGGATAGAATCTTAAATCACTGACGCTACCAAACCAAGAATCACAACAAAACTACTTTGCACAGCGGAATATAAATAGCAATAAATCTACTAGTGCACAAAATATACGCAACTTTTTACACAAATATGTACAATAACCCATCCTTCATTATATTAATCCAACTGATATAATGAAACGGTCTAGCGCTCCCGTACCATGGATAATGGCCCTCAAATATCCACAAGTACAAGAATACACAATACAAGATAATCTGATGATCTAGCTGATGTAGTGCACAATCATAACTTCTTTGGCATATCATGTACACCTGCGGGTCCTTTGCTTTCATTTTGCAACACCTTCCCCTATCAATGCTCCAAGTCCATATGGCCATTGAATTTTGATTATCCAATATGCTCTCTCATTGATTGTTTGTCCATCAACACATCGAATGTCTTGTCGAGTTGTTCACAACTCCATTTGTGAACAACTCACAACTACCCATTGTTCCTCCTTGACTACTCAGGGACTTCTTCCCATTGTAGTCTTTCTACGTTACTACAATGAATACTAACATACAACAAGAGGGCTTCCACCTATCACCACCGAATGTCGCTTCTGCAATGATGAATAAGGGTTCCAACAATCTGCTCCTTTGGCTAGCCAAACCTTGAGCTCCAATCTACCTCTTCTAGTAGCCTCCTTAGTCCATCAAGGAGCTAGTTAGGCTACCAAAACTTCACCCAACTCACAGTTGTTCAATGTCCTTCTTGTCCACTGCTCTAAGGCTACTCTTGGGCACCTACTTGTTGCCCTCAACCAACCGCAAGATGCCCAATACCATTTTCCAACTGGACTACCCTCCACTAGCATCTACTCAACCCAAATATACCAAACACATACCTACTTCTCTTTTCTGGACTGATATGATGTTTTAGCATGTTGCCTAGTTAGGGCCACTATTAGCCCTCTCAAATCTGTCCAAACAACCCTCCCACAGTTACGGCTAGCCTCTACATAGGGTCTACTCTCATACCTTGAAGTTTGGGCTTATTACCATCCCTTAAACTGACCTTCGGCCCTTCTTCTTTCTGAGTTAAGGGACTCATACCTCCTCCAGCCTCCTGTACAGTACTGTGGCCCCTCTTTCAGAGGTATGCCCTTAGCCAAATCACATAAAAACAAGCCTAGAATTCTCTCCTAATAATGTGGTTGCCCTCTAAACCTGCAATACACACAAAATGGACTTCAAACAGTCCTCCAATCACACGGCCTAGCTGCCAAATCTTTGCAGCCTCCTCACAGTCATAAAAGAACCCAAACCACAACCCTTTCTCCTTCATGAGGTATGCTCCTAACTTGTGGTTTCCTCGAAGGTATATTTCACATGAGAGATGCACCTTTGGATGATCAAAATGACCAACTTTTCTTAATTTATATCAAATCATGTGGTGTCAACAAGCATAACTTGTGGCACTCTAGCACACCAAGCCGACCTACTTTAGGTGTCACATTAACCCACAACTACAATAAAAAAAAGCATATCTCATGATAGACAACTCATATTTCAGTGATTTTCGTTGTTCTCGATTGCTCTCAGGATCCTTTATCACTTCAAATCATCACATGTCCGAAACTTCTCACAGATTCGCACCCACCAGCTTGGGTGCAAAGCCCACATATTGGGTTCCAAGCCCACAAAGCACTTTTGTGGCGCTCCAACCTCCAAACCCCGAACCCTAGTGCTTCGAATACCTCCCAAGCTACCAAAAATTGACACTCCCTCTTAGCAAGGCAAGTACTTTCAAGACTAGGAGTAACTCGCCACCATCGTCATCACTGCTCGCCCAACTCCTAGCACCCAAAATTGCAGCAATCCTTGTAGCATGGACTACACCTCTCTCAGAAGTGTTTCTATCACTGGAAGCCTCATGCTTCTTCTTCTTCTCCTTAAATATCTTCCACTCTCTCCATGATTCCTTCTTGGCTGTTGTAGAAGCACCCTTTCTCCCCACTAACCACGTGCTCTTCTTGGGCTGCAAAGTCTCCCTCTGAACCTGCAAACTCCCTCTAGAGCTTGACTCTGGAACCTAGACCTTCTTCTCTGGAACCTGTACATGTTCCTCTGAAGCCTGCACCTACACCTACTTCTCTGGAACCTACACATGGTCCTCCTTCTTCTTCTTCCCATGATCTATGGGCTTTCCCGTCAACCTGTATATACCATGCTCACTAAATCCAATCACAGCACCTGCGGAACTAGAGCCTTTGGACCTGAGTCTTTCCTTCCCATCCTAGAACAAGACCTCAAACCCATTTTGTTCGACCGTTGAGACAGATATCACACTATATCTGAGTCCTCATACAAACAGTACATCCTGGACTCGCATCACCTGTTCTGACTCCATCCTGAATGGCACAACACCCGATCCTCGGATCCCCTTCTAACTCTTGTCACCCAACAACATGTGCAACTTCGAGTCCCACTCAACTAGAGTCTTGAATACCTCCTGTGAACCTGTCATATGCTTTGATGCTTCATTGTCCATGTACCATGCAGCCTCGTCAATGGTACCTTGGGAGAAACGAGAGATTAAGGCAAAGTCCTCCTTCTCCAATCTCCTGGAGAGAACATCTATCTCAATAGAAGCAACATCAACAACCTGCTTCCCTTTATTCTTCTCGTCATCTCCCGTCTTCTTCTTCATCAGAGATCTCGTCAAAAAATGACCCATCTCACTGTTGAAGAAAGTGTAACTAGGTTTGGTCTTCATAAATTTAATTTTGATATTTATACTTATTCAAGAAAAGAAATGTTATTTTTATAATATATGTCAATGAGTTTCTTGCTCATGTCAAAGTGCTATAGGTGAGTCAAACAGTCAAAAGAAATGTTGAAGGCCTTAAGGGCATGTTACACCATGTATAAATATGTATTAAAGTCAAAGGGAAAACCTCCAAACAAAGTCAAGTCTACTCCTATGCAATGGCAACTTCAAGAATCTCCTTCAAGCATGTTACACCACCATGGAAGCTATTCGTTAACTGCTCTACCAGTCACCCTACAATCTTCCCTCAAAGTCGACCTACAAACAGCCCTCAAAAGTCGGCCTAAAAGCAGCCAGTCAAGTCGGCCTACAAGTCAGCTTAAACGGAGGGATAGTCCTGTATTTATAGAGGTTGTCCACTCCAATTAGAATGCACTACTTCACTCTGAAATCAGCACAGAAAAGAGAAAAATAAAATGACTAAAAGAAGCCTTCTATGGAAGCGAAGGAAGGCAGAAAGAAGACGAAGTTTAAGCACTGTTTCTGGGGTAAACTCACAGCGACATGTGTGAAAGGGAAAGGGTTTGCCTACGGCCATAGCAGCAGAAAATTACAAGGCACTACATCTCATTGTTTTGGGTGCAAACTAGGCCTACAAGGCCTCTCTCTCAAGCGTGGAAGAAGGGTATGCAAGCAAAGGGTAGAAGACAAGTCTAACATGGTTTAATGAAGAGAATCCTCCACACGTGTGAAGAATTAGGGCTGCATTGTTGCTGCCCTAAGTCTGCAATAGTTGTCAAGAGAAAAAGGTTTGATTGGAAGGTCATCATCTTAAGGTAGAAAGACTACATCTCAAGCGAAGGAAGAAGAAGTCAAGGATCATCCTAGAACACACAGGATTCATAAGAGAATGAATTGTCGGAAGGAGGACGAAGTAGCAGAAGAAGTGTCGAGGTATATGTAAAGACTTGACTTGTGCTTGGAGGATCTCTTAGTCAGGGATCTAAGGGTTGGCATTGATCAATAGAAGCTTCAATAAGAGAAATTCACTAAAGGGTTTTCCTCTCACGAGAAGAGAGGTTTTGGCCCTGGCAGAGAGCCAACATCTTGTGTTCTTGTTTTTATGTTTTAGTAGCAGTTTGATGAAGTACACACATATGCACTAATAAGAAGAAGAATAAGCTAACAAGAAAAGTAAAAAAAAAAAAAGACTCCACAAATTGTTATCAAATAACGAAGAATCACACTACACTACTTTGCCCTAGATTCTTCAACATGGTATCAGAGGTAAGGTGACACATCAAGGAAAGGGAAACTCAAGAACACTCATCAAGGGGAAGCATCTACAAAGTTGAAGCATCACGCCTAGAAGTCTCAATAACATCAAGGACAAGAAAGGTTTGTAATCCATCATTCATCAAGGAGGTCTACAAAGCTAGAAGAAGAGCCTTGCATAAAGGCACCTACAAAGAAGAACAGATTGAAGCAGGACCTACATCAAACGACAAGCCTTCAAACAAACCTCATCACCAAGCAAGTCTACTTCGAGAAGGCAACTTGAAGAACATCAAGATCTAGGGAAGACAAGCCATCAAGCCTTCAAGGAGGAAGCAAATCCATTACATCTCAAAATCTATCAAGTACATGTCCCCTTCTGAATATACATGAATGCCTTTTTGCAAGGAATAAATTGGTAGGTATCCATAACTTTCTTATATGGAAGAAGAGGACTGATCTACTACTCAAGGAGAATGAACTCCTAGAGCACGGTAAAGGGAATATCACTATCCCTGCTAAGGAACAGAGTAAAGCCTTAGCCAAGTACAATAAAGATGAGACAAGAGCTCAAAGGATTCTGATAGAATCAATCAAAAACTCTCTCATTCCTTATGTCTCCAAGTTTTAGACATCAAGAGAAATTTATGATAAGCTAGTAGAGCTATTCTCGGTATCCACAACCGGAGAAGTAATATCTCTAAGAAATGAATTATACAAGATGAAGATAACAAATGAAGGAATAGCTCTCTACTTCAAGAAAATATCTGAAATGAGAGATCAACCTCAAGAGCTTGGGGAAGTCATGTCTGACAAAGAAATGACAACTATAGTACTCAATGCTCTACCTGAGGAGTGGGGGAACTTCACATCAGGCATATATGTCAAGAAGGAAGCAACCACTCTCAGTGAAATGTGGTCTCTATGCATGACAGAGGAAACCAGACTTAAGGAAAAAGAAGATGTGGGATCAAAGGAGCAAGCATTTGCTACCATGGCCAAAAGAAAGGGTAAATTTGGCAAGTTTGGTCCACGAAGAACAAACAACAAAGACATGTCCAAGATCCAATGCTTTGGATGCCAAGAATATGGACATTACAAAAGGAATTGTCCTAAGCTTAAGAAGGACAACAACAACAAAAGGAAGAGGGAAGAAGCTCACTTGACTCAAGAAGTGAAAGAAGAAGGAAAGAAGCAAAAGAAGGAAGATCCTCTGGATCTCTACTATGACTAGGTCAAACTCTTTACTTCTAGACTTCTTTCAAAGTTTTGAGTAGTATAGGATCATGTAGGAATAGAATAAAATTGCATGACTAGAAACTTCCTCTAGAATCTAGAAGCATGATATTCATAAAGTTCTAGATACTCATGAAGATGTAGCATTTATAATAAGAACAAAAATGCATGGGTAGAAATCTCTTCTAGAATATAGGAGCATGGCAGATACAGCTCAAGATATTCATGTAGAAGAAGCATACCTAGTATGGGACCTCTTCCTTGATGAAAGGAAAATTTGATCATGATTAAGAATCTTAGAAGACCTCCATCATCAAAAAGAAAGGAAACATTTGTAAGGCAAGGATCTTTAAGATCCTATGATGGAACCTTCAAAAGAAGGTTCATGAATCAAAGCAGATGTTTGATTGGGAATCCCATTCATGGGTTTCAAGAAAAGAATGATATACAGGCAAGCTAAGATGAAGCAAGAAGGGCCACACCAAAGAATGATCAAAGGAGAATCAAGACGAGGTATGTATGCATCAAAGTTTAAGTCATGTTATCATTTTTTCATGGGTATAGTTCTATAACATGATCTAGCATGAAAGAATCTCTTTCACCAAGCACATGCTTGAAGGCATGTACCACAATGCAATGAAGGTCAACAAAAGAATATGCTCACATAAGGAGCATAAGATTGTTGACTAAGAAGCAAGAAGAAATGTTGTCAAGTCCAGAAAGAAAGCAGTGAAGGAATGCTCTCACAAGAAGCATTAGATGGTTGACCTATCCATCTAAGAAGAAGGAAATGAAGAAAGAGATCAAGCATGTGAAGAACACCATGATCACCGAAAATCACTATCTAACTAAATGCAATGAAGATATCTCCCGAAAGAAGGCAGGACAACTCTGATAAAGGAAGAAAGGACCCTTGACACCTATGAAGGCCTTGGAGATATAAAAGATGCAGATAATTGATTCTACTCTATAAAGATGTCGTGATGAAGAAGCCATCCAACAAAAGGAAGGCAATGTTGAAGCAATATCAGGTTGAAGTCATGATGAGCTACTAGGTCAAAACATGTAAACAAACAAGTACAATGAAGCATCCATGAGAAGAATATTTCGAAGCATGGACAAGATGACAAGGAAACTTGATATATTACATGATAACCACTTTCCTCGAAGAAAACAAGGACATGACAAACCAAGGAAGAAAGTGATCAATGGATGGTGCCCTACATAGAAGAAGTTCGTACAAAGACTTCATGACATCAAGAAAGAAAGGAGATCAAGCAGTTGAAGGACTCACAAAGAAGAAGTTGTTGATGAAGGAAAGAGTCCCTAGTTAAGAGGGAGCTCTGACATGTCCCTGGTCAAGAGGGAGTTTTGGATCACCCCTAATTACAAAGGAGTGACAATTGTGTTTTTCTATTTCATGGGTCATGCACTAGACCAGGACTAACAGTGGTAAGTCTAGATGAAGGCCATGAATGGAAATGTAGACACAAGATAGACACAACATTCTTGTCTTCTCTTGGGAAGAAAGAATGGAGGATTGGGTAATCAGTTGCCATTTGATACTCTTTAAGGATGTGTAGGGCATCCAAGACAAGAGTAAGCAAGAGGACCGATATTCTTTGAGGGCTGGGAACCCACGATAAGAATAGTCCTAGAAGGTCATACTCGGAGAACACCTGGGTGGGTATGTACCTTGAGAGACAATGATGAAGGTTTTTATAAATCATTGGTCTCACTAGCATTGTAGCTCATGGTCTCGTAAAGAGATGGAGTTGTTTATGATCTATGAAAACGCTGATGAATGTTATGCTATAACAAATGCATTGCTAATCTGGTTTCTCTTATGTGAATTCTTCAAGATAGATAATAGCCAAACACCTTGTAATGTTGTATGAATACCTCCCTAGTTAAGAGGGAGTGTTGAAGGAAGTGTAACTAGGTTCGGTCTTCATAAATGTACTTTTGATATTTGTACTTATTCAAGAAAAGAAATATTATTTTTATCATATATGTCAATGAGTTTCTTGCTCATTGAAGTAGTTTCTTGCTCATTGAAGTAGGTCTAGCACATGTCAAAGTGCTATAGGTGAGTCAAATAGTCAAAAGAAATGTTGAAGGCCTTAAGGACATGTTACACCATGTATAAATATGTATTAAAGTCAAAGGGAAAACCTCCAAGCAAATTCAAGTCTACTGCTATGCAAAGGAAACTTCAGGAAGCTCCTTCAAGCATGCTACACCACCATGGAAGCTATCTGCAAACTGCTCTACCAATCAACCTACAATTTGCCCTCAAAGTCAACCTACAAACAACCCTCAAAAGTCAGCCTAAAAGCCACCAGTCAAGTCGGCCTACAAGTCGGCTTAAATGGAGGGACGTTCCTCTATTTATAGAGGTTCTCCACTCCAATTAGAACGCACTACTTCACTATGAAATCAACGCAGAAAAGAGAAAAAGAAAAGGACGAAAAGAAGCCTTCTAGGGAAGCGAAGGAAGGGAGAAAGAAGCCGAAGTTTAAGGATTGTTTCTAGGGTAAACTCATAGCCACCCGTGCGAAAGGGAAAGGGTCTGCCTACAGCCATAGCAGCAAAAAATTACAGTGCACTACATCTCATTGTTTTGGGTGCAAACTAGGCCTACAAGGCCTCTCTCTCAAACGTGGAAGAAGGGTATGCAAGCGAAGGGCAGAAGACAAGTCTACCATGGTTTAATGAAGAGAATCCTCCACACGTGTGAAGAATTAGGGTTGTTGCCCTAAGCCTGCAATAGTTTTCAACAGGAAAAGGTTTGATTAGAAGGATAGAAGGTCATCATCCTAAGGTAGAAAGACTACATCTCAAGCGAAGGAAGAAGTCAAGGATCAGCCTAGAGCACACAAGATTCATAAGAGAATGAAGTGTTGGAAGGAGGACGAAGTGCCAGAGAACGAAGTGTCGAAAGAAGTGCTAGAAGAAATGTCGAGGTATTTGATGCAAAAAGGAGTACAGACTTGACTTGTGCTTGGAGGATCTCTTAGTCAGGGCTCTAGGGGTTGGCATTGATCAATAGAAGCTTCAATAAGAGAAATTCACTAAAGGGTTTTCCTCTCAAGAGAAGAGAGGTTTTGGCCCTGGTAGAGAGCCAACATCTTGTGTTCTTGTTTTTAAGTTTTGGTAGTAGTTTAATGAAGTACACACATGCACTAATAAGAAGAAGAAGAAGAATAAGCTAACAAGAAAAGTTAAAAAAAAAAAGACTCCACAAATTATTATCAAGTAACGAAGAATCACACTCCACTACTTTTCCCTAGATTCTTCAACACTCACCACAATTGAAACACTTTGTCTTACTCAAGTCCTTTCGCTTGCCCTTTATTCATGCTACAAGTGCCACGTCATCATTTGAAGCCTTCTTCTTCGGATGAAGATCCTCGTCTTGCAACTCTTCCTAAATGAAATCATCCCACATTCGGTTCCAATCTAGCATCTTCTCTCTAGCGATGATCCCCTTGATGAAGGGCTTCCATTCCTTAGTGAACCCTTTCAAAGCAATCCTCACCATATCAAAATCTGCAATAGTCACACCGATGGCAGTAAGCTCATCTTGAACCTGAGACAACCTCGTCAGATATGAAGTCACTCCACCCTGCATCATATTGGTAGACTTCAACTTATCCTCCAATACCAGGACTCGGTTCTCATTCTTATTCTAGAACAAAATCTTAAGAGCCATCCACATCTCATGTGCAGTGTTCTTCTAGGACAAATGAGGTATTAAGGAGTCCTTCACACCATCTAGGATGATCAATCTCGCCTTCGTATCCAATTCCTCGTACACTTCCAACTCCTTAGGGTTTGTCGACTTCTTTATTGCTTTCTCTGCGAACTCTCAGATCCTGTTGACCTGCAAGACCAACTTGTTCCTTTCCTTCCATGGACTATAATTGGACAACCCTTCCAACTTGTCCTCATATTGGAGACCAACTTGTAGCTTCGACATTGTAGTGATCCCTTCACCTATAATGTGACCAAATCCCTCTTAAGTTGTACTTTATTGTGCACACTCTGATTCATTATTCCTTTAAAGTAGCTCAAACATGCTCTAATACCATGTTTTTCCATGATCCTAATGTCTAGGATAGAATCTTAAATCATTGACGCTACCAAACCAAGAATCACAATGAAGCTACTTTGCACAGCGAAATATAAACAGTAGTAAATCTACTAGTGCACAAAATATACACAAAGTTTTACACAAATATATACAATAACCCAATCTTCATTATATTAATCCAACTGAAATATTACAATAGTCTAGGGCTCCCGTACCAGGGATAATGGCCTTCAAATATCCACAAGTACAAGAATACATAATACAAGATAATTTGATGATCTAGTGCACGATCACAACTAATTCTTTGACATATCTTGTACAACTATAGGTCCTTTGCTTCCGCTTTGCATCACCCTCCTCTATCAATGCTCCAAGTCCATCTAGCCACTGAATCTCGGCTATCCAATTTTCTCTCTCATTGATTGTTAGTCCATCAACACATAGAGTCTCTTGTCAAGTTGTTCACAACTCTGTTTGTGAACAACTCAAAACTTCCCATTGTTGCTCCTCAACTACTCATGTACTTCTTCCCACTAAAGTCTTTTTGCATTGCTCCAATGAAGACTAACATAGGGCAAGAGGGCGTCCACCTATCACCACCGAATGTAGCTTCTCCAATGATGAACACGGGCTCCAACTATCTACTCCTCTGGTTGGCCCAACCTTGAGCTCCAATCTACCTCTTCTAGTAGCCTCCTTAGTCCATCAAGGAGTTACTTAGGCTACCGAAACTTCACCCAACTCACATTTGTCCAAAGTCCTTGTCCACTGCTCTAGGGCTACTCTCGGGCACCTACTTGTTTCCCTCCAACCACAAAATGCCCAATACCACTGTCCAATTGGACTCCCATCCACTAGCATCTACTCAACTCAAATATACCAAACATACCATACATGCTTCTCTTTTCTGGACTGATATGTTGTTGTAGCATGTTGCCTGGTTCGAGCAATTGTTATCCCTCTCAAATATGTCCAAACAGCCCTCCCACAACTGTGGGTAGCCTCTACATAGGGTTTGCTCTCACACACTAAGGTTTGGGCTTATTACCAACCTTTAAACTGACCTTTGACCCCTCTTCTTCATGAGTTAGAGGACTCAGACATCCTCTAGCCTCCTATATAATACCGCAGCCCCTCTTTCAGAGATCTTCCCACACCCAAATCACACAAAAGAAAGCCTAGAATTCTCTCCTAGCAATGTTGTTGCCCTCTAGACCTGCAATACACACAAAATGGACTTCAAACAGTCCTCCAACCATGCGGCCTAATTGCCAGATCTTTGTGGCCTCCTCACAGTCACAAAAGAACCCAAACCACAGCCCTTTCTCCTTCGTGAGGTATGCTCCTGACCTGCAGCTGCCTCAGTGGTATATTTCACATGAGAGATGCACCTTTGGATGATTAAAATACACTCCAACTCTTCTTAATTTATATCAAATCATGTGGTGTCAACAAACATAACGTGTGGCACTCTAACACACTAGCCGACTTGCATTAGGTGCCACATTAACCCACACCTACAATAAAAAATTCATATCTCATGATAGACAACTCGAATTTGAGTGATTTTCGTTGCTCTCGGTTGCTCTTGGGATCCTCTATCACCTCAAATCATCACATGTCCAAATATCCTCATAAATCCACACCCACCATCTTGGTGCAAAGCCCACAAAGCACTTTTGTGGCACTCCAGCCTCCAAAACCCGAACCCTAGGGTTTGGAGTGCCTCCCAAGCTACCAAAAATTGACATGAATATCATTGATGTTATACCATTTGGTTTTTTTCGTTGTGCGTTGACAAGACCCATAAGTCTAATGGTGTCCCATTGCATATATAAATGTCCCACAATTACTTTAAATTCTACAACTATAGTAATGGCATTAAGTACACCAATAAATATGACAACTAGATAGACGAACACCACTAAAGGACCCTAATAAGTATAATTCCACATTAATATAAATAAATGTCCCACGTGTGATATATTTAAATGCTACAACTACAATTATAATGACATCGAGAATGTAACAACAAATATTACATCATTTAAAAAATAAACAAATATTACAACTTTAACAATTTGCAAGATTAATGATAACACTCCATTGTGTTTCAATGTATTCTATCCTTCCATCTCCTAAGGTAGCTTTTAGAGGTTGAATTTCATCCATCAAGATTAAAGAACTACTCTTCATGATAGGTTGTGTTTGTTAGCTCCAATGTCCAAGTGTCAAACAATATATTTTATCCTCTAATGATACTTCAAACATGAAGTCTCCTTCATCCTCATCATATTTTTCCATGGTCCAGAATTTATGTTACATGCCATGTTCCACTTTATTTTTTTCACACTTTCACCCATTTTTTTAAAGTCTACCATAATAATGATTTTTCTTTTGGGATTCTTTACCTTGCTACACTTTTCTTGTTCTTTAACAACACTCTTTCATTGGGTGGCAGGAGGGGGAGGGAATTTCATTAATCCCGAAGGAATCATTGAATTTAGATGTGCTTGGGGGCTTGGTCGGAAGACAAATAATCAAGCAGAAGCGTATGGTATTCTCTTGGGACTAATCCTGGCACAAAGAAATTGTATAAAAAAGATTCAGGTGTTAGGTGATTCCATGATCATTATAAGGCACATGATCAACACTTCAAAAGCAAAGATCGCTAACCTAAACCAAATCATTAAGAGAGCCCCGAAGTTGTTCCCTGGTTTTGAATCGGTGTCCTTCTACCATGCCTCAAGGGAAAATAACCAAGATGTTGATAGGCAAGCTAATAAGGCATGCCATCTGGAGGAGGAAAAATGTGTAATAAACGATGTCATGGGCACGACAAATATTCCTTAAGAAAATGAAGAGAGAAATTTGTAGGTTGTTGTTAAAGTCTCGAAGGAATGCTAAGAAAGTTGAAAAGCCTGAATTATCATATCATAAAGTTATGATGCCCCTCCATCCTCCCCATAGTTCTCCCTTGCCACTTCCTTCCCCCCTATACCCTCCCCCCTGCATCCTTACCATTATATCACATTCCCCCTCCCCTTACTCTTTACACTCCCCTTCCCCCTCCCCTATGGGCCCATCTCCTACGCCCCTCCATGAAATATTCACCACCCCGGTATCCTCCTCCCTCTATCACATCATCCTCTGCAAGTTACAGACATTCATGAAAACTCATGGCAAGCCGGACAATCTCACTCAAACAAGACATGGTGTCATATGTCATTTTAGTACCACACTTGTTCCTGTTTTAAGTCACAGCGTGTGGCTTCATTGTTCTTACCCTGGTTCTTGGAGAATTGGGTGGCACATCACCTCGGGCATCTGCAGAGAATTGAGAATTATGGAGTAGAAATTAATTCAGGTTCTCAGTGAAGTCAGGCTCGCTCATGGGAGAATAGTTGGGATGGCTGAAAGCGATCAGGAGCTTGGTGGGAATTTAATGGAGGATGGTAGAGTTATGATGGAGTACTCATGGGATCTCGATTACATCATTCTCCTCGCTCATCTCTGCATCACCTCTCGGTCAGGAAACAGTTATAAAAAGCAAAACAGTATGTGGAATTTGTATGTTTTAAGGTTTGAGTGTGGGACGGTGGCCTCTGCAAAAGCCTAGTGGCTAGAGTCGAGGCTGCTGATTATTAGTTCCTGTGTCACGGAGGTAGGGCTTTATGTTGTTAAAAGTCAGCATGAGGGACTGAAGGTCTATCCATCTGAGGTTTTAAAGGAAATTAATGAGATTCTAAGAATAATTGAGGGGTCGCGGGCATTGGAAGGTCTGGGTGTGTCTGAGTGTTTGCAGGCATTTTGGCTTTGGGACACTAGGTGGGTTCTTAAAACTCTCCTAAAGTGGGAGGAGAATTGGAGCTGGAGTGAGGTTGGGTGGCGCATATCAACCGAAGATCAAGGCATTCTTCGGAGGATTAGCGAGGGTGCCTGGCTGTAGGAGAGAATGTGGAAAACAGTGGCAAAAATTACTGGAGCCTGTTAAAAAGTGAAGTTCTGGAAGCCAACATGCAGGGTATAGACGCCAGTTCTTGGTCGGGCACATGGGGAAGCCACAGGCCGAGGGTTGGGTGGTAGAAATAGACCTTCCTATATCACTTGTGTGCAGGACCATTGGGATCTGAGAGAGGCCCTGACCGAACTCCAACGTAGCATGCACCAACAAATTCATGAGAACATGGCTATGCAGGAACGGGAGCTCGAGAAACGGGAACGCATCAGGCAATTGGAGGACAAGGTGGATGCATTGCGACATCAGCTGGAAAATCTGAAGATTAAAGTGGAAACCATGGAGGAAGGCATGGAGGAAAACATGGAGGGCGTGACAGATCAAGAGAATTTCAAAGGCTCAGAAGATGCTTCTCCTGGCCTGGATCTAAACTGCCCAACTCCAATGGACATCTAATCTCCTATGTTTTGTTTTTATGTTTTTATCAGCATGATGAATTGTAAATGTATATACCTTCTATCTCAATTTTGTCAAAGCTATAGTTGTAAATACCCCAGAATGGGAAACTTTTGTAGGCGGGATAGCCATATCTACTGCAACAGACTAGATGGACAAAGAAATCATTACCGGCTTGTAGAAGCATGGATAAACTGCTTTAAATCCCTGATTTTGTTGCGAACGGTCGTGACTTTTTAATACATAACTATACTCATTCTGGTTTACAAAAACAACACCCTTTCATTTAGTTCCCTTGCCTTTTGCCCTTGACTTGGCTCCAAGTGCACTAAAAAATTGTTCCTTCTATTTAAACTCCAAGTTCACATCCTCCTATTATAACAAGAAACCAAGCCTTCAAAAGTCAACCTTGATGTCATCATCGAGATGTTCAAAGTTATTACACACCAAAAATAAGACTTAGATATGCTATTTAGACAAAGATAAACTTATGCTCCTTGGTCTTTACTCCTTTTACCACAAGTTGATCCCTCAAATCTTTGAAGTTAGATGATTAAGCCTCGAATTAACCTTTGCTATTTTTAAGGTAGCATGTTGTTTTTAATGCAAGACTCTAATCATGTTATGTTGTTTTATTAATGCAAGATTCTAATCATGTTGTGTTGTTTTTCTAATGCAAGATTCTAATCATGTTGGATTTCTCATACAAACTTGAACTCCTACCAAATAATGTGTGTGCTAAGTGACACAATACCTCATCTATCACAAGGAATTCAATACCACAACGTCCACTTTATCTTTGGAGGCAATTTTTTTTACACCTTCCTAATTCTCCAGTCTGCATGGTATGCCACTATAGACCATTTTTTTTTCTTGCAACTATTTCCCATAATTCCCTATAGCCTAGAATTGCTTCTATCTCGTCCTTCCAAACATTTTAGTTATTTCCAAACTTACAAAAATTAGTGAATACAAAATTTTGCATTACACTCGTGCTTGCCCCTCATGAAGCACAACCAAAAAAACATTATATCTTTGATTTCTTTAATTCTTAACAATATCAATGTTGTTTCAAAATAAAATGTCACCATTCACCACATATTAATTCACCATGCGACCATATCATCCATGATGAATATCTCACAAGAAGCAAATTAAGGCGCAAACGAGGACAAATACCAATTTTCTAATTGTGCTGACCTGCGTTGTTCAAGGTAGATAGTTTACATCAATCAATTTCCTCCCCCACGGGACTATCCAAAAGCCTCATAACATGGAAGGCTGCTTTTTCATTTATCCACCCGATAAGATTTCAAAATTGCAAAAGGTAAGCTTTTCATTCGTCTGCCCAAAAAAGCAACTTTCTATTCCTACCCAGTGATGAATCCTTTCAGAAATAATTTCATATGACCAACCCTTTAATAATCCATGGAGAATTTTATATAAAACTTTTGAATTGTGAAAACTTTCTCGAAACTTTTGAATTGTAAAAACTTTCAAGAAAATGTTAAAGGACCTTTAGATGCTTGTAAACAATGTTGTTTCTATTCACCTTAGCACTTCCCACACCCACACCTAATGCACAACCTAACAGCACATGGTGTTACTTTGTCTCAAAGGTCCTTTGAAAATATCTGAGGTAATATCTTTGTATTTTCCAAGGCATTTCCTTGATTCTCAAGGTAGCAACAACTTTTCCAATTTGTTCAATTAAATATGTTATCCTTGTTTCCTTTTTTGGGTTCACTATGTCTTTATGTTGCATTTTCCAATTATGTGCTTCTCTATCCACTTTCTTCAACGACTTATTCAAAGTTCCTCTCCCCATTCAATGCTTTTGTCTACTCATGTATCCTCGTCTAACACTACTTATGGTTTACCTAATCATAACATAATATATTTCTAATAAGGCCATAGGTGTAAAAAGCTCACTTTTTTATAATAAACGCCTAGGCAGGTGACATAAGCTTATGATTAGGGTTTATGCATCTTATTATTATACATAAGAGTTTTTTTCCTATGTCTCGTATATTTCATCATCTTTATCAATATAACAACCAGCATCAAGTTGTTATTCATGAAGCCATCTTCCATTTCTCCATATTAGCAGGTGCTACCTAAATATCAGGTGTGAAGGGGGGGCCATTGTCACTGTGCATGATCTGTTATTTCTAGTTTATGGAAGCGTCATCCAATTCAATGCTTAGGGACAAAGCAAGTAGTACCAAATATCCAAACAAACTTCATTGGTGCTCTACACTATTCTGTTTTTTCAAGGGAAAAAAAAATAAAGAGAAAATGGTGAAAAATCAATCACTTCATAATCAGCGTTATGTTTCAAGAGCACTTTGAGGCCTCGTCTTCTCAAAGTTGAGTCTTGACCTTGATGGCACAAGGCATACAGTTTCATAGTGTGAATCAGTAGACAAGTTGATTTGTCAAAGCTAATCAAGTTTGAAGTCATATTCCTAAGGTTTCATGACCTTCCAACTTCAGTCCCAGAAATGCATATCTTAATGTCCTAAAATTATCTTAATAATTGGAATTTACAACCTAGAAATGGCAAAAAAATGTTTGGACTACAAACATGCTTTTTCAATAAGACATTCAACACAATATAACACTACAAAGATGTCAAATAAGATCTGGTAATATAGCTTCTGCATAAAGCCACATGTTCAAGTTTAGGAAGTAATCTCAACCAAAGAAAGCCTTGATTTAAATTATAGAGAACAAGTAGTTTACAATGACTTCAAGTTCCATGCATACAGCAGTTCGACCGAGCCTTTGTACCACTTCCAACAGCAGTTATGGAGGACTTTTTAATTTCCATAGCAAGTCTCAAACTCAAAAACTGTTATTAGAAGATAGACAGGTTCAATTTGTGAGTATGTGCATTGGGCATAGCTTACCTATGGGTTGTACATAATATGATTAGAAACCACAGCGAGATCCTAAAATAATAATATAATTCAGAAAATGTAAAGAGTCATAAATAATATTTGAAGAATGAGTCCAAACAAACAAATTTTGAACTGGGAGAAAATCCTCAAGAATTCATCAACTTCAGGAATAAAAAGATATACATTAAATGAATAAAAATGTTACAAGAGTAAGTTGCACACACCACAAACAATTTCAATGTATTTATAAACAGCTAAGGATAACTACTAGAAACTAGCAATATTTAATGGAGCACGAGAATTTTTTTGGAAATAATTGAAGCATTAAGTATGACAACCATAGTAAATTATGTACAAAGACATATTGCTTACTGACAGATTACAATTGGTGTTACACATTTGGACTCAGCCATTTGTTGTAATTTGACCAGACACCCCCTTCAAGTTAATATCTGTAGAATCATCCCCTTCAGTTAACTTCCAATGTTTCCCATACTTCCAATGAATCAGGAAGATATCACGCAGTGTTTCCTTGAGATGAAGGTAAATTTTCCGCAGAAAAGCACTACTCCCTATCAAATTGGATAAGGAGAAGCCACAATGATAACCCCTCTTTTTCTAGTGAATTAATGAAATATTTTAATAGTAGTGTTCACATTTGATATATTACAGTTTTTTTTTAGATGAATTCCCAGCTGTTCCCTTGCTAAGAGTTTGAATAATAGCTTGCAATACTTTTATTTCACCATCTTTCTTTGCAATCTCCTCATGCTTGGTACGCAACTCCTCCATATATAGCTCAAATATCTCTGAAATATCAAAAAAGCATGCCATGAAATGAACAAGTTGACTTGGGAGACAGCTAAAAATTTGCACACCAAAAACCAATAGCTCCCTCAATTAAGAGCATACTTTTGTGTATACCCACTACACACTTAAAGTCATAACAGTAATCAAAGTCATCCATAACATTCAAACTTCACAAAATGCTTGTCCACTTACATATTACAAATATCTACTGGCTGTTCTGCTATCGCTTTTGTGATCACTATTAGAAACTAGCAATACTTACTGGGACACGAGAAAATTTTGGAAATAATTGAAGCATTAGGTATAGCAACCATAATAATTTTTGTACGAGACATATATTGCTTACTGACAGATTACAATTGGCGTTGCACATTTGGCCTCAACAATTCATTGTAATTTGATCAGACATCCCTCTTCAAGATAATATCTGGAGAATCATCCCCTTCAGTTAGCTTCCGATCATTCCAATACTTATGAATCAAGCAGATATAATGCAGTGTTTCCTTGAGATAAGGTAAATTTTCCGCAGAAAAGCACTACTACTCTATCAAATCGGGTTAGGAGAAACCACAGTGATAACCCTCTTTTTCTAGTCGAATTAATGATTTTTTTTTAAATAGTGTTCACATCTGATATTTTACAGATTCTTTTCAGCTGAATTGCCAGCTGTTCCCTTGCTAAGAGTTTGAATAATAGCTTGCAACACTTTAATTTCACCATCTTTCTTTGCAATCTCCTCATGCTTGGTACGCAACTCCTCCATATGTAGCTCAAATATCTCTGAAATATCAAAAAGACGTACCATGAAATGAACAAGATGACTTGGGAAACTGCTAACAATTTGTGCACTGAAAACCAATAGCTCCCTCAATTAAGAGCACACCCTTGTGTATACCCACTACACACTTATAAGTCCTAACAGTAACCAGAGTCATCCATAGCATTCAAACTTCACAAAATGCATGTGAATGCATGTGAATACAAAGCTATTGTCCACTTCCATATTCCAAATATCTACTAGCTGTTCTGCTATCGCTTTTGTCATCATGCAGTCCAAAAAAACTACATAGATCCCATCAACAAATGAATATTACAATAAAATAGGAAATTAACAGCCACTCTATCACTTCTAATAAGTGGAAGCTTTAGATGTGCAGCATGGAATTTGGGTGATAGACACGTACTTTCGGTTCAAGAATAGCGAAAGAAGTATTAGACCAGTATGTTATGATCCCAGCTTTGACGGTTGAATTTAATTCCTAATTTCTGTTATCATATAAGATAAATGTCAAGTAGGGTTGCAAGCAATAAAGAGGCATTCCTGTGTGTAAATTGTTGAAATTCTATGGCAAGTGCAGTAGAATATAATTTCCTGCTCTGATAATTACTTCCTAATGATTTTCAACCAGTATTTCTAATGCCACTGATATTACTGAATAATTACACAGAAAATCTCAACTGTAAATACAGCAGAAAAATAAATATCATAGAGAGACAACCATGCATAATAGACACAGTATTTTTACCCTAGGAAACCCACCCTTGGGAGAAAACCCAGCAATCTTTTCTTGAAGAGAAATTTGTCTTTCAGCAAAGTTTACAAATCAGAAATTGTCTAGAAATTTGTGCCAATATACAAGTCAAAATACCAGTCAAACCTGGTCAAACAGCTGCTGGTCAATGCTGGTCAAACCAGTCAACACTGGTCAAACTGCGGCCTGCGGTCAAATTTGGCCATGTAGTCATCTCAGCCTGCAGTCAATGGTCTTGGTCAAACTTTGGCTAGTTAAACCCTCACACGTGCGACCTTCATGCGGTCAACTTTTGGTCAAACTCATCCTGGTCATGGTCTGGTCAAACTCGGGCTAGTCAACAATTTAGTTAAACTCGACCTGGTCATTGGTCTGATCAAACTTGGCCTTCTTCCTCACATGTGCGGCCTCCAAAAAGAACGATATAATGATGAAGAGAGATCAAAGATGATTCTCCAAAACAGATTTCTCCTTCACTGGAAATTTCTCCTCCACTACAAAAGATTCAATGAGCTCACTATGTTGATAATTTTCCTATCACATGCTTGTTTATTTATATAGAGCTCTAATGTTGAGTGGAGACCCATCAAGGGGCACCTCATCACAAGAAACACCCTCACTTATGGAGCCTATATCACAAATCAACATTAAACTAGAATTGCTTACACTGCTGTTCGTTAAAAAAGCCCCAATCAATAAACAATTCAAATCCGCTCTATAAAAAATAGATCACTCCATCCTAGAGCACAATGTGAGCATCATGGGCCAATCTCCCCTAGCCAAATCAGCATGGCTCCATGGGAGAAAGACTGCCCCTACGACATTCACCCCTAGCCAAATCAGCATGGCCCCATGGGTGAATGTATCATTCCCCCACTAGTCAAATCAGCATTACCCCACGCAAGAATGTCTACCCGATGCTACAAAAACATCAACACTCCCTCTTAGCAAGATAGACATTATGCATCACGCCAAGCTTGTCTCTGAAGTATACAAACTTTCCCCTAGATAGAGACTTGGTGAGAATGTTTGCAATCTGCTTGTCTGTGGATACGTATTGGAGCTTTACTGCTCTCTTCTACACCATTTCGTGGATGAAGTGATATTTGATCTCAATGTGCTTCGACCTGTCATGACTAGATTCTCTAAAATCTTGACACATCTTTGATTATCACAGTATATCAAGGTTGTCTCTAGAGCCTATTCAAATAGCCCTACAAGCAAATTCTGAAGCCACACTACTTACTGACTTGGAGCACTGGTTGCGATATACTCCGCTTCTGTTGTACTGAGGTGACAGAAGACTACTTCCTATTAAACTAGGATATCATAGTTGATCCCAAGCTAAAGTAGCATCTCGAAGTGCTCTTTCTGTCCACTACACTCCCAGCCCAATCAAAATTAGTTATCCCTACAGCCTCATTTCACCACTTGAGACATCTCAGACCATATCCAATTGTACCATGCAAGTAACTCAACACATGCTTCGCTGCAGCCATTGGTACATGCCTCGGCTCAACCATAAACTGGCTCAAGGTGTTCATTGCAAAGCAAATATCTGGCTTGGTGTTAACTAGGTACATCAAGAATCCAATCAACTGCATGTACATAGTGGGACCTACCAAATATGAATCTCAAGCAAAATCACGCAGCTTCTTCAAATTTGTCACCATAGGTGTGGTTGTGAACTCGCAATCCATCATACTAAATCTCCTCAAGATTTTAATTGTGTACTTCCTTTGTTCGAGGAAGATCTCACCAAGTCTCTGCCACACCTCCAATCCCAATAAATAATGCATCAATCCATGATCCTTCATCTCAAACTCTGAAGCCAACTCCCTCTTGCACTGAACAATGAGCCTCTCTACCCTAGTAAGGAACAAATCATCAACATACAATAGCAAGATCAAAGGATCACCATCAGCAACCATGAAGTAAAGGTCAAGATCCACATCACTCTTGGTGAAGTGCAAACTCATCAAGTATCCATCAATCCTGGAATACCATGCCTTGGGTGCCTGCTTGAGTCCATACAAATCCTTCTTCAATTTGCAAACATGGGACTCCCGCCCATGTATCACAAAGCCATGAGGTTGCTCTATGTACACTGCCTCCTCAATCACACCACTGAGGAAAGAAGTCTCCACATCCATCTGATGTAACCTCCAACCCATAATTGAAGCAAGAGAAACAATAGTCTTGATAAAAGTGTACCTAGCGATTGGACCAAACATCTCCTCATATTCCATTCCCTCTTTCTGGGAGAACCCTTTTGCCACAAACCTCGCTTTGCACTTCTTGATGCTGCCATCTGCTACATGCTTGATCTTATGGATCCAATTGGAAGTCACTATTGACTTCCCCTTTGGTCTTGGAACTATCTCCCACACATCAATCTTCATGATGGACTGATACTCCTCTATCATGGCATCTATCAAAACCTGCTAGCCTGCTGCCTCCTCATAATAGGAAGCCTCAGAATCAATGATGTGGCTCATTAATGCCATATAACTCCAGAACCTTTGTGTTTGTTTGTGTTGATCTAGATTGTCATTGATGTCAATATGGCAATATTCTGGGATACCAAATGATGATGTGAAGCCAAGGAGAAGCAGATCCGTGAAGCAACAGGAGCAAGAAGCCAAGGAGGAAAGCCATCAAGGAAGCCATTGAAGTCAAGAACAAGAGCAGTCAAAGAAGAGTTATTGGAGGTCACAGGAAGATAAGCCACAGGAGCAACAGCGATATCGGAGGAGCAAAGAAGAACACATCATTGGAAGAAGAGCTATCGGAAGAGCGGAAGAGTGAAAAGAAATCATAGAGAAGTCACAGGAGCGAGAACCCAAGAGTAAGAGGAAGAAGTTGTTGGAAACCCTTTAAAATGCATATGCCCAAGAGGAAGAGCCGAGAGGAGTTAACAGTGTCATCGGAGGAACTTTATCAGCAGTTCTATTATATTGAGTTATGTAACACTGCTCAAAACCCCAATTGCGATATACAACACGGACCCAATAGCTCCATTACAATACGACTTAATGAAACATTGTGTCCGCTGTATCGGAGTTGTCATATCACAAGTCTTAAGGCATGTCACATTAAAACTGTCGATTGCGATATGCATTGCGGACCCGATCGCTCAAATACAACACACCTCAATACAATATCGCATCTGTTGCGTCACAAGTATTGAAGCCTTGTTACATTGAAATCCCCGATTGCAATATGAGTTACGGACCCGATGGTCCCATTATAACACGCCCTATTGTAATATCGCATCCGCTGTATCGAAACCTTCACATCGCAAGTCTTAAAGGAATGTCACACTAAAACTGTGATTGCGATAATAATGCAGACCCACTGCACCATTGCAATACAACTCAATATAATATCGCATCCATCGCATAATCGCAAACCTTTATGTTCGCATAATCATGTTCCATTCAAAACGTCGATTGCGATATAATATGTGAACCCGACAGCTCCATTAGAATACACCTTTATGTAGTATCGCATCCGGGTATCGGAAGTTACGCAAATCATAAAGGGTTGTCACCCTGGACCGCCGATTGCGATAAACCCCCAAACTGCCAATTGTGATAGAAGCTGTGGATCCGACGGATCTATTGACAACTGTTTAATGTTATATCGCATCCACTTCATCGGCAATATGAGTATCGGCTATGTTACATCGGTAATGTTAAAGGTTGCGATTGCAGGACCTCCGAAAGTTGCGATTGTGATTGATGACATGGATGTGGGACCTCGTGTGGGTATGAAATTTTCTGTAAATAAAACAAGTTTATGAGTAATTGGATGAATATCCATAAGTCAGCCTCTCCTTCCAAATGAACGTGTCTTTTGGGTATTGGGGAAACCCGTATAAATACAAGTTATAATACCTCACCTTAAGCATCAATCTCGGGCATCAGGCACAAAGAAGAATTAGAAGTTCACAACTTGTGAACTTGAAGAGGCAGAGGAAGTCGAAGGTCGAGAAGCCGAAGATCTAGCAGCCGAGCAAAGAAGGAAGCAGAAGATAGAGCGGGAGAACAATCTTTTGACCTGATTCATCTTGGAAGGTTCGGACCCGAAGTGAAGCCATAGCGCAGACAGTGACCTATTGCAAAGACTAAAAGCACTAGTTTTGGTAAAGAAGTCCTTGGAAGCAGTGTAATACAAACAAACATTTCTTGACTGAGTAAATCTATATGGTCAGAGCCCTTGGGGTTGGTGCCTCAGAATTGGAAGGATTTGTGTACTTGTAGTTGGTGCTCCTAAATTCAAGGTTGGTGCCTTGGTAAGATAGGGTCGGAGCCCTAGAGGTTGTAGCCTCATCAAAGTCCAAGTTGGTGCTTCGAAAAATTCATCAGATATTGTATTCAATCTTTTTCTATATTTAATAAAATCATTTCTTTGATTAAAATTATAATGAATCTAAACTGGTAATAATAACAATTGAAAAGAAATATTGATTCATCCCCCTCTCAGTATTTCCAACAGTATGCTCTCCCTAAAAGTACCCCTAGGAGCTACATGTCTCTCTACATCCTGCAAAGTGTCACGAAGCCATGTCGGTGTCTTCCTAGTCCCTACAACATCTTTAGGCAGGTCCACTAGCTATGCCAGCTCTACTGACTCCTCCTAATGGTCTAAAGGATGAGCAACTAGACTAGAGGGATCTATACCTGCATCCTTCGGAGCCACCTGCTCCTCACTATCAATCTCCATATGAGACTCTTTAGACCTCCTAAAGGCGACCTCGTCATCAAAAGTAACATCCTGGCTAATCTCAATATGGCATTGTCCTGGAATGTAGATCCTATAGGCCTTCAAAGTCTTGTTGTATCCCACAAAAGTTCCCTTCTTTCCAGAAGGTTCAAACTTCTTTCTCTTCTCCTTAGGCACGTGGATGTACATTGGACAACCAAAGATTCTTAAATGACTAACCTTTGGCTTCACTCCTGTGAATGCTTTCTCAGGAGTCTTGTCCTCCAATATCTAGTGAGGACTCTTGCTCTGAACATAAACTGTCATATTGGATGCCTCTACTCATAGGAACATGGGTGAATCTCAATCATGAATCATTGCCATGACAACCTCCACAATGGACTTGTTCTTCCTTTTCGCAACCCCATTCTGTTGAGCGTTGTAAGGAACTACCCACTCCCTCTTGATCCCTGCCTCCTTGCAAAAATCACTGAAGTCCTTGAAATATAATCTCCTCCATTATCTCACCTCAAAACCTTGATCTTCCCTGTCAAGTTCGCTACCTAAGCCCTCAACTCCTAAAACACGTTGAAGACCTCATCCTTGATATTCATGAAGTAGATCCATGTCTTTCGAGAGAAATCATCAATGAATGTCACATAGTACAAGTAGCCACCCAAAGATGACATCGTCATTGGCTTGCATACATCTGAATGTCCTAGATCCAAGATTCCCTTGGACCTACTATCTCTGCTCAGAAAAGATCCCTTGGAATTCTTGCCAAGTGCACAATCCCTGCAAACACCATCATGCTTGTATGGAGCTCTGGAAAACCTATAACCATCATCTTCAATGTTGGTAAAGCCTTGTAATGTAGGTGAGCAAATCTTCGATGTCATAACTCACATAAACTGATATTGTCATGTACCAATGCCTGGGTTGGACATCCTAACAATTTATACAATCCTCCCTCTCAAACACCAATCAATCCTGCTAAGTCTATGCTCAAGCCCTTAGGCCATACAAGAACCTGACCAACTATAAATGCAACTTTGTAACCTTTATCCTCCAACATTGAAATAGAAAGCAAGTTCTTCTTCATTCCTAGTACAAACAATACATCTCTCATGTGTACAGAATCTTCGGACTCCAGCTGAAATGATGTTGTCCCAACTCCTTTCACTGCATACTTGGCATTATCTCCAAGTTCCACTTGCAATGTTGAATCCCTCTTTGTCAAATCTATGAGAGAATCTTGTGAACCTATCATGTGCCTAGAAGCACCATTGTCCACCAACCAAATATCACTACTATCAGTAATAGTGCCTATAATAGCGGAGACAAATAAATATTCCTTTCAAAGTTCATATGTGATCTCAACAAGTTTAGATTCCTTTGTCTTCTTTTGTGGTAGATGTTCATCATCATCATCATCAATATTGATTGTTGATGCACGCTTCTTTCCCTTTTCTTTTGAGGGCACTGGGAGGCATAGTCATCAAATGTATGACATTTGAAATACCTGATCTTTGAAAGGTCCTTCTTCTTTTGATTTGGAAATGGAGTTGTTCTTCCACTTGTATTCTTCTTATCAAAGTTTCTTCATTTTCCTTTCCTTGCATGAGCTGCAAGGGCTTCTGAACGTTGTTTTTGGACAACAATATAGTCACTTCTTGGACACAATCAGTCCAAAGCTAATCAAACTTGGGCAGCTCAAATTGTGCACAAATACCCTATACAAATGGATCCCATGAAGAAGGAAATCCATTAAGAGTCACTTTAACAAGCTTTGCATCATCAATGGTATCTCCAATGGCTCTAAGTTGGTCTCTCAATTGGGAGACTCTCATGAGATAAGTGGAAACTTAATCTAATCTTGACATCATGATACCACTGAGTTGATGCCTCAAGGCTAATTTCCTGCTAGTGTTTCTTACTTTCGAACAATCCCACCAAGGCAACATACATTTCTTTGGCGGTCTTGACTCAACAACATGTGGAATCAAGTGGCCTTTCATGGAATCTATCAAGATCCTCTTAGCCTTTGCTTCATTATTCTTATGCTTGGCTTTCTCTTCAACATCTTGAGGTTCTAAGATATTTTCTTTCACATAACTCTGAATCTTATTTTCATCCAAGACAAGGAGTATCTTGGTCTTTCAAGATCTGAAATTAGTAGCACCATCCAACCCGTCTTCTACTCTGAGACTGAGCACCAACTTGACAAGAGATCTGAAAAGCGTACACATTGTTGAATACAGAAAAAATATGGTGTTGAAGTCAATGGTTGATCTTCAACAAAGCTCTAATTAGCTTGGCTCCCAAAAACATGTACAATGAGTTATAAGGTTCTATAAATAACAAAGGGTGGGGTGACCCTTGACATTCCCCTCAAGACATTACTAAGACTCAGATAGCTGCGGGAAGACCAACTCTTCGACATCCATGTGATGATCGACAATGGCGAACTGATGCTAAGCTTGGTAGTTCGTTATGATGTCCACGTGCTCAATGGTGACATCATGCTGAAAGCGCACTCTTGCCTCTGTTGCATCCGGGTACACTGATTTGGCACCTCTATCCAACTCGTCTAATAACATGCGCATCATAGTCTTGAGTGCAGCCAAACTAGCAACATACTGATGCATAGTGTTTGCACTGATCTCCAAGTCTGCACTAGTGGCTACGTGCATCAACTCATCAAAGTACATGTCCAACTCCAGTCGGACTTGGTTCTTTGACTTCACCTTAGTGAGTGTGCCAATGGATGGGATCGCGTACGTGCGCACAACGACATCCATTCTTTTGAACACCCGTGCATGTGAAGCCTACAAACTAGTGATGAGCTACGGGAGTTCCTCATAGTTCCAGATATGACTCCGGATGCGTGCCTTCAACTCTACCGCCTTTGGCTTCATCATCTTTGGCAAGTGTAATGGGGCTCCTTTGTACCTCATTGTCCATGTTTGCATGCGATCGACAGCAGTGTGCAGATTTGACAAGATGTGTGCTCTCCTAGCACAGTGCTGCTGCCAACCGTTGAGATGGACAACTGACTTATGCACAGTGACGAATCTGGAATACAACGTCCGCATGATTGTCTCAAGGGACGATACTTCATCCAGTATCGCTCTCTTCAACTTTGCTCTGGTGGATGATGTAACTTGTTCTCCTCCCTGCTTGGCCACTTATAACTCCTTAGCCATACGCTCGTTCTCAGCTATCAAGAATCGAACACTCGAGCTGGTGGCTTTGGCATATGCTTTGGTAGCATCAGCCAATGCTATTGGATGCTTGCGCACATCAGATACGATCACTCGTTCTTCAAACTGCGCAGGAGATATGTGGACATCTGGAGTAGGCACTATGTGCGACTGCACAACTCTATGTTGTGACTCGTCGAAAGATATGTTGCGCATCTCTGCCTCCAGATTTTCTTCAAGGATCTCTATGTCTCCTTGATTGCTTTGGAATTGCTCTTCTTCCGGATTTGGTGAAGCCAGTGGGGTGTCCTCTTGGTTCCGCGGCATGAGGTCAATATCCTAATCCGACTCTAGCTTAACCATATCAGTGTCCATCTGCTCTATCATCTATTCAATCTCTTGAGTTAAGTCCTGCTCCTGTGACTACTCACCCTGTCTGCTTTGTGCCAGCTGCTCAGATGAGTCTATAACCTATATGGGCGCAGTTTCATCAATCTATGCATGTTGCGCCTCCTGTTGTACCTGTCTCTGTTGCGCTTCCTTCTCTATTCTGCGCAGCTCCTATTCTTCCCAGAATTACTGCTTCAACTCCTGCAACTCTTTTTCTGTTTCCTCCATCCTTTGTTTCTCTCTTATCCTTTGTGCAATCCTCTTGTTGCGTTGTCACCTCTTAGCCTGAATCTCCAAAGCTGCTTTCAACACAAGTGGATCTGCTTTGAATTTGCAGCTTTGTTCTGCCTCTACACTGTCAACAACCTTTCTCTTGCCTTTGTCACGCGCAAGTCTGCTACCCTCTGTTGTTGTTGATGATGCTTCTCTCTGAGATGTTGCTTCCCTTTGCTTTGCTAGCCACTCTACAACCATGTCGACGGTTCATTGAGCCTGGAGGAGTGATAAGAGTATCTCCATGGGTCTTCCTCGAGCCAATGACACACCCCGTGGATCCAAGGAAATTGCACTCTCGCACAGTGGTCCTTCACTAAGCAATGCGGGTCATACGAATTAAAATTTCTGGTGCCGAAGGTGAATCTTTTGAATTCCTCCGTCTCAGCCTCAGCATGCTTGGGATTCCATATCTCATACAACCCGATCCGCAAAGGAAGAGCGTGCCAAAGTGCCTTCTTCTTCCTATGCAGTCTAGCTGACAACCCTGTGACAACCCTGTCAAGATGTGATATGATACTTCTTGCATGATGAGCTTATCCATGGCAAACTTGGTAAAACATGCGAAGCCTTCTCCGCGTTGTACATCCGTATGAAGGTGCCAAGGGGTGAGGCATACCAATCTGCTATGTCGATCAATGCCTCCATCGCTCCCTGCGACATGCAAGGTGGATCCTGCTCAAATATCATTTTGTATACTAGGGTGACAAAGTGGTCTAACGTCTAACGACTGTATGATAACTCCGCAGAAGCTGCATTCGGAGAACAATATGCAATAAGTGTGCACAGAGGTTTCCGAAGGTGTCCATGCCCAACCCAAGCCTGGGAACTGCTGACGGGCACAGATTGCATCCAGTATGTAAGCGGACATGTATATCTCCGCTTGCTGACCCTTGGGCAGATGTCGGGCTTCTGTTACCTGTTCCTTCAACCTGAGAGCCAACATGTCGGACCAGTTGCAAGGTCTTCCTTCGTTAGCCAGTTGGTCCAACGCAATCACCCAACTCTGCGGGAAGGTCTTTGTGCTCTCTTGGCCGTATAAGCGGCATGCAAAGATGACCAAGTAATGATATGCCTTCCGTAGTATCTTCGTCTTGTAAACCTGGTTGGGTGTTGTCCTGAACTTGGTTGGCTCTTTCGCCCAGCTCTTCAAGATATCTCTTGAGTTTGCACTGCTACTAGGTCTGTTGAAGGGTTTCTCCATTGTGATCACCGGTTGTGGCAAGTGATACATTTCCTGAAAGTCCTTCGCCCTAAAGGTAGCAAGTTGTGTTCCACTGGCACTGCTCAACACCATTGTCTCAGGATCAGTATGTGAGACAATCCAGTGGATCATGTCCGCGCATGGAAACGCGAGATACCTGCATGCAATCCGGTATAAGCCAGACTTGTGAATGTTGACATAGACCCTGCGATCTTCCATATTTTCCTCAAATGTGCCTGAGAAGGTGTCATTGATATCCTGCCATTTCATCTTGATATCCTTGTCTATGAACAGCTTGGTGTCTTCGTAGATAGGCAAGCTCATAGACACTTGCTCAACTGCATCCCCAGTTGCACTCTCGATAGTGTCCTTTGACACTACTCTCTTGGAGGCCATTATACCTGAACTGCTGAGAGACAAACGAACACCTATAATACCTGGAGACATAGCAACACTCATGGCAAACAATCTGTCAGTTGAAAACCAAAAGCAACTTGAGGACTGACATGCAACATACCCATGTGACTCACTGGGAAGATTGCAAAATTTTCACTGGGATGCTAGGAGACTAACTACCAAAACTGCATAAGGCACAGTCTAGGTTGTTAGGAGGTTGATTGATTGCTAGAACTGCGCAATGCACAGTCTAGCCTGGCTTGCTGAGGACTGAAACTACGCAATGCGCAGTTTCAGTCAACAATGACATGCAAACCAGCAAACTGCATTGCGCAATTTCTGGGGCTAACAGGGCACTGCGTTCCAAAAGTGCGCCAAGCAAGCTTGGAGGCCAGTGTTGGGCCAAATTTGCGCATTTTCTGGAGGGAAGGCAGAGCCTTCACTCTCAAAAATGTGCATTGCTAACCGGGCAAGGCAAGGTCCAGGCCAAGGCGGCCCAAACCCACCGACGAGCGACTGAAAACATGAAAAGTTATGAATGCATGACGAAGCTAAGTGTAAACAAGAGTGAATGATCATGCACGCAAACAGTGAGTGCAGGATTCAGAAAATGGGAAAACAAGCATGTGAAGTGAGTCACCGCGACAGTGACCGTCAATGCAGAAACAGTGTCATGCATGCGACACAATGAGATGCAATGAAAAACTAAAAAAAACGCTTCTACAAGCTAACATGCATTAAAATGACAGCAGGCATTCAACAAAACCAAGAAAACAGCATTCATACAAAGCGAAATATAAAAAGCAACAGAAAAAGCAGCAAAAGACATGAAAAGCAGACATACCCGAAAAAAGTTGAGTTGAATGTGCCGAAGACTCCTAGATGCAATGTGGGATGTCAAATCTCCAAGATCGATGTGAGGAATGAGATCTGCAACGTCGAATAAATAAGTTTTGATGAGGATGAGGCTTATGATGCGCATGCCACAAATCTAGGAAAAAACGACACTTGGAGGGAAGTTTCTAAAACGATCTTTGCATGTAACCTCCAGCTGCTAAAAATAGATCCCTAAAATCTAGGGATGCTTTTTGCTTTTTTTTTCTTTTTTGCTTTTTCGAGGAAAGCAGCCCATGCATGCAAATCAGGATTGCTCAGTCCTAGGGGGAACTGACCAACCTGTAAGCACATGCAACAATCTGCAAGCCTGGGGATGAAATTTGCGCAATTTCTGGGCTGAGCAAGACTGGGGATGAAATGTGCACAATTTCTAGGCTGAGCCGATTCCGAGCAATGCAAAGGCAAAGCAAAGGGTCCTGCGGAAGTGTTTGGACGGTGAGTTTCTGAGGCAGCTTGTTGCAGGATTGCTTGTGTGAGAGGATAATTTCCCTCGGTTGATTTTTGCTAATATTTCTCTTAGATTGGATTGCTAACTTCAGCATCCAAATTGTACTCAGAATTTCACTACTACATAATAATAAAAACCCTCGGTTGTTGCGTTGGTTTTCCCACATTGGGTTTTTCCAGGGACAATTGTCCAAAAATAATTGTCATTTTTATGTGCGCTAGCATATTTCTCAGTTTCTAGAATTTTATTTTCAGCGGTACTTTTATGGTGAAAAATTGCAGTGTGATTTATTTGATATTTGTCGTAGCAAATTAATTGCATAATTAATTTACAGTTAAAAGAATAAATTTCCAGTTGTTGCAATTAGACTTGTAAATTTTCACATTCATTGTCATCAAAACATACATATCAGGTTATCTTCTTGTACTGCTACCTCTCAATCCCAAGATGATGTAGACATCTTGACCACATAATGAATTGAATATAAAACAAATAGTTGCAGATGCACTTGTCTCAACTACCAAATCCATATAACAACCAGATAAACAATATCAAAATATCGATATCATAGTTACCTCAACCTGATGACCTTTTCTCAAGTTATCAAATTTCGCCTACTTGTTTTCTTTGAGATCATCATCCTTTTGTATGGTCTTCTCCATTTTGTCTAGCATCATTCTCCATGCTTTCACTTTTAATCAAAGTTCCCATGGAGCAAGCTGCAACTTCTTCCTTCTTGGAGTTGTCAATATCAACTCTCTTTCTTTCTTCAGGAGACCATATCTAATGTTGATCAATATCATCAAACGAACTCTCCTTCCAGCCTCTTCACATGCTTTTGCAATATGTCCTACCAAGGATCCAAGTCATATCCCAAGCAGATCATCACTATCAAAGTTGTCAAATCATAATAGCCTCTTAGACAAAGTGTCAAATTCTGCTATTCACTCCCTCTGAAGTCAACATTTCTTTGCACACTTTATCTTCATATTGCAACAAGATTATGCTTCATCTCTCAATCATCAATGTGTTCCTGGAATGAACTTGTCAGCTGGAAGTTTCAACATCATGTCCATCAAGGTCCTTACAGTTCCCTCTTTCCATCATGTTCATCATTTTCAAGGAGTCATCAACTAGCAAGAGTGTTGCTTTGCTTTTCCCTCCTCATCTTGTTTCCTTTATTATGTACCTGCGATTTTTATTGACAAGTAAAACCAAACAAAATATACAAAAACAAGAGCATGATGTCAATTTTGTCAATCTAAGGTTTATGTGGATTCTCAGAGGGTGAACTTCTAGGGTTCTTAGTTACAAACCCTAAATTTCTTGATCTAACCCTTATTAGGGTTTTTACTTTCAACGGAAACACCAGCCCTGGGGATTTGACTTTCAAGTCCTAGGGTTTATTCATTTCAACCTTTGCTAGGTTTTTGCCACGTACCCTAGATTATCCTTAAATTTAGATCTTGCAAACCCTAGATGTTATTTCCCAAGAGCTAGGGTTTCTTTAAAGGGAACAAATAATTAGGGTTAGGTTTTCATTATACTAGGGTTTTCCAATCAAAGTCTCATCTAGGGTTTATAAACCCTAGACACCAAAAGCCTTCAAAAAAAATGTAACAAAACGTAGATTCTTATCATGCAAAGTAATCTACAAAACCCTAATTACTTAACAAACCCTTCTAATTATCATAGTCTAGACACTTAACATGAAATATACATAAACATTGTACATACGTCTGCGAAATTACCATACCTTCAAAGATTCGGTCCTTTCTTGATGCGTCAATACTTCTTCAACAGATGCCTCAACTTCTCCTATGTTGGCTACCAATTTTGTCTTCACGCAGAGCTTATGCCATTTTAAAACGATGCCACATACAGATCAAGAGTTCTTCAGCGAACTCCTAATTCCTAACAGGTTATGCATTATTCCTATCTGTTTTCAATTTATTGTATAGCAATTCTTATTTCTTTTGACAAAATTCATAGGTAGGTCGGCTTTCTTCCGTGATTGTTGCATAGTCATACATTCAGAGTCATGAATTGCAATATATAGTAAAACAAAATTGCACTATCAGTGTGTAGAGCCAGATCCAAGAATGGGATCATCTACTCTAGATCGCAATCTCACTGAGTAAAGAGAGACTATCCACAAGTGGAGCGAGCCATAATAGATCTTACCATAATCTTTTTAAAAACCAACATCTCTTTCCATGTCATAGAGTCAATCGCCATTGTAGAATGATGCCATTGTATGAATTCTCAAACCGTGTGATACAATATATGGGATATGATGACGTTATTGTGTAACATCTACGATCCATACCATGAAAGCTATACCATGTGATTCCTCATACTGTATGTAGTCAAGAGAGAATTACAAGGACCAAGTTATGTATATGCGAGCCCCTGTTTGTATGAACCATCATAGTATATATATCGAGCATCTTGCCTTAGTGAGATTGCGTCCATCAATGTGAGCCCTTCAGATTGAGCAAGCCATCCATAGAAGGTATATAATCGAATTTCAAACCAAACCAAATGTCAACTAAGACATTGCGATCCACAGACTTGAGTCATAAATGAACCACAAACGCAGGCTATTGCAAAGTTGTGTGACTATAACTTCGGAGGTAGACATCCACCAAAATTGCGGACTAATTTAACGAACCACAGTTGCCATACAAAGGTTTTAGAACTAAAGTGCTATGTCACTATAATTGAAATCACCTCAGAAGAATACGTGTATAATTACACCATTGTGACCGTAGAGATAGCAAACCACCAAAGGTGTGGACTATTGTAGCCACAAAAATATTTAGAACGAAATCACAGTTGTCACAGGTTACATAAATGCGTTTGTCGGAGATCAAGCGATGCCAAAGCAAGGAACCGCAAGCCTCAATGATGATACTTATGTTACGTAATGCGATTTTCAATGAGAGTAGTATATATGCCTATGTATATTATTGTGAACCACAAAATATGGTGTAGAGAGATAGTGATTCATCCGAAGATGTGATCCGATCCATATGCCACAAATAGTGTGAGCCATACTGTATAAAGGTTTAAGCCACAAGTCCATCGATGAGGCGAATCAATGAGTAAAAACGGGCATACCGTCATTTCATAGAAATGATATAATATAGACCATTATAATCTATATACATCACAGGGCATTGCCACATGGGTTCGTCTAGAAAGAGCCCCATATTCGAGATTATTTTGCATAGAAATCATTATAGAAGACCATCGAGATTCTCCAAAGATGCATTAGACCTTGAATCGAAAGCCAACAAAATGTGATCTTCAAGCCTCCATCTTCATACCTCACTCTAATACCATGTTGGCAATCGGGTGGCTTTATACTTTAATTTAGATTTCCTTATCCATAGTAATTTCTTGTGAATTTAGTTGGCTTCTTATTAAATTTTTATTCTGATTCTTTCATCAAACAATTACCATAACATGAACATGAAGATCACATAAACAAAAGAACACAAGATATAGGCTCCAAGCCAAGGGAAAACCCATAAAATTCTCTTCTTATAGAATCAGATCAAATGAGATATCCAAGACCCATAACGACAGAAACTTCCACCTCTAGATGCCAAGTCAAACCTTCCTTCTTTTCAGCAGAGTCATCAGTAAGAGACCCGCAACAAGAGATGTACCAAGACAGATCTTCCACAAACCCTAGCTTTCATACTTTGGCCCTCCACTTCTCTCTGTCCTTTCTACGATATTTCAGACCACAAATCATCAAGTGTGTGTGTCCAAATGAGCTCTATCTCCCCCCTATTTATATAGTTCAGAGGGGATGTGAATAAACACGTCCATTGGGACAAGGTTGACTTGACATGTAGGCGAACTTGGCATCTAAAGGGGTTTCTGACCCAAAATTACATATTTAATAATTCTTTTTCTTTTTCTTTTACAATAGGTCCAATTACGACTTTCACTCAAAAACCTAGAAGCATGAAGAACATGCTTGTCTAGAAAAATAATAGTAATTTTTCTTTTTCTTTTCTTTTGCTTTTTACATAAAATACAAAATGGTACAAATTATGAAGATCGAAACTAGTTACATTCTCCAACATGCCTCCCAGTGTCCTAAGAAGAAAAGGAAGGGAAAGCAACACGCATCAACAACCAATGTTGTTGATGATGATGATGATGAGCATCCACCTCAGAAGAAATCAAAGGAATTCTTCCTTTAGGCACTGCTACAAGTAATGTTTATGGACAGTTGTGCCTCTAGGCACATGACAGGTTTCTGAGTTTCTCTTATAGATTTGTCAGTGAGAGAGTTGACAATTTCTCAACAGTTTCTTCCTTAATTAAGAGATAAGTACTTCATATTTTTCTCCCTTGATTCTTATTATTACTATTTATTTTTGGTTAGCCTCTTGTCTTTATGTTTTGCTTGGTATGATCTTTTCTTCCATGGCCTCCTGAATGGAGTTTATAGAAAGGAAGAATAGGTAGTAGGTACATTGTGGAGGCTGCCAAGGCGATGATTCACACAACAGATGGCAGCATACAAGTGAGTTTTTTTGGCACGAGGGTTCTCCCAGAAAGAGGGAGTGGACTACGAGGATATTTTTTGCTCCAGTCATCAAATGGTCAAGTTCTTAGGCTCGAGCATAGGCTCAGCAGGAGTGATTGATGTTCTAGAGGGAGGATTGAACAGAATGTTAGGACATCCAGGACTGTGCCAAATGACCATAAGAGCTTCTAGTTCTGAGAAAGCAGACAATCAAGCATAATGGAAGGCGCAGCCTTCCAAGAGGATGTCACGAGTTGAGATTGTCAGATGCTCAAGGACAGGAGGTCTCTAAAGTTGTATGCCCTTTATGAGGAGACAATGTCAAATAGAAGGGTATGCTTTAGTGACAAAGGGAGCTGTAGTGGCAAGAAGAATTCTTTGTAACAAAAGGGAGCAGTTGTGGTAGGAGGATTTGCCTCCATAACAAAAGGGAGCAGCCAAGATTGCCATAAGAGGATTTGCTTCAGTGTTAGAGGGACCACCCAATTAGGGTAATCAAAAAGCAGTTGTGGTGATGGAACCAGAGAAAGAAGTTGGTTAGTTTATGGCTAAGCCAAGACATGTTGCAAAACATGTGTTGAGGTATTAGTGTGGTACAGTTGGATATCGTTTAAGATATGTCTCAAGTGGTGAAGTAAGGTTGCAAAGATATACAGATTCGGATTGGGCCACGAGTGCAGACTCCAGAGGACAAAAAAACACCTCGGGGTGTTGCTTCAGCTTGGATCGGATACAATATCTTGGTTTAGCAAGAAGCGGACTTCTGTCGCACTCAATACAACAAACGCAGAGTATATCACTGCCAGTGTTGCAAGTCATGAAGTAATGTGGCTTCAAAGGCTTCTTGCAAGACTATTTGATCAAGTCACTCCATCTGACACATGGTACAAAGCGAAGTAGTGAAGGTCCAGTACATATCCATAGACGAGCAGATTGCGAACATTCTCACCAAGCCTCTATCTAAAGAGAAGTTTGTATACTTCTAAGACAAGCTTGGCGTGATGTTGAATGTCTCCCTTGTGAGAGGGAGAGTTGATGTCTTTGCGGGATCAAGCAAACCATCTCCTAAGAACCTAGAGAGACTTGGTTGGGTCATGTTGATTTGACCAGGGGCGATGGATACATTCATCTAAGTAGCCATTAAGGACTTTCACTAGGTCATGCCAATTTGACCAAGGGTGAATGGCCTAGGGCAATTGTAGTATTGGATAGGTATTCTCCTAAGAACCCAGAAGGACTTCGTTGGGTCATGTTGATTTGACTAGAGGAGATAGATTAAATTCGCCTGAGAAGCTATAAAGGACTTTGGTTGGGCTGTGCTAATTTGGACAAGGGTGAATGCTCCAAGGGTAGATCCTCTCCTGAGAAGCCATGAAGGACTTTCGCTAAGTCATGTTGATTTGACCAAAGGAGATTGATACATTTACATAAGGAGACATAAAGGACTTTCATCGGGCTATTTTGATTTGGACAAGGGAAAATGGCCCAACATAGTCACATTGCCTACTCTAGGATCGAATGATCTATAGTCATGCATCAACATAGCAAGCTCATGAACTTTTCTTATGGAAGAGAAATTTTAGCTAAGGGGAAGTATGTTGCAGCTAGGGAGAATACCTCCCTCGCTAAGAGGGAGTGTTGATTTTTGTGTATCAATAGGAGTTATTCCTGCATGCCAAAGAGGTCTCCAAGTCAGCCTAAGAAAATTAAAATTAAAATTTATTTTTGGGGCACCAAGTTGGCTTAGGAAGACAAGTCGGCCCAACTCATGAAAAGGTGTGTCCCTTGGGTTAATATACCCCCATTTGACTAGTATATATAGATGATGTGACATCTCAATTTCTCCACCCCACAAGTGAGTTTCTTCTTCATCTTTCTGAGGTCCCTTGGACAGTTCCATGTGTCGAGAAAAGGAGGACAAGTTCACTGCTTGACCATACTTTTTCTCTCTGTTTGACCAAGTTTAACCCAAGTTGACTGAATTTCACTGAGCTGCAAGAGGGCCATGCATGCACAGGAATTTGACTACAGCTGGCCATAAGAGCCTCAAGGCCGAAGTTTGACCGCAGACTAACTGTTTGACCAGCTTTGACTTCTGATCATTTTGGTTGGTTTGACCAGCGTTGCTGCTACATTGACCAGGTTTTCACTGGTATTTGGATTTGTACTTGGCACGGATTTCTAAACAAATTGGATTTGTAAACCTTGTTGAAGAATAATTTCTCCGAAACAAAAGTTGTTGGGTTTTCTCCCAAAGTTGGGTTTCCCAGGGTTAAAATATTGTCTCTATTGTGCTTAGCTATCTTTCTATGATCTTTATTGTTTCCTGCATTTACTGTTGATATTTTTTGTGTATAACTGTTCAATGAAATCATTGGCATGAGATAAATTGATCAAAGATCATTAGGTAGTAATTATCAGATCAGAAAATTGTTTTCTACCACTCACCTTGTAGAAAATTCAACAAATATGACAAGATGTCCCCAAATTGATCAAAGATCATTAGGTAGTAATTATCAGATCAGAAAATTGCTCTCTACTACTCACCTTGTAGAAACTTCAACAAATATGACGAGATGTCCCCAGGCTTGAATTCTACCTTGTTAATGGATGTTATTCTTCTCTTAGTGATGATTGAGGATGATGATGACTTAGTAACCCTCCAAAAGAGATGTCACGCCTTGCACCTTAATGATGTCATGCCCTAGCAAGATGGCATTGCCCTTTTGATGCATTTGATGACGACGTGGGCTTTCTAGCGGATGACATTGGTATTGCAAGGATTTTCTTTGGTGAGGTGGCACCATTTGATGAGATGTGACTTTTGTGATGAAAAGAACCTTCTGGGTCATCCCTTGCACCTTTTTATGAAGAAACATGCATTTGGGAGATGATGTCACCCTTGTAGGGTTTTATACTCACACATGTGGGTTAATTGAGGCCTATTTTCTTGTTATTTAATTATTTTGGCTATCTTTGGGGGTCAACTTGATGACCTATCCACCTCGTATCATGGATTTAGTATTTTTTGGGGGCTTTTAGCCTAATTTGAGGAATCAAGATAAATAGACCTAGTTGCTCTCATATAAATAAAGGGTCTTTATAACTCTTGGATTCATGGACACTCTTGGATCATAACAACTCTTGAATAGTGATTTCTCTCTCTTGTGAACAATGGAGACCTATTGGAGTGACTTTCTTGGGTGCATTTTTTCATGTCATGTGATCTCTTTTCGTGGATGTTTATGGTGGATCTTGGATGTTGCATGGTGAAGTATATTAGTTTATTTGCTTTATCTTGATGTTATGTTCCAAGAGATTAATCTTCTTGTGCTAGATTAGTTTATTTGGTATTTTTTGCATTGTCCCTTGTTGAGCTAAACCCTTCCTCCAAGTATACGAGGAATATAAATAGTTTTCTTCCTTAATCATCCAGAAAATTGAGAACCTAAGTTTCAAACCCTACGGTAAGTTAGTTTAATTGCCCTGGTTTGTTTGGATGAGTCACTCAAAAAAACCTAAAATAGTTTGTATCATAGCCACTAGTTCATCTCCATTGTGTCCCTCTTCTAAAATATAAAAGAACTATTTTTCTTTCTCTTTTTGGTAAATTAGAACTAAATTGCAGCAACATACTGTATTTTCATGATTTTATGGCTTGTGGATATATGCCCTAGGGATATATATCATTTAAAAGTCCATTAGAGAAACTAAATTGAAGTTTTCATGAATTTTTCAGTAATTTTCTACGGATGATGTCAAGTTTTATTTGTTGTTATATGCCTTATTAACCATCAAAATTTGTTGTAATTGTGCTTAGTTTACTTTCTAATTTAGCTTTTATTTCTGATAGTTTAAACTTTAATCACTATTTTCACAACTAAATTTGCTACTTTTATAAACTATTGTTTTGCCACAATTTGCTGGTTCAAAACCCTAGATTATAGCAGCCTTGAGTTTTGTTTGATTTGATGTGTTTGAGTAACCTATTTGAGACACTTTAGGCCAACCCTAACCTATAGATTGACCCATAGATACATTGAACCCAAATCCACAATTTACTCCTCCATCCATCTCAAACCCTAATTTGTTATATAGTATATACCTTCATCAGGTGTATTTACATTGTAGAATCCTTAGAGGGCACTTAGCTTCAGATCCTTGGGTTACTTGATCCTTAATCCCTACCAAGGAATCCTCCCTTGTTTTTGGATTGCATCCCTCACTAAAGAGAGGGGAGTAGTTGTTGAGGTGACAATGGCGACGTTCCTGTGTGTTGCACGTTGTCTAGGTCACCTAGTGAGGTTTTGGACTAGGTGCTAGATTTTGTTATAACAATCATACTTAATCTTTCATGTGTCATTGTTTGATCAAATTAGATAGCTTTCTCCTTTACTATTGTTTCTTCAATGCAATTTTCTGGACAAATTGGCATGAGGTACATCACCTACCTATTTTGTTTTCTCCCCTTTTCTGACTCCATCACCCATTAGACTTCAATGCTCAAGCACTAGTCATTTTTTAACTTCAATTATCTGAGATATTAGTTCCATGTTTCTTAATGATACCCTCCAGGAGCTAGAATGAAATAGACTAAAGAGAGATAATATTAGTTGTAGTGATTGTGGGCTAGCTTTCTGCTCGTTGCACTAAAATTATCCATACTAGTTTTGTCGTAGGTAATAAGAGCAAAGGGCATCATTGTAGAGAACCAAAGTCCAACTTCCTAATCAATAACATACTAATTACACAATATATTAGTGAGCAACACATTTTAGAGATTTCATTGTTCAGTGGAGATTCCAGTAAGGAACGAAGCATCATTCATTTTCGAATGGAATGACACGTTGCTTGGATTTGTGGCAAGAACAAATAGTAGCACTGAACAAAAACGAGATCTAACCTAGTGACTCCACTATTGAGGGAAAGAGCCAATTGGCACATAGGAGGTAATTTTTTTAAAATTGATCTTGACAATATATGTTTTTCTTTTATATTAACGTTGTTCACATGGTAACCTTTTGGGATGAAATTTGGTAGTGATTGCAAAGCTTCGCACCAAAGGGATTCATGTCTCATATTTTTGATACTTTGGTGTAGGGCTTGTTACCCACCAAAAAGTGGGTAACCCATAGGAGTATTTGTTCTCCTCCTTGGACAGCCAGCCAACCAACTCGCGGCCCCACTAATCAACACATGACATGATGCCAAAGACTCTCCACATATTTCTCTAGTCAAATTTCTTTCTTCGATCTGACATTTCTCCTCGAAGGAAGGTGGGTCTTCCATTGGCAGGTACTTTAACCATTTTGTAATCATGTGCTTTTCCTTATTGTTTTGAGGCATAATGATATTAATCAAGGTGTGATTTGGATGATTGACCAACCTTGATTGTATTCTTCTTCCCCCATTTCACCTAGGAGGTTAATCTTTGATCCTAGACTAGTTGGACATCCTCAAGGCCTTAAGGTTATAGGAAGGACACCACTAGGGAAACTCTAATTGAAGTAGCATGCCCATGATATTCCATATATACCACTTTCCATTATTCCCTTTGTTCCATATCCATTCTTCGGGCTAGTGGTCATTGGTCATGGGGATTGGCACCTTCACATCCTCATCCTTGAGTTTAGGCTGGGAAACTTTGCCCTAGAGGTTGGTGCATCCAAATTTATCGGAACCAGTGGAACCGGCCAGACAGACCAATTTGGGGGTCAAACTAGTCCAATTCAAGATTTGGAACTAAAAATGGTCGATTTGGTATCCAACCGACCCTTTTTCACTAAATCAATTGGTTTTGTACCAAACTGGTCAATTCCTTACAATTTGACCAAAGATACTCCAAAAACAATTTAAAAAAATAAAAAACAAGAATTTTTTAGTGGGACATCATAACATTAAGGCCTATGGCCCTAGTAATGTTATGTAATTCATGGTAATGTTAAATTCTTAAGTAAAAGTGGCATTCTCCTTTATCTTTCATTTTCATCCGTTTACTTCAATTTTTAACATTACCATGAAATGATTCAGGATGTTTGAGAGTGGTTCCGACCTCAATGGATTTCATATGGAGAAAGTAGAATTTTAGATCTCACTCATAATCCAACAGACTTAATAGTGTTCCAGGATTTCAAGATTGGGGGATTGCAATGGCTTCCATTGGATTTTGTCATGTACAAGGGTATGGAACTAGTATTTAATCAAGAGCACCAAGCCCTCTATGTACCATGATGTTAGTGGCATTGGTTGTCAAACACCTCTATCATGCCCCTACTAAAAATGTACCCATCACTAACTCAAATTCTTGACTTGACATGCTACGTTTTTTCTATCTTAATTTTAATGTTTAGAGGTTGATATTGATGACAAAGATCCCAATATAAGCTATGATTTTGACGATAGGTACGTATTTGTTGTAGCATGATTTTTTTTGGATGTTAGAGGCCATCTAGACTCTGTTTGTGGATGTATTTTTGGTTTAGAGATGGATTGTGCATTGGATGATATTTTGGTTATGTGCACCCTTACATGCTATATAAATGAGAACTTTTGCTTATTTGTTCATAAACGGTTTGCATTCATATGGATGCACATGAATATATATGTTTTTCGTTAAAATTTATATATTCTATGTTTTTACTTGACCAATTTTTGGCTTGGTTTTTGTACTAGTTTTGGTCCCAACCAGTGCTTGGTTCAAAGGGTTTTCTAGTTCGATCACCGGTTCAGTTTCGATAACATTGGATGCAACTAAAAGAAAGATAAAAACAAAGAAAGCCACAATGAAAGAAAAAAGATAAAACGCAAAAGATGGTTGGGGCAAAACTTAACGCGTGGGAAAAATCCTAGCATGATCTTTACCCCCCTCATTAATCATCACCCGGTTCCTAGAGAACTTGATGCTCCATCCATAAAAAGGAACCCTTGTATTGTCCCAGCCCTGATGAGCGATAAACTATTGTTGAAGAAAGTGTAACTAGGTTCGGTCTTCGTGTCATTATAATTATGATTTTGAATTTATTATTATACCTTGTTGCATGGTTTCATGAGCAAGAAGTTTATTTTATAGATGGCTCCCATTGAGAGCCTTAGGATTTATTATTAAAGAGTCAAAGTCATGAAGAGCTCTTCTTGAGCAAATATAAAATGTATATGAGTCAACCTAGAGTCTAGATCAGCCCTCCAAGACAAGCACAATCCTCTTGAAGAAGGCAGCAAGAAAAACGATGAAGAGAGCAGCTATGTCAGCCTCAAAATATATATTAATATCAAGTCAGCTCATAAAAAGGTGACACATCAGTTCAATGGACATGTCGGCTTATTATGGAGACGTAACAACTATATATACCCAGTTGGAGTCACCACAGGAAAACAGAATTTTGGACATACCTCTGCAACTTCGAATGGCACAGTGAGTGCAGGAATCTCGGACAAGATACAGTGGTACAGAATCTTGGGCAAGCACAGGAGTACAGACACTTCAGATTCTCTCAGATGGGTACAGGGATCTAATCCGCATTACAGGAGGACACTGTCTTGTGGAAAACTTCAGTGAGTAGATTACAGTCTCGGTCTAACTATGATGACAATCTCAGTGCAAGAATGTCATTGTCTCGGTATAGATAAGATGATAAAGATCACAGTGCTAATCATTGTCTCAACATATCGGATGGAGAAGATACACTCACTGTCTCAGCACAACTGTGATCTCACAAGTAATACACTCTCAGCATACTAACTACAGTCATGACCTTAATAGAGAAGATCACTGTCTCGGTGAATCTAAGTGCAGCTCTCCTATATATATATATATATATATATATATATATATCAGATCTCTTTGTTGTGAAGATCTCGGTGAGGATACAGCAGTGATGAAGATCTCCATGATAGTGCAGCAAGGTGCAATAATGATGTAACAGTAATGGTGGTAGAGATGATCTCAGTATGCAGCAATGATCTAAGTAAAGATGGAACAATGATGAAGCAGCAGTGATGATGATCTCAGCAGTGACAAAGAAGAGGATTGTTGTCTTGGTCTTGGAGTGGCATGATAGGTCAAGGGTCATGGTCTTGGTATTCGTCAATTGGAATCTCTATAAGAAGAATTTTGTGCAGGTTTTCCTCTCCAAGAGGGAGAGGTTTTGCCCTGGCAGAAAGTCAACATCGTGTTTTCTTGTCTCTTTGATTTTGGTAGCTATATGATGAACTAAGAAGACACATTCTAATAATAATAACTGGTGAAGATTGTGCTAAGAAGTAAAGTTAAATAACTCACAAATAGTTATCACGCAAGAAGAATCTCATTAACTCTAACTACCCTAGATTCTTCAACAACTACTTCATCATTAAGGGATAACAAATGCTAAATCTCTCAAATGCAAGCTAGCGTTCCTAAGTTATGCACTCATATCAAAGCATTATCATGAAGAAAAAAAAACGCACACCAAAGGATTGGAACACGCAGGTTGAGGAAAGGGGTAACTCATGCCTCCATAATTCTTCCCCCCTTACATCTATACACTTGGGATGTTGGACCACCAATAGCTAGTCACTTGCCTATTGCTCCTTGCCCTGAAGTCATGCCCATACCATCTATACATGCACCTATGGATTGAAGGGTTAACCTAGGACTTGCATTTCCATTTGGGGGTTGGAAACACTTAATAGGGTTATCCATCTAGCCATCCCTAACATAAGAGAGGGAACACCTATACAAGACTTGGTCTAGCTAGATATTTGAAGGTGATCTTTGTGTGTGTTGAAAATTAGCAACTCAGGGATGAATTTCCTTATCTAAAATCTCATTTATGACAATTTTGGATTATGTCTAGCATTTCAAGTATGACTTTTCAAAAATAGTAAATCACCTTGCATCAATTGGTAATCAAGTATAGTTGATGGAAAATCACTTATCATTAATCAATCCTAATAATTCAATCTCGACTTAATCATCAATATTATTATTATTGCTATTATCCTTTATGATACTATTATATTATTATTAAAAGGAAATTCATGTCTCTCAATCATGGCACTCAATCATGTCATATGTAACTCCCCTCAATTAATGCATATGTTACTCTCTCTCACTTAATGGATACGTTACACTCTCTCTTACGCACTCATTAAAAGCATGGTATATTCCTCTTACACACTCATTAAAGCATGTCATAAAACATTCCTCCTATGCACTCTTTAATGAATATGTTACATTCTCTCCTTTATGGCATAATTTATTAAGGCATGTGTACCTCCTTAATGGCATGAGTTACAAAGGCATGTGTACCTCCCTAAATGGCATATGTAACTCCTCCTCAAGGCATGTGTATTGCTCCTTCTTTATCACTAGATTTTGTTGCCCCTCCTATATATATGTATCTCATATCATCTCATTCTCACTACTTATGCATTGTGAAAGAACAATTTGAACTTGACAGAGTGAGAGTTGGAGAGACTTGAAGAAGATTTTGAGAGAGAGAGAGACTTGGAAAGTAAGAGCAAAACTTGAAGGTTGATTCAGTGTTTGCATACGCTGCTACTACCAGTGATCTTCATGCTACAACTTGTTCAGATTTGGGTGAACTTACTCATTCTCTTGATCTCTCATTGTACATTGTATCTCTGTTGCACAATTAATATCTAATAGAAGAAGAATTTGGTTGGGTTTCTCCTTGTGGGTTTTACCTAGTCATTGAACCTAAATTCTTTGTGTCTTATCTTGTTCTTGGTTGTCTTCAATTGTTCACTGGGTTTATGTTCTATCTACAATTGCTTAACTAATATTGCAGCAAAAAGAAGTTTTGGAATAAGTAATTGTTAGAACATAGAACATCAGAATTTCAACAGTGTGAAGTATTGGTTGTGCCCCTAACAATAAGTATAGTCCACTATGATGCATTTATGGTTTTCGCTACCTAATAATTGTTGATTTAAACTTGATCTTGAGGAGGTTTTGTCAGGTGGTTCACATCATAGCAGCAGAGGCTTCTTGAGGTGATTACCCCACCTCCTCAACAAAGAAACAGAGGTTGTACTATTAGTGCAGAGAGAGAGAGAGAGAGAGAGAGACTTTGATGTTGATTTTTAATGTACCTTGGACAAGTGGTTTCCCATGGGTTAGTCTCTACCTAGGGAAAAGTGTCCAAAATAATTCTTTTCCTAAGTGTGACTTTATAAAGTGAAAATGATTTTATAAGTGGTAAAGTCAATGTTAAATTATAAATTGAAAAGTGACTTTAGACATAAAGTACAGTGTGGGTACTTTATTTAATGGATGAGTTAAAAAATAGAAAGTGAGAATTAAATGCACATTTATTCTCATCCCTTGATCTAAATGAATCTGAGCCATTAGATCTTAGGGTTGCTCAAAAGTCATTTACGGAAACAAAAGGGGAAAATAAAAGAGAGACTACATTCATTCTTCATGAGCAAATTGGAGAAAGGAGGCTGAGAGCTAGAGAAAGTTTAGAAGGAGAAATTTGTTGCAGCAAGCTGAAGGAGTGATTTCTGGGCAAAAATGGGCACGCCGCATGGAAAGCGAGGCATAGAAAATAGCAAAACGTATAATATGAACAACATTTAATGCTATGATCTGCACGTCGTTTGAGAGAAGTTTTTGAGATATAATTAAAATAATAATAAAATCCATACAGTACATATTTTCAACTTCAAGTGGGCATGGTTTTCAAGGAGTTTTGGGCTAAAGAAATAAGTTGTATTTTGCTATTTTGTTTTGTCTGCAAAAGAATTTTTCCAAAACTTGAAGGATAAATAAATTTGAAGAGCTCTCTAATAGGTTTTCCCCAAAGAAGATTGAAGGAGTTTTGCCTAGGTCTAAGTTGACCAAAAATCTATGTGTATTTTTATGTGTGTTGCTGGTCTGTTTATGTCCATATTTATTTTCAACATGTGTTGATAGTCCCATGTGTTTTAATCTGAAAATTTCATTTCCAGAATTCTATATGTTGAATGTATGTTTATGGGAAAGGGCATTTAACTAAACAGAAGTGATAAGGTGAAATTAAAACCAGGTTGGGATTCCAGGAAACTTTTTTAGTCATCAAATTTCAACATGGTATCAGAGCTACAGACTGACAACTACAGTTTGAACAACAGAGTATTTTGGGACCGCAAACAGTTGTTTGGACAACAAACTAAATTTTTGGACAACAACCTAATATTTTGGGACAGCAAGGTGAAATTTCACATAGACTGAACTTTTGGGACAGTAAGGTGTGCTGGAAAGTTCATTTCTCCATTTTCTTGGTTTTGTAAATTTTGGACAGCAGTCATGGCCATGTTCTCAAGGATAGAGGACAGATTGGATGGGATATCCAACTATGTTGTTTGGAAGGACAAAAATCAGACAGTGTTTGAAGAGACAACAGTTTGGAACATAGTGTAGCAAGTGGTTGTACCTCCTACTGTTGCAGATGAACTTGTTGAATTCACAAAAAATAATGCAAAGGCAAAAAGGATTTTGGTGGACAATCTGAAGGATCATGTGGTTCCTCCGGTGAGAGGAAACACATATGCATATCAGATGTGGATGGCTCTAACCACTCTCTATCAGAGTACCAATGAGAGCAGGAAGATGGTACTCAAAGATGAAGAACATCAGGATGACAAAGGCTGAAAGTGTAGTTCATTATCTTGGCAGGGTCAAACAGGTTCGTGATGATTTGAATGTGATTGGTGAGGCAGTTGCACCCATAGAGTATGTCAAGATAGTTGTAGCGGGACTTCCTATGTCTTGGGAGGTCTTTGGAGATGTTGTTACCTCTAGGGAGAATCTTCCCAATTGGGACAGATTCTGGGATGATTGTGTTCAGCATGAGATACGGAAGACTAGCAGTGGTGGGGTGAAGATAGCAGATGAGGAGGATGTAGCCTTGACAGCCAGGGGGAAGAACAAAGGGAAAGCCAAGAAAGGGGCCTCATGAGATGGGGCTAAGGGAAAAGAGGAGAAGAAGAAGAAAGATACAGATATGTCCAAAGTCAAATGTTGGGCATGTCAGAAGATGGGGCACTATGCTGCTACGTGTCCTAAGAGGAAGAACAAGGGGAAGAAGGGTACTGCAACTTCAGCAGAGGTGGAGAAGTTTGCTTCACAGTTTGACCAGGACGTTGCATTTACTACTTCTACATCTAGTAGGAGTACATCATCCAATGTGTGGTACATAGATAGTGGGGCTTCCCGCCATATGACAGGTGCACGGGAGTTCTTTTCAGAGCTTGCAGAGAGGGCACTTGATATTGAGATTGTACTAGGAGATGACCGCACTATGAGAGTTGTTGGTGTGGGGACTGTGACCTTTGAGAGGGAGTCTTTGCCTCCTTTGAAGATCATGGATGTTTTGCATGTTCCGGGGATGAAGAAGAACTTTATTTCAGTGTCTGTTATGGAGGAGAAGGGGTTTGACGTCACTTTCTCAAGAGGGCAGGTATTGATGCATCCCATGGGAGCTTCCATCACTTCGGCCAAAGTGATTGGAGTCCGGTCTAGGAAATTATACAGGTTCAGTTTTCAGTCAGCAGGAGCATTGGTGAGTAGCACATCTAGTAGCACTCACACTAGTACCACCAGCAGTAGAGACTTGTGCGAGTTATGGCACCGAAGGATGACACATATGCATCATGGAGCTTTGAGAGTATTGAGGGAAATCGCTACTGGAGTTCCTGATTTCAGTGTCGAGCATTATGAGGTCTGCAGAGGGTGTGCTTTGGGAAAGTACACCAAGTTACCATTCCCAGTGAGCGACAACAGATCTACAAGTATACTAGACTTGATTCATACTGATGTTAGTGGTCGTATGTCTCATGTGTCTTTGGGTGGTTATGAGTATTATGTTATATTCATTGATGACTACTCTAGGAGGACTTGGATATATTTCCTGAAGACCAAGGGTGAGGTCTTCAGTCGCTTTAAAGAGTTCAAAGCTCTTGTGGAAAAGCAGACAGGTAGGAAGATTCAGGTCTTGAGGTCAGACAATGGTGGTGAGTACACCGATGGTGGGTTTTCTGACTTCTGTGCACAGGAGGGCATTAGGAGAGAGTTCACGATTCCTTACAACCCCCAGCAGAATGGGGTGTCTGAAAGGAAGAATAGAGCTATTGTTGGGGCTGCTAGAGCGATGATTCATGATCAGGGGTTACCTTTATTTTTGTGGGCTGAGGCCTGCAATATTGTTGTTTATCTTCAGAACAGGAGTCCTCACAGAGTATTGGGGAATATGACTCCAGAGGAGGCTTTCACTAGAGAGAAGCCTCATGTGGGACATCTTTGTATCTTTGGATGTCTCACATATTCTTATATCCCCAAGGAGCAGAGGACGAAGCTGGAACCCATGGCAGAGAAGGGTATCTTTATGGGTTACAGCGAGACTTCGAAGGCCTATCGGATCTTCATTACTTCTAAATGGAGAGTGGTGATTAGGAGGGATGTGAACTTCAAGGAGGAGAAGGCCTATCAAAGATCACGGGAGTATGATGAGAGAGAATCACAAACTTCTCCTCAGCAGGGAGGTCAGGTACAGGGAGGGTTCTGGATCGACTGGTACAGGAGGTACTTCAGTGTCAGTGACATCTAGGGCACCAGTGGCGAGTTCACTGAGCACTTCTTTAGGGAGTCCACTGGTACAGAGTTCACATGGCACTTCAGCTGACACAGGCACAGGTGCCAGTACAGGTTCTTCGAGGACAGGTGTTGGTACAGGCACACCAGGGTCAGTTGGCAGACCTTCAGGTTCACCAGACTGGGGGGCAGAGGATGAGGTTCCCTATGGGGAAGCTTCTTCAGGGAAGAGGAGGCCCAAGTGGCTTCAAGACACCTTGAAGGAAGCAGAGTCTGTTGGTCCTCCGAAGAGGGTGAACAGGGAGAGTGTGCCACCTGAGCGGTTTTGCAGTTATGTAGCCAAGGCTACCAGCATTGTTGACTCTGAGCCTACTAGCTATGAGGAGGCTGCCAACCAGGAGGTATGGAGAGAGGCTATGGTGGAGGAGTATGCCTCTATCATTAAGAACAATGTCTGGGAAGTGGTACCTAGGCCTGAGGGAAAGTCAGTTGTGACTTCCAGGTGGCTCTACAAGATCATGCATGTTGCGCATGGCAGCATTGAGAAGTTCAAGGCGAGGTTTGTGGCTAGAGGGTTCTCACAGATAGAGGGACTTGACTATGATGAGACCTTCACTCTTGTAGCTCAGTACACTTCTATACGGTCCCTTATTTCTATTGCTGCAAAAATGGGTTGGCAGATCCCTCAGATGGATGTGAAGACTGCATTTCTGAATGGCGTTATAGAGGAGGAGGTGTATGTTGAGCAACAACAAGGCTTTGAGGTACTTGGGCAGGAGACCCATGTATGCCAGTTGAGGCGAGCACTCTACGGACTTAAGCAAGCTCCGAGAGCTTGGTATTCGAGGATTGATACTTATTTGCAGTAGATGGGTTTCACAAAGAGTGATGCAGATCCAAACCTATACTACATTGTTGTAGGGGATGATCTACTCATTCTTGTGTTGTATGTTGATGACTTATTCATTATTGGGGCAAAGAGACTGATTAGTGGTTGCAAGGAGGATCTTGCTATGGAGTTCGAGATGAAGGACATTGGGCTAATGCATTACTTTTCGGGGCTTGAGGTGTGGCAGGAGGAGGGGCATATCTTTTTGGGGCAAGAGCAGTATGTTGTGGATGTGTTGAGTAGATTTTACATTGCAGACTGTAGAACCATGTCTACACCTCTGATCACCAACTAGAAGAAGCTTCATGCTTCAGATTCTAGTTTGGTGGATCCCACATTGTATAGGCAGCTTATTGGGTCCTTGATGTATCTAGTCAACACTAGGCCAGATATATGCTTTACAGTGAACACACTTAGCCAATTCATGGTTGAGCCCAGGAAGGTGCACTGGGTAGCTGCAAAGCACATTCTTGGCTACGTGTAAGGGACTATTGATTATGGTCTGGATTATAGGCAGGGAGATGGAGTGAGGTTGGCAGGTTACACAGATGCAAATTGGGCTAGCTGTGTTTCTGACAAGAAAAGCACTTCAGGGTGTTGCTTCAGATTGGGTTCGGCAGTTCTGCCATGGTTCAGTCGAAAGAAAAAGTTAGTTGTTTTGAGCTCTTCTGAGGTTGAGTATATGGCTGCTAGCCAAGCTAGTTGTGAGGCCATTTGGCTTCGCAAGTTGTTGTATGGCCTATTTGATTAGGAGTTGAGACCGATGGTTATTCATTGTGATAATCAAAGTTGCATTAAACTCACGAAGAATCCAGTGTTTCATGACAGGTCAAAACACATTGACATCAGATATCATCTCATCAGGGTCTATGTTCAGAAGGGGCAGTGAAGCTGGAGTATATATCAACAGATGAGCAGTGGTCGATGTTCTCACGAAGTCCTTGCCAAGAGGCAAGCATGTCCATTTCAGGGGCAAGATGGGTGTGGTGAGAAACACTTTCCTCAATAAGAGGGAGTGTTGATTTTTAATGTACCTTGGACAACTGGTTTCCCATGGGTTAGTCTCTACCTAGGGAAAAGTGTCCAAAATAATTATTTTCCTAAGTGTGACTTTATAAAGTGAAAGTGACTTTATAAGTGGTAAAGTCAATGTTAAATTATAAAGTGAAAAGCGACTTTAGACATAAAGTACAATGTGAGTACTTTAGTTAAAAAATAGAAAGTGAGAATTAAATGCACATTTATTCTCATCCCTTGATCTAAATGAATCTGAGCCATTAGCTATTAGGGTTGCCCAAAATTCATTTAGGGAAACTGCCATGTCCCTTCTCAAACACATTAGTCACGGGGTGCAGCTACACATTTTTGGCATCATTTTTGGCTTAGGAGGAGGACCCCACATGTAGACTTAGGAACTATAGGGGAATTCGACTTTATTTTTGCAGCTAGTGGAATGTGGGGGCCACCCACATGAGTATTTCGAACTTGGCCATTCGATGAGCTTGGAGGGAATCGAATTAGTGGATGGAGGGGCCCACATGAGGCTAAGGGGGCCAACGGTGATAAAAGGAGAAGGAGCTCTCATTTTCGACCATCTTGAACATTTGCAAACAAACACACTTAGTACGCTCAGCTGCTTAGCAAGTCTACCGGTTGTTTAGCCACGAATCTCTCAAGCGGGAGATTCAACCTCTTCTTTGGGGGACCATCCGTGCCCGCCCTAGGGAGGCTGTTCCACAGGGATTTCGGAGAGTTCAACACAGTCACACACTTCAGCCAGCAACACAGAGCAGGGGACTGTGTATTTCCTGGGTAGCCAGAAACACGCAGGAGGAGTTAGAGCCAGCAGTGAGGTCCATAGCTTGCTGGGGGTTCCGGGAGCTGGGAAGACTGTTTGTTGAGACCATTTTCGCTAGGTTTTCCAGCCGGCTAGACCTGTGTATCAACAGTATGCATTTCTAGGCAGAGGGATTGCGCGAAGGCCTCAAGCAGCAATTTCGTGGTGCTTGGGAGAGCAGTCATCTTGGCCAAGAATCATCCGAGGAGCAAGGAGTTAGTTAGCATAGGTGAATCCAGCATTCCAGTGGTGTTTTCAGAGGGATTTGCAGGTTTTTTCCTGCAAGTCGAATTTGGCAGCAACAGCTAGGGAGAGGCTCCAAGGAGGCCGAAAATCCAAAGTCAAAACCAGAGAAATTTCCTTCTAGGTTTTTCTGGGTTTTGTCCAAGGAGTCTGGGGCTAAAAGGATATAATTTTCTGGGCAGTTTTTGGGCACATTCCAACAGGTCAAAGTTCAGCAGGGCAGCGGTTTACTGGGACAGCGCAGTGCAGAGTGGTGCAGCAACTGGGCAGCCTTCAACTCAGCTATTTCTCACCTGGGTTTTGTCAAGCTTGTCATTGAGACAAGCCCAGGTGCACCATTCCATTTTATATTGTACCTAGCTCTCTGATTTTATAATATATGGCTCAGCAGTTCCAGATTTACAGCATTTTCATGGATGTCTAATGCATGTTTTTATTTTTATGTTGTTGCACTATTTATTTGTTTAAATATCACTCATATTCCTACTTAGGAACATTACAGTGGTATCAGAGCCTAGTTCTTGGCTCAACTGTGGGGTTTGTTTCCTATGAGAGAAGAGGACCAGCGGAACATCACCTACCGTAGGCAGAGGTACAGGCACAGAGAAAGGGAGTTAGAAATTATGCCAGATACGAAGAAAAGAGGGAAAGCAGTGGCCAGAGAGGAGGAAATGGCAGACACCAAGAGTAGGGAGGATATGGCTTTCGATAGCCTCCTAAGGGCCTTGAGTGACTTGGCCAAGGGGCAGAAAGACATGCTGGAGGAGATCAAGTCATAGAACAGGGACAGGGCCACGCCTAGAGGGTTTCTATGTGGAGAAACTTTCGGGGCCTCTCAGCCTTTCGATCACCCCTCACCAGCAGCGCAGCGCCCTTCAGTTAGTGTGCCAACTCGGGCTACACTACCTTCTTTCATGCTAGTGGCACAAATCGAACCAGCAAGGGAGGAAGACACTCCTCAGATGGGGGATTACTTTAGAGAGTGGCAGGCGATGGACAAAGACTTCAAAGAAGCCCTCTCCTTCAGAGATTACTGCAAGCTCAAGCAGAGTGAGAGGAACAAGGGGTACGGAGGACAAGGGACCCAAAACTATGAGCTGCAGAGAACTATAGGGAGGATGTATTTCCCTACATTTGATGGCACTGCCAAGTGCACAACCAGGGCTTGGGTTGAAAAGATGGACACATACTTTCAACTCAACCAGATGACGGAGCAGGAAGCCATTAAGATGGCAGCGCTGCACTTGGAGGGGGAAGCCCATGACTGGTGGTTTCACAGCCTGACCACTTTGGGGCATGCCCAGATAGTTTCTTATGAGGACTTCACCCGAAGGGTGGTGGAGCGATTTGATCAAAGGGATCCGGAGGCATCTTTCAGGGCACTGACATAACTGCGCCAAACAGGCAACCCAAAGAAGTACTTCTCAGATTTTTTGCGTGTGTTAGTGATGGTCCCGTATCTGTCCGAGGCAAGGAGGGTATACACCTTCACTGAGGGCTTGCTTGAGACCCTGCGTGGACTGGTGAAGTCACGCAGACCTTCCACGCTACAGGAAGTGGTTGTCTTTACCAAAGATTTACGGGGGGCATCCGCAAGACCAGAGCGCCATTACCTGCACGAACCACTTTCCCACAAAAGGGGCATGAGACTAGACCCCCACCACAAAGGACCACACAGGGGAGGGACACGGAAGGACCTCAAAAGGAGGAAGTTGTGCTTCACATGCAGAGAGCCTCGGGCACCTGGCCATAGGTGCACTGCAGGTAAAGCACATTACATTGAGGTATTTTCTGATAGTGACTAGGAGGACGAGGTGGAGCAGGACTGTGGTGGGACAGATGGAGACAGTCCGGCAGACAAAGGGCCACCACCACCACCTCCACAAGGAGGGGCATCTCTTGCCCCATCAGGAGGATTCCTTGCTTCTTTATGCGAGATTCCTATGTTTTTGACACTCAAGATCAGAGGTATTGTACAGGGACAGAGGGTGTCAATGCTGGTGGACAGTGGGGCTACCCACAATTTCATAGATGCACAGCTGGACCAGAGGCGGGGCCTCACCACAACAGAGTTTGAGGGGTTCTCAGTCCTAGTGCCAGATCATCGTACCATCCAGTGTACCAGATATGTGCCCTCCTTGACAGTAGTTATGGGGAACTACTCGATGACAGGCCACTTCTTTGTGGTTGATGTGCCAGACGTCAACGTGGTAATGGGTGTCCAGTTGTTGTATTCCCTTGGGCGAGTCATGACGGATTGGAGGAAACCTGAGATGGAGTTCATTGGGCCAAATGGAAAATTGGTGGTCTTGAGAGGCATGCAAACTTATCCGTCTCAGACAATTTCGGCCCACAGGACGGAGGCAGATCTCCGGCATCGAGACATTGCATGGACAGTCGAGTTGAGGATCTCAGAGGCTGGGGGACAAGTGCAGCCACCACCCGCAAACATACAAGCTTTACTGGACAGGTATGCGGTAGTGTTCGGGGACATTCCACCAGGGCAGCCACCAGATAGAGGGTTTGAGCACACCATTGAGCTAGAGTCGGGTATACAGGCAGTTATCACTACTCCTTATAGGCACCCCAAAGCCTATAAGGATGAGATAGAGAAGTCCATCCAGGAGTTGTTGGCGTTGGGCCATATCAGGCCAAGTTCCAGTCCTTTCGCTTCTTCAGTAGTCTGGTGAAGAAGAAGGATGGAACCCTCCGGATGGGTATCGACTATCAAACCCTCAATCGGAAGACTCTTTTAAGAACCAGTACCCCATTCCCCACATTGATGAGCTGATGGATGAGCTTGGAGGAGTCAAGTACTTCTCTAAGATTGATCTGCGTTCAGGGTACCCACCAGATCAGAGTACGGAGTCAGGACATCCCAAAGACAGCTTTCTAGTGCCACTATGGGCACTTTGAGTTTTTGGTCATGCCATTTGGGCTGACTAATGCTCCAGCCACATTCCAGTATTGCATGAACCATATCTTTCGAGGACAGCTGAGGAGGTTTATGCTAGTGTTCTTCGATGATATGCTGATCTATAGCCGGACGTGGGAGGAGCACCTCCAACACTTAGAGGAGGTATTACGCATTCTGGAGGAGCAGCAGTTTTATGCCAAGCTCTCCAAGTGCGAGTTTGGATTGACAGAGATGCTTTATCTCGAGCACATCATTGAAGCAGATGAGGTGAAAGTTCATGAAAAGAATATTCAAGCCATCCGAGATTGGCCAGTACCCCGATATGTGACTATGCTGAGAGGCTTCTTGGGTATTTGCACTTATTATAGGAAGTTTGTCAAAGGGTTGTCTCAACTGGTAGCACCGTTGACTGACTTGACCAAGAAGGGGGCCTTCGCATGGACTGATGGAGCACAAGCCGCCTTTGATCGCCTCAAGGAGGTGATGAGCAGTTGCCCTGTTTTGGCACTCCCGGACTTTTCCCAGCCATTCACGGTGGAGTGTGATGCATCTGAAATAGGAGTTGGAGTCGTATTGTCATAGGAGGGGCATCCCATAAGCTCTCGAGAGTCAGAAGCTCCTACCGCATGAGTTGTCATATTCCATATATGACAAGGAGATGTTGGCCATTATGCATGCATTGGCCAAGTTCTGTCAGTACTTGGTGGGTAACTGGTTCCGAGTGAAGACTGGTCACAACAGTCTTCGACATTTCATGGGGCAACAAGGCCTCAACGATAGGCAACAGAGATGGGTCAGCAAGGTGTGGGCCTATGATTTTGACATTGAGTATGTGCGAGGGAAGCACAATGTGGTGGTCGATGCTCTATCCAAGAGACCAATTGGGTTATCTCTCCTAAGCATCTGCCAGGATTGGAAGGCCCAGTTGTTGGTGGAGTACTCCAAGGACAGGAGGGCATGCGAGGTACTGGATGGGACACATGCAGATGAGCATTACTGTGTAATGGATGAGGTTGTCTATTACAAGGGGTGCATTTACTTGGTGCCCAACTCACAGTTGAGGGAGAGGATACTCCAAGTAGCTCACGATTCACCACTGTCCGGACACCCAGTTCCAGAAGACTTACATGGCTGTTCAGAAGAGGTTCACATGGAAGGGCCTCAAGGAGGACGTGTTGCAGCATGTACGGGAGTGTGAGGCCTGCCAACGGAACAAGGGGGAACTAACTCACCCTGCAAGGCTACTACAGCCACTTCCCATTCCGGAGGGGAAATGGGAAAGTATTTCGATCGACTTCATCACTGGGCTCCCTGCGATACAGGGGAAGGATTGCATATATGTAGTGGTCGACAGGTTGACCAAATTTGCCCACTTCTTCGCCATCCCCACTAGGTACACGGCTGCACAGGTTGCCGAGTTGTTCTTCCGGGAGGTTTTCAGCTACATGGGCTCCCCAAGAACATTGTGAGTGACAGAGACAGCAAATTCATGGGTGGCTTTTGGTAGGAGCTCTTCAGGTTGGTTGGGACAGAGCTCACTCCTAGCACCAGTTATCACCCTCAGACGGACGGCCAAACGGAGAGAGTCAACCAGTGGTTGGAGGGGTACCTGAGGAATTATGTGACAGGTCAGCAAAGGACGTGGATTCAGTGGTTGCACTTAGGCGAGTACTGCTACAACACCACGCACCACATGTCTATCGGTATGACTCCTTTCCATGCCCTCTATGGATATGATGCACTAACTTTTGTTGATATTGTTTTTGGAGACAGTCGGGCCCCAAAGGCCAAAGACTGGGTCCAAGAGAGCCAAGATATCCTCAAGGCTCTCAAGGATAATTTAGTGACAGCCCAAAATCAGCAAAAACTATATGCAGACTGGCACAGGACAGAGAGGCACTTTGAGGAGGGGGACTTAGTATACCTTTGATTGCAGCCTTACAGACAGTCTACGCTGAAACAAAAGGGGGCCGAGAAGCTACAGCCACACTTCTATGGGCCCTACCGGGTGACTAGGCGGGTTGGGGAGGTGGCTTATGAGCTGGAGCTGCCTCCGGGGAGTAGAATCCATAATGTGTTTCATGTCTCATGCCTGAAGAAGGTGTTGGGACAACAGGTGATGGCAGCAGCTCATCTACCCCCATTGGATGATGAGGGCCATTTGGTGTTGGAACCAAAGGCCATTTTGGAGAACAAGTAGAGGAGATTGATGTGCAGGACCATCAGGGAGTTCTTGGTATGCTGGAAGAACTTGCCAGATGAGGATGCCACCTGGGAAGGTGAGCACATACTGGAGCACCCAACTTTGAGGTTGCATGAGAGCAAGCAACATTTGGGAGGGAAGAACTGTCATGTCCCTTCTCAAACACATTAGTCACGGGCTACAGCTACACATTTTTTGCATCATTTTTGGCTTAGGAGGAGGACCCCACATGTAAACTTAGGAACTATAGGGGAATTCGACTTTTTTTTGCAGCTAGTGGAATGTGGGGGCCACCCACATGAGTATTTCGAACTTGGCCATTCAAAGAGCTTGAAGGGAATCGAATTAGTGGATGGAGGGGCCCACACGAGGCTAAGGGGACCCAAGGTGATAAAAGGAGAAGGAGCTCTCATTTTCGACCATCTTGAACATTTGCAAACAAACACACTTAGTACGCTCAGCTACTTAGCGAGTCTACCGATTGTTTAGCCACGAATCTCTCAAGTGGGAGATTCAACCTCTTCTTCAGGGGATCATCCGTGCCCGCCCTAGGGGGGTTGTTCCACAGGGATTTCGGAGAGTTTAGCACAGTCAAACACTTCAGCCAGCAACACAGAGAAGAGGACTGTGTATTTCCTGGGCAGCTAGAAACACACAGGAGGAGTTAGAGCCAACAGTGAGGTCCATAGCTTGTTGGGAGTTCAGGGAGCTGGGAAGATTGTTTGTTGAGGGCATTTTCGTTGGGTTTTGCAGCCAGCTAGACCGATGTATCAACAGTACAAATTTTTGGGTAGAAGGATTGCGTAGAGGCCTCTAGCAGCAATTTCATGGTGCTTGGGAGAGCAATCATCTTGGCCAAGAATCATCCGGGGGGGAAGGAGTTAGTTAGCACAAGTGAATCAACATTTTAGTGGTGTTTTCAGAGGGATTTGCAGGTTGTTTCCTATGAGTCGAATTTAGTAGCAGCAGCTGGGGGGAGGCTCCAAGGAGGCCGAAAATCCAAATTCAAAACCAGAGAAATTCCCTTCTGGGATTTTCTGGGTTTTGTCCAAGGAGTCTGGGGCTGAAAAGATATAATTTTCTGGGCAGTTTTTGGGCACATTCCTGCAAGTCGAAGTTCAGCAGCACAGCGATTTACTAGGACGGCGCAGTGCAGCATGGTGCAACAACTGGGCAGCCTTCAGCTCAGCCTATTTCTCACCTGGGTTTTGTCAAGCTTGTCATTCAGACAAGCCCAGGTGCACCATTCCATTTTATATTGTACCTAACTCTCTGATTTTATAATATATGGCTCAACAGTTCTAGATTTACAGCGTTTTCATGGATGTCTAATGCATGTTTTTATTTTTATGCTGTTGTACTATTTATTTGTTTAAAATTTAAATATCACTCATATTCCTACTTGGGAACATTACAGAAACAATAGGGGGAAAGAAAAGAGAGACTACATTCATTCTTCATGAGCAGATTGGAGAAAGGAGGCTGAGAGCTGGAGAAAAGTTCTGAAGGAGAAATTTGGTGCAGCAAGCTGAAGTGATTTCTAGGCAAAGTTGGGCATGGAAATCGAGGCGTAGAGGACAGCAGAAGGTACAATACGAACAACATTTAATGTTACGAGATGCACGTCGTTCGAGAGAAGTTTTTGAGATATAATGAATTCAAAAAAAATGTATAGTATGGTTTGTATCTGTACAGTACATAATTTCAGCTTCAAGTGGGCACAGTTTTCAAGGAGTTTTGGGTTGAAGAGATAAGTTGTATTTTGTTGTTTTGTTTTGTCTGCAAATGTATTTTTTCTTAACTTGAAAGATAAATAAATTTGAAGAGCTCTCTAACAAGTTTCCCCGGAGAAGATTGAAGGGGTTTTGCTTGGGTCTAAGTTGACCAAAAATCTGTGTGTATTTTTATGTGTGTTGTTGGTTTGTTTATGTCCATATTTATTTTCAGCATGTGTTGACAGTCCCATGTGTTTTAATCTGAAAATTTCATTTCTAGAATTCTATATGTTGAATGCATGTTTATGGGAAAACGCATTTAACTGAATGGAAGTGATAAGGTGAAATTAAAACCGGGTTGGGATTACATGAAACCTTTTTAGTCATCAAATTTCAACATTTGATGGTGCAAGAATGCCTACCCATGTAGAGAGTTGGGTTATGTGATGCTTGTCACCCCAAGGGACCCCCAGATGCTGAAATGTTGAGCCGATGTTGCTTAGTGTTGTATATATTGATGATGTGCCCAATGGACCTAGGATGCCCCCAAGCTACCCTTGACATTGTTTGATAGGAATCACTTGATCCAGAGCCTAGATGATGATGGTCATCCTTGAGATGACAAGGGAGGGCTTGTACATCACCTTGGAGCCCCAAAGTTTGAGCTATTTAGTGCCACTTCACCCCTTTTCCTCCTTTTAAGGTGACGTACGCAAGCTCTAGGTTAATTTTAGTTAAAATTCCTTATTCTAGATGAGAACATTCAATTTAGCCGTCTTGAAGCAAGTCTCGCAAGAAGGGTGTAGAAAGAAGCCCACAAGAAGGAGGTTATGGCCTCATTAACGATACCTCCCGTGAGGTTCTAACGAGCCAGGTGTCTTCATTCCTACAAGGGATATCCACAAGAGAACTACAAGGTCACATGTTTTAACCTTAGGGGAAGGATCAAGCATTGCAAGCCAAGAGAGGGGGGTCATATCTTTATATCAACCAAGCTTATGCTTGGAGGTATATTTTAAAGATGCACTTCTAATCCTAGAATGATATGCAAGATATGAGTGATAGCTTAAAGTGAGATTAAATGGTTTCTAAGTACTTCAAGTTAAATTACTTGAGACAATGCTTATGATGTTCAAAATAAGAGCATAAGAGAAGTACTTAAAGGGCAATTATAGGAATAATCTCAACTAAAGCAAAGTGCCAATAAACCACTTGATTCAATTAAAGTGCTTCAAAACCAATTCAAGATTTATCCAATGAACTTGACAATGACACAAGTGCTCTAGATATATTAATAGATCCCTCACAACTTCATGTGCAAACTAGAAACGAAAGGAGAGAATGAACAATGCCAAAATTGAGACAAGAAAGTTCTCAACACAACAGAGATTGTTCAATTATAAAATTTGAGTGAAGTCACCCCTAAGACCGCAATATTGCTTATAATTAAAATTTCACTTTATGATGCCCACAAAATAGGATAAACTGATCTTATCAATTAGCAATCTCAACAATAAGAAGTGAAAGCAATCTTATATCACTTTAGCAACTAGAAAGAATGCTCTTTAACAAGAAAAATGCTCCAATGCTTCTTTAGCAAGATATACGTATGCAATACTAAGAGAAATTTAGAGCATTAGCGATCATTCAAGCTTCGTACCACAAGATATACAATTAGATTCATTTCTTTATAGCACAATTTCCTTAGATGTTAGAGAGCACTTATATGCAACACTGATATGCAAATGGAAACAAAACAATACCAATGATGGAAATGCAAAGAGTGACAAGCAAGACAATAATCATTTTTCTTCCACAACGATTAGCCCAGCAATAAGAAAACTTAGAGCAGCCCAGTTAAAATCATTTTGCCAATAACTTAAAATATGAGAAATGATGCTCCAAAGCCTTAAAGTGATTTCTTATGAATTTAAATGTCCCCTTTATCACTGCTATGATTTATATCAGAGTTATAGGAGCATATATCAGACCTTATAAATCATATGACAGTCCTCTAAAATCACTTAGAACACCATAAATGCAATGCCACAAACCTTTCTTATCACTTGAGATTTAATGTATGATGGTTAGAGACTTATGCCAATGTGTTTTAGAGCTTATTTAAAGTGTGTATTCAGAGATTTGACCACTGTTATGAGATGATTCAGATCTGAACATAAAACAGTGAGGATAATGGGGTTAGAGAGCAAACCCTTGGCCCTAAGGCCCTATGAGATGGCTAGTTGACCTCCGAAAATGCACTAGAGCTCCCTCAAATACCTCCAACACGAATAATTGGCTTTGACAAATAATGGATCAGCCCTTTTGTGACTGAAGCTAGGGCTTTTAGGGCTGAATGATGGACAAATGCGACCTCAAACCCTTGAATCCTCAATGACAAGTCTGCAAAACCAAATGTTAGCTTGGAAAATCAATGGATAAATGGCAAAATAATCTAGGAATCAACTTGAAACCCTTGCCAAACTTACCCTAGACCTGCAAAACAAATATTAGGGTCAAATATCAAGTGCCAAACTCAGAAATAGGCTCAAAAATGACTGCAGCTAGGGAAATAAAGGCATGTGTCTGCCTCAAGAAGGCCTCAAGGACCTGCAGCAAGGGAAGGAGTGTCATATCCCCATTTTTATTTTCCTCCATAGTACAGCCAAGGTGGATTTCCAAGGCAAGGAATGGCCAGATCATAGTAGCAGGTTTATGTCATCAGGGGTTCCAAGGGAGTTTTGAGGAGTTTTTATGGGATCTGATGGCATTCGCTTGGCATATTCCATCACCCGCACAATTTGCCTTTCGTTCCGTTGCATTCCGACAACTTTCAAAAATTGCATTATTATGGGGCCTAACTTAATTAATTATGCTCGAGGTGGTATTCCGGGAGGATTAATTGATGGAACACCTCAGTGTAATAGCTCGTTGGAACCGGAATGAGAATATCTATAAGATGGGATGTTGAGAAGTGGTTTTCAGCGGTCAGAAAGAGTATGGTGGCCGATTTACCATTTTCCCACAATAAAAAGAATATTTTAATTGGAATAAAAAGAGGGAAAAGTGCCCCATGATTAAAATAATAATAAAATAGGAGGTTCTAGAGGGGTCCATCATATTTATAAAAAGAGGAGGAGGTGGCCATTAGGGGACATCTTGGATTTGTGTTTTCTTCTTGTGGAGATTTTTGAGAACTCGGTTCTTTACTTCAGCAGTAGCCCCGGGACGGAAACCCTCAGGAGATTTTGGTGAGTGGATGGAAACCCACCTCAACTCCTTGGCAGATTCAGAAAAAATTCACAGGTGCAGTGATTGATTTCATATCAGTTTTGGGAGGGTCGGTTTCAACAGTGCAGCAGATCAGTTTTGGAAACTAGATTATCTATCTCAGTTATTTCAGTTATATCATCATGTACACTCTTTCAATTATTTATTATAATGAAAGTTGAGATTATTTATGCTCATTGTGTTATTGAATTGCATGCACCCTACTTGCTATATTTTACATGGTTATCTTCTGTTAATTGAATAAAATTTCATGGTGAAATTTTGGTTCAGTTAAATTTCTGCATAATTAGCAAAATATCCCATTTAGCATATTACAAGGAGGCCCTTTTTAGGGTTGCGGCTATCAATGTAAGCCCTCAAAAGGGTTGTCACTAGGGTAGGAGCCCTCACAAGGGCTATGACCAGCAGAAGGAAGCCCTTGGGGGTTGCATCTAGGCCTTAAAGGCTTAAAAATACTCATGGCCACCCTACAATTGAACTCAGCCCCCTGTAAACAAAAAATTTTAGCGAGAAAACGCTGCAAAATCACAGCAAAAGGCCTCCAAAGGCTAGCGGCTTCCTTCTTCTAGCTGGATGTTGAACAAATGTGACTTGGGAGGGCTAGATTTTACCCTCTAGGGCCTATATCAGCCTCCTTTTAAATGGATAGCTCAAAAAATATTTCTGCTTCAAATCCTTGAACTATCACCTGCACAAATGAAATAGAGAAAACCCAAGAGCCAAATATAGATAAAAATTTGAAATAAAATCCCAAAACCCCAACAATTATTTACAAAACTTCAAATATAAACAAGGGTTAGTGGAAAATTAATTTACAAATATTTACAATATTTACAAAATGAAATTTGCTCTCATTAGCATAAAAAACTTTATGGCACAAGTAAAATAATTTTGGAAATAATGAGAGAGAAAAAAATTTAAATTTTTGCAAATCCCCCTTGCATAATATTTTCGCTAGATCAAGACTTGGAGCCAAACAAGGGTGTGATCCCTTTACAGTCTGTGAACTTGGAGGCCAAGGGCTGGAGCAACCTGTAACTCAATGCACTTCAAATGATAGATTATTAAACAAAAGGGGTTTGATTCACACAATAGATCTATAAGCTTGGAGATACCTGCCAGACTTCACTAGATCTAGAGCATTTACTCTCACCCAACACCTAAGGCAAGATACCTGTACCAATAGATGTTCCTACTACTGGCAATTGAAATAATAATCAACAATATAATAGCTCAAAGCATATCAAATAAACATCCAACACGTACCACAGATCAGCAAATGAGATACACCTTGAATTGAACCCTAAAGACTTTATTAAGTGCAAAAAAAAAAATCATCAGAGCCTTGCTCAGTACATCAGATAATTATTACCTCATCCAAAGATGAAATGAGGAGCTTCATAGCTTCCTTATATAGAAAATGAGGGAAGAAAACCCTTCCAAGTGGAAAATAACGACTAATTGTTTTGATCCTTGTCAAAATATTTTCATCCATTGATCTTCAATTGAAATAACTTGATCTCCACCGTCGATTGGATTCTTATTTTTTTATTTTGAGGAAAAATTGGAATTTCTCTTAAAAACCCTTTTTTATTAATCCAAAAATAATATTTTGGACTAATATCCTCAAAAAATCCACTAACTTAACCACCAAGGACCAAAGAGTCAATTTTTCTTAAAAAAACCATTTTTCCCTTGGTGGAGGACCTCCAAAATTTAATTCTTTTTTGACCCACGATTTTTCTATTATGTTCCACTTGGAGAGAATTTAATTTCTCTCAAATTATTTTTTGACTAGCAAATAATTAATTTTCTGGCTAATTATTTTCTTTTAATTTTTGCCAGAAAAATTAATTAAAAGACTCAAGAGGGGAATAAATATTTTTCAACCCTCCAAGCATGTCTATAATAAAATTATTTACCCATGGTGTCTAAATATGAGTAACCATGCACTAAATTATTCCTAAATACACTTTTACATCAAATATCACATTCAACCCTTAGAAGGGGAATACACAATGTGACAGACCCTCAAGATATTACCCAATTTTGCGACAAGACATATGATCTAGTATGAAACATACATAGACTCGATGAACACTACGACTCACCTAAGACCTTGTCAAAGAATTCCACCCTAGCATTGGGTATATCTGGGAGAAAAACTCTGTCAATTATCCGTGTTTACAAACACACATAATTCGGGGAGGTTAAAAAAATCCCTAGGATGAAACCCTTTGACAAGAATCATAGGCTTACCTAGGTGTTATTACATGGCTTAATAGTCATACTAGAATCATTTACAATATAAAATTGCAGAAATTGGGTTTACAATGATGAGACTAATGTTGAAAAGATGACGATGATCCTTGAAAAAAAATTGTCCACTTCTTTATACTCTGCTTCTCGAACTGTTGACATGTACATGATCAACATCTGGCTCTACTTGGGGACACATTACTTCACTGAAGGAATGTGAGAATCCAAAATCCTATATCCAAGAAAACAAAGTAACATCAGGTAGTTATTCGCTCAAAATCAAAATCATCATATGTATATCATCATCTGTTGGATTAGAAATCATATTCTAACAATGAAAGATAAAGACGTGAAACATAAATGCATGAAAAGAAACTAACTAATGACAAAAACAAAATCCTATCTAAGAGAGTAGGGTTAGAGATACAATACAAAGGATGCCCAATGGCATCAGATGTCATCTTTGAAGTCCAAGCTGGGGAACCTGTCTGCTTATGAGCGAATCCATAAGATGTTTGTCAGATGTTCCCTACTAAATTATGATCCTCTTTGGTTGATGGAGGTTCTCAATGTTGCACCTCATATCTTCATCAAATCTGATCCTTTTCCTCTTCTTGATTGTGAGAAGAGATGAAGAAGAATCTTGGACAGGCAAAAAGAACTCAGCCACTACTGCATTTTATTCTATAGGATGCCCCTCAACTGTTAGGATATTCAGACACATAGGAAATAATTAAGTATAACTTGGCCTAGTGTATAGTTAGGTAAAGTGTGTTTCTTTAGTATGTACTTTTTGTAACTTACAATTCGACAGTCATGATATGTTCTAGACATGAAGTGATCTGACGATTCATTCTCTCATTGGTATTACCGATACTTGATCCGTAGCTTAACACCCAATTGGTCCATGATCTCTATTTAAAAAGCATGGAGGTTCATTTGTCTAGTGACGATTTATTAGAGAAGCTTTTTTTTTATGTTGTGGTTCACGGACACCTTCGTCAACGGGTGGTGCTACGTCCACGGGAAAATCTAGGGCTGACGCCCCTCGGCCTATAACAAGACCTGACCCCAAGAGCTTTCGAGAATTGACCCTGTGACCTCCCAAACAGCGAGGCCCCAACTTGACCGATTGAGCTAACTCTTGGGACTTATTAGAGAAGCTTATGTAAACATTCTTTCTTTTTATTAATAATATTGTCTAAAGTGGCCACGTTGGCTCGGGCCGTGGATTGTTTCCCTCTTTGAGGGTTTTAACCACGTCAAGAATACCGGTGTACTGATCTGTGATCTGTTTGTGAGTGGTGTCCTTTGGTGTTCAATCTAAGGAACTTACCCTGTAAATTCCTACATGGTATCAGAGCCATTCAAGGGTCGCATCTGTTGGTGATCCAAATCCGAAGTTGGTACAACTGCATCCAACAGTCGTTTCCTAGATCTATCGTTTCTGACTGTTTTTGGGGCAAGAGGACTGTTCTATTGTGTTAGGAGTATTTGTTCCAATGAGAACCCCTTTCGTTTCATGTGAAAAGGTTTTCAGTAGCCCTAGCTACGTCATTTTTAAGATCTGGAGGTATATAGTCTTTATTTGTGGTTATAGTTATTTATCTCTCTGTTTATTTCGGTTTATAGTCATCTATAAAAAAATTATTACCAGATCTATACTTTTCATTTCTGCGTATGCTCTTTGCCCCGCGACTCTGTGCGATCTGAGCAAACCAGAAACAGAAAGAAAGGATATTTCTCATGCGCATGCTCTTTTCCGCCGTGTCTTAGTGTGATCTCGGAAAATCAGAAACATTGAGGAAAATATCTAGTTTCCTGGGGACTAACCCCGAATCTAGCTTTAGTCCATAAGGCTTTGATAGTTTTGTTTGTTTATTTGGTTTGTGTGGTTGCTTTTTGTTTTGTAGGCAAAAAGTAGTTTTTCAAGCAAGCACGCACCCCAAAGCTTCGTTGAGCAATTAAAAAAAAAACTTCCTCCTTTCCAACAATTACTAAATCATTTAACTAACTCACTTGATCTAAAGTTACTTTATGAGAATAGAGGATTTGGGTTCAAGTCTTTCTTTTTGTTGAGTTACTTTTTCAAAAAGCACATGTAACTTATGTTTTAAAGTTACTTTATGTAAAAGTGTTCTCACCTATTATAAAAAGTGAGTCACGAATAATTCTAAAGTCACTTTATCTTTTATTTAAGTTACAATTTAGTGGATAGTTCATAAAGTACCATTGTAAAAGTGATTCTCACTTATTTATAAAAGTGGTTCACATAAAGTAATATTTTTTAAAGATGAGCTACTTAGATTAAGTTTGGAAAGGCGAGGGTGGGCTGGGGGGTTTAAATATAACACTATCATCAACTTCCAAACATCCATGTGGTTCCTTGGCATTTTCAACAACTTTTCTTCAAAAAGATATAACTTGTTCATCCGGAAGCCGTTTTCCGAGCCTTTTTTTTAATTGGCCTAATTTTCCGAGACATTTCCATTGGAACACTTAGTTCAGCATCTAAGCTTCAATTTCTTTTAAAATGGAAATTCCATGCCTAGTTGTTTTTAACAGCACCAACTACTTCCAATGTCTATCATATATGGTGGATTTACTTAGAAGTAAAGGTCTTTATAGAATAGCCTCAGGCTAATAGTCTAAACCTAAAGATAAAGATAAGCTAGCCAAATGGGAAAATAAGCAAGATCAAGCATGTGGGTTGATAGGGATGTCTATTTCTCCAGACCTGAGATTCCATATCGCAAAAATTGATACCCCCAATGAAGCAATGAAAAAGCTCATTATTGTTTTTGGAATTAAAAATAAAATTAGAGCCCATCAACTCGAAAATGAGTTGCTTACTTTGGACCCCAATAATTTTCCTTCCATTGAAGATTTTTTCTCCAAGTTGAAGACCGTTAGACTTCTCTTGGAAGGTGTTGAGGTTAAGAAGGAAGATGGTAGCCTTATCTATTCCATTCTTATTAAGTTAGGACCAGCCTACTCTGTGTTTGTTTCCACCTTCCATTCCACTAGAGAAGCCTTTATTTCTCAAGGAAAAGACTACAAGTCCCCCTCTTTTGATGTCTTTTGTGATTCTTTAATAAGAGAACAAGAAAAACTCTTACATCTTGGTCTTCTTAATACTAGAAACTCTTCTAAGAAATCCTTAGCAGCCCAGCAACAACCAAGTTCAAAGAATCCTAAGAAGCAGCATCCTAAAAATAATGGTCCTAAACCAAACAAGGGTCCTAAGCAATTTCAGTCTCAAAATGAAAAATCAACTCAACAAAATGATAAGGCAAATAAAAACAAAGGGAAGAACACTGATAGACATTGCAACTTTTGTAATCGTGATGGCCACTTAGAATCCAAATGCTTTAAGAAGATGGAAGCTTTGGAAGCAGCAATGAAGAAGCATAACATCCATTTGGATCACTCTTCAACTTCAACTTCATCTTCAGGAATAGCACTTTTTGCATGTGGTTGTCAAGCATCTCGATCTGGTTATGCACTAAATGTATCTTCTTCTTCGCATTCTCATGAGTGGCTCATTGATTCTTGAGCTTCTTATCAGATGGCCAAAACAAAGCCATGTTTTCTTCTTTAAATGATTGTAACACCAAAAATATATATGTTGGTGATGATAGATCTCTTAGTGTTGTAGGGTCTGGAACTATTCATCTAGACAATGGTCAATTTAATGATGCATTATGTGTTCCTACTTTATCCTGTAACCTTCTATCTGTATATCAGATAACTCATTCAAGTGAAGGTAAATTCGTTGAATTTTCACCTCATGATGTTGTAATTAAGGACCTAAGAGATCCTAGACAAATTTTAGCTACTGGCATTGCAGATGATTCTACAATGTTGTATAAGTTTGATAACTTTGGGTCATCAACTCTTCCCTCAATATTTGTTGCTCATAATGATGAAGTGAGCAAACTTTGGCATGAGCAATTTGGTCACTTAAACTATCGCTCCCTTCAAAATCTTTGTAAAGAAAATATGGTGGCACGTCTTCCTATGGTATCTTGCAGAGATGATGTTTGTTCCAGATGTGTACTCGAAAAACATCATTGAGATAGTTTTGAAAAACGTGCCTCTTGGCACGCCTCAATCCCTTTACAGCTTGTGCATAGTAATTTATGTGGTCCACTTCCAATTGTTTCATTCTCTGGTTACAAGCATTTCTTAACTTTCATTGATAATTTCTCCAAACGCATTTGGGTATACTTCTTAAAACTCAAAAGTGAAGTCTTTAACATGTTTTTGGCCTTTAAGGCCTTTGTTGAGAAACAATCTGGACATCATCATCAACTTCCAAACATCCACGTGGTTCCTTGGCATTTTCAACAACTTTTCTTCAAAAAGATATAACTTCTTCATCAGGAAGCCGTTTTCAAAACCTTTTTTTTAATTGGCCTAATTTTTCGAGACATTTCCATTAGAACACTTAGTTCAGCATCTACAGCTTCAATTTCTTTTAAAATGGAAATTCCATTCCTAGTTATTCTTAACAACACCAACTACTTCCAATGTCTATCCTATATGGTGGATTTACTTAGAAGTAAAGGTCTTTATAGAATAGCCTCAGACTAAGAGTCTAAACCTAAAGATGAATATAAGCTAGCCAAATGGGAAAATAAGCAAAATCAAGCATGTGGGTTGATAGGGATGTCTATTTCTCCAGACCTGAGATTCCATATTGCAAAAATTGATACCTCCAATGAAGCAATGAAAAAGCTCAGTATTGTTTTTGGAATTAAAAATGAAATTAGAGCCCATCAACTCGAAAATGAGTTGCTTACTTTGGACCCCAATAATTTACCTTCCATTGAAGATTTTTTGTCCAAGTTCAAGACCGTTAGACTTCTCTTGGAAGCTGTTGAGGTTAAGAAGGAAGATGGTAGCCTTATCTATTCCATTCTTACTAAGTTAGGACTAGCCTACTCTGTGTTTGTTTCCACCTTCCATTCCACTAGAGAAGCCTTTATTTCTCAAGGAAAAGACTACAAGTCCCCCTCTTTTGATGTCTTTTGTGATTCTTTAATAAGAGAACAAACAAAATTCTTACATCTTGGTCTTCTTAATACTGGAAACTCTTCTAAGAAATCCTTAGCAGCCCAGCAGCAACCAAGTTCAAAGAATCCTAAGAAGCAGCATCCTAAAAAGAATGGTCCTAAACCAAACAAGGGTCCTAAGCAATTTCAGTCTCAAAATGAAAAATCAACTCAACAAAATGATAAGGCAAATAAAAACAAAGGGAAGAAAACTAATAGACATTGCAACTTTTGTAATCGTGATGGCCACTTAGAATCCAAATGCTTTAAGAAGATGGAAGCTTTGGAAGCAGCAATGAAGAAGCATAACATCCATTTGGATCACTCTTCAACTTCATCTTCAGGAATAGCACTTTTTGCATGTGGTTGTCAAGCATCTTGGTCTAGTTATGCACTAAATGTATCTTCTTCTTCTCATTCTCATGAGTGGCTCATTGATTCTGGAGCTTCTTATCACATGGCCAAAAACAAAGCCATGTTTTCTTCTTTAAATGATTGTAACACCAAAAATATATATGTTGGTGATGATAGATCTCTTAGTGTTGTAGGGTCTGGAACTATTCATCTAGACAATGGTCAATTTAATGATGCTTTATGTGTTCCTACCTTATCCTATAACCTTCTATCTATATATCAGATAACTCATTCAAGTGAAGGTAAATTCGTCGAATTTTCACCTCATGATGTTGTAATTAAGGACATAAGAGATCCTAGACAGATTTTAGCTACTGGCATTGTTGATGATTCTACAAGGTTGTATAAGTTTGACAACTTTGGGTCATCAACTCTTCCCTCGGTATTTGTTGCTCATAATGATGAAGTGAGCAAACTTTGGCATGAGTGATTTGGTCACTTAAACTATCGCTCCCTTCAAAATCTATGTAAAGAAAATATGGTGGCAAGTCTTCCTATGGTATCTTGCAAAGATGATGTTTGTTCCAGATGTGTACTCGGAAAACATCATCGGGATAGTTTTGAAAAACGTGACTCTTGGCATGCCTCAGTCCCTTTACAGCGTGTGCATAGTGATTTATGTGGTCCACTTCCAATTGTTTCATTCTCTAGTTACAAGTATTTCTTAACTTTCATTGATGATTTCTCCAAACGCATTTGGGTATACTTCTTAAAACTCAAAAGTGAAGTCATTAACATGTTTTTGGCCTTTAAGGCCTTTGTTGAGAAACAATCTGGACATCAAATTCTTAAGCTAAGATCTGATAATGGCGAGAATATGTTAACAACAAATTCATCAACTTTTGCACTGAGCATGGGATTCAATTGCAACATATTGTTCCATATACTCCATAGCAAAATGGTGTAGCTGAAAGGAAGAATCGAACCTTAAAGGAAATGGCTAAAATTGTATGCTTCAATCTAAAGGACTTAGTCTTAATTTTTGGGTAGAAGCAATTAACTATGCAAATTACATAGTAAATCGCATTCCTACTAAGATTTTAAAGAATCTCACTCCAGAAGAAGCATAGAGCTCAATTAAACCAGATGTAAGTCACTTTTGTGTTTTTGGAAGTGAAGCATGGGCCCATATTCCATATGAGAAACATAAAGCCTTAGAACCTAAGAGTGAAAAATGTTTTTTTGTTAGATATTCTGAAGATGTCAAAGGATATAGACTTCTTCAACCTAACTCCAAAAATATAATCATTAGAAGAGATGCAAAGTTTGATGAAAATATATCGGCCTACGAGCCTAGTTCAACGGATGTGCCACCTCTCTCTATCTCTTCTACTTTTGAAATTATTCCTTCTTTAGATGATGGCAGTGAGGATAACAATCCTCCCCCACCTTATTGGGATCTTCCTTCAGCTCCTCAACTTCCAAAATGGGTCTGCGCTATTCGGGATGCAGCAAGTGCTCTTGTTGGTGATCCTACAGATTAGCGTCGTACACGTTCTCAGTTCGATAGAGCCTCTTCTTCACTGGCTGAAGTTTCAGCGAATTATGATCCTGACACCTTTGCAGAAGCTTCAGACCATCCAGATTGGGACGCAGCTATGAATGAAGAATATCGTTCATTATTGGCAAATGATACATGGGACCTTGTTCCTCTTCCAAAGGGATGAAAACTTGTTAGATGCAAATAGGTCTACAAAACCAAGTTTGGACCAGATGCAAAAGATGATAAACATAAAGCTCGTCTTGTTGCTAAGGGTTTTTCACAAGTTGAACGCATTGACTATACTGAAACCTTCTCACCTGTTGCCAAAATGAACTCTATCTGCCTTTTTTTTCCCTTGCTACCTCTTTCAAATGGGAAGTCCATCAGATGGATGTTAAATCAGCCTTCTTGCATGGGAACTTGTATGAAGAAATCTATATGGAACAACCTCCTAGTTTTATACAAAAAGACTCTAGCCTTGTATGTCGGCTTAAGAAATCCCTTTATGGTCTCAAGCAAGCCCCCCTCGAGCTTGGTATGCCAAAATGGATAGCTTTCTTTTAGATATTGGTTTTTCTAGGTGTCATTCAAACAATACTGTCTACACCAAGAAAGTCGGTAAGCCCCTAATCATTCTTTTTCTTCATGTTGATGATCTTACCCTTACTCGTAGTGATCCCAACCTTATAAACCATGTGAATTCTAGCCTTAAAAGAAGTTTGAAATGACAGACTTAGGACACTTGCATTATTTTCTTGGTCTTCAAGTCTTGCAATTCAAAGAAGGTATTTCCCTTTCTCAGTCCAAGTATGCATGTGATCTTCTACCGCCACTTTCACATGGAAGATTGTAAGCCAACCCCTTCTACCTTTCAGTCTAGAGTCAAACTTTCAGTCACTTGTACTTCCCCTGAAGTTGATGCTACCTTATACCATCAGCTTGTTGGAAAACTTTTGTATCTGACCCATACTTGTCTTGACCTTTCCTTTGTTGTTGGCCTTGTTGTTCGGTTTATGCACAAACCACATGAAAGTAATTGGAAAGCAGCTAAAAGAATACTTCGTTATGTTTGAGGTACAGTTCAGTTTGAGATTCATTACGGCGCAGAAGCATCTCCTCTATTGGCTGGTTTAACTGATTCCGATTGGGTTGGTGACCCTAATGATCGGAAGTCTACTGCAAGTTATGTCTTCACTCTTGGTTCTGGACCTATTACATGGGCTTGCAAGAAACAAAGTGCCATTTCTCTTTCTTCAACAGAAGCAGAGTATCGTGGCATCATTGAAGCCAGTAAGGAAGCCCTGTGGCTTCATCAGATCCTATCAGAATTTGGTTTTCAGCAGCAGCATCCGACTACACTTTAGTGTGATAATCAAAGTTCCATTCAACTATGCGAAGATCCACTCGAACATCAGCACAGCAAACACATTGAACTACACATGCACTTCATCAAAAAGCTCATTCATGACCATGTTCTGGAAGTGCAATATTGTTCAACCGATGATCAAGTTGTAAACAACTTTACAAAGGCGAAGTTTACTAAACTTCGATTTATGGTTGGAGTTCAATAAGTTAGGGGATAGGCTCTAATGCCTCCTTCCTTCTCCTACTGTGTCATCTTTGTACATCCTTCAATCCTATCCCAAGTTGTTCTTAAGAGGGGATGTTAGGATATTCCGACACATAGGAAATAATTAAGTATAACTTGGTCTAGTGTATAGTTAGGTAAAGTGTGTTTCTTTAGTATGTATTTTTGTAACTCACAATCCGACGGTCACAATATGTTCTAGACATGAAGTGATCTGATGGTTCATTCTCTCTTTGGTATTACCGATACTTGATCTGTGGCTTAACACCCGATTGGTCTATGATCTATATTTAAAGAGCATGGGGGGTCATTTGTCCGATGACTGTTTATGAGAGAAGCTTATGTAAATTTTCTTTCTTTTTATTAATAACATTGCCTGAAGTGGCTGCGTTGGCTCAAGCCGTGGACTATTTCCCACTTTGAGGGTTTTAACCACGTCAAGAATATTGGTATACTGATCTATGATCTGTTTGTGAGTGGTGTCCTTTGGTGTTCAATCTAAGGAACTTACCCTATAAATTCCTACATCAACTTCTTGATTCGCAAGTCTCCTCGGGTCCTCGACATGATACCTCCTTTCAACCTCTCTATATAATCTGACCATACCACCTTTGGCTGTAGGAATAGTAGAATAGGATAGATCTAACTGGATGCATCCTTCAAGATCAGCTGCAAACTTTGTTGATAAAAACATTCCCCATATATCAGGCACATCTATAATGGCGATATCCATAGTAATTATCCTGTGAGGGAAATTAGCTAAAGCTACTTGCAAATCCTTGATTACACCCAGGACCTCAATCTTTTTCGAATCCATGGGGCATATGTTATGATAAGGTCTTGAGATTCTTAAATTCGATTGGTCCATGACCTTCTTAGTCATGACATTAGTTGAAGCCCTAGAATCTAGCATACAATTATGTAGCAAGCGATCATTAACTTCTAAGGTCAAGAATAAAGGTTGATGATCTTTGATGCAGCAGTTTAAATCCTTCAACTTGATTTCTTCATCTTTATGGTGTGTAAAAGTCTTATCTTGCTGAGATATGCTTAAGGCCTTTAAAATGTTTCCCTTTGAGACGGAATCTTTAGAAGCTCTAGGACTGGGACAGAGATTTTAGCATTGTTTATCCATGTGACCCAATCAATCTTCAATCTTGACTGATAAGTTTTAGACGCAATCTATTGCTTGTTCTGGTTCTGATCTTTACTTTTCTTTTGATAATTATATCCTTTACTTCTGGCAATCTCTAAGATTTGTTCTTGAGATGGATTTTCACCATACAACTATGTGATTGGATCTGTTTCATCATTGAAATCATTTATTGTGAAGGATGAAGGGATCATGTCCATGCAACAATCTTCTTCTTGAGAATTTTGGCTAATTATATTTACTTGTTCACTTGTTCCTTCATCTAAGATCCTTCTAGCGATGGCACATGAACTTTCATCATGCAAACCTTCACAAGGTCTGTAGAAAGGCACAGATTGATCAACAACATTGGTGGATTCTAGTGGATTTGGCGGTCTCTACTCATTTGTAGGATTTCTTTTCGGTCATGCATTGTTATTTCCTCTATTATTATTATTATTTCTTGCCTGCATATTTTGAGCTTGATTTCTTTCCATTTAAATTAGCCTAGTTTGCATAACATTCATCTTTCTTGAATGTTCAATTTTCATTTCCTAAATCAACTTACTTAACTCTTCAATAGGATCATGCTCAACTTCTTTGATTTATTTAACTTTAGCTTTAATGGGACCCCTTTCAAACCCAAGAATTTATGACTTCCCTGAGGCTTCTTTGTCCTTTTCTAATTCTTCAACTAAATTTTGAGCAGTCTTTAAATCAATTGGCTTAGAACATCTTAACTCATAAGAAGTATCCACCACGAATGCATACAGACACTGCTCTAACAGAGATTTATCAGTTGGCATATAGTCTTGATGCATTTCCTTGACAATGCTATTGAACCTCTTGTTGAATTCTTCAACAATCTCATTCTCATTTTCTTTATATTATTAATGATTCTAAGTAGATATTGTGCTTCTCTTTTGTCCCCATACTTTTCTCTAAGGGCATTGATGATAGCTTGTATCGAATCAAAAAATTGTTGGGCCAATCCAAAAACCATTCCAGTACATCATTTTCCAAAGAGAGAACAAACAACTTCATCTTGACATCTTCATGGTTGTATGCAGCTCGGCTAGCATGCATTGCCAAGAAAGTGGAGAATGCTCTAAGATGTGCATCGACAGTGATTACATTATTCCTTTGGAACATAGGCATCTTATCCAAACCAAAATTTGGAAGATCATGAGGCTGACCCTGAATGTCGCCCAAGTTGCAAGGAGCAAAAAGATCCATGATATCTCACCGGACAGGGTCAAGGAAAAGCAAGTGGATATCAGGGAAGGCTTCCTGTCCAAGAAAGATTAAATGCTTACTAGAATGTAATTTGTTTAACCGAGCTCTAAGAGCCTTTTCAGGATCAGGAGCGAGATTAAGCAAGCTACCAAGATTTCTTCTAGTATAATCTCTTGTCAATGGATGAATTAGTGGAGTCGCCAACCAAACAGAAAAATAACCCAAATGTCCAGGTGTTAGAAGTATGTGGATGAGTGAGACTAAAGATGAAAAGATTACACCCCAGTGCCATAAAATGTTGTGATGATGTCGGGTCAAGGATGAAGAAAAAGAGAAAAGATTTCTAAGCACTAGAAAATGTGTCACTCGATAGGTTAAAGAAGATGATAAGGATGAAATGTTGTCAAGGTCCAAAATATTAGTCCCTAGCAACGGCGCCAGAAAATGTTGTCGCCCAAATTGTACACCATATTTGCAACAACGCTCAGGGAAGGGGTTGTCACTCTAATCTCAGCCCTCTCCGTTTAAGTTGTCTCCCTACATCAAGCTAAGGGGGGTAGTCCCTATGGATAAGATGATGAATTCGGGAGACACAACTGAATGGCCTAGCAACTTGGTGAAGGATAATTGGCAAATTTGATTATTTAGCACAGCTTGATTAAATTTACTAAGTTTATTGATTAAAGATCAGTGCCTTAGGAGTCAATTTAATTGCACAATATTGATTAAATTCCAAGTTACCAGATGAATAGTTGTTGTGAGGATGAAGAACTATCCTATATGAGATGCAACACCTAAAACTAAGTGAGATGCAACACCTAAAACTAAGTGAGATGCAAGCTCTTGGTTAATTTTATTTAGAATGCCTTAATCTAGATGAGAACCCTCAATTTAGTCGTTTTGAAGCAAGTCTAGTAAGAAGGTTGTAGAAAGAAGCCCACAAGAAGGAGGCTATGGCCTCATTAACGATACCTCCCATGAGATTCTAACGACCCAAGTACCTCCGTTCCCACAGGGGATATCCACAAGAGAACTCCAAGGTCACATGTTTTAACCTTAGTGCAAAGATCAAGCGTCACAAGCAAAGAGAGATGGGGGATCCTATCTTTCTATCAACCAAGCTTATGCTTGGAGGTATATTTTAAAGATGCACTTCTAATCCTAGAATGATATGCAAGATATGAGTGATAGCTTTAAGTGAAATTAAATGATTTCTAAGTACTTCAAGTTAAATTACTTGAGACAATGCTTATAATGCTCAAAGTAAGAGCATAAGAGAAGTACTTATAGGGCAATTAGAGGAACAATCTCAACTAAAGCAAAGTGTCAATAAACCACTTGATTCATCAATTAATGTGCTTCAAAGCCAATTCACGATTTATCCAATGAACTTAACTATGACACAAGTGCTCTAAATATACTAATAGATCCCTCACAACATCACGTGCAAATTAGAAAAGATTGGAGATAATGAACAATGCCAAAATTGAGACAAGAAAGCTCTCAACACAACAGAGATTGTTCAATTATAAAATTTGAGTGAAGTCACCCCTAAGACCCCAATATTGCTTATAATTAGAATTTCGCTTTATGATGCCCACCAAATATGATAAACTGATCTTATCAATTAGCAATCTCAACAATAAAAAGTGAAAGCAATCCTATATCACTTTAATAATTAGAAACAATGCTCTTTAAAAATGTTCCAATGCTTCTTTGGCAAGATACACTAATGCAATACTAAGAGAAATTTAGAGCATTAGCAATCATTCAAGCTTCTTACCACAAGATATACAATTAGGTTCACTTCTTTAGAGCACAATTTCCTTAGATGTTAGAGAGCACTTATATGCAACCTTGAGATGCAAATAGAAACAAAACTGTACCAATGATGCAATGCAATGATGGAAATGCAAAGTGTGACCAGCAAGACAATAATCACTTTTCTTTCACAATGATTAGCCGAACCATAAAGAAAAGTTAGAGCAGCGCACTTAAAATCACTTTGCCAATAACTTAAAATATGAGAAATGATGCTCCAAAGCCTTAAAGTGATTTCTTATGAATTTAAATGTCCCTTTTATCACTGCTATGATTTATATCAGAGTTATAAGAGCATATATCAGACCTTATAAATCATATGACAGTCCTCTAAAATCACTTAGGACACCATAAATGCAATGCCACAAACATTTCTTATCACTTGAGGTTTAATGTATGATGGTTAGAGAGTTATGCCAATGTGTTTTGGAGCTTATTTAGAGTGTGTATTCAGAGATTTTACCATTGTTATGAGATGATTTCAGATCTGAACATAAAACAGTGAGGAGGATAATGGGGTTAGAGAGAAAACCCTTGGCCCTAAGGCCTTGTGAGATGGCTAGTTGACCTCTGAAAATGCACTAGAGCTCCCTCAAATGCCTACAACACGAAAATTAGCCTTGACAAATAATGGATCAGCCCTTTTGTGACTGAAGCTAGGGCTTTTAGCAATGTTTCACCAGGACTCTAGGATGGGGGGATGCTGGTTCAAGGAGACGCACAGGGGTGATGTGTGGGAGTACCATCAAAATTTAGGGAAATTCAGGGGGGACGGGAAGACGTCGGGGTAAATAAATTTTTTTAAGACATATATATATATATATATAATTCAAATTCATATTCGATAATGAAAGCATGAATATATTGATCCACACATAATTGAATTAAATAATGAAATACACTGAACCATATACATCGTTCATATTGGTACATATGCCATTCTTCCATACACCGCTAGATTCAATAATGAAATATATTGATCCATATTCATTATTCATCATTCTAGAATCTACGTTGATTTAAAAAATAAATTTATCATTCATCATTCTAGAATGTAAATTGATTTAAAATTTAAATTCATCATTCATCATTCTAGAATCTAATTAGTACTAAGAAAAATAGACTATAGTAGACACCAATGTTATAGGAACTGAACCGGTGAACGAACTAGAAAACCCTCTAAACTGAGAACCGGTAAAAAAACCGGACCAAAAAACCAAGTGACCAAAAGCACTTAAAGAAAAACATATATATTCATGTGCATCCATATGAATCCAAACAATTTATACACAAATAAGCAATAGTTTTCATTTATATAGGATGCACATAACCAAACTAGGACTGAGTGTAATCCATCTTTGGACCGAAAATACATCAACAAATAGGCTCTACGTGGCCTCTAGCATCCAAGGAAAAATCATGCTACATCATCAAAATCATTACCTATATTGGGATCTTTGTCATCAATATCACCCTCTAAGCATTCAAATAAGATAGAAATAACGTAGCATGTCAAGTAAAGATTTTGTTTAAGCGATGGTACATTTTTATTAGGGTCATGATAGGAGTTCGACAACCAGTGTCACTAACATCAAGGTACATAGACGGCTTGGTGCTCTTGATTAAATACTAGTTACATACCCTTGTACATGAAAAAATCCAATGGAAACGTTGCAATCCCCTCGATCCTAAAATCCTAAATAATTGTTAAGTCTGTTGGATTTTGAGTGAGAACTGAAATTCTACTTTCTCCATATGAAATCCAATGAGGTCGAAACCACTCTCAAACATCTTGAGTCATTTCATGGTAATGTTAAAAATTTTAAGTATAAGGATGAAAATGAAATGTAAAGGAGAATGTCACTTTTACTATAAGAATTTAACATTACCATGAATTGCACAGAAATAATAGGGCCATAGGCTTGAATATTAGGCTTCCCCACACAAAAGTTCTTGAAACTCAAAAGGGGTGTTTTTGGGCGTCCCCCCCTCAAAGGGGTGCTTCTAGGTGTCCCCCTTTTGAGGGGTGCACCCAAAAGCACCTCTTTTGGGGAGATGCGTCCCCACATTAGGGAAACATTTCCCCCGTGTCTCCCCAAAAGGGGGGCGTGAGGAAATGTTTCCCCAAGCATCCTCTCGTCCTAGGTGCGTGGGAAGCGTGGGGTGCGTGCGCCCCACCCTAGGGGATGCGTCCCCGTGGAACACTAGCTTTTAGGGCTAAATGATGGACAAATGAGACCTCACCCCTTGAATCCTCAATGACAAGTCTACAAAATCAATGGATCAATGGCAAAATAATTTAGGAATCAACTTGAAACCCTTGCCAAACTTACCTTAGGCATTCAAAACAAATATTAGTGTCAAAAATCAAGTGTCCAACTCATAAATAGGCTCAAAAATGATTGTGGCTAAGGAAATAAAGGCCTAAAAGGCCTGCGCTGCCTCAAGAAGGCCTCAAGGGCTTGCGTCAAGGGAAGAAGGCCCTTTTTCAGGCTGCGGCTATCAAAGTAAGCCCTCAAAAGGGTTGTCGCTAGGGTAGGAGCCCTCACAAGGGTTGCAGCTAGCAGAAGGAAGCCCTTAGGGGCTGCAGCTAAGCCTTAGAGGCCTAAAAATACCCACTGCCACCCTGCAATTGAACTCCACCTCCTTGCAAACACAAAGTTTTAGCGAGAAAACACTGCAAAATCATAGCAAAAGGCCTCCAAAGGCTAGCGTCTTGCTTCTTCTAGTTGGATGTTGAACAAATGTGACTTGGGAGGACTAGATCTTACCCTCTAAGGCCTAGATCGGCCTCCTTCTCTTGAATGAATGGCTCAAAAAATTATTTCTGCTTCAAACCCTTGAGCTCTCACCTACAAAAATGAAATAGAGAAACCCAAGAGCCCAATATATACAAAAATTTGAAATAAAAACCCAAAACCCCAACAATTATTTACAAAACTACAAAACTAAACAAGGGTTAATGGAAAATTAATTTACAAATATTTACAATATTTACAAAATGAAATTTGCTCTCATTAGCATATTAAAATTTATGGCACAAGTAAAACAATTTTGGAAATAATGAGAATTATTTTTTAAATTTTTGCAAAGCCCCCTTACATAAAGATTTTCATTAGATCAAGACCTGGAGCCAAACAAGGGTGTGATCCCTCCACAGTCTATGAACTTGGAGGCCAATGGCTGGAGCAACCTGTAACTCAATGCACTTCAAATGATAGATTATTAAACAAAAGGGGTTTGATTCACACAATAGATCTATAAGCTTGGAGATACCTGCCAGACTTCACTAGATCTACAGCATTTACTCTCACCCAACACCTAAGAAAAGAGACTTGTAACAATAGATATTCCTACTACTGGCAATTGAAATAACAATCAACAATATAATAGCTCAAAGCATATCAAATAAACATACAGCGTGTACCACAGATCAGCAAATGAGATACACCTTGAATTGAACCCCAAAGACTTTTTATTAAGTGCAAACAAAATTTTAGCAGAGCCTTGCTCAGTACATTAGATAATTGTTACCTCATCCAAAGATGAAATGAGGAGCTTCATAGCTTGCTTATATAGAAAATGAGAGAAGAAAATCCCTCCAAGTGGAAAATAACATATAGTTGGCTTGATCATTGTCAAAATAATCTCATCCATCAATTTTCAATTGAAATAACTTGATCTCCACCATCGATTGGATTTTTATTGTTTTATTTTGAGGAAAAATTCGAATTTCTCTTAAAAACCCCTTTTTATTAATCCAAAAAAAAATATTTTGGACTAATATCCTCAAAAAATTCACTTTGACTTAACCACCAAGGTCCAAGGGGTCAATTTTTCTTAAAAAATCCATTTTTCCCTTGGTAGAGGACCTTCAAAATTTAATTATTTTTTGAGCCACGAATTTTTTATGATTTTCCACTTAGAGAGAATTTAATTTCGCTCAAATTATTTTTTGACTCACAAATAATTAATTTTCTAGCTAATTCTTTTATTTTAATTTTTGCCAAAAAAATTAATTAAAAGACTCAAGAGGGGAATAAATATTTTTCAACCCTCCAAGTGTGTCTATAATAAAATAATTTAGCCATGGTGTCTAAATATGAGTAACCATGCACTAAATTATTCCTAAACACACTTTTACATCAAATATTACATTCAACCCTTAGAAGGGGAAATACACATTGACACGGGCTCTCAAGACATTACCCAATTCTGTGACAATACATATGATCTAGTATGAAAAATACATAGACTCGATAAACACTAGGACTCACCTAAGACCTCGTCAAAGTATTCCACCCTAGCTTTAGGGTTATTTGGGAGAATAACTCTGTCGATTATCCGTGTTCACTGTTTACAAACACACATAATTCGGGAAGGTTAAAAAACTCCCTAGTATGAAACCCTTTGAGAAGAATCATAGGCTTACACAATGTTTTAAAACTCTGACTCCGGTTCGGAAACAGCCGAGGGTCGGCTCCAACTCTGACTCTGACTCGGTATCGACTCGGCCAGTTTGATTTCAATGACTCGGTCATTGTAAAAAATACATTAAATATTTATTTTTTTATTAAAAACCATAATTTTAAAGAGATTCATTCATGTTTCCAAACACAAAGCTTTAGAATATAGAGAGAAGACAACATATGATCAAAGTAGGCTCATGAATATATCCATTATATCAAAATGGCACCCAGTGCACTGTCCAATACAAAGTTCATACTTAGCCACCAATGTTAGGATTCTTTTCTGCCTCAGCCCATAGACAATCACTAGACTACAACAACAATAATACCAATTCTCTGCAACCAATCATAGCTTCCCAAATGATAAGCCAATGAACTGATCAATAGACGTCTTCAAATTTGTGCCTTTGCTACAAGATGGCATGTCTCATGCTTCTACCTAGACTGCTGGAGATGATTTCAAGAAATTTGCCCCTAATGAAGTCTCAAAACCAGTGTTGAAAATATTGGTATCGGCAAAATATCGGCAAGGGTCCAGAAAACATCTTAACGACAATATCGGTGAAAATATCAGCAAATATCGGCAAGCATAAAAAATAATTTTTTCAAATTTTTAAACATAGCCGATATTTTGTCGATATTTGCCGATATTTTCTCGGCAATATATCGTTTTGCCGAAAATATCACGATATTTTCGAATATCGCTGATATTATCAACAGTGCTCAAAACCCTTGATTTAATTCTGGTCAAGCTCCAAAACAATCAGAGGTAAATATGTATCTATTAGTCCATTGCCAGAACGTTTTCCTTTTTAAAAACATTGTATGGTTCAATGCATTGTTTCAGTTTTCTAATTCATGCCACTAGGATAACCATACTTCGGCCTTGTAATTTTCAAAACTTTCTCACAGTGATAGATTACTTTAGGGCTATAAATATGCAATAAACAACAACCCAACCATTGATATGTAGGAGGCGAAACAACTTTTGATAAATATGCTTCAAGATCTTTTTCAAAGAGCCGAGCCAGTCGGGTTGTTACCGAGTCGGTCGAGTTGTTACCGAGTCGGCCGAGTCAATGACTAGCTCAGCCGGCTCGGTAACAACCCGGCCAACCATTCCGTTTCAGCGCCTAGCCAACCCGGCCAGGCACTAGCTCGGCCGAGTCGGAGTCAGCTCGGTCGTTTTTTAAAACATTAGGCTTACCTAAGTGTTATTACATGGCTTAATAGTCATACTAGAATCATTTACAACATAAACTTGCAGAAATTGGGTTGACAATGATAAAACTAACGCTAAATGATGACAATGATCTTTGAAAAAAAAAAAAATCCACTGCTTTGTACTCTGCTCTCGGACTGTTGACATGTACATGGTCAACAAGCTCTAGTACTAAAATATCTATAGGTGAAATAGGAAAGCCTCCCTTGTGGTTGAAATCCCACTAAAGAGCAGGAGGAAGGTTGTTGAGGGGACAGTGGCAACCCTTCCTCATTGTTACCATAAGGTTTGGCCCCTTTCCCAATAAGGGATTTTACCGAACCTATTAGATATTGCGGCAACAATGCTTACAAAGCCCCACATAGAGAGAATACATGTGATATATTTGGTACATTATTCACTTCCTTTAAAGCAATGATGAGTACAATTAGCCTCCTTCCAAAAGATCAGCAATATATGCATGCAATTTAGTTGATTGAATTAGAAGGTGCCTTGGATAAAGGAATTTAAGTTGGACATGTCCAATGAATTGGACAAGATTGAAAAAGGACAACAGCATAAATAATTTTACAATGGGGAAAAGGAGATTCAGCAAACCCTCTATTTAAATTCAGATCAGCATGAGAGTCCACATCCATTTTCTATAATAGAATCCCTTCAAGAAGAGCAGTCCTTAGAGATATTATTGCAGCCTGAAGATTACTCTAATGGGTAATGTTTTTTTTTTATTGTATTACAGAATCTCTATTTTCTAACCATTGCCCAGAATCAGGGAGCTATGTTGATCCCATCAAACACTATATTAAGAACTTTTGGAGGATGACATGGAAGAATGTTGGGTTTTCTCCCTTCTTTTTTGGTGAGAACTAGTCATGTTTGTCTCCATTGCCTCCTTTAATGATTGAACATAAAAAGACATCTCATACCATGGATCACCTGCACCATTCACTACATTGGATAATTTCTTGTTGGAGCAGCTTACATCCTTTTTGATTGAGGTTGGGATTGATGTTTATCATGCAGATCAGCATTCGGAGATGCACATATTTGGTGATTTTCAGGTTGATGCTGGGCTGCCATATTCATTTTCCAAACCATATTTCAGCCCTTTTCAACATTCAATTGAGTTAGCATGTGCTGGAACATGCTACTCTTGCTCAAATTTTTATATTGGCTGCCATCTTTGTAATATAATTTCATGTTGCAGCCATCACATGCTAGGAGATTCCAGCATATCATTATCACATGTTTCAGATGTCCTTGCTTTGTTTGATGATCAAACACAAGAAAAGATGTAATGACATTGATGAAGAGCTAGCATGGCATCATTTGTTGAATGATAATTGATTATACTTGGCACTTTCATTTTCCTATGTCAAGTAGAGTAGGTAGAAAAAATAAGCTCTTGAGAGCATTATATAGGAAGAATAACCTCAACTTTTGAGCATTTGCTTTTGCTTTCAAGTTATCATTGGCATGGTTGGTTTATGGCTTTTCCTTTTAAATCCAAATTTTGAACTCTTGATGTATATATTGTATATTTAAAAAAAAAAAAGAATAAATATGTGGCATTTGTGGGTGTTGAATTTGTACCCATCCTACCACATGGTCTTGCCTCTCGTTTCTTCTTGACAGGTTCAACCAAAGATTTCAGAGGTTCTCATGCACTCCCAAGAAGAGTGATGGTCTACATCTTGAAGCCTATTGTTACAACTTATATTATATGAGGGGTTCTATCTTGTGACTTTCATCACATTGATAGAGACTTGCTGCTTGTACTCTTGGAGCAATAGACTGACATGAGGGATGCATCTTCATGGAGCCCCTTCTTTTCATTGCATTTGATCACTTGATGGAGATCTTTGGTCAGGAGCGTCTCACTTGGTTGGATGGTGATTGCAGTTGCTACTTGGCGGTCTTTTCACATGTGCTTGCCTTCTTGATCACCCCTTGGTTGCTCTGGGCCTACAAATATTGCACTAGCTAGTGATCAGTGTGGATGATGGTTTCCTTACCCCTTAGATTGTGCTTCCATTTCTTAACAGTTTGTACTAGCACATAAAGCTCCTTGTCATAAATAAGGTAGTTTAGACTCTGCCATCAAACATTTCAAAATGATAGCATATTGGCTTACCTACTTGCATCAAGACCACTCCCACAGCATATCCACCTGCAACCGTCTCCACTTCAAAGGTATTCTGCAAATTGGCAATGCGAAAGCGGTTCTATACTAATCTTTTGCTGCAATTCTTCAAAGTTCTCTTGTTGATTCCATCCACACTAGAAACTCTAGATGCTAACTGTTATGGCATCGAGTGGTGTGGCCACATTTAAAAGGGATGCTATAAACGTCCAAAGGAATTGTGCTCCTCCAACAAAGCTCCCAAGTTTAGTGACACTGGCAATGGCTGGCCACTTAATAATGGCCTCCATCTTTGCAAGATCAACCTTTGGCTCCCCTCCAACAATCTACACCAAGGACTACTCAGCCAGTTCATATTTCTCAAGGTTTCCCAACAGTGGAGGCTTTTTCAAGCTCTATAACACCAGCATGAGATGTGAGATATGCTCTTCAAAGGTAGAGCTAAAAATTAATATATCATCCAAGTACACTATTACAAGAGAATCTAGAAAAGGATGCTATACCTCATTCATCAAACACATAAATGTAGTTGGTCCATTACATAAACGAAAAGGCACTACCAATCATTCAGATCAACCTTGCCTCATCTTGAAGGCAATCTTCTAGGTGTCTTCTTCTAAGATTCAACTTAGTGAAGTACATGGCATGCTACATCTGATCTAGGAAGTCATACATCCTAGGAAAAGGGTACTGATTCTTAAGGGTTATCTTATTGAAAGCCCTTGGTCAAGTTTGCTCTCCTCATGAAGATCACTTCCTTCTTGTACATGTGGTTAGATTTGTTGAACCCAGGTCAAATTTTATGCCCAATAAAATTATGCTCACAAAAAAAACAAGAAAATTAACTTTCAGATCTGAATTTTAGACACCAAATACATTGGGTTCCTAACTCAACATGCACAGCAGAAATAAAATAACCAGAAAACCAAGCAAATAAAAATATTTTGACACAATTTTACCTTGGAAACCCCAATGTGGGGTGTTACCCACCAAAATGGATAACTCCATAGAAGAAAACTTTTCTCCTACATTTGACAGCCAGCCAGTCAGCCCAAGGCTGCTTGGAAGCAGAAGCGGGAAGTGGGAGCTACAATTCTCAGAAGCTTCTGGATCGGGACAGATTTTGGGAGCGTTTATTATATAATATATATTTTTATATATTTTGATGTGTATATGTCAACAAAAGCATGTAGAATGATGAATTAGTTATAAAAAGCCTAAAGACATGGATTAAACCATATAACATCAATCATCTAGTAGTTATAGTTTTCATCAACCACAGGTCCACAAGTTACAACAGCTTGATTCTCATCATAGGTGTGGAGCCTAATTATCTCATTGATTCAAAGGTCTTGTTTTGGGCACGCTTGGATACCAATCCATGACAGGGGGGTGTGGGGGAGCTTGCCCCCCCCCCCACTATTGTTGCAGGGGGGATTCAGAGGAGGCAGCAACAGCCTTTGAGCCCCCCTGGCGGGGGTTCAAGGGCAGCACCCCCAAAAGGAAACTTTTGAGAAAATTGTCTTGTAAAATATTGTAATTTTTTAGTTAATTTAGACCGTTCACTAGGCGAAAGATCTGACGTTAGAAGTTATGTTAATTTAGAGTAGGTTGTTTTACAATGGGAGCACGTAAAATTTGTTGTCCCAACCCTTTTCCTTCTCACTAGTTTTATCACATACTTTTACAATGGTGTTGAAAAGTAGAGAGAAAAAAAAAAATTGCGAAGAAAAGAAACAAAAATATGCTTCGAACTCTTCTAAATGTAAGGCTCCATCCTCCAAATTATCCTCCTCCAGATTGTTATCCCAAGACCCGAGTGATATATGCTCTATCAAATCGAGCCCGCTCACAATAATGTGTCAACAACCTCAATTTGTAGTATATATAAACCAAGCCTTTTGCCCAATTTTCATTGAGGCAGTTTCTTTTGACATTGTGGATGAAGCTAAAGGTGCTCCAACACCTCTCTACAGAATAAGTAATAACCACCTATGAAAGCACTAGGGAGGGAGCAAATTTTTTTGGCGAAAGTGCCTTCCTGAAAATCACTCCCAAATGCAGGCAATTCGAGAGCATGCTCCCTGGGTCGTTCCCTAAGCGCTTTTGTTCAGAGCACACTTCGGGAGCGAGAACGAAGGGTTGGGGAGGAGGGGGGCGCTCCCCGCAACTTTGGGTCAACCAAACAACTAGCAGCCCCTGCCAACCACAATTAGTTGATGATATGCCTTATATCTTTGCCACTTGCATCAGCCATTTGCTTCTCACCCATCCAGCATTAGCACTTGGGTGAAGGTGGGCTACCACTTAGAAGGTACTTAGGTCATTTCACAATCTTAGGGCATTTAGCAAGGATTATGGGCTAATCTGGAAGATTGACAGACTTTGACCATGATCTTGCTCTCTCACCTTACTTCAAGGCTTAATCTTTGATCCTAATCCAATGGGACCTCTCTTAAGGCCCTTTGGGTGTTGGAGGGGCACTAATTGGGAAACCTTGATTGAGATAGTGTTGTTCCATCTTCCTATATGGCATACATAACATTTTCCATGTTACATTATAAGCCTATATTTCAACTTTATTCTTTGGGTACAACTTGTCATCAGTTCTTAGGGATTTGGCACTCATATGTCCACATTGTTGATTTTGGGTAGCATCGGATGTGCTCTAGCTCTGAAATTTTGTGGAGGGGCTAGAATACATGACATCTCCAGAACCCACAAATCGTTTGGAGAAATTCCACCCGGATGAGGAGTTATTAAAATAATTAATATTTTAATGGGTTCCTAAGTCTAAACTTAGAAAAATAAAAATATTAATGGGTATTAATAAGAATATGGGTGAGAAACTTCTAGGTGACGAGGATCAAGTCTGTTTTAATCTTAGTCATTGATTAGGGACTTAATCTCGGCCGTTTATTCATCAACAAGAAAAGTATAAGAGCAAGCTTGAGGGTCAGTTGGAGATACACTTGAGAGATCAATCAGTTCGATTTTTCTGGGGAGAGGTTTGCTAAGAAAATTGGACAAGTGATCTGTTGCAGTGAGAGGGGCAGTAGCAAAGAGTTGGATCGGAAGAGAGTTCTGAGCCAACAAGTACCAGGCACAGAGGCAGCAATAGCATCAGAGAGGTCCTACGCAGCGCAGGAAGGGGCTCACGCAAAGCTGACGCAGGCCAAGAGGGTTCTTGCAGTGGCAGTGCGAGATAACCGAGGGAAGTTCGAGATTTTGCTGGGAGTTCGATGTTCTGAGCCAGGAGGGTTGAAGTCGAAGCTTCTGAGGGCAAATCGATCCAACAGAGAAGTGACGCAGTCTCCTAGAGGCAAGACGTTGGCCCACACGCAGTGATTGTGTTGGGATTTTCGTAGTGCTTGCCGGAGTCAGCCATTCAGTGGATCAATTGAGACTTGGAGAACGAGGTAAACCCTCGTATGTATTTCTTGTTGCTGTAATATCTCTAAAAGGTTAGCCGGTGTGAGAGGCAACCTGTTGTACTCAGATTTTGCTTGCTTAATAATACAAACCCTCTATATGCTGCACCGGTTTTCCCAAATTGGGTTTTTTCGGGGACGATTGTCCAAAAATAACGGTGTCCCTTGTGTATTTGTCTCGTTCTATTTCAGTTCATGATCTGTATATATGTGTAGTTTGCAATAGTGTTTTCAACGTTATTTAAATAATTAAATAACTTGTTGAACGTAAAAACAAGTAGGAGATGATAAACCAGAGATTGCAGTAGGATTTCTGATGTGTAGATTCATAAATTTTCACACACATACCTTGGGTAGGGCCTGAAAACTCAGCCCTGGGACGTTGATCCAGCTAAAAGAAACAGAAAGAGCATATCATGGCCACGACAAAATATAAGAAAGAAAAATCAAAATGCAAAAGATGGTCAGGGGCATAAAGGTTAGCACATGGGCAAAAGCCTAGAATGAGCTCTACCTCACTCATATGGCCATCACCTGGTTCTTAAGCACATGTTGCTCCATTACATCAAAGGAAGGAACCCTTACATGTCCCAACCCCGATGAGAAATAAATTGACTCATCTTAAAGGGGTAATACAACTGCTATGTCATACAAAGCAAGCTCTAACCCTTGAGTTATAAGCAATAATACAAGGAAAAAAATCAAGAAGTAAAAGGTGCATAAAAAGGGTGGGAAAACAAAGGCCAAGCTGGTAACTCATACATCCACAAATCTATACACTCAATATGTGGACACTTCCGTCAGTTGCTCCCTTTGGCCATGGCACTTGGCCATGAAGTCTTATCCCCTCCATTGCAAGGATTAATATTCACTAACACCTATCAATTGAAGGGTGGACCAGAAAAATGTTACTTCCCCTTAGGGGCTGGAAGCACCTAATAGGGTTGAACTTTAGCCACCGCTACCTAGGGAGAAAACATCATTACCAGATTAGGGCCCTGATTTTGGAAGGGGATCCTTGTTTGAAGTATTAAATTGCCCTTAACATTCAAGTTTGGTTCACTTAGATGCATTAATGTTCTTGGTCCCTAATGATTGGTTGCTTTCAACAGAATCCATATTTTTCTTGTCAAGTGGTTCAGAAGCTCAGGTCTTGGGCACCTACTCCATAGGTACCCAAGCCCTCGAGAGAAGTAAATTGGTACAAACAGGGGAAGCGTTGAGACTTTTGAGCCTCCTAGCAGCATCATTGGATGACACATGTACCAGAGCACTTCCATCAACCAGGGCATTGGTTGACTTTGTTGAATTTCCACGACCTTGGGTCTAGGTTAGAGTCTTAAAATCACTGATGCTAAATCTCAACCATAAACTAATTTGCACAGCGGAATAAAATAGCAGTAAATCACACATGTGCAGAATATAGACAACTTTTTAATTTTTCAACACAACTTCACTATATTGATCCAACTCATATAATACAATAGTCTAGGGCTCTCGTACCAGGGATAATGGCCCTCATACATCCACTAGTACAAGAATACAAAACAAGATACTCTAACCATATGGCTGTAGAATCCTCTATCAGCTCCTCTTGATCGTACCATGTACCTGCCCGATCATTCGGCTCCCAATCTGCAGCTCCTACCTCTATCAATACTCCAAGTCCATCTAGCCACTGAATCTCAGTTGTCCAATCTACTCACTAGTTGATCGCTCGTCCATCAACGCATCAACACATCGAGACTTCTGTCGAGTTGTTCACAGCTCCACTTGTGAACAACTCTCAACTGCCCACTGCTGCTCCTCAGCTACTCAGGGACTTCAGCCCACTATGGTCTTCCTGCGTTGCTCCGATGAAGACAAACATAAGGCACGGAGGGTTGCCACCTATCACTGCAAGATGTCTATCTCCCAAAATGAACACTGGCTAGGAGGATTTCCCATCTTCTATTGTAGATGTCCTTCTCCACACACAAGTCTCGGGCTCCACAACTGCTCCTCTGGTTCGTCAACCCTTGAGCTCAACAACTGCCACTCTAGCAACTACCTTTGTCCATCAAGGTGTTGCTTACCAAGCTCCAACTTGGACATTATCACATTGTCCTCCAGCAGAGCATAAGTGCCCAATCTCGTTCACACTTGGTCTTCTCTCACACTGCCTTCCAACAGTCCATGAGAGACCAAGTCCACGTTGTAGCATATGCTCCTAGTTAGGGCATCCCCACACCTAGGAGACCCTTACACATGGCTGCCCACAGACTCCACCAATCTGACCTTTGTTATGCAATAGAGGAGCTATTGCACAAATCTAGGTACATCAATATGTCTTCACCTAGGACATCATCAAGCCATCATCCAAGGGAACATCTACAACTCACCTTGTTGTTGTACTCTTGCCTCTCATCTAATGTGTCTGCTATCACCTTGGCTATTTGGTAAGCCTCCCAACAATCCACGTGGGCTCCTCCAAACAACTCCTAAGGCCTCCTACAAGCAACCCATCAACCTGATCCAGGCTCTGGTCAACTTCTTTGACCCAACAAACACAAGATGCACTCCAAAGTGCATGCACTAGCTCACTATTTGTGGTCTCTTTGACTGCTGCACCTTTGGACTGGTTAGGGCACAAACACAGTCCTACCAACCCTCACAAAATTGCTGCAACATTCCTCCTTTAGCTGTGGTCACCCTTCTCCAGCCTTCTTTAAGCCCCACGCTGCTTGTTCATGCTTCAGCACTCCCAAATAGGCCTTATTGCCCTCTTGTTTTGCCTTAGCACAGACCTGCGATGGCTTTAGGGACTGCGGCTTGCTACAGCAAGCCTTCTCCTTGCTACGACAGCCCTTTCCAAGGGTTTGCACCTCTCCTTAACCCACAAAACAGTCCAAATTTCCTCCTAGTTGTCTCAACCTCCAAGAATAGGCCTGCAGCCTTCCTTTCTGAACCTCGGCCTCCACAAAAAGCCCTAGAACAGAACTCGACCTTCTATTCTTGCCTCCTTCCTTTGTTGCGGCCCAAACAGATAAGTCCTCTCCCTCCACGAGTTGATCTCTTGTGTATTGTTGCACAAATGGATGGCCTAATGCTCTCATACTCACATCTTATTTATACGCAGTAAGAGGGCTCCAAAACGTCACATTCTAGGAGCTGTCCAACTATCACATGCCTAAAATATCCTTAGGCTGACCTTAAACATAAGTCGCAACCCCAACATATGACTTCAAAAATTCATAATTCCTCAACGAGAACTCGAAATCGAATGATTCTCGTTGCGTTAGAACCATCCCGCCGAGAGCTATCATCCTCATCCATCACATGTCGAAGACTCGTCACGATTTTGGCCCAAACATCTATAGGTGAAAAAACCCAAGCTTGGGTTCTAAGCCTACAAGCCTACTTGTGGTGCTTTGACCTCCAACCCTTGAACACTAGGGCTTGGAGTACCTCCCAAGCCACACAAAAATCAACAGACTTTGACCCACATATGAGGATTCTTCAGGATGAGACAGTTGGACCCAGCATGCCCCTAGGCTGGACTTGACACAACTTGATGGGCAACAACTAATTCAGAGCCCAGATGAAGATAGTCAAACATTGAGAGACTAGGGAGGGTTTGTTGCACTTAAGAACCCCCTAACACTAGACCAGAGGAGGCCTTATTGAGAAATTGGAAACCCATGGAGACCACCATGTGGCACCCAAGCTGGATCTTGGGACCCCACAGGAGGAATAATGTGAGTTTGAGGGCCAACCCTCAAATCATCGACTTCATGTGCATCTACATCATCTTGGACACCTCATCACCTTTGGACATGCCATTTGGAGCACCTACATTGGATGATGTCATCCCTAGAGAGCTTACTACTCACACAAGTGGGCTATTTAGGGCATATTTTCATAAAGTTAGTGGGTTGGCTTGTAACCCAAGTTCATTTTAGTATCAAACTTGGTTTTAGGGGCTTTGTAGGCTAATTAATAGTCATACTTCGGAGAGACTCATTGTATTAGATCATCATCACTTGTGACTATTTCGGCCCTCTTGGACAATTTTGACCTTCTTGAATTCTTGTGGAGATGTGATTTTTCGATGTATATGTTGAAAAGTGTAACTAGGTTCGGTCTTCATAATGACATGTGTAATTGTGATTTTATGTAATTGATAAAAAGAAGGAAAAATAAATTATTACTGTAATGTTTGTCTCATGGGTTTCATGAGAAAGGAATTTTATTTTTAGTGATGGCTCCCATTGTGAGACTTTAGGAATTGTCATTTAGTCATAAAATTCAATTTGAGTCTGTCATGTATGAAGGACTCTTCTTAGGTAGGTTACATTTTGTATGAGTCATTAGATAAGTATAAATAGCCCTCCAAGACAAGCACAAGCATCTCCCTTCAAGTCGGCTTCAAAAGGAACAAAAATATCTCTCCAAAGGTCACATTGGCTCATGTAGAAGTCATCTCAGCTTATTATCATGCTAAACAACTATAAATAGGCAACTCGGCCTCATTTCAGAGCAAGGAATTTCGGTGCAGGTTTGAAGTTTGTAAGGGGTGCGAAGGTCATCAAAAGGAAGCGTTATAATCAATGAAAGGAAGGGAAGGAAGAGCGAAGTCCCTAGCTTTGTTTTGGGTTTGTTTTAAGGGCTGAAATTATCCACACATGTGAGGAATCTTTGTTGTCCAAACTGCAGAAAGGAGTTGAAGTATCACAGTCATATTTGAGGTCAAATCAAGGAGTAAGTCAAAGTGATCTCCTAGCCGAGTTCAAGGAGAAGAAGTCTCCTTCTAGACCAAAAGAAAACAAGGGTATAAGTTGGTCCATATTCATGAGCTAGGGTTTCTGATCTAGGACCGAAAGTTGTAGGTTTGTCCCTAGGAACCGAAACTCAGAGATATATCCAAGAAGGAGGAAGAATTGTGAAGTGTGTCTATCGTTGACACAAGGAAGAAGGAACTCATCAAAGGGAACTTTGTGACTTGGTCTTGGAGAGGCAAATAGGTCAAGGGTCTTGGTCTTGGTCTTGGTATTCGTCAATTGGAATATCTATAAGAAGAAGAGTTTGTTCAGGTTTTCCTATCAAGAGTGAGAGGTTTTGGCTCTGGTTGATAGCCTATATTCTGTGTCTCTTGTCTCTTTATGGTTCATGCATTGGTTGTTGTTTGACGAACAATAACATTCTAATAACATAATTAAAAGAAGATCTTAATCTAGAAGTAAAAAGCATTCACAAGCAGTTACTGTTGAAATTTCTAGGTCTAACCCGTTAGAAATTCTTCCTGTACTATCTGGTTTATTTCACCTACTTGTTTAATTACTTAACAAGTTATTTAACCATATAAATGCTTAACATAAACACAAGTACAGTCTCAACCATCTACAGATCATCAATTGAAAGAATAGACAAACACACAAGGGTCACCGTTATTTTTGGACAATCGTCCCCGAAATAAACCAATTTGGGAAAACCAGTTATTAAGCAGCTTCTTGAGTACAACTGGGTGCCAAACTAGCTCACCCGACAGAGAAATCAATCTGACAGTAATACCTCTCTTCGAAAGCAGATATTCGGCAAGTCTGCTCCACGAAAAACTCTCCAACGCCTCTCTGAGGCTCTGCGTCAACACTCCTGGCCTCTGCGTTAGCCTGGAACCCTCTGCGTCAGCCCTCTGATGCTCTGCGCACGCTCTTTGGCCCTCTGCGTTACTCACGCAGGCCCTGGTAGCCTCTGTGCAATCCCTCTGGCCCTCTTCGTGGCTCCTACTGGCTCTCCGTAGCCTTCTCTGCCTCAACGTTGATCCTTTGACACTATCTCTGCCTCTCTGCTATGCACTCACTGTCCCTCGCTGCAACTCTATCACTGGTTCGATTTCTCTCAGCAAACCCCGCTCCGGAAAATTGAACTGACTGGTCAACTTGGTGTATCTCCAACTGACCCTCAAGCCTCCTCATATACTTTTTCTGTTGAGTCTTCAACGGCCGAGATTAAATCTCTAATCAATGGCTAAGATTTGGCTTGATCCATGTCATTTAGAACCTTCTCACCCAGTTTTATATTAATACCCATTAATATTTTTATTTTCCTGAGTTTAGACTTAGGAACCCATTAAAAATATTAATTATTTTAATATCTTTCTAACCGAGTGGAATTTCCCCAAACCATTTCTGGGTCTTGGAGATCTCATGTGCTTTAGCCTCTCCACCAATTTTCATGGCTAGAGCACATCCAATGCTACCCCAAATCAACACTCCCTCTTAGCGAGGAATGTGCTCTAGTAATGCTCCACCACTGAACATCACCCTAATCATCCGGCACTGGTACCTGTGTTGATGCTTGGCCTGCTGCCCAACATCCTCTGCACTGCTACCTCCTGTACTATTGCCCATGGCTTTGCCACTGCCACTGCTACATCTGTACTGCAGCTCCCTCTGCATCCGTGTTGTTGCTGGTCCTTCCTCCCAACACTGCAACTCTCTCTCATCATGCTGCATCGTGCTGCCCATAGCACTACCACTGCTACTACTGCATTGCAACTCAATTACTGAGAAGTAAGTAACTGATCTACCCAACTACTGACATCCTTGTCAGGCTAGAAGCCCTCCTGATGCTGAAGCTCCCTCTGTTGCTATCCTGTGCTCCCTCTGCGTTGTTGCAACAACTCTGTGCCTCTCGCACTGCTGCAACCTCCTTTGTGCCTTTCTGCACTACTGCAACCTCCTTTGTGCCTCTCGCACTACTACAACCCTCACTGCCCTACTACAGATCCCTGCACTCTAGCATTGTTCTGCCGCTCCATCCGCATCTTGCTTCTACCGACGTCCGTCATCTTGCTACTATCTCTCGGGGCTCCCATAGCCGGATATGATCCAAGAGTTTGGGTACCTCAAGGATCCTGCCCCTACGTCTTCTATAGTCCTCCTGAATAGAACTTGATGTCTCCCCACCTTTTCTCTAGAGGTACATGAGCACTCATGGCACATTCGTCATTAGTCTCTACTTCCTTCTCCGCCTTAGCTAGCTCTGCCTTGGAGTCAGAACCTCTCCCTTATTCTTCTTCCTGGGACACTGGGTTGCATAATGACACGGCTCCCCACAATGGAAGCACTTTATCTTGGAGATGTCCTTCTTCCTCTTCCCTTGTTGTCCCACAGATGCCAGAGCCGCATCCTCTTCCTCCTCTTTCTTGATTCGACCTCCTTTGCTGCTACTTCCTGTCTTGATCAGCCGTCTAATTGTTGATTTGGGGTAGCATCAAATGTGCTCTAACCACGAAATTTGGTGAAGAGGTTGGGGCACATGAGATCTCCAATACCCAGAAAGGGTTTGGGCAGATTCTAAACAGTTCAGGAGATATTAAAATAATTAATATTTTTAATGGAGTCCCTAAGTCTAAACTTAGGGAAAATATAATATTAATGTGTATTAATATGAAACTATGTTAGAATGGTCCAAAAGACATGGATCAAGCCAGATCCAATCTTAGCCGTTGATCAGGGACTTAATCTCGACCATTGATATGTCAACTAGAAAAGTATAAGTGGGGGCTTGAGGGTCACTTGGAAAACACACTAGAGTGATCAGTCATTCTATTCTCTAGAACGGGGTTTGCTAAGAGAGATAGAATCAGTGATCGGAGTTGCAGCTAAGAGGCATTGAATACAGAGAGATAGAGAGGCAGGGATAGTGTCAGGAGAGCAGCGCAGTAGCCGGGGAGAGTGATGCAGTAGCAGCCAGAGCTCACGCAGAGGCAGTCGGGAGCTGCACAGAGCCTCAGAGAGGCCAGCGTTGTTGACGCAGAGGGCTAGAAGGCTGACGCAGGGCCAGCGTTGGGCAAAGAAGGGCTAACGCAGTCCAGAAAGGCAGACGCTGGGGTTTCTAGGGCAGATTGGAGCTGAGGAGCTGCCGGAAGGATTATCCGGGGTTCAGCCAAGAAATTTGTCTCAAACTGAGAAGTATTACTGCCAAGGAAATTCTCTGTTGGGTAGGCAGGTTTTGGCACACAGATTGTACTATGATATTGCTTAATAAGAAAACCCTCAAATCGCTGCATCGATTTTCCCACATCGGGTTTTTCCGGGGACATTGGTCCAAAAATAACAGTGTCATTTGTTGTGATTGTTTCTGTAATATGTTGAGCATGCACTAGTGTTTATTTTCAGTATTTACATTGTAAATAACTTGTTAAGTAACAGAACAAGTAAGTAGGAATAAGTTAGATAAAGTGCATGGAGGGTTTCTAACTGGTAGACTTAGAAACTGCAACATGGTATCAGAGCGTGATTGCAAATCACAGGAGGACTGAGGACATCAGCCGAGCGGAGCAATAGCAGTAGAAAACCGTTGTCCCGAGGTGACAGAAGTTGTTTCTAGCAGAGCGGCGACAAGGGAAGGGTGACGCAGTGCCTGTGTCATCAAGGGTGAGCCAAGAAGAGGCAGCGAAGAGGCTAAGGAAGGCAAAGGGAGCCTCACGCAGAGCCACGCAAAAGCTAGGAGGGCTGACATAGTTGGCTGAGGAGGTCGGGTTGCTGGTGCCGGGATTGCGTAGAGCCTAAGAGCTCTCACCTTCAGGTTGTTGGGGTTTATAAGGCTGTAGGAATATTGCAAAGTGGAGTTGGTTAGGTACTGTAGTCAGAACAGTACCTGACAGGGAAAGGCCAAGAGGAGGGAGTTGCTACCGGGGGTTTCTAACCGAGAAACCCGGATCAGTGGTGCGGTTGCACAGACGATCAGAGTAGGGGGCATCTCAACATCGCCAGGAGGATTTCCAAGAGGGAAATCAAGACTCAAAGGGAGTCAGATCGAGAACTTCCAGGAGGGAAGTAGAAGAGCATCATGTCACTACACAGAGTAAGAGACCAGGATATACTGGACAGAGCGTCGAACTTCGCAGTCTGGAAGGCCAAAATCTTATTCGTACTTTACAGAAATTGTGTCAAGAACTTCTCCTTAAAGGTTATAGTTATCCCAATCGACCCCAATGATAACAACAAGTATGAGAAGGCAATGGCGAAGGCCAAGAGCATCATCCTTGATGGGGTCAAGGACCATGTAGTACCACACATTGCCGAGAATGAAACGGCATCTGAGATGTGGGAGTGATCTGAAAATGGGGCACTTATGCTTCTTGTCTAGCTTACAAGAACCTCTCCCACTTCCAAAGCTTGAATTTTCCCAAGTCTATTTGATTAACCAATGCGGAATTAAGAAATGCTTGAAAATGTAGGTGTATGCTTGTAGTTATTTCAGCTGATTATTTGCTTTAAAATCTGTTGTTTGCGCTGATATGTGAATGTGCTTAAACTGATATATAAATGCATGTAACAGTAAATAAAGCAGCAATAAAAACAGACACATAAGACAGCAAATTAATTTGGAGTTCACCCACAACTCTTGGGCTACATCTCTGTGAGCTCTTGTCAATTTGACTTGGTTCTCTGAGATTATGGTGTAAGTCTTTTACAAGTCTTTGACTCAACTCCTACTGTTCTACACATAAACAGTGGGTTCAGACACCTTTTTATCCCTTGGCTCTTGAAGCTCTGGCTTTTGGCTCTTGGCTCTTGGCTCTGGCTCTTTGGCTCTTGGTTCTGGCTCTTGGCTCTGACTCTGGCTCTTTGGCTCTGGTTCTGGCTCTTGGCTCTGACTCTTGGCTCTTTGGCTTGGGCTCTTGGCTCTTTGGCTCTCCTGCTCTGGCTCCTTTCTGCCTTCTGCAACCTTCACGCTCTCTGGCTTTTCACTTGAACTTCAAGTGACCCCAAAGGCTCCCTCAGCTGCTCCTTTTTCTTCTGCGCTGCTCCTTTTGCCTTGGCTTGCTGTCTTGGCTTGGCTTTCAACAACAGACAGTCTTCAACAACAGCTCGGCCACCAACATTAACTCAGCAACAAACATAATTTGGCCACCATTCTACAACCCAGCAGCCCTGTGTCTTTGACATTCATGGATTTTAAGCCAAAACTGCGTTGCTTGTTGGTTTTCCCTTTCGGGCTCTTTGTCTTCCTGCCAAAATCCATTCAAATCCTGTCTCTGGGCGTTAGCAATCATTGCTAAACGCCCTCAGGGATGAATGCACGGAATGAGCTATCGGCGCTTTGAATCCACCTGAAATGGTCGCTCTGTGTTTACACAGAAAAACGCTACTATACAAGGGAAAGTCCGCAAAGCACTGTCCATCCGGACTTGAAATATTCATAACTGTGCTTTATATCCCTATCAGGTCCGCTTAGGAATCGCTATCGCATATCGCAGTTGGCCTCCATCCTTTGCATTTCATTTGATAAGCGAAACTGCGAAAATACATTGAAAAATGGTGTCTGACAAACTTCAAAATCCATACAATATGGTTTATATTGCCGTCGGGTCTAGCCAGTCGCATCGGGCATATATATATATGTATATATATATATATGTATATGTATATATATATATATGTATATATATATATATGTCTATATATATATATATATATATATATATATATATATATGCATATGCATATCGGCCCCGCTCCAATTGCGATCTGCCGACATCGGCGATCGCACCATTGCATATCACGTATATAGGTGTAATCCCTGCTCCTTTGTGTTCGCCGATTGCGATCCGCGGATATCGGCGATTGCGGTATCGCATCGGCCCATGGCATTTTACGCTTCCCACTGTCCCCAACTGCCGCTGCCAATTGCGATTGTCGATTGGATTTGGACCATTGATCAGCCAGATCCGACGGCCCCTGTGCAGCCATTGTTCAAGCCTCCTGATAGCCTTGTTTTTGTTGTTTTCTCATGTTTTTAAGGTTCCGATAGTGTAATCGGCTTCCTTAAGACTTCCCCTTTTTCGGTGGTTTTGCCCTTTAGGGAGATTTGGAAGACTTAGAGGGTTTTTAGACCCATTCGCAAGGGATTTTACCTCTTTTTCCTTTGAAAAAGGGTAGCTTCATTTCATGATAGCTTTCCCATCTGAAATCTGTTTTCGCCCATTTAAGTTGCGTTGGATTCAGAATGGAGGGATCCCTGCAATGAGACTATGTCTGGGAGCAGCCTGCGACTTTCATTTTCCTCTGATTCACAAAAGATGTGTGCCATTTGGCACCTTTCACCTCTTACATGAAGTCTTTTAGACTTAGAGGTTTATCCAGGATCCAATTTTTGATCACGCCTTCCCACTAAAAGAACTTTTGGTCCCCAAAACACTGATATACTGATCTGAACAGTAAATGAGAGTGACTCACCCTCTTCTTTCAGCCTCCCGACACTTGCCTTTGCATAGTGCCTCTGAACCAAAGTTTTTGACTACTTCCCTTCTCTGGATGGGTTGGTCTTCTTGAGAAGAACTGTCTTCCTCCTTGCCTTTTTGCAGAACTTCTACTGAAATGGTCATAGAAGGTAGTTTGAGCTTATTTGCCTTGATCATTGATCTAAGGTGGCTCAACAAATGTGAAGTACACCTGCTCCATAAAACTTTCATTTGTACCTGTTTGACAAGTTGCCAACAACAACAGGCACACAGACAACAACTGGATGGACTAAACTCCTGCTTCAACAAAAGAAACAGATTTTCACAACTTGTGAACACCTCCATGTCTTATATCTGCATACAAATGATGGACTAGATAACAAGCCCACAAAACATGCCTTTAAACAAATGACCCTCAAGTCAAGCATATAGAAAAAGACCATTAGGACTCTTTTTCAAAAGATGAAACTTTCATCATTATCTCCATTTGGAGACCAAGTTAACCTCTTTCAAGTCAGCATGGCATCACATGCAATGCATGCATTTCATCCCTCAACTTTCACTTAAGCACACTGTACTTTCAAAGATTAAATGAAATATAATGTCGATGCTTCAATAGACATGCAATCTTAATCGGATAAGAACTCTAACTGTTCCTTACCAATCCCTTTCAAAGGTACTACCTTTGCTTGCACATCAGCATCAACATGTGAATCATTTTGAGACACATCATTCATGGAATCTTCACTTCCATTTCTGCCATCTTCTCTTTCCACTTTCTTTAGCTTTGGTGGAAGCACTGTTAGATTCAGTGTCCAACACTTTACAGCAAGATGTCCTTGCTTATGGCAGTAAGTGCACTGCATTTGCATCCTCTTGATAGCATGATTTGCCTTGTCCAATGGACCTTTGGCTTCTTGCTTCTTTTCCTTCTTCTGCTTCCTGTATGCGGCCATTCTCTTCCAACATTTAGAAACATCATGGTTATCCAAACCACAAAAGGAACATGCAACTCTTTCCTCATACTTATGTGAAAATTTATCATGCTTTGCAAAATCAAGAGGAATATAATTAGAACCAGATTTATACCTGCCTCTTTCACCTTTATTGCCTTCATGAGGAGGTGAAGCAAATGAAGAAGTGGCTCCCTTTGGAACACCATCAAACTCTTCAAGGCTGTTAGAGTCTCCCCAACTCTCTGGTTCAAGTGTGTGCTTCTGAACACCTGCATCTTGCAATTGATGTTTCAAGCTATTGCATTCTTCTCGGATGCAACCTTCACACTTTTGAGGTAGAGGACATGAAATGAAACTCCTTGGCACTGTTTCAATGGCATTCATGGCAGCTTTGGAATTCTCTCCATAAGACTGTCCATAGCCAAGACCCAAATATTTAGGCCTTTCCTCAACCATTATTGGTTCAACAATACCTTGTGCATGCTTTCCCAAGCCCTTTCCTTCATAGCCCATCTTGGACATTAGCTTGGAACCTATGCCTTTAGTATGTTTTTCAAAAGAACCAATACAAGCATTCTCAGAAGAATTTGAAGACAAACTGGAATGGCTTACCTCTTCTTCAAGCTGGTACTTGACTAAGGCTTCTTGGGCAACAAAGAGCTGTGTTTCCAACTCATGCATCCTTTTCAGGTTCATATTTTCAATATGAAGTTGCCTCTCCATTTCCTGCAATTTGTCAGCAAGCAACTGCTTCTCTTCCTTCATGGAATTCAGCTACTTTCTAAGCATGCTGCTCTTCCTTCCATCCTCATACATTTCTCTCACCATATCCATCATGGTGGACAATTCTTGCTTCATGTCTTCATCAAAGAATCTTGTGAAGAGAGCAGAATTCGAGGACTCATTTGTAGAAGTTGTCATTATGCCAATGACTTCTTCTTTCTTCTTGTCCTTCCTGGACTAAGCTATCAATAGCTTTCTCTTCGCCTCTGCAAACTTAAACAATAGTCAGTCTGCAAAACAAGCATACAATCAACCTCTGATTGTTTAAACACCTTCCAGACAAGCAGTCTTTGCTTTGTCAATCAAGCATTCTGATATAATCCTTCCTTGAAGGTGAGGTTAATCAATCTAATGCTCCGATACCACCTGATCTGAAAATGGGGCACTTAGGCTTCTTGTCTAGCTTACAAGAACCTCTCCCACTTCCAAAGTTTGAATTCTCCCAAGTCTATTTGATTAACCAATGCGGAATTAAGAAATGCTTGAAAATGTAGGTGTATGCTTGTAGTTATTTCAGTTGATTATTTGCTTTAAAATCTGTTGTTTGTGCTGATATGTGAATGTGTTTATACTGATATATAAATGCATGTAATAGTAAATAAAGCAACAGTAAAAACAAACACATTGGACAGCAAATTAATTTGGAGTTCACCCACAACTCTTGGGCTACATCTCCGTGAGCTCTTGTCAATTTGACTTGGCTCTCTGGGATTATGGTGTAAGTCTTTTACAAGTCTTTGACTCAACTCCTGCTGTTCTACACATAAACAGTGGGTTCAGACACCTTTTTATCCCTTGGCTCTTGAAGCTCTGGCTTTTGGCTCTTGGCTCTTGGCTCTGGCTCTTTGGCTCTTGGTTCTGGCTCTTGGCTCTGACTCTAGCTCTTTGGCTCTGGTTCTGGCTCTGACTCTTGGCTCTTTGGCTCGAGCTCTTGGCTCTGAATCTTGGCTCTTTGGCTTGGGCTCTTGGCTCTTTGGCTCTCCTGCTCTGGCTCCTTTCTGCCTTCTGCAACCTTCACACTCTCTGGCTTTTCACTTGAACTTCAAGTGACCCCAAAGGCTCCCTCAGCTGCTCCTTTTTCTTCTGCGCTGCCTCCTTGGGCTTCTGCGCTGCTCCTTTTGCCTTGGCTTGCTGCCTTGGCTTGGCTTTCAGCAACAGACAGTCTTCAACAACAGCTCGGCCACCAACATTAACTCAGCAGCAAACATAATTTGGCCACCGGTCTACAACCCAGCAGCCCTGTGTCTTTGAAATTCATGGCTTTTAATCCAAAACTGCGCTGCCTGTTGGTTTTCCCTTTCGGGCTCTCTGTCTTCTTGCGAAAATCCGTTCAAATCTCATCTCTGGGTGTTAGCAATCATTGCTAAACGCCCTCAGGGATGAATGCCACCTATTTGGTAACGGAAGGAGCTATCGGCGCTTTGAATCCACCTGAAATGGTCACTCTGTGTTTACACAGAAAAACGCTGCTATACACGGGAAAGTCCGCAAAGCACTGTCCATCCGGACTTGAAATATTCATAATTGTGCTTTATATCCCTATCGGGTCCATTTAGGAATCGCTATCGCATATCGCAGTTGGCCTCCATCCTTCGCATTTCATTTGATAAGCGAAACTGCGAAAATACATTGAAAAATGGTGTTTGACGGACTTCAAAATCCATACAATATGGTTTATATTGTCGTCAGTCCGGCCAGTCGCATCGGGCATATATATATATATATATATATATATATATATATATATCGGCCCCACTCCACTGTAATCTGCCGATTGCGATCTGCCGACATCAGCGATTGCACCATCGCATATCGCGTATATAGGTGTAAGCCCTGCTCCTTTGTGTTCGCCGATTGCGATCCGCCAATATCGGCGATCGCAGTATCGCATCAGCCCATGGCATTTTACGCTTCCGACTGTCGCCACTGATTGCAATTGTCAATCGAATATGGACCATTGATCGGCCAGATCCGATGGCCCCTGTGCAACCATTGTTCAAGCCTCCCGATAGCCTTGTTTTTGTTGTTTTCTCATGTTTTTAAGGTTCCGATAGTGTAATCTGCTTCCTTAAGACTTCCCTTTTTTCGGTGGTTTTGCCCTTTAGGGAGATTTGGAAGACTTAGAGGATTTTTAGACCCATTCGCAAGGGATTTTGCCTCTTTTTCCTATGAAAAAGGGCAACTTCATTTTATGATAGCTTTCCCATCTGAAATCTGTTTTCGCCCATTTAAGTTGCATTGGATTCAGAATGGAGGGATCCCTGCAATGAGATTATGTCTAAGAGCAGCCTGCGACTTTCATTTTCCTCTAATTTACAAAGGATGTGTGCCATTTGGCACCTTTCACCTCTTACATGAAGTCTTTTAGACTTAGAGGTTTGTCCAGGATCCAATTTTGGATCAGGAAGGCCCTCAAGAAATTGTACCAACGTACTTCTATGCAGAGAAGAACGTTACTAGAGAATCAGTTGAAGTCGTATCAGATGAAGAAGGGAGAACCGATTAACACCTTCCACGGAGGATTGAACGAGATTTGAGATCAGTTGACTGATATAGAAGCCACGCCAGACCAGGAATTGATGGTGAGGACAGCCCTAAATACAGTCTCAGAAGATTGGGAGGTATTTGTCCAGAGTATACTGGGCAAAGGGACACTTCCACCTTGGGATGAGATGTGGGTTGCTCTTCGTCAAGAAGAGATCAAATGACAGTCAAAGATGGGTAGTAGCAGCAACGGGATCAAAGTCAAGCAAGAGGAGGAAGATGTTGCCCTAGCATCTGAGGGAAAGCAGGAAAAGCGGAAGAAGAAGGATCTCTCCAAGATCAAGTGCTTCCACTGTGGGGAGTTGGGTCATTATGCGACCCAGTGTCCAAGGAAGAAGAGTAAGGGAGAGTCTTCCAAGACTAAGGCAGCACCAACAAGGGCAGGGAAGGAAGTGTTGACACAAGATGACTGTGCCATGAGTCCACATGCACCACTTGAGCAAAAGTGGGGAGACGTAGAGTTGTAGTCAGGCGGACTACAGGCGATGAGGGGCAGGATTCTATAGGTACCCAGCCTCTTGGATTAGACCTTGCTACGGGAGCCCCAAAGAGGAGTAGCAGGACTGGCTGATGTGGGTAGAGATGGATGCGGATGGAGCGGCAGAGAGAGCTATAGTGCAGGAGTCCAAGAGACAGCGCGAGACTAGCAGGCTGCAGTAGTGCGAGAGGCACGAGAGTGTTGCACCATTGCAGGATGGCACAGAGAGGAGTCCAACGATGCGAGATGCAGGGAGTTGTTGCAGCAGCGCAGAGGTTCGAGAGGGGGCATTTATCAGTGGCAGAGGGAGCTTCAGCATCAGGAGGGTCTCTAGCCCAACAGGGAGGTCAGAGTTGGGAGATTAATTACTTACTTCTCAATAATTGAGTTGCAGTGCAGCAGTGAGCAGCACAATGCAACATGATGAGAGGAGGTGCAGTGCGGATGCAGTGCTGGGAGAAAGGACCAACAGCAGCATGGATGCAGAAGGAGCTGTCGTACAGATGCAGCAATGGCAGTGGTAGAACCATGGGCAGCAGTGCAGATGGTTGGCAGCAGGCCTAGTATCAGCACAAGGACCGATGACGGATGATCAGAGTAATACTCAGTGAGGAGTATTGCTAGAGCACAGTCCTCGCTAAGAGGGAGTGTTGATTTGGGGTAGCATCGGATGTGATCTAGCCACGAAATTTGGTGGAGAGGTTGGGGCACATGAGATCTCCAATACCCAGAAAGGGTTTGGGCAGATTCTAAACAGTTCAGGAGATATTAAAATAATTAATATTTTTAATGGAGTCCCTAAGTCTAAACTTAGGGAAAATAAAATATTAATGTGTATTAATATGAAACTGTGTTAGAATGGTCCAAAAGACATGGATCAAGCCAGATCTAATCTTAGTCGTTGATTAGGGGAACTTAATTTCGGCCATTGATATGTCAACGAGAAAAGTATAAGTGGGGGCTTGAGGGTCACTTGGAAAACACACCAGAGTGATCAGTCATTCTATTCTCTAGAGCGGGGTTTGCTAAGATAGATAGAATTAGTGATCGAAGTTGCAGCTGAGACGCATTGAGTACAGAGAGACAGAGAGGCAGAGATAGTGCCGGGAGAGCAGCACAGTATCCGGGGAGAGTGATGCAGTAGCAGCCAGAGGTAGCCGAGAGCTGCACAGAGCCTCAGAGAGGCCAGTGTTGTTGACGCAGAGGGCCAGAACGCTGACACAGACCCATTCAAGGTGACGCAAGGCCAGCGCTAGGCAGAGAGGGCTGACACAATCTAGAAAGGCAGACGTTGGGGTTTCCGGGGCAGATTGGAGCTGAGGAGCTGCCGGAAGGATTATCTGAGGCTTCAGCCGGGAAATTTGTCTCAAACTGAGAGGTATCACTGCCAAGGAAATTCCCTGTTGGGTAGGCCGATTTTGGCACCCAGATTGTACTCTGATATTGCTTAATAAGAAAACCCTCAAATAGTTGCACCGGCTTTCCCACATTGGGTTTTTCCAGGGACATTGGTCCAAAAATAATGGTGTCATTTCGTCTGATTGTTTTTGTTTCCTTCAGTTGTTGATCTATAATATGTTGAGCATGCACTAGTGTTTATTTTCAGTATTTACATTGTAAATAACTTGTTAAGTAATAGAACAAGTAGGTAGGAATAAATCAGATAAAGTGCATGGAGGGTTTATAATTGGTAGACTTAGAAACTGCAACATTGCACTCTTCTTGGCAAAGAGCTGCCCACATCTCTTCCCAACCTGGAAGATTCACTCTGCGCAAAATGCTTTGGACGAATGTCTCCCACTCCTCAGAGAATGCGTTCAGGGCGGTTCTCACCATGAACTCTTGATCCGGCATGGCCCCTATGGAAGTAAGTTGGTCCCGAATTTCCTACAACTTGCTAAGGAATAGATCTATCTGCTCCCCCTTCTGCATCAAGGATTATGAACTTTGCCTTGGCCATTGCATCCTCGTACCTTTCGTTATCGACTGGGTCGACTGGGATAGCCACGGTTCTCAAGTCGAAGGCCTTGATGCGATGTCTATCTAGAACAGACAGGATCCTAGCCTTCCAGATGACAAAGTTGGATGCTCCATCCAACCTATCCTGATCCCTCAGTCCGTTCATTGCCATCTCCGCTCTTCTCTTCGACTCCCTCTGAGTCTCTACTTCCCTCCTGGAAGTTATCTTCTAGAATCCCTCTGAGTCTCGATTTCCCTCTAGAAATCCTCTCCTAGATTCCCTTTGAGTCTCAATTTCCCTCTAGAAATCCTCCTGCCAACTGTTGAACCGCTCCTCTCTGATCCCCTTTGCTCCTGCAACACTGATCTGGATTTCTTGGCTAGAAATCCGCCTAGGTAGCGACTCCCTCTACCTTGGTTCTGTCCCGTTAGGTACTGTTCTGCTTCGACAGCAACAACACCCCACCAGCTTCACAATCCACAATCTGCCCACAGCTCCTAGGCCCTAGCAGTTGAAGAAACTGAGCCACTTAGCTCTGTGCAATCCCGGCAAGGCTGAATCGCTCCTCTGGCCAACTGCGTCACTCCTACTTGGCTGAGCAGGATGACATAGCTCTTCGTGAGCCTCTTCTACCTCTCACTGCTTCTGCGTTGGCGCTCTCTCCAACTCGAACTGATGACACAAACCCTCTGCGTCACTCCTTCTCTACTGCTTTCTGCTTAGGAACAGCTTCTGTCTCTCGGGACAGCTCTTTCCGCTGCAAAATTTTTGATTCAGCTGATGCCTTCAGCTCTCCTGTGATCTGCAATCCTCTGATACCATGTTGAAATTTCTAAGTCTAACCGATTAGAAATTCTTCCTGTACTATCTGGTTTATTTCACCTACTTGTTTAATTACTTAAGAAGTTATTTAACCATATGAATACTGAACATAAACACAAGTCCAATCTCAACCATCTACAGATCATCAACTGAAAGAATAGACAAACACACATGGGACACCGTTATCTTTGGACAATCGTCCTCGGAAAAACCCAATTTTGGGAAAACCAGTGCAGCAATTCTGGGGGTTTATTATTAAGCAGGTTCTTGAGTACAACTAGGTGCCAAATTGGCTCACCCGACAGAGAAATCAATCTGGCAATAATGCCTCTCTTCAGAAGCAGATATTCGACAAGTCTGCTCCACGAAAAACTATCCAACGCCTCTCTGAGGCTCTACGTCAGCCCTCCTGGCCTCTATGTCAACCTGGAACCCTCTGCATCAGCCCTCTGATGCTTTGGGCATGCTCTCTGGCCCTCTGCATCACTCACGCAAGCCCTAGTAGCCTTTGCACAATCCCTCTGGCCCTCTGCGTGGCTCCTGCTAGCTCTGCGTAGCCTTCTCTGCCTCAGCGTTGATCCTTCGGCACTATCTCTGCCTCTCTGCTATGCACTCACTACCCCTCGCTACAACTCTGATCACTGGTTCGATTTCTCTCAGCAAACCCCGCTCCAGAAAATCGAACTGACTGATCAACTTGGTGTATCTCCAACTAACCCTCAAGCCTCCTCTTATACTTTTTCTATTGAACCTTCAACAGCCGAGATTAAATCTCTAATCAACGGCTAAGATTAGATTTGGCTTGATCCATGTCATTTAGAACCTTTTAACCTAGTTCTATATTAATACCCATTAATATTTTTATTTTCCGAAGTTCAGACTTAGGAACCCATTAAAAATATTAATTATTTTAATGTCTCTCTAACTGGGTGGAATTTCCCCAAACCATTTCTCGGTCTTGGAAATCTCATGTGCTTTAGCCTCTCCACCAATTTTCATGGCTAGAGCACATCCGATGCTACCCCAAATCAACAGTTACTAATAGAAGAGAAATCACTTAACCTTGATGCCCTAGATTTCTCAACATGGAATCAAAGCTAAGTTGACTAAGGCAAGGAAGGGCATCTTATCAAGGGACACTCAAGGATCAAATCTCAAGGAAGGCATCAAAGCGAAGATCATCTTGAAGTCAAGATATACAAAGAAAGCATCAAAACCCTAGATTCCTACCATTGAAGACATCATCAAGAAGTCATCATTGATATTCATCAATAAGACTTCACCATCAAAAGGGATCTCCCTGTTTGTGAGATCAAGGATCATTATTGAAGAAAATTGTCTTCATCAAAGAGAAGTTTTATATTCTCTATATCATCATCAACATCAAGGAAGCAGCAAGGAGAAGGAGCATCCTATCAAGTATATTTATGTCCACATTTGAATTTGTTAAAATGTCTTTTTGCAAGGAAAACAACAATTATGGAACATGTCAAAGGATCTATCACAAAACCAGGAGAGGAAGATGCTCAAGCTGTTGCAAAGTATATGAAAGGGAAGTTACGGCTCAAAGGATTCTCATAGAATCTATCAAGGATCCCCTCATCCCATACGTATCCAAACTCGAAACTTCAAAAGAAATCTATGACAAAGTGGTAGAGTTGTATTCTGTAAGCAGTAGCACCACTGGAGAAGTCATCTCATTGAGGCAAGAACTCTACAAGCTAAAGATGTCAAGGGAAGATGGAATAGCCTCATACTTTATGAGGATTTCTGAAATCCGGGATCAACTACAAGATTTCGGAGAAGTCATGTCTAATAGAGAAATGACTACAGTTGTACTAAATGCACTTCCGGAGGAGTGGGGTAACTTTACTTCAAGTATTTATGGGAAGAAAGAAGCTACTCCATTCCAACATATATGGTCACTTTGCAAGATTGAAGAATCTAGGCTAAAGGCCACATCTGATGTGGGAACAGGTGAGCAAAATCAAGCTTATGCTACAATGACAAAAAGAAAGGGAAAATTTGGAAAGTTTGGTCGTCAGAAAAAAGAAGAAGAACATGGCTAAAATACAATGCTATGGGTGTCAAGACTACGCGCACTACAAAAGAGATTGTCCTAAGATCAAGAAGGACAATAACAAAAGAGGAAGAGAAAAAACTCATATCGCCGAAGAGGTGGAGGAAGCTGAAAAGAAGAAGTCCAAGAAAGAGGAAGTAAGAGATCTCTACTATGACTAAGATAGTCTTCCTCACCTAAGTTCTTCTCAAGTTCCTAAGTCTTTTGTTGTAAGATATGGCTATCATGATTCACTAAGAAAAATGATGGGATGCATCATGGCATCATAGAAGCATTGAAAGCAAGAGCTCGTGACATCAACATAGAAAAGCATGGCAGTCAACTATGGAAAGATATAGCTCTTGGAAACCTCATTTGTAACATAGGTGGCACTTATGGGAAAGAAAGAAAAAGGTCATCTAATACAAGGCTCATCATACATCTATCAAAAGGAAACATTTGTTGGATGGGGATACTCTAGATCCTCAAGATTCTCTGATGGAATCTTCATCAGGTTCACCAATCAAGAATGGAAGCAAGTGTTTCATCAAGAATTCCAAACTTGTGGAATTCATGGGATGATGGTATGATGACATAAAAGGAGAAGCAGATCAAGGGATTGAAGCTCTTTCAATCAAGGAAGTTGTTGCAAGAAGTCTGGATGACCCAAAGGAAAATGAGGTATGTATGCTTACAGTCTATATTGAAGAGTCATGTCATATGGTTGCAGGTAACATGGATCAATACTCTATCTTGAGAGCATAATCAAAGGAAGGATCTCCTCCTTCAAAGGAACGCAGAAATGCATGGGTCACACATTCACTAGACAAAATCAACATAATCTATCCTCATATGTAATACGAGGTGGTTGACTAAAATTGAGGAACTCTGATTGGAAGTTCGTGGGAATGAAATGTGTGAAAAAAAGGAAAGAAGAAAACATGGAATATGCAACCATGGAAAAAGGCAATCAACATCCGAAGACCAAGAAGACTAGACTAGGATATCTCAATGAAAATATATGAAGACTTTGATGGAGTCTAAAAAAGAAAGAGACACTTGACAATATATATATTTGGGAGATGTGTCGATATGTATGCAAGATGTTGATATAAACTAGCAGATGTCATCATGAAAGACAATCAAAAAGGTAGTTTTGATTTATATGTTCAATTCTTATTTTTTGAACAAATATTTGGAGGGCTTATGCAGGGTTGTCGAGGGAAGATCTATGGATATATTCCACCATCGATGCCCATGTAGTAGGATGAAAAAACCTTATGGACACATGGCTTGAAGAAGGTTGCATGGCATGAAGGAAGGCCAGATATGAACAAATGGATCACTTTTCGATGATGACATGACTGACTCATGGATGAAAGTGATGGATGGTTTGTGCCATATGAAGAAGTCCCAAACAAGAAGACTCCTAAATAACGAAAAGAAGTTCATGACATCGTGAGGAGGAGTTCTTCAAGCAGTTGATTGTCCCATCATCTCCACTGAGGAGCTGTTGTAGGTCCCTAATTAAGAGGGAGCCTAGAAACAAGTTGTCTTACTTGGAAGAAACTTGGAAGCAAAAAATTCCTTAGCTAAGAGGGAGCTTAGGCACATTCCTTCCGTAGAAATGAGTATATTCCTTTATCGAAATAGATGTGTCCTCCCTAATTAAGATGGAGAGGTAGACACATCATTCTTGTCTTCACTTGGGAAGACAGAATGGAGGATTGGGTAAACTTCTAGCATCTGATACTCTTTGAGGATGTGTTAGGGCATCCAAGATAAGAGTAGTTGTAGAGGACCGATATTCTTTGAGGGTTGGGAATCCAAGATAAGAATAGTCCTGGTGGAACACACATTGAGAACCCGAGTGGGGTATGTTCCAAGAGAGACAATGATGAGGGTGCCTAGACTCTATACATCATTGGTCTCGCCAGCATTGTGCTCAGATCTCGTGGAGAGATAGAGTTGTTAGACCACGCCTTGCTATGTGACAATGCTGGTTGATATGATGCTAAACAGATGAGTTACCAATCTGACTCTTCTTATGAGAAATTCTTCAGATTGAGAATGACCAAGTAGCATTATGAATACCTCCCTAACTAAGAGTTAGTGTTGAAAAGTGTAACTAGGTTCGATCTTCATAATGACATGTGTAATTGTGATTTTATGTAATTGATGAAAAGAAGAAAAATAAATTTGTCTCGTGGGTTCCATGAGCAAGGAATTTTATTTTAAGTGATGGCTCCCATTGTAGGCCTTTAAGATTTGTCATCTATTCATAAAATTCAATTTGAGTCTATGTCATGTATGAAGGACCCTTCCTGGGCAAGTTACATTTTGTATGAGTCATTAGATAAGTATAAATGCCCCCCAAGACAAGCACAAGCATCTCCCTTCAAGTCGGCTTCAAAAGGAATAATAATATCTCTCCAAAGGACACATCAGCTCATCTCCAAGTCATGTCAGCTTATTATCATGGCAAACAACTATAAATAGGTCACTCGACCTCATTTCAAAGCAAGGAATTTTAGTGCAGGTCTAAAGTTTGTAAGGGGTGCGAAGGTCATCAAAAGGAAGCGTTATAATTAGCGAAAGGAAGGGAAGGAAGAGCGAAGTCCCTAGCTTTAATTTTGGTATGTTTTGAAGGGCGAAATTATCCACATGTGCAAGGAACCTTTGTTGTCCAAACTGCAGAAAGGAGTTGAAGTATTGTAGTCATATTTGAGGTCAAATCAAGGAGTAAGTCAAGGTGATCTCCTAGCTGAGTTCAAAGAGAAGAAGTCTCCTTCTCGACCAAAGGAAAACAAGGGTATAAGCTGGTCCATCTTCATGAACTAGGGTTTCTAATCTGGGACCGAAAGTTGCAGGTCTGTCCCTAGGAACCGAAACTCAGAGATATAGCCGAGGAGGAGGAAGAATTGTGAAGTTTGTTTATCGTTGACAAAAGAAAGGAGGAACTCATCAAGGGAACTTTGTACTTGGTCTTGGAGAGGTAAATAGTTCAAAGGTCTTGGTCTTGGTATTCGTCAATTGGAATCTCTATAAGAAAGAAGAGTTTGTTTGGGTTTTCTGCTCAAGAGTGAGAGGTTTTGGCCCTAGATGATATGTAATGCCCATAAATTGAAAAACAGGAAACATGTAAATACTCATAAACTGGAAAACAGGAAGCATAAAAATATAATTTGCACTTACCTGAACTGTTAGCTGATCCCGTGAAGTTGCCGATACTGCTGATATTGAGCTCCACTTACCAGGGAGACCAATTCCACCCAGCCTGATTGAGCAGAGGCTGACTGCTCAATCCAGCAAGCTTCTCACAGAAGCCCACTGTCCCCCGTGCCCAGAACCTCAGTCGGATTCAAGCTCTTCCAATAGCAAATCTCTCACACTGAATTCCTCTTCTGGTTTCACTGTTGAATTTTTCTCCCTGTTCTCGGCTCATAATCCCAGTTTTAACCACGGCCTGGCGGTGGCCACCCTCCTGCATGCAACCACCGCCTTCCCCTGGCCCGACACGCCTTCTACGCATACGGCTCTCTCCTTGCTGTCATATGCGCTCTGATAAATATCTTATGGGAATTAAACGTCCCCCTTGTATAAGGGTCCTTGTTTATATAATTTAGTTTTATAAAGTTAACTTATATTTTACAAAGTTTAATTTATAATTATATTTTATAAAGTTAATTTATATATTTTGTAAAGTTTAATATATATATATTTTATAAAGTTTAGAATTATATTTTATAAAGTTTAATAAATTTATATTTATAAAACTTAAATAAATTTATTATTTAAAATTCATCACATTTGTTTTATTATAAAGTTTGAAACTTTATATAGTGGATTAGTTTAGATGGGTCGTTACATACACTCCCTCTTCTGCAAACTTCGTCCCGAAGTTAGAGTTTTAAGTTTATGATTTTGATGGATAAATTTTACCCTATCCAAGTTCCCAAGCTATTCTAAAATCATCCTATCCTTCCTAATCTCTTCCGCTCCCATCCTATCCGTCCTCTACTGGAGTATGCCATGGCGTCAGTTTTACTGATTCGGCCATTCATAAACTCTAAGGTGACAGCGTCGGTTATACCGACCTGATCCCTAGTAGGCATCCGGCAGTCATCATCACACGTCTAGGGGAGCGTGATTCACACAGTCCTCCCATGACCCCAGGGTTCGGAGGATAAACGGTGGGCAACACCTCCACCCCTCCCAATAGAACTTAGGGCTAACACCCTATCATAGAATCACTTGGAGCTTTAATTGTTCTGAGGTTTTGTCATCACGTGGTCATCCCGGTAATTGGATCCTTGAATCTGCAATCATACACTCACTCATGCATTCGTAAAATGTGCATCAGCATATTCAAAATAACTCATGTATTATTCACATATGATACCACAGTATAACATATTTTTACCATTTTCTATGCATGTCTTTTGACTTCCATCTAAAATGTATTCACTTCCTGATTTCTATGCCATTGATCATATTGACATGTAAAAACAAAACAGATTTACAATATCTTATTTTCTATTAGAAGTAAAATCCTTTAACTGTCTTAACTTTCCTTCGACAACTATAATTTAATAAAATGAACCACATATATCGTTTTGGTATCCATGTACCAGCAGAAGTTAAACATATATTATGTCACAAAATTTCACGTTTATCTATAATCATTCAAAATGTTTCTGGGTCTCTGACTGCAATAGAGAAAAAAAATATATACTAAACATAGTTTAAAGTTCTTCAAAATTGTCATAGTCTAAGGTATCTTTGACATATGTCCTCTGTATTTTCCCAAGTTGCTGATCCATGACTGTACTTGTCCCAATGGACCCTAACTTGGTCCACCAGGCGGTTCCTCAGCTATCGAACCCTACGTCCCAGTATACGTAATGGTTCGACCGTTACGATTCCCTTGTTCCATACCTGAAGATCCCGCTATAGTGGGTTGATGCGCTACTTGGTTGTTGCTGATTACTGCATGAATTCTATGATTTTCTTGATTGTTTGATATTGGTCCCTCTCCAGTCATATGCAACATATTCGACGAAGCTTCAGGGCAATCCCGTTGAAAATGCGGTCCCCCACATCCCCAACAATTTAGCGGCATTGATCCTCTTGACTCAGGACGTGAATTTCTAGAGAACGAGCTTCGTCCTCACATGTTGATTTCTCTCGAATTTCTACCTCTGCTGGCAGTGCCTTGAGATGACCATGACCTAGCGTTTGATGATTCCAAGGCTATAGTGTTTACTGCCATGGGAGCTCTTGTTACTATATTTCTAGAGGTAGACCTGTTATCGTAAGGTGGCCTTGAGCTACCTCCGTTGATAAAGTTTCGAGGAGTCTTTCCAGGAAATCCTGATTGTAAAGGTTCTGCTAGCCCTATCTCTTTTCTGATTCCAAGGTGCTCTTCTGCATAACGACCACACTCAACCGCCTCGGCTACTGATGACGGTTTCCACATGCTTACCAAGGCTCTAATGCGAGGATTTAACCCAAATATGAAGCGTTCAGCTTGACGTTCATCAGAATTTAAGTAGTGAATGTATTTTGCAAGCTCCATAAACCTAATCTCGTACTCTTCCACCGTTTTATTTCCCTGAATTAATGTATGAAAGGCTCTCGCTTGCTGTTGTTGAAAGTATGGAGGTAAATACTTTGCGCGGAACCTTTCCTCAAACAGTTCCCAAGGGACATTATCCGATGTAAGGTGCAGCTGCTTCTCCAGATTTCCCCACCAAATTAAGGCACTCTCCTTTAATTGAAACACGGCAATTTTTGTTTTTGCCGAAGAAGAATATTCTCTTAACCTAAAGCATCTGTTCATTCCTTCTAACCATGCTTCAGCGCGTTCACCTGCTCGGCCTCCTGAGAATTCTGGGAGTCTAATTTTCTGAAGCTCCCTGGAAATGTCTTCATTTAGTCTTCTGGGCTCATAATTATTTGGTTCTACTGAACTGGTGGCTACATGATGAAATTCCCCTTTGGTTCTGGCCTTAGTGGATTCCTTTAATGTCTCCAATAAGGCTTCCAAAGAGTTCATTATCACAGTCAATTCTGGCGCTGGAGCGTTTGATGTTGACAATGGTCTTGGTGGTGACGAAGGTGATGGGGATGATGATGGCGATGGTGGCGGCATTAATGGTGATGATGCTGCCTGGTCACGTCGTCGTCGCTCATACGTCCTTACCATGGTAATGGTCCCTGAACACATAATAAAATTTCTATAAAAATTTGAGGTGGATAACCGAATTTTAACACACAATTTTCTTTTGCAACATCACATTTATAAACGGGTATAGTTTTGCTATTTTTACCCGCTAGGCGGATCTTACTGGTACCGAGGTCAAGGAGGATGGTCTCACGACCTCCTTGTCCTAATGCAGGGTATTCTATCCTAATATGAATAATGCAGGAGTGTATGGTTATTAGCTCCTAAGGTAAGACATCTAAAGTTTATTTACCTAATAACATTCACAAAATGAAAATGTTAGATGTCTCGCTATAATGTACAATGGTAACATACTTGTCATACCTCAATCTGGCTATTACATTTAAGGGAGGTCATATATACCTATATCCCGAATATATTACTTGGATATGGGTTTAATCCATAAAAGAAGGGTTGTTTTGTTTCCATATTAGTTTGACCTTTAGCCGTAAAATTTACCATAGACATGTCCTGATTAAAATCTAGAAGGAGTACTTGACCCTTATAAAAACAGGTCAAATACTGTTTCTAAACTGGCTGATACCGGCCATGACAAAGAATATTTCCCCTACAGGGTGACAGAGAATTTATTCGACATGTGACAACTCAGCTTGGAGAGCATCAGACTGAAGATCTGAAGGTCGCATGTTTCGACTTTCTTATGTGTTTTAATATTCAAAGGTTGAAAGAATTTGGAAAAGAAGGGACAGCCCAAGAATGCAAAGAGACAAAGCTGTTCATTTCAGATTCATGTATGGAATACTAACAGCCATCAAAGCTCGTATATAAAAAAAGTGTGAGGTTGGAAGGCTTTAAGGTTAGATTGTTAGAGAGTATGTGAGAGCTGATTGAGTTGTTGTTCGTGAGTTACTTGGCACATGTGAAGCAGATGTAAAGCAGATTTGAGGAGGAGAAGAAGCTGAAATAGAGATGGAGGTATTCAGAATTATTGTCCAGGTAAACCAGCACATCATAAATATGAAAAGGAGACGACCATAAAATTCAAATTTGCCCTAGCGGTTGTGCAATTGATCAAAATACCCACCAACTACTTTACTTTTGACTCACTTGTTGATTCAAAGCCAGTTGTAGTTGATACTTCACAAGTTTTCAACCCAACTTTACTACGTGTAGATGCTCCCTCATAATCAGCCACTCTGAATTTGTCCACCAACTCAGCAAACTTGGTTTTGAATTTATCCACCAAATTCAGAATACTTGGTTTTTGACATGACATGCAACCATTAGTTTGTCAAGACTTAAAATTCTATATCTACACAATAATGGAACCCTAAATCCGTGTTGCCAAAAGCTGAGCACAAATCAGGTTTTACTTTCTGGATTGGGTTAACCTCACTACCTGTGATGATTATGTCATCTACATAAACCAATGCAACCACCAAATCATCAGTGTTTCTGACATAAAACTGAATTCTAAATCCAAATTTTAAGATGTTTATCAATTTTTGTATATCAGGATTTTGAGCCTATTTCAAACGGTAAAACACTTATATGAGCCTACACAATAAACGTTCCTTTCATGCTACCTATAAGCCCTATGGCTGATACATAATACACTTCCTCCTCCAAATCACCATGAAGAAAAGCACTCTATACATTTGATCAACTTTCCAGCCAAAACATGTGTTTGTGTTTGATTGTTTTGTGTGCACAACAGTTTTAGGCAATGTTGCTAACATCATTTCAGGATTTATATCACCATGGGTCTGGAGAGGCTTATCAGAACGGCTGAAAAAAATATAATCCAAGGAAAAATTAGCAACTTGGAAAATCAGAGGAATAGTCAGCTTGCCTGAGCTCACAGTCTGGATTAGTTCTGGTGATCCATGACAAGCCCAATGAATTATTTAACACTATGCTAGTCTCCTTACACTTATTCCAACTGCGTTATCAAAGAGCCACTATCATGATACAAAGACGTTTTCCATGTCAATAACCCAACTATCAAAGCTACACGGGATCTAGACAGGCAACAGCTAGGGATTAGTGAGATGCTTTACATTGTTGGTCACAACTTCATAGTATACTAAGACAAACTAGAATTTGAACACTGCTAACAAACTGGAGCATTTTACTCCCACCCATAATTACCACCATATAAAGTTTCACATTAAAATAGCAAGCATCCTCACAATCAAAAAAAAAATGGAAGCCCAGCTAGTTGAAAATTTGATCCACGTATGTACTTTGCATAGTGGTCCATTTCCAGAACCAGAAAATCTCCGTAGTTCAGCATCACCATGAGCAAATGAACAACTTTGCCGAGGACAATGACCCCTCTGATAAAGAGTGCACAGCTTTGTTTTGTATAAATCACGATCACACATCATCTCTAAAATATATTTGGTGTCTAAACAAGGGCTATACGCTGAGAACCAGGAAAATGAACATAATCAATTTCTTTCTTCTTTGACTTCAGTGCCTCGGATCTAAAATCGTGATAAGAAAACAAACGATGGCAAGCGAAGTCTGCCGCATTTCACTCGGAAACGATTCTGTGCTTCTGACACCTTTCACCCGATAGCTCACAGAAATGTCCTGGCCTTGTTTTCGCATCAACAACCCCTTTACTCCAGAAAGAAGATTTTGATTTTAATGAAGTGAAATAAATACGAAGATGAAGAATGAGCATCGTAGTTTCGTCGTCGAGGCAAAGGTCAATATTGGAGGATCTGTTCTATAGGTTGTACGTCAAAGTCTGCGTAGATTCCTATTCAGACAAGCACAAAAATTCGGAAGATGAACGATGGCTCTCGGGCCAGAGCGCGAATGGGTCTCATAAGGCTCATTTAGTGTAACAACACCTCGTATTCCAAGCTCTTTCAAGCGTTGAACATCTTTAGGGAATGGAACAGCACCTAACAAAACAAACTGATCAACCTCATCCCACCATCGAAATTCCGATTCAAATTTGTTCCGAACAACATATATTCGAGCTGCAATGTAGCTCTTCAAATGTTTGATCACCTCTGCTGATTTCACAAAAGATATAGCAATGAAATCCACTCCTTCGGAAATCCCAAAATCTATATCAAGCCAGTCCTTGGAGGAAATTGTGGGGAGTATGGCATTTCTTTCACGCACCAACCTGCCCTGCCTCCAAAATGTTAGATAGGACGCAGGGCCAATTGTACAGACAATCTTCGTTCTCCGCGTGCTACGAAAACCATTTTCTTTCAGTTCCGCTTCGCTCACGGTATCAATCTCCATCAAGCTCGAGTCGGCGCTCCAACCCCTGATTCCGTCGCCGACTATGGCTGAAATGGCATCAGATTTTGTTGCTGCCGATTCTGTATTAACGTTTGCCGGAGAATTCTCCATCTCAAACACAACTGAAAACCCTTTCCAACGCTTATTCTGCCTTTTCAGCCAGCCATTCCCCACGAGAAGCTTACTATTAAGCATGGATTCGGACTGCCAACGTTTCATGGAGAAGTTTCTGGGATGGAAAGGCGCAAAGAGCAAACCGTGCATTGCATACGCCATTCCTGAGGATGTTAGTTACTGCTTTAGGTTTTCAGATGTTATTTGCCCGTTATAATCCTCAGAGGCTCAAATCCTGCGGAATTGATGTTCTGATTTTGGGTCTGTGAGTTCATTTGTGAAGTATATCATTTAGCATTCAAAACATCTCTGCGCACTTCTTAGCCAAAATACCTCAGCATAGTAATATAGAGCTCTAGTCAAGAAGTAATATGCTATCAGAAACGTGCCAAACTGCATGTAAATAAAACAAGAAAAGCCTGAACTCGAGACCTACGATCATAAAAATCCTTTGCGAATGCTCGAAACCCTAATCCCATCCTATATGCTTATTGTATTTGATATTTACTTGTATTTGAAATAAATAATCATGTTAAAATGATTGTTTAACGCAGCACATGTAGAAGTCCTTTACTCTCTGCAACTTCCACCCGCTTGATACATATGTGAATTCGGTCCCGAGAACGGAAAGTAATAAAAACCAAGGAACGGTAGTAACAAAATCTGGCGTTTTCCCTCTCCTATTTTTAGTCGAAAAGTTTGAGAGGGTTTTGTTTTCTGTGAAGTGAATCTTACTGTTACCCAGCAGAATTTAACCACAAAATTTACACGAGCGTAGGGCCTGTGAGGTCGCAGGGTTTGAACGACGGGCTCTGATACCATGTGTAATGCCCATAAATTGAAAAACAGGAAACATGTAAATACTCATAAACTGGAAAACAGGAAGCATAAAAATATAATTTGCACTTACCTGAACTGCTAGCTGATCCCGTGAAGTTGCCGATACTGCTGATATTGAGCTCCAATTACCAGGGAGACCAATTCCACCCAGCCTGATTGAGCAGAGGCTGACTGCTCAATCCAGCAAGCTTCTCACAGAAGCCCACTGTCCCCCGTGCCCAGAACCTCAGACGGATTCAAGCTCTTCCAATAGCAAATCTCTCACACTGAATTCCTCCTCTGGTTTCACTGTTGAATTTTTCTCCCTGTTCTCGGCTCATAATCCCGGTTTTAACCACGGCCTGGCGGTGGCCACCCTCCTGCATGCAACCACCGCCTTCCCCTGGCCCGACACGCCTTCTACGCATACGGCTCTCTCCTTGCTGTCATATGCGCTCTGATAAATATCTTATGGGAATTAAACGTCCCCCTTGTATAAGGGTCCTTGTTTATATAATTTAGTTTTATAAAGTTAACTTATATTTTACAAAGTTTAATTTATAATTATATTTTATAAAGTTAATTTATATATTTTGTAAAGTTTTATATATATATATATTTTATAAAGTTTAGAATTATATTTTATAAAGTTTAATAAATTTATATTTATAAAACTTAAATAAATTTATTATTTAGAATTCATCACATTTGTTTTATTATAAAGTTTGAAACTTTATATAGTGGATTAGTTTAGATGGGTCGTTACATGATAGCCTAGATTTTGTGTCTCTTATTTCATTATGGTTCATGCATTGGTAATTGTTTGATGAAGAATAACATTATAATAACATAAATAAAAGAAGATCCTAATCTAGAAGTAAAAGGCATTCACAAGCAGTTACTAATAGAAGAGAAATCACTTAACCCTGATGCCCTAGATTTCTCAATAGTATCTTGTCAATTGGAGCTATTTCTTTGGTCTTGGAGATGTTACTTTGGAACAAAAAACGATTGTACATGCATTCTATCTTGTAAGTGAGTCTTGGATTTGATAAATCTATATTCGTGTCTAATGTATGGAATGATTTATTATATAGGGCTTCTATTGTGCTAGATATTATTGAAAAATCAATGTATGGAATCTAGATGATGACATTGTATGCATTATTCATTAGTGCAATTCAATGGCAATCCCCATTGTGCATCTTTAAACTAACTCTTCCAAGTGATTTTGTTCCCTCACAAAGTAATAGTTGGGGTTTTGAAAGCTAGGGCTTTATTATTCCCTTACTCCTTACCAATACTTAGCAAATATTTCACTCCCATAGACTCCACCATCCCAAGGACTAGGCACTGGCTATGTTACTTTGTTGATCACTTACAAAATTTACCATAGAACTCATTATCTCTTTCCTAATCTCATTTTCGGCCCCTTTAAGGTCAAGCCGCTAGCTAAGGCTATGACACGAATTGACCTCATATTGAAGTTTTGGCTTGTGGAAAGATTCAACATTGGAAGGAGTGTTGGTTGCCTCAAATCAACTCCTTTTAGTGGTTAATCCATCCATTGTAAGGTTGAATTATTTTTCCCTAAGTAGACCTTGCCCCTAGGAAAACCCTAGTTTTCCCTAGGCTTCAACTTGGGGGCTTATTGAAGGTTTCTTGCTCCTTTGGTTGTTGATATTCATTGTTTGGAAACCTTTTCTTGGCCTTTTGATTCTAGGTTAATTCATTTGGCTTGTTATCTCTCAAGCCCTAGATCATTTGTGACTTAAATTGGCCTTATTATAAGATGTGAATTGCCCAATTACACTTGGTGAGCCTTGTCCTTAGAAAGAGTTGTCCTCTTTAAGCCTTTCTTGTCACCTTAATCCTTGAACTTGATATATCCTTAGGTGACCTACATAAAGGGAAGCCTTCCTAGTGGCGAAATTCCACAAAAGAGCATGTGCAGTGGCTGTGGTGATAATGGGCCACACCTCATAGGTGTCCCTTGGTCTAGTGAGTCCCCCGCCCAAGACTTGCTTTATTTTGAGGCAACATGGGGAAAACCCACAAAGTTTGGGCTTTTATTGAAAAGAGAAATTTCAATTACAACAAGTGTAATTGAAATACTTAGCGATTTCTCAATCACAACTTGCCCTGTGTGGCCTATACGACCCAGAAAATACTGTTGTACGGCTTCAGGAAATACGACTTGTACAGCCAAGTTATTCAACCCGTACGTCCCTAGTAATTTTAGCTTGTACAACCCTGAGAATTTCAAACTGTACAACCCAGATAAACTCAGTCTGCTTAATATCCAAACTCGATCTGTTTGTTGCCCTTGAAACTTGAAATGTTTGTTTTCTTCTCTTGTTGTCAGTTCGACCTCCTGTTTCTCAACTAAAAGCCTAGTCACTTGTGCCAAATCGATCTGCCTCTCCAACAACTTATTTCCCTCTTTATAATTTCTGACCTAATCTCCAAAGTGATGGAGAGCTGAGATTGCATCTCCACACTTGAGATCTACAGTCATGATATAATATTTCAATGATCTTTTTAACTTTATAAAAGTTGACCAATAAAGTCAATAATTTAATTAGTGACTTAATGCCTAAGGTCCAAACTTGGGAAATAATTACCAAGCTACAGTTTCAACACTCCCTCTTAGCAAGGAAGGTGTTCCGCACCACCCCAAACTTGTCTCTCAAGAAGACAAATTTGCCCTTCATCAAAGCCTTGGTTAAGATGTTTGCTACCTGCTCATCCGTAGGTACATACTGCGGCTTTACTATCCCCTTCTACACACAATCTCAAATGAAGTGGTACCTAATATGAATGTGTTTTGACTTGTCATGAAACATCGGATTCTCCAAGATCTTGATACAACTTTGATTATCATAGTGAATGATAGTTTGCTTTATCTCCTAATCAAATAGCCCCACAAGAAGCTTCCAAATCCAAATTGTCTCATAAGTTGTCGGCTTGGAAACCATGTACTCAACCTCAGCAAAACTCAGGGAAACTGACTTTTGCTTCCTACTAAACCAAGAAAGTGATCCTAATCCAAAGCTGAAACAGCACCCAGAAGTGTTTTTTTTGTCAGTGGTACTGCCTTCTCAATCAGAAACGATGTACCCCTCCAACTTCACTCCATCCATCTGTGTGAAAAAACGGTTACCTGATTCCTACTGCAAAAAACTGATAATATTTCACCTACATGTTAAATTACTTAAACAAGTTACTTGCATTTTTCTACGGCAAATACTGAAATACATATACTGCAGCCTACACAAAATAAAATATTGTGGAAACTAAATACTGCATTGGAAAGAAATAAACACACACATCAACATAGTTGTTTTTGGCCAATGTCCCCGGAAAAACCCAATGTGGGAAAACCGGTGCAGCAGCGGAGGGTTTTAATTATAATGCTGCAGTAAATTTGAGTACAAATCGTTGGATGCCAAAACTGGCTACCCAATATAGAGAAATGTTGCCAAAGAGTTAGTGAGAAAAATCTCACACTAATTCGAGAGATTTGACACTGTTCAGGGGCTGGCTGGTTGGTCCCACGCTGCCTCTGCACAACTTTTGCGTCAATCCTACGCAAATCTACGTCACACTGGCTGGGCTCTATGTAACCTCCTCTGCTAATCTCCTGTTGTCTGAAAATTCAACCTTTTGGCCCTCCGGTCTCACACCTCGGCTTCTGGCACTAGATCTTGACTCTCCCAGCTGGATTTCAAACTCCCTCTGATGCTCTGCGCTGCCTCACTAAACTATGCTATGCCCTCTCCGCTTTGCACTCTCCGGATTTGGAAAACTCTCCTCCAGACTACTATCCCTGCCCCTCACTGCAAGATCACTCAATCTCATTGCGAAAACTCAACGGCATTACTCTTGAGAAATTCGATCTCTAATCTCTCATTTGATGTGTTCTCCAAGTGCCCATCGAACTCCTTATAATCTCTCGTTGGAGCTCCAACGGCCAAGATTAAAACATAATCAAGGGCTAAGATTAACTAGGAGTTGATCCTCGTCTTCTTCTAGAAGATTCACACCTGATTTAATTAATACCCTTTAATTAACCAGATTTCTTAAATTTAGATTTAGGAAACCATTTAAAAAAGTTAATTATTTTAATTAAATCATCTCTATGTGGAATTTTCCCAAACGATTTCTGGGTATTGGAGAATGCATGTGTCTTAGCCTCTCTGCAAAGTTTCAAGGCTAGAGCACATCCGATGCTACAGAAATCAACACTCCCTCTTAGCAAGGAATGTGCTCTAGTGTTACAACCCACTGAAGCATCACTATGTCTCTGCACCATCTTCTGCTCCACTGCTGATGTCTAGCTATACTACCCACCACTACTGCGCAACTTTGTTATGAGTTGCATCTGTGTTGCTGCTGAACTGCTATCAACCACTGCAACTGCAACATCTACAGCAGAAAAACATCCAAAATACTGAATCAACTGCGTTCAGTATGATGCATCCGTCATCCGAGTTTTGACTACTGCTAGTCTCTGCGTTGTCACTGAAGCCTTTGCGTTGCCGCTGACTCTGCTCTGTGCCAACTGCACTACTGCCAACTCTGCTCTGCGCTGCTCAGTCTCTAACTGCTACTAGCCACTGCATCTGTCACTCTGGCACCTGACTGCACCAACTGTCACTGGTCCATCCTGCTACTGCATGTCTTGGGCTCCTGTAGCAAGGTACTGATTCATGAGGTGGACCTCCTCAAGAATCCTGCCCATCCTATAGCTCTCTGAGGCTACAGCTCCAGATCACCCCACCTCACCCTGGAGGCATCTCGGCAATCATGGCAAACTCTTCCTCTAGTTTGGAGGGCAACCTGTCAATATCGGCGGAAGCAACTTGTTGATCCTGCTTCTCCTCCTTGTCCTTCTTTCTAAGAGGACATTAAGTGTTGTAGTGGCCTAGCTCGCCACACCTGAAGCACTTGATCTTCGAAATATCCTTCTTTCTTATGTGTTGCTCCTACTGCCCCTTTCATGCAAGGGCCATGTGCTCCTCTTCCTTCACTGCCTTCATCCCACTAATGTTACTACCACTGATGATGGCCTTCACCAAATCACGCCTCATCTCCTCCTGTTGCAAATCAGTCCATACTCGTTCCCAATCTGGCAAATTTTCTCTGCCTAGGATGCTCTGGACGAAAACTTGCCAAACTTCAGAAACATTATTCTGCGTAATCGTACAAACTCTAAGGGTTGGGGTGTTGATCCTGCTGAAGACAGTTGGTCCCAGACATCCTGAAGCCTTGTAAGGAAGGGGTCCACTCGCTCCCCCTTCTGCATCCTCATGCATCTCAACTTCTCCTCTAAGTACATCTTTCGCTGCTCGGAAGATCCTTCATATAGCGTAGCTAAGGCTTCCCACATCTGTCGAGCAGCATGTTCTCGAACCCCGTCGAGAATGATCCTCTTAGTCTTTGCCATCTCAGCCTTGTACTTCTTGAGCAGATCTGCAACGGCAAGTACATCTACCACACTATCGACATAAGTTTTGAGATCATGCTCATCTAGAAGGCAGGAGATCCTAGCCTTCCAAATCACATAGTTGGAGGCTCCGTCCAACCGAAATTGATCTCTCAACCCAGCTGATGCCATCTCCCTGAAAAAAGTCGAACTTCTTCCTCTTCTCTTCTGCGCAGCTGCAGCCCAGCTATTCGCACTCCCTTCTGGAGTGAGAAATCTCGCACATAACTATCGCTGCTCTGCTAAAACAAATTGGACTTCTTGGCTAGAAGTCCTTTGAGGAAGAAATTCCCTCAGTATTGTTCCCTCTAGACCAAGAGGGTCTGTCATATTACCTCTCTTGATGAAGACAACTTATTGAAAGATCCTTGACTGACATCAAGATGAAACATCTCTAATTTGAAAGCATATATATATATATATATATATATCTTTGAACATTCTGATATGGAAAGGAGAATTTGCAAAGTCTAATTGACTTGCAAAAGGTATAAAATGAGTATTGTAAAACTAGGGTGTGTAAACCCTAGATTAATTTTGAAGGATAATGAAGCCTTTGGGTTTAGAGAAAAAACCCTAGACCTAGACCTAGAATGACGTTTCCACTAAAAGAAGAAACCCTAGCTCATGCAAGGAAGGAATGACAACATGTTGATGATGAGGATGAGGACAATAAAGTTGCAAGATGGATGTAAGAAGGCTAAGATCAAGAGGGAGTTGATATTTCCCTATAATCCCCAAAAAGATAAGTACTTTATATCTCTCCTCTTTGATTATTATTGTTGTTGTTGTTTTACTATTGTCTTTGTTTCTTTTGTCGAGTTGTAATCGTTCTTCCATGGCCTCTTAGTGAGGATTGCAAGTACATAATGAAGGTTGCCAAGGCTCTGGCAGCAGATGGAAGTAATGGAAGAACAAAGCAAAACTCATGACAAGAGGACTTTCCCATAATCGATGATGAGAGATATTGTACTAGATGAAATCCGAGCTCAAAGGGAGCAAGTAGATCAGCAAGTTTGAAGTATACCTCGATTGTGTTGAAGAGAAATCAATGATGACTTCCAAATGGATCTACAAGATCTAGCATGCAGCAAATGGTAGCATAGACAAGTAAAAAGCGAGAGTTGAGAATAGAAGGTTCTCCTAGAAAGAGGGAGAGGATCATGATAAAACATTTGCTCCAGTTGTCAGGTACACTTCTATTAGAACTATTATCATTACTTTGAAAATTGCATCAGGTGGATGCAGAGACCACTTTTCTCAATGGAGTACTTAAGAAGGAAGAAGTGTACATAGAGCTACCTCAGGGCTTTGAGGTACATGCAAAGAAGTCTTATAATTTAAGAAGGCTTTGTACGATCACAAATAGACACACTACGTTTGGTATCTTTGGATTGATGGATCAAGGTTGATCCTATTTGATTTGTCTCTAATGGAAGCAAAAGGATTCATGTGTCAAAGGGAGTAGTTGTGGCAGAAGGAATTAGTTCTGTAGTAGAGGGAGCAATCAAAGAGCCTTATTTTAGCTTCAAAGGGAGTTGACCTCTGAGTTAGAGATGATGGTCTGTCAAGCTAAGGGAGCAGTCACAATTACCACAACAGCGAATGTTTCAGTGTGAGGGAGCACACAGTCAGGGTGAAAAGAAAGTAGTTGTGGTGATGGATCCGTGAAGGAAGCAGATCAGTTTATGGTTGAGTCAAAGCATGTAGCTCAATATGTGTTGGAGTACTAGCATGGTATGATTGATTATGGCACAACCAATTATGGTTTGACATATGCCTCAAACAATGAAGTACAACTATAGGGATTCATAGATTCAGATTGGGGAGAGCATGCAAAAGACAAAAAGAGTTAATTAGGATATTGCTTTAGTTTGGGCTCCGTTATGATTTCTTGGATGAGAAGGAAGCAAACATCTGTCGCACTCAATATTGCAGAAGTCGAGTATATTGCAGCTTGGTTACCAAGTTGAAAAGCAATATGGCTTCAGAGGCTATTTGCAAGATTGTCTTGATCAGGTGCAGGTGACGACCACGATGACAGCTCAAAGCACAATGAGATCTAGTACCAAGACATGGTACAAAAGGAAGCAATGTGGCTCTACAATCAAGTAGATTGCTGACAACACCTTTGTCCCAAGATGAAGTCTACATACTTCGAGGACAAGCTTGGAGTGATTGAACATGTCTCTCTTAGCAAGAGTGATGAAATTGCAGCATCCAGGACAGTCATCTCCCTAGGTCAAGCTGACCAAGATTAGGGAAAATGGTCCAGAGTAGCATAAGGGACATACATTCTCCCTATATCAAATATGACCATATTAGGGAGAATGGTACAGCAGAGGACAGACATTCTCCCTGTGTCATATATGAACAAATTAGGAAGAATGGTCCAGCAAAGGATATTCATTCTTCCTATGTCAAGTATATTGACCAGATTAGGAAGAATGGTCCTAGAGGCCCAGGATCACTCAGTTGAGTGGGTGCCTTTCAACATCAGGCTCAGATTACTCTCTAGATAGGTTGAGTGAGCTCCTTTAGCATCATGGCCTAGAATGAGGCCTTTGGATTTGGGACTAGATTACTCAAATGAATTGAGTGTGTCCCTAGGGTTTCACCACAAGTCAAAGAGATTGACCAGGATGATGGTGAACCAGGACTAGTCAATATACCATGGGTCAGAGGCGCCAACCAGAATCATGGTGACTAGTTGATGCTAAAGATCTACCATGTGTCAGGAGTACCAACCAAGATTATGGTTAGGATACACCGTAGGTCAGAGGTACCGGCCCGAATTATGGTAACTTGTTGATGTTGTTGATTTATTGTGTCACAGTTGTTGACCAGATTATGGTAATTGGATGATGTTGATGCTAATGATACTGCAGGTGAATTGTTATAACCTTTTCTTAGAGAAATTTATCAAGAAGAGAACATCTGATAGTCATTATGAATACCTCCTTAGCTAAGGAGTGTTGAATTTTGTAGCTATGGTTGGTCTTCATAATTAATATCTTTGGTCCTTGAATTATACAAGACATGTTCTTCATGTCATTCTATTTTAGCCCTTAAAAATATATAATGTAAAACATCTTCTTCATGTCGGCTTCAAATTTTTGAATTTCAAATATTAAAGTTTTGGCTCCAAAACACAAAGTCGGCCCTCCAAGAAGTCAGGTCGGCTTGCCCCTATGGTCACACCCATTCAGCCTCCTAGACAAATATAAGTAAGGGATTCGACCCCCTCCAAAAGGCAACTCAATCATCTTCAACAGAGAGAGAATTCGGACCATCTGAAGAGGTACATCGGACAGGCCTGAGGCAGAATAATGGATGAGCCTGAGGCAAGACAAAAGGGCAGATCTGAGGGAGAACAGAGAGATCTGGGACTTATTTTAAAGGCAGTTGACCAGGTGTGACCAGGGCTGTGTTTGAATTTATGTTGACTTGATTTATCTCTGTCGAACTTAATGATTTCTCTAAGAAAAGGTTGCTGGATTTTTCCCCATGTGGGTTTTCCCAGGGTAAATGTCTGTGTTCTTGATTTGACTGTCTCTTTATGATCCTAATGTCTGTTGTTGAAGATCTGTGTAATTGCTTAATGATTAATGTGAATATGGAAGAATTTAAAGTGAATTTCATTAGAAGTAATTATCAGATAGAATACCTAAGAAAAATCAACATGGAATGTGTGATCTATAAACACAAATGAAACATTATACAAAAGTCAATGTACATGATAAAATTCCAAATATAAGGGAGAATTGCAAGCATACTTGTTGTGTTTTCGAGCTCCTTTAGAACCTCTTGAGTGCGTGCTTCAGCAGCGCGTTGACCTGCTTCAGCATGTCTTTTTTCTGTACGAGCACAAGCAGATGCTGTAATAGCTGCATCCAGCTCTCTTTCCAAAGTCTTTACCCGCCTTTCAAGGGCCTGTTGAAACACAAATAATTTTAAGAAAGCGTAGGCAAAGCTTAGGTAATTACAGTTTGAGAAACTTTGAATGCAGACTACCCACTCTTGAGCATTCTAATAACTTCTCCCAGGCCCCGCCTAAATATATAATATTTTGTTATTGACCATCTTAAAGAGGCCCAAAGCACAAGTTATAATCTGCAAATTGGTCTGTTGTAGGGTGTAATAAATAAATGTTTCTCAGACAGAAGTTGCCAGTGATGCAATACTATAATGTAATTACCTGCCTAGAACATAGCCATAGGGCCTCCATGCAACCATATCATTATCCAGCAGATCAGTGTTTAATTATCCCGCATTTTATCAAGCATTACTCAAATTTGCATTCAACTGCATCATAATAACCCCTCCAAAGTCTGATCAAATCTCACTACTCAGCAAGCATTTTGAAGGATATGGGACATAATATATTCCTCCCTTGGGAAGGATGCATAAAGGGACAATCTACATGCCTGTATGGAGGATCAAGCATCAAAGGACACTCCTGGGTAAATAAAGCTTTAGGCATTTCAATAAAATAAAACAGAACTTTAGGGACCACAAAAATCTGAAGAGCGGTGATTAGAGCAAAGAGGATTTAAAACAAAGGAATTAGAAATCCTTTCACCAGGAAATTCTGATTAAACTTTATCAAAAATCTGGTAAAAATTGCTATATCGGGATTCATTTACGTGAGAATAGCATCCGAGGTTAGAAATGGAGAATGAATTTGGTTCAGGATGGAATAATCCTCATGCTTGCCTCCTCTGAATAATGATGTTATGTAAACGATAGTAGTAGAGGCTCTTGCTGAGAAGGCTAGTGAAACAACATCACAGAGAAACTCTTGAAGTTGCTCATCCAAATAACATGTCATCCTCTGAACAAACTTGGAGAAAAGATCTTGCCTGACAAGGAAATTGGCATTTTGTCAATCAAAGTGCAGAGACTGTAAGCTTCTATTAGTCTTTTGAATAAGATTCATATTTGTTTTTCTATAACTAATGATGAGCCAATATGTTTTAAACATTAATGGAACAGCTTTGCAAGACTATTCAGTGTCCATTAAATCCCTAAACTGCATTGAAGCCAGGCAACTTTATTACAATGACCCTCTATGCAAAAATTTTGGAGCTCCTCTGTGATGAAACCTGTCAACGTCCTGCAAAAATCAACCCAGCAGAAAGCACAGCAAATTCAAGGAAATCACACACAACTTTCCCAAGAAAACAAGCACACCAGAGAGAATCCTCAGATAGTGAAATAGGCTTTATATTATAAACTGCATTTATGAAATTTTACTAGTAATGCCTCAGTGGGCTTCTTCAGTATACAAAGGAATGGCTGTTGTCTACCATTCACCTAGATTAAAAGTGCCTGCAGGTATAAGTCTCAGCCAGGCTTAAAAATTCTTTAATAAATTCTGAAAACAATAAAATTTCACCTAGGTTTTCTCTGCTTTATGCAGTTGCTTCCAGGCACCCCATTGGCTCTTCTCAATTCCTTCTCTTCCTCTTTACATCTTCATTTTGTCCACTTCTGTCCTATTCCTTCTTTTCTATTCTTCCCCTGTCCTCCTTTTTTCCTTCTGTGCTATCTTCTCCGTCTTCTCAGTCAATGGCAGTCCTTTCTCTGCATGCTCCTTTTTTCTCCTCTTCATAAGTTTCCCCTCTTCTTTTTGAGGGAGCCTCCATCCTCTTCTTTCCATTAACCAGATCCTCCTCCATATAATCCTCTCCCTCCATTTCTCATAAACCTTTGTTTCTAAATTAATAGCCTTCATTAAAAAAAATCAATGACCATCATAAATAAGTAGACACTTAACCTCACAAACATTGCCAGATGGTACTCTTTGCAGTTTGCAGCAACCAAGGATAACATTTATTAAAGGCCATGAGGGAACAGCCCAGTCTTCAGACTTCCACTGGACCACTGCATAAAATTCACATCACCTCCAAATCAGCCTCATCAACTAGGACAGGAGACCCCCCACACGATTACAATGGTTGGATGCGATGGTGGATGTAATGGCCTGCAAGGCCTTGCAGTAAAACTCAAAGCAGCTGCCCACAAATTTCCAAAACCCCATGGGTGATGGACGAATGTCAGATAGTGATTGATCAGGCAGTATAAATTTGAACCGGGTTGTGACACATGCCAACCCTCGCAACATCATGATGATTGAAGTTTTCAGAGTGCATCCTCTCAGGGTATCATTTTTTTCTCATGGTGTGGAGATTGCGATCACTGGTACTTACATGTATCTTAGTGTTTAATTTTTAAGACAAAAAATTTGGTTTGAGGAAAGCCCTCCAACCCCATATTAACAAGGGCTATGGCTCCCTCAATTTTTATTGAATTTTCTACAAGATGCACAGTAGAATACAATTTTCTTCTAGATAATTACTTTCTAATGATTTTCACACACAGTATTCTTACTGATATCATTGAGCAATTACACTTCAGAAAATTTAAACAGTAAATGCAGCGGAAAGTTGAAACAGTAAAGATCAGAGAAAGACAGCCATGCACAATAGAGACAACAAATTTACCTTGGGAGAAAACCCAGCAACTTTTCTTCTAGGAGAAACTATTCTTCAGCAAAGTATACAAATCCAATTTGTCTAGAAATATGTGCCAATATCCAAGTCAAAATACCAGTCAAACCTAGTCAAAATCAGCAACAAGAAAGTCCTAGTCAAAACCAGTCAACTCTGGTCAAACTTTGGTCAGATCAAATTCAGATCTGTAGTCAACTTGGCCCTGCGGTCAGACTGCAGTCAACTGCAGTCAGATCCTGCCATCAAACTGCGGTCAACTGCAGCCTTGTTCTGCGGTCAACTGCCCAGTCAAATGGCTCGGTCAAACAGAAAATAAACTTGGTCAAACTTCAGTCAACTTGTCCTCCTGTTACACGTGTGGCTGCCTCTAAGAGAGATAAGAGATGATGCAATGATGACCAAAATGAAATTTCACATCATGTATATATACTAGTCAAATGGGGGTGAATTAGCCCAAGGGACACACCCTTTCATGGCTGGGCTGACTTGTCTTCTTGGGCCAGCTTGCTGTCCCAAAAATTAAATTTATTTTGAATTTTTTTCAAGACGACTTACGTATGCAGGAATACCTCCCGATGCTACAAAAATCAACACTTTTCTCAAGCATCAACATTTTCAAAACCATTTTTTAGACTATCCAAGATGGAACTCGTGAACACCCTCATCAAACCCACAATTATCTATGGTTCAAAGGTTGGGGAGCCTAGCTCACTGGAGTCGAACTAGACCATGACAAAGAGAATTCAGGTTCTCATGCTTCATGACATCATCAAGTGCAAGAAGACAAATCTATAAGCCATTATTCAAGCAGAGTTCACAACCTCCACTTCAGCGTTGGAACCATCTTTGGACTGGTTTCCATTTTCGACATTTTGTGGATTCATCGACAAATAGGGATCACTACCCTATCTTGCCTAACGCTCCTCAAAGGCCATGGCCATTATACATACCTCTAGTCGAGCTTGTTGTTTTGCTTTGGCCACCTATTTTCTTCAATGGGTTGGTATCTTGATAGACTACCTGCCCCTATTCAAACACTCTCTTGACACCCTAGGTCGACTCCTACCATACTAGGAGGAATTGAGCAAAATTATCAAAAAAGACATCATAGACAATATATTAAGGTTACTACGGTCAACCCACCAAGCAGAGAACAGGGCCTTCCTAGCCCTCAGCCAAGCCTCGGCCTTGCTAGAAGTCCATATTCAGCCCTAACCAGGCCTTCCTAGCCCTCAGCCAAGCCTCAGTCAGCCCTCACAAACCCTCTTTTAGTCTTCTTCTTTGATAGCTCTAGGGTTTCATCCCAAGAAATAGTGTATCTGGCCAAGATCCTTCATTTCAATCTCCGAGGCCAACTCTCTCTAACACTGAAGTAGGTCTTCCAGTGGTATTTTGCTAGTCATCAATCTATTCAAACGTTGATTTTTGTGTAACATCGGGAGGTATTCCCGCATGTTAAGAGGCCTCCTAAGTCGGCCTAGAAAAATTATGGAAATTAAAATAAAATAAATTTTATTTTTGGGTTTCATGTAGGCTCAAAAGGGACAAGTCGGCCCCACTCAATTGATCACACTCATCATCTCTCTTATATATTAACCACACATGGGAGCAGATAGAGGACAAATTTAACTGAAGTTTGGACTTGGAATTTTGGCACAGATTTCTAGACAATTTGGATTTGTAAACTTTGTTGAAGAAAAATTCTCATAGAATAAGAGTTGTTGGGTTTTCTCCCAAGTTTGGGTTTCCCAAGGAAAATGTTGTTGTCTCTATTGTGCATGGTTTTCTCTTTATGATCTTAATGTTTTCGTTGCATTACTGTTGAAATTTTCTGTGTATAATTGCTCAATGATATCAGTGGCATAAGGATAAATTGTTAAAAATCATTATTAGGTAGTAATTATAAGATCAGAAAAGTAGTTTCTAGTGTTCATCTTGTAGAAAATTCAACAGTGATATGGTGGTTGGTTTTGACTCAAAGATGATGAGCATTGAGATTCAACCCTAAACTGTCCAAGGGGGTTCTAAATAGAGTGTCATGATTGGACTGACTTGCTGACCCAAAAAAAAAATATATATTTGATTTTTTTCAAGCCGACTTAGGCATCCGGGAATACCTCCTGATGCTACAAAAATCAACACTTTTCTCAAGCATCAACGTTTTCAAAACCATTTTTAAGACTATCCAAGATGGAACTCGTGACCACCCTCATCTAACCCACAGTTATCTATGGTTCGAAGGTTAAGCCTAGCTCACTCGAGTCAAACTAGACCATGACAAAGAGAATTCATGTTCTCATGCTTCAAGACACCATCAAGTGCAAGAAGGCAAATCTCTAAGCCATTATTCAAGCAAAGTTCACAACCTCCTCTTCAGCATTGGAATTTGGAACCATCTTTGGACTGGTTTCCCTTTTTCGACATTTTGTGGGTTCATCGACTGACAGGGATCACTACCCTATCTTGCCTAATGCTCCTCAAAGGCCATACTCATTATACATACCTCTCGTCAAGCTCATTGTTTTCCAAATGCCACCTATTTCCTTCAATGGGTTGGTATCTTAATAGACTACCTGCCCCTGTTCAGATACTCTATTGACACCCTAGGTCAACTCCTACCGTACTGGGTGGAATTGAGCAAAATTATCACATAGGGCATCATAGACAATATATTAAGGTTACTTGGGTCAACCTGCCAAAAGGACTAAGCCCCAAGATGGCCTTCTATGTAGAGCACATCCCGGAGCTAAGAAATAGCCTTATTGTTCAAACTTCATTCCCCCCCAAACACTTTGACACTCTATTTGGAACCCCCTTAGGAAGTTTAGGGTTGGTTTTCATCATCTTTGAGTCAAAACCAACCACCACATCACTAGGGGGGGAGACCAAAAGCACTTGTTATTTAGGTGCCCCATCTAATATGAATTAGAGAACAGTTTCATTTTCTTTCTAGGGAACCCCAGAACTTTCTATCCACTTTCTTTCATTTCCTAGACCAAAGATGCTTTGCCCTATACATGAGGGAGGCCCTTGGACTTAAATCTCTCTCATTCAAGCCACTCCAACCCAGACCAAACCCCATCTAGCCGATTAGAGCTTTGTCACTGATGATTCCAACAGATAGAGGTACCAAGAGGCAAGTGAACAGCAGCACTACATCAGATATCACATTTGTGAGAACCCATGCGGCCATCCATGTTCAACCAACAATACCCTCACGAACACGTTCCTTAGATCCTGGGATAGATCACACCACACCAACAGTTAGGATAACTCCTCAAATCTTGGTTGTGGGTTAAAACATCCAAACAGTGAGACATACCTCATACCATATCTTCCTAGTCTTCTAGATCATTCAACCAATCATGTATCAGGAGTTTCTTCCCTAAGGCCTCAGATGTTAGGACTGATAGCATCATGGGATGTTGATCACCCCAAAAGAGAGACATCCCTCCTAGAGGTTCAATGTTTCTGGTCTTCAGTCCTCCACATTACTTGCACATATCTGCATTATCACATTATCTCCTTGCTCCATGATGTTAGAGTTTAGACTTTAGATTTTTCTCAGCATAGGCTAGATTTGATTATATCATGATTTTCTAGAGGCCGATTTTGCACTCCCACTTTGCATCCCACACTGATGTACTTAGGAGGTCCCATTAAACTATTTGTAGTTATTAGTCAGACAAATAAAATTTTATTTTCTTTTATCTTATCTAAAACTCTTTTGACATCTCCAGCAAGCTTATCTTTTCTAGCAAAACATGCTCACCAATTTACAAGATGAAGTCATATTTCTCAAATAACTTAGGAGTTACAGAATAAGCCAAGTTGAAATGAACATCACTCTCTACAGCCCTTAACATGACAATGGAAAAGATTCTTACAAAAAGTTCGTACTTAATCTTGTTGAGGAGATGGGGCTACAAAAAATTATGAATTGTCAACCACACAAGAAATCAAAACTATACTCTCAGGTCAGGCCATTCTCACTCCAGAAGCCACTGTCCATGAAAAATTCGAGTTGAATTGCTTTTGTATGAATTCAATGGGGCCTTTAAAAGTAACCCAGGAAAATTGGAGCAGTTGCAATCTTGTTAAATCCTTAGGTTAAAAAGCTAATCTCAGTAAAAGGAGATTGAGAACAATAACATATAATGTAGCTGACATAAGAGCGGTACTCCTGGGATTCAAAGTGGCAGTATTAAGTGATATTATGTTGTGCACATTCCAGAAGATTCCATGTTCGTTGTAGTTCAATTGCCATTGAGGTGCAAACGAAACTCTGAATACTTCCTAGCCAAAATCAAGTCAAATCTCCTGCCAGTAAACCAGTAGATTTGGAAGCGTTAATTTTTCTTTTTTGTCAAATAAACACTTCCAGTCAACACAGGCAAGCTGCGCCAACCAAATTGGGATATTACATTGAAGCACATACATTCCACATGCTACAAAAGCTACACTTCAGCAAAGCAGCCACAACTGGGGAGTATCAATTCTGCCAAAGTCAGCCAGGACTTGCACCTGGACCCAACCGCATTAAATGGCAGACTGGCCCATGAAGGGTAAACATCTACTTGGGGTGATTGAAACTTGGTGGGGGGATTTGAACCTTTGGGGGGGTGTAACTGTGTAACAGCATCCCTGCTTTACCATCTAACCAGGCCACATTAAATCGCCCATTTGCATGGGTGCCAACCGTTAATTTCTAAACCAGCTACAGGCAATTTATCCTTTAGTAAATACCTTGCTGTAAAAATTAATTACTACTGCAGATCTAATGAATAAAAGTGCTACTGGAATTTTAACAGTAAATAAAAGATAAGCAGCAGAAGCAAAAAATAGCACCAATCTCATACGCATGCACACACATAGATTCTGCACTTCAAATTTGTTCTTCATTAATAAATTATCTTCAACATACAAGGGCTCTGTTACCACTCAAACCAGGAGGGGACCTAAAAGGGGTTCCTAAGAGGGCAACTGCTAGGTTAAGGGCGACGGTGGAGGCTTAGCCCATTGTCACCACAACTAAGTCTCCCTGCTCTTTACGGACTTTCACCGATGGGAGGATTCTTGGTAGTGTAGGGATCACTTGTAAAGTATGTGTCAATGGATAGGTGGAAAGTGACCCTAGAAACCCTCACCCAAGGATGGAGTGAAGAATGGAACTTGCTTGTTCTTTAAGCAAGGGACTTGGTCCTCCAAGGGTAAGGGGTGAGGATTGGAGGGTTGAGGGAGAAGGAATAGGCTTACAGACGAGGTTCTCAATCCCTATAATCCTTGGGAAACTTGGATTCCCAAATAATCTTTATTGAGAAGTTGGACCACACACGGCAAGTGGACTCAATCCAAGTTCGGGGATGGAATGGAGCAACCAATGATGTTTCTATCCTGGACAAGGTGAAAGGAAAGGGTCAAACAAGAATATTTACTTCAAAAGGTTGAATTGATACTTGAGCTCTGGTGTTGGGGATCCCTAGGCAAAATTCGATCCTAGAGCTAGGGCTTGGGATACCCGAAGATTCCACCATTAGAATTGCCTCAACTTTGGAGGAGAGGGAAGGGACCCACCAGCGCAGTAGCTTGTAGGAGATCGAAACTTTTTCTTGGGTCAATTTCCAGGAAATTGATGCCCTAGGTGACCTAATGGGGCTAGACTTAGGGAAAAGGGTAAAAAGAGGGTTAAAAAGATCACCCTTTTTGACGGATCAGTGCCTAATTCACTTGGGGATATGGAGTCAAGGATGATGATGAGTAAGGATTTGGTTTCCTGATCAAGGAAGCCCGGAAAGTTGGCTTCATCCAATGTTGAGAGAAAGAAAAGAAAAGTGACCTTCAAGCATTTATACTTCAAAGCAAATGATGCAAGCTTATCGAGACAAATAATCTCTATGACATTTCATTCATATAACATTGGTCCATACATTAAATTAGCTAAAACATGCTTAATTCCACACTTCAGTTATGCAGCAACTAGCCCTAATTTTAGCATTATGCAGCAACAAGAATAACAGCGTCAAAATTTACTTACAACATTATAGAATATATCCAACCAAAATTTCGTTTGCAAGTCAAAGCTCCAAGACAATAAAAATAGCCCAAATCCATACATCAAAATTCATCAATCTCCAAAAAATATCCTCCAAGGAAAAAATGTGAAGTTCTCAATTAGAGAGATCCCAAGTCAAGGGATGATCCAAATGAATGTATCTAACATCAATATACAACCTCCTAAGGAGTTTGAATTAGCCTATGGGCCTACACTAGCCCCTAATGAAAAAATAATGTGCAAATAAAACCCCTATTGGTGACAAGCCCACCAAAATAGTTTACAAGTGGAAAAATAAGCCTCAAATGGGGCCAAATAATAATATGTACATGTTGTGGGGCCCTCCAAAGGCCTAATAATGTCCTGAAGTGCCATACTGAGGAATAAATTCCTCAGAATATGATGGACAAGGGTGTGGCCCCTTGTTCTCCAAGTGGTAGACTTGTGGTGCTCCTAATGGGTCTAAGGGCACATAAATGACACCATGGGTCTCCATATGAATCGGAGATGCCTGTAGATCCTCTGCAAGGGTCCGAGTGGTGGAATGAATGCTGCCATGACATCGTACAAGTCCTAGGACACCTACCAAGAGTGTGGGGCTCCTATGGAGGCTTATTGGGCATAATGTACCAAGCATATCACCATCATCCCAAAAGTGGATCGCTAGTAGTCTATGAGCATCAATGAAGATTTGTGGAGTGTTGTTTGATGTGAAGGCCAATGGCTCTCTATGCACACCCTATATGTGCCAATGTAGACCTCTGGGGTTAGGATCCAATATAGGGAGACCAAATCCAAATGGAAACCACCTGTAATCCTGCATAAGATCCAATGCGTCCCCTAGGCTTCCAGTACTATCAGTGATTAAAATAATCGGGTAAAAGAGTTTACAAATCATGGATAACAAAGTGGACACTTCATAATGGCATGCCCTTCCGTAGTGGACTTTGGCATGTGCTAGTGTCTCCAAGCTCCAAAGGGGGTTAACCAAGTACCTTATTAGGCAGTTTCAACCCTTAAAGGGGATAGTATGTCCAAGGTACATCCCTCTAATGGAGGTGACAAGTGATAAATAAGTGTAATGGAATAAGGAATGAGAAGGGCAACCCTGGGCCACATATTGGGGCATAGGGGTAGTTGGATAAGGGGAAGCCCACACCTGGGTATGCAATGTGTAAGAGGGAGCAATCGCGGTACATGAGGTGCCCCAGCCTTTATTTTAGGATGGTTCATTGCCCTCCAGGGGTTGGGACAATCATGGATTCCTGAATGATAAAGGAGGCTCATCTAGAACCTATGGAAACAGGGTGATGACCATGGATTGAGGTAAAGCTCATGTATTTCCTTTTGCCCACGCGCTAATTATTTTGTCCCAGCCATCTTTTGCGTTTTGTGGTACAATTTCCTGTTAAATGTGACCAATTATGCTTTTTTTCTTTTTCTTTTAGCTACTTCAACCTCTGGGGCATCATTCCAGGCCTGACCCAAGGTGGGGGCAAGGGGATAGGGAGGTTGGCCCTATGTGGACCCAGAATGGAAATGTGGACCCAGGTGGGAGAAATGATGAATGGGGTATAGTGAGTGGAAAGGGAGTAATATATGCAGATAAAGGAGCGGGACCACACACCCAAAGTCGGGGTTTCCCAAGTAGTACCACCCTAGAACCAAATGGTCAATAAAGAAGATCCCACGGGACTAAGATCCAAAGGTAACATCCAAAAGAGATCAAGTGGACAAAAGCAAAAACTAAGCCCACCGTTTCGCCAAATGGCTGAAAACTTAGTTGAGTTTTGGTTTCCAACTAGACTCTCTTATGGGCAACTGTGGAACTCATATTGATATGACTATTGTCGTAGAAATCAACAATTCAAGTCTTTCAATTACATTGAAACTATAGCAAAAGCACAAACAAAAGACATAAGATTCCATCATTCAGTCTTACAAGCTTCATCCAAATAACAACATAGAACATACAAAATTTCAACCAAATTGTTTATGGCCACTTTCATCTACTTCCTAATTTAATCAACGAAACTGGACCCATTCCCCCTCTCTCTAAGAATTGGAGGGGCACCAATCTCAATATACAAGGCATATATTTGCATGAAAATACAACCGTAAAACCTTTTACTGAAAATCGGCGTAATAGAATGTAGAATCATAAAACTACAAAAATAAATGGGGCAAAAGAGTGTCACATAGAATCTCCAATTGGCTATAAACGAAGGATATTCCACACATCCTTGGGCTCTCTGACACACTTTTTCTTCATATGATAGAGGGCACCCCCATGTTAAGGCTATGAATCCACAGGGGTGAAATCCTAAGGTCTGGCCTCTAAATCCTCTTACTCAACCCATAACCAAGCAAAATTTCAAAGGCAAAGGAAACCCTCTATAGCTATCCTAGTCATCCAACACTCTTCCTCCACTTGCTACACAACACTAGGAATGGGATCATCTTCTCTATTAAATAGTCCCTTAGGCTATCCCAATTCCCTTCAAGTGCTCTAATAAAATCTTGCTAGGGAATCTCTCTGTTAGGACTAGGGATTCTCACCTCTTGGGAAGATTTACCTCTGCATCAACCATCAATACCATCACGTACAAGGTTACAAGAATTCTATAGTGTAAATTCCTCACAAATTCCTTACAATAACACTATGCTCATTTCCATAAACACAATAAATAAATAGCATAAATATGCATGAAAGTATAGATTCAAATTCTTCAAGGAATATTCATCATAGTTATCATACAATAACCAAGCTCTCTAATATTTATGCAACCATCATACAACGACCATATCCCCATCCTTCAATCTTGTACCACACAATGCATACCATCACGCATGAATACTTGAATTCACAAGATTATATTTGCATGCCAATCACTCACGACGTATCTCAATGAAGAGCCCATGCTTCACATTTAATCCCAAAGCTTAAAATAATATAAAACAAGGATTAATAATCAAGGTCTTATAATAAAGGCTTATGAACTTGGATTAAATAACCCACTAAGGTCCTCTCCCCTTAGCCCCTCAAGCCTCCTATAGCCCCCTTTCACTTCCCCCACTTATGGAATCATAGCCCCCCATCTCTTTTGTGTTAGTTTGCTGCCTTGGATGACGCACTCCACTTACGAGCTACAAAGAATTTGGGGGTCTGTTTTTTAGTACTTAGAAGCCCCCAAAACTCAAAAAGACTTTCATCGGTGAAACCTCGTCTGTCCTTTGTTTGTCCCTCAAGTTGCGTGAAGTTTATTTATTTAAGGTCAAAACACGTAACATTTACTTAGATATTGCAAAGTCGATATAAACAATGATCAAATATACAATTACAAGTCACATATGATTTTGGCTTACAGCCATCTCTTCATTACATTTACATGCATATCCTAGAAAAATTAGGGTATCACATTCCCCTCCCCTTTAATTTGCAACATCCTAGATGTATATCAGCACTTAAAATATTACATCAAAATTTCAAAATAGATGTCAATATATGTCTGGCATGGCATCCTCTTCCTCGCAACTTGCATAGTTGTTGGCTATTAGACAAAATGCATCTATATTTGCCTCATTGCCATATGTAACCTTCAAAGTTTTGGCATATCAACACCGACCTATATCAATCATCAAGAGAAAATATGCATGTTATAGCCATCTTTATGTAGCAATTTTCCTTATCCATGGGAAATTTCAATTTTGCAAAGTAAGAAATTATATTCATAACACAAAATAAGTATGCAATTTTAGCCCACTACTTGTTTGTACGAATATTTCTCTACTTCAGAAGGCTGCCATGAGTGAGAGTTTAGATCACTATCTTTTCTAACACACCCTCCTTGTTCCCTGCAAACATGCCAAAAGAATCTCCCATGGTTAATTCACTTAAGTTCATCTTCCTTGTTAAACCACCCTTGCATGTTCAAGTATCTCATTCTCTACTAACCAATCCCTCAAGTGATCCATCTTACCAAGGCTTTCACATGCAATAAGAGAGCCAACTTATAGAGTATTACTACCAAGCCTCCAACTAGTGAACTTTAATTAATGAATAACTTATGGAATCATAGGGTTTATGGAAATGAGCATAGTGTTATTGTAAGGAATTTGTGAGGAATTTACACTATAGAATTCTTGTAACCTTGTACGTGATGGTATTGATGGTTGATGCAGAGGTAAATCTTCCCAAGAGGTGAGAATCCCTAGTCCTAACAGAGAGATTCCCTAGCAAGATTTTATTAGAGCACTTGAAGGGAATTGGGGTAGCCTAAGGGACTATTTAATAGAGAAGATGATCCCATTCCTAGTGTTGTGTAGCAAGTGGAGGAAGAGTGTTGGATGACTATGATAGCTATAGAGGGTTTCCTTTGCCTTTGAAATTTTGCTTGGTTATGGGTTGAGTAAGAGGATTTAGAGGCCAGACCTTAGGATTTCACCCCTGTGGATTCATAGCCTTAACATGGGGGTGCCCTCTATCATATGAAGAAAAAGTGTGTCAGAGAGCCCAAGGATGTGTGGAATATCCTTCGTTTATAGCCAATTGGAGATTCTATGTGACACTCTTTTGCCCCATTTATTTTTGTAGTTTTATGATTCTACATTCTATTAAGCCGATTTTCAGTAAAAGGTTTTACGGTTGTATTTTCATGCAAATATATGCCTTGTATATTGAGATTGGTGCCCCTCCAATTCTTAGAGAGAGGGGGAATGGGTCCAGTTTCGTTGATTAAATTAGGAAGCAGATGAAAGTGGCCATAAACAATTTGGTCGAAATTTTGTATGTTCTATGTTGTTATTTGGATGAAGCTTGTAAGACTGAATGATGGAATCTTATGTCTTTTGTTTGTGCTTTTGCTATAGTTTCAATGTAATTGAAAGACTTGAATTGTTGATTTCTACGACAATAGTCATATCAATATGAGTTCCACAGTTGCCCATAAGAGAGTCTAGTTGGAAACCAAAACTCAACTAAGTTTTCAGCCATTTGGCGAAACGGTGGGCTTAGTTTTTGCTTTTGTCCACTTGATCTCTTTTGGATGTTACCTTTGGATCTTAGTCCCGTGGGATCTTCTTTATTGACCATTTGGTTCTAGGGTGGTACTACTTGGGAAACCTCGACTTTGGGTGTGTGGTCCCGCTCCTTATCTGCATATATTACTCACTAGGGGAAGGCTGAAGGAGAAGGACGAACCACTCATCCTGCCTACATAGCAAACCACTAGGGGAAGGCTGAACCACTCACCCTATGATTGCTCATCACTCCAAGAAGTACCCCAAGCCCCCCGGAGCTCCCAGAGCTCAATGTCCATATCATACAGGACCCTCAGGAGAGGGTCTCTCCACGACTCCTAGTCGTTCTCGAAGAGTCAAGGATTTGACCTTTCCTAGGGGCTTCGTAAGAATATCGGCGACCTGCACATCAATCCCAATGTGATGGAGCCTTATTGCTCCTCGTTGTACCATATCTCGAATAATGTAGTACCTGATGTTTATATGCTTGGAGCGATCATGAAACATGGGATTCTCCAACAATCAGATCCCACTCTGGTTGTCGCAGAGGATCACGGTGGTATCCAGCACATGTCCAAACAGCTCACTGAAGAGCTTCCACAACCAGACAGCTTCACAGGAGGCTATACTCGCAGCTATGTATCCAGCCTCAGCGATGCTCAAAGAAACCGACTTTTGCTTCCTGCTCTTCCAGGATATCGAAGTAGAACCCAAAGAGAAACAGCACCTAGAACTGCTCTTGTGATCCATCACACTGCCTGCCCAATCAGCATCAGAATAACCATGCAGTCCCTCATATTCAGCAATGTATCTCAGTCCATGAGCGATTGTGCCCTGAAGATATCTCAGAAGATTCTTGGCACCAATCCAATGTGTGTGATGAGGCTCAACCACATATTGACTCAACGTGTTAACTGCAAAACATATATCCGGACAGGAATTCCCCAGGAATATCAGTGCTCCTATGAGTTGATGATACTCGGAGGCATTTCCCAATTCAAGTCCAGCAACACTACCGCATAACTTCTTAAAGTTAAGCTCCAACGGGGTAGTCACAGGCTTGCAGTCCACCATTCCAAATTTGGAATCCAACTCCCTCTTACGTTTGTAAATGAGAGGGTCTACACCTGTCAGAAAGAGGTCATCCATATAAAGCACCAGTATGAGAGATCTATCATCTTCAACCTTAAAGTAAAGGTTTGGATCGGCTTCACTCCTAGTGAATCCCAACTTCATCAAATAGTTATCGATCCTCTCATACCAAGCCTGGGGTGCTTGCTTCAAACCATAGAGAGCTTTCTTCAACCTGCATATATGAGATTCCTGGTCATGAACCTCAAACCCCTCGGGTTGTTCCACATTTGTGGTCTTGCTATTACTTGAGGGGAATGGTCCCCTTGTAAGCTTTCCCTTGGTACATCCCGGACATATACCTTCATGCTCTTCTTTGAACTCGGACATCCCTGTCACCATCTGTCTCACATCGGGTAGGGCCTTACAATGAAGATGGGCAGACCTCTGGTGCCATTGAAGAGATGTGTCACAAGACATGGTCCCCAATGGACTTCCTGCAACTTGATACAAAGTGCCAACCCTGAACCCAAGAGTAAAAGCATTTTTAAAATTCCTTTTCCAAACACGTACCTTTCCATCAATGAATGCCACCTTGTAACCTTTGTCTTCCATTGCCGAAATGGACACCAGGTTCTTCTTGAGATTAGGTACATATAGAACTTCTTGTAAATGAATCATGTTACCCTAATTCAATTGAAGGGTAACATTCCCTGCACCCTTTACGGGTCTCCAAGAATAATCTCCAAGTTTGTTTCCTTCTCTATTAGATTAGAGAGAGCTTCCTTGTATCTGGTGAAGTGCCTTGAAGCACCACTATCAATAAGCCAATTTCCCAAAGTGTCCGGAGGAGAGGTAGAGGAGAGGGCCGATATAAGATAATACTCTTTTTGCTTATCAGAAACAACATTTGATTCTTCATACCTGGAGTTCCTTGCTTTCTTGGAGGGTCGACCATTTCCTTGATGTCCTGCATTCCTTTTTCCTTTGCCATTGTACCTGTCATTCCTTCGATCATTGTTATTGAAGTTGCCCCTGAAATGATTGTGATCATCATCATGTGATGTGTCCCTTCTATTTGGACACTCCCTTGCATAGTGGCCAAACCTATGCAAGCAAAGCACCTACCTTTCCTTCCACCCTTTGATCCGGGCTTTCCATGGAAATGACCTTTAGACCCTGCATTATTTCTCCTTTTGGCATGAGCAAAGAAAGCAGTGGGGTTGCCTCTGTTAGAAGGCATTTCTTGCTCCACCATTCTTGTTTCTTCCTGAATGCATCTTGACATCAATTCTTCAAATCCCGGAATTCGATCATTATTGAGAATAGTGGTTCTAAATATATACCACTCGAGTGGGAGCCCTCCAAGGGTAGTGATAGTAAGTTCCCTGTCAGATATGATTTCTCTAATCGATAGAAGATCATTCTTGATCTCAGTGATCCTTAAGAAGTAGGATTGAATATCCTCGTCCTTGCCCTTCTTAATATCCTTCAAATTATTTTAAGGAACAAAATTTGATTTGCATCACTAACCTTGAACATGCTTACCAATTTGTCGTAGATCTCCTTGGAGGTGTTTAGATCGGAGATGTAAGCCACCAAACGCTTGTCAATGGAATCTTTGATAATCTTCTTCGCTTTGACTTCACCCTTGGTGTACTTGTTCTTTGTAGCAGCCGGTGCATTTGATGGAGGCTCAGGGATTTTACCCTTCACATAATCCAACACTTCTTGTTCTTCTAATGTCAGATCAAGAGACATCTTCCATCCGTGATAGTCAGACTTTTCATGGAGCTTGTCTTCAACTGGGAAGTGGGATGAGGAACCCATTGAGCCTTTTGTCCTTTCCAACTGTCTTCGGTGATTGCTCTTTCACTCTTGCTTGGGCTTTGTCTTCACCTCAGCTCTGATACCATGTTAATTTTGGTATGTTCTATGCTTAAGAGCAATTTACTTCAAATTTCTTATTAGCCCAATATCAATTTCCAGATTAGCAATCACATCAGCATGATAGTAAAATGCAGATAGAACATAAACATAAACAGTAGAAGACAAGCCAAGACAAGAGGACACAAGATGTGGCACTAGCCAGGGACAAACCCCAATGTGGGGAAACCCTTGATCAATTCTTCTTATATTCTTCAATAGTTCAGCAGAGAGATAGAGATAGTACAAATATACAAAACTGATATTTTATGACAGCAGTAGTAAGTCCATCATTCTACTAATGATGATTGTTCAAAGATGCAACCCTGAATTCTCATGACAGTCTTCAACCAATCACTAAGAGTGTTGTAGCATATCCTTTGAGGAGATCATCAAACTAATGGCCCTCCACATAACATTGTTGCAACATTCCTCTGATTGCTTGTTGCTCCTGCAATTCTGGTTAGGGCACAATATGCAGCCCTTAATCAGCAAACTAAGTTCTTCTAGGGTTGTGGTCCACCTAGGAGAGACTCCCCTTTATCCACGCTGCCTCCTGCAAGCAATGTACACCTCAATGTTGCCTTGGAATAGCCTTAGCTGCTTGCAGCCTAGCAAAGCAGCTAGTTGTAGCTTTCAACCTGCCCAAATGACACTCAAATGGCAACGTTTCCTTCCTGAAGATCTCGACCTAGCTGTCTACTCTTGGCAGCACCCAAACGCATAACCAATTCTGCCCTACGTTGTCTTGAAGACAGACTTCTTCATCGCAATGCTTCTCCTTATGACTGTAACTTCCAGCCTTGCTAACAGCCCTTTAATTCAAGCCTTAAGGTTGCCTTATTTGCCACATCGTCACCTACAACACACAAAGATTCCTACGTTGTCCATCTAGACTTCTTCACACTTATGTTGAGGTCTCCTCTTGTTGCGGCTAGGTCTCTTCTTGCTACGGCTAGGGCTTCATTGACTACGGCTAGGGCTTTATTATGACAGCGGCTAGGTCTCCTTTCTGAGTTGTGTCTTAGGGCATCTCTTGACTGCGGATAAAGGTCTCCTTTTGTTGCGTATAGGGGCCTCTTGGACAGCGGATTAGGGCATCACTTGACCGTGGCTAGATCTCCCTTCAATCTGCGGCTTGATCTCTTCCTTAACGCTGCTAGGGCTCTCCTTCAACCGCGGATAAGTCTCTCCTTCGAGACTGCGGCTAAGGCTTCTCCCTTCTCACTAGGAATGCAGCTAGATCTCGCTCTTGACCTCTCTTTCCACCACGTCCTCCTTGTGAGAGGACAAACCCAAACAAGTGGAGGTAGATCATAAGAGATGTGTGTGACAAATGACTTGGGGCCTCCTCTATTTAAATGCAACATTGAGGTTGAGCTGGGGGTTATTTGGTTCTTGGCCGACCTTGACAAATTGTCAAATAATATAAATAAATTCATATCTCCATAAATACATGTCAAAATCAGATGATCTTTAGATCAATCCTACACCTCTCAGAGAAAGGAATCCAAGAAAAATATCATCTGCCATAAATAAGATGACCCACATGGAGTTTGGCCCTAGTTGCCAATTTTAACAGAAGGTCTAGCTAACACGTCAACACATGATTTAGCCACCTCCTGAATACTTGCTCGACCACTTGGACAATTATTTTCTCATACCATATCTGATTTATTTTACTACAACAAATTATTAAAACCCCGGAAAATATTTATCTCAAATATTTCTGAATACACAAAAAAATAAATCCATTGGAATATTAACTTAAAAGTATCTACGGAAATAAAACAAAGATATTAATCACACCACAACAGCAAATTTACACCCAACACAATCTTCCTTCATTATAGAAACATACAGTTGTTCGGCACCTGGAAACTTGGCCCCACTATGAAAATCAACCTCAAAGAATTTGACCTCTAAAAATCGAACCACCTGAAGAAAATCAACCCTAGAAAATTAACCTGTCTCACCAAAAAATTAGCCTTCCTTTTGTTGAAGAATGTAACTAGCTTCGGTCTTCATAATTGTACTTGTCAAAAGAAAATTTTATTATTAAATAAAATGACTTATTAAAGCATGGGTTTCATGCTTGGGTCAATGTTTTCTAGGTCAAAGTCCCCTTTGAGGACTTCTAGGTTTTGTCTTGAGTCATTAAAATCATTGTCATTATTATTAGACCCTTCTTGGACTTTTGTATCATGTAAAAAGAATTATTTTTGAGTCAAAAAGGTAATTTGTCACCTCCACACCAAGTTGGCCTGGTTTAGAGCAATTTGACCTCACAAGAAGCCTATATATTGAGCAGCTTGACTTCATTTGGAGAGCATCATCAACAAGTTCGATCTCTAAGAAGCAGTAGCTGGAAAAGAGTGCGAAGTTGCTAGAGAAGAAGGAAAGAAGATGGAAAGAAGAAAATAGAGTTTTTGGGCTACCTTTCTCTCACATGTGCGAAGTTTGGGCTGAAGCTGGGGCCGAAATTATGTTTTTGTTGCAAGGTAGAAGTTCTAAAACTTGGGGGCCAAAGCTCTGCTACAAGGGCCGAAATTCTGATCTGGAGCTGCACCTTGAAGAGTTGGCACTTGGAAGGCTAAGAAAAGGACATCTACAAGAATGGAGGGATGACTTGGTGGTTGGAGGAGGTCTTTGTCTAGGTCTAGAAGTCTGAAAGTGTCTCATCTTGATTTGAATCTACTGAAAGAAGAGTTCTTGACTAGGTTTTCCCCTAGTTGTGCATCTACATCTTGTGTTTATTGTTCTTGTGATCTTCATACACATATAATTTGGTAATTGCTTGATGAAAGATAAACTAAATAAGTAAAAGAAGCCAACTTAATTCACGAGTAATTATCAAGAAAAAGGAATCAAACCCTAAATCCTACAAGCATTGATTTCTCAACATGGTATCAGAGCTAATGTCAACGAAGGCACCAAGGTTGAAGATCATTTTGTTGGCAATTACTGGAAGAAAAGGTTACTCCCTCTATGGCAAGTTACTTGAAGAAGGGAATCAATATCGTGAGAATTGCAGGAAGTTGGATTGGAAGGATAATCTACAACCTATTTAGGAGAGTCAAGAGTGAAGGATTGTTCGTTGCACTTACAGGCACTCTTGATGATAACAATGCATGGATCATTGATAGTGGAGCATCAAGACATATGACGGGAGAATGTGGACAACTTAATACTCTATCAAAGGAACCATCATCTCTGTTGGAAATAGTACCAAGGAAAGGTGCTACTAGGCACTTACCCCTTTTAGCCTAGTAGACACATTAATGACTTTTGTCTTGGTGACATTTATGAGTTATATTAATGTCATGGATGGAAAAAGTACTTAAAAGTGTTGTACCATGTACTTTTCTAATATTAAAGTCACTTGTACTTTATAAAGTGACTTTATGTGTAAAGTGCTAAGTGTACTTTTCTGATATTAAAGTGAGGTGAAAAATCACTTTGTGAGAAAAATAGAAAAAGGTACACAACTTGAAAAAGGTACTATGAGGCTTTTAGGTAATGGGGCCAGTGTGAGGGGGGTCATTTGAGAGAATTGATCTCAACCACACATCTTAAGATTTGGAGATTAAATATCATCCATTCAATCCTAGGTTTAGGGATTCAATCTTTTCTAAGAGACAAAAGGAGAAAAGGGAGGCTTATTCTTCACTTCACACTTGAGAGAGTATGAGGAGAAGAGGAGAGGAGAAATTCAAGGAGAATTTGCAACAAGAGAAGGAGGGCTCGAATTTCTAGGTGGCAGCAACGTCTTCAGCATGATTTTCAAGGAGAGAGAGGCTGGAAAATCGAGGAGGAAGGTTACACAAATTTCAAGTGATGATAGCACAGAAATCAAGGTGTTGGGCACTTTTCGAGGGTCTGAGCACGAATTTCGAGGAGGAAGGAGCTCATCTCTTGCCTGAAATTCGAGGCGCAAATTTTGGGACAATCATCCACAGTGAGCACAAATTTCGAGGAGAATTTTAGTGACTGGATTGCACGAAAGGCAAAACAATCATCCTTTAGCACTGAAATCGAGGTTGTTTTGGCACAAAGTTCGAGGCAGATTTCTAGGCAGAAAACCAAGTTGAGTTGTGGGAAAGTGCAGAAAATTTTTGAGCATGTATTTTGTGAAAATCTGAAATTATCAATGGGCACAAATTTCTAGATTTGCATTTAATGCTTCAGCTGCTAAGGGAGATAAGTACTGTGATTTATTTATGTACTTAGACTAATTTTCTCAAGCAATAAAATCCTCCTTTGAAGACCGGTTTTCCCAAGAGGCTGTGGGGTTTTTCCGGGGTCACCTTGACCAAAAACTAGTGTCTCACATGCTTGAATGCTTGCCTAAATTTTGTATTAATTTCAGCTGATAGGAAAAGTGAAAAATAGTAGAAGTACTCTTTGAATGTTTACAATTAATGCATTCTGAAATTTATATCAGCATGACAAAACATGTGGGTTGGGCCTAAACAACACTTGTAAACTTGTAACTTGGGTTAAGGGTGCAGATCATAATTTTTCTACATGGTATCAGAGCCAAGTTGAAGCTTAATTCTTAATTTTTAGTCAGCTTATAAAGAGGGCAGCAGGCTACCAAAGTCTTCAAACAGTGAACCATACCTTTGAAACTTTGCTAGAAACCCAAAGATTTAAGCAGTTCAAAGGGAGAGGTTCTAGCTTCCAGACTTGTTTCATTTTGTTGGTTGTGGGGTCATGGCTACTGGGTTGAGAGTACAGGACGGATTGATGGGGGCTGAAAACTTTGGCCCATGGAAGGAGAGGATTATGCTTTTACTGGAGGAGGTGGAAGTGTGGGATGTTGTTGAAGCAGTTGTGCAAGCACCCATTGATCCAGCTCAGTTGGTGGAGTTCAACAAGAAGAATGTGAAGGCAAAGAGGATCCTTCTAGATGCCATCAAGGACCATTTATTCCCTCATGTTTCAGGGATGAGATATGCATATCAAATGTGGGAGTCCTTGGTCTCTTTGCACCAGAGTTCTAATGAGAACAGGAAGATGGTGTTGAGACAAAAAATACGCAACACCAAGATGACCAAGACTGACAATGTGACATCTTTCCTCACCAGAGTCTCACAAGTGAAGGATGAGTTAGCTGCCATTGGAGAGGTTGTTCCAGAGGAGCAGTTGGTTCGGATTGCCTTAGATGGGTTCACCAAGAAGTGGGATGGCTTTATCCATGGCTTGGTGGCCAAAGAGCACTTTCCTGGTTGGAGGAGGATGTGGGACGATTTCATCCAGGAGGAGATCAGGAGGAGTGTGAGAGGTGGCAACAAGAGTGGTGGGGGAGGTGAAGAGGAGAATGTTGCTCTTGCGGCAAAGGGCAAGAAGGGAAAGAAGATCAAGAAGGGGTCTTCTAGTGGAGCAAAGCAAGAGAAGGGGAAGCAGAAGGCTAAGGAGAAGGACATGAGCAAAGTGAAATGCTTTTCTTGTGGGAAGATGGGTCACTATGTTGTTTAGTGTCCCAACAAGAAGGGTAAGAAGAAATAGGGAGTTGCAGCTTCAGTAGATGTGGATGATTTTGTGGCTATGTTTGATTCAGAGTGTGCTTTGGTGGTGAGTTTAGCCACTCATGTCACTTCTTCCCGTGCATGGTTCATAGACAGTGGAGCATCCTGCCATATGACCAGAGTTAGAGAGCACTTCATGAGCCTTTTGGAGGATGACATTGACTTGGAGGTTGTGCTTGGAGACAACTCCAAAGTCAAGGCGGCAGGTATGGGGACAGTTTCATTTCAGAGGGAGTCATCACCTCCTCTGAAGGTGACAAATGTTCTTTATGTTCCAGGGTTGAAGAAGAGTTTGATATTAGTTTCCAGCTTGGAGGACAAGGGGTATGAGGTATTGTTCTGAAAGGGACAAGTGTTGATATATCCTAGAGGATCTAGTATCGAGTTTGCTCGTGTGATTGGAGCTCGTAGTGGGAGACTATACAGACTCATGTTTCAGCCTCTTCAAGCTATGGTAGCGTAGACCAGTAGCAATGATTTATGTGAGTTGTGGCACAGGAGGATGGCCCACTTGCACCATGGAGCTTTCAAGATGTTGAGGGAGATGGTTACAAGGTTGCTTGACTTCAGCACAGAGCATCATGATGTGTGCAAGGGGTGTGCTTTGGGAAAGTACACCAAGACACCTTTCCAGAGCAGTGACAGCAGAGTTGCAGGTATCCTTGATTTGATTCATTCTGACATATGTGGTCCTATGTCCCATGTTTCATTGAGTGGATATGAGTACTATGTGACATTCATTGATGACCACTCCAGGAGGACCTGGATTTACTTCCTAAAGACCAAGGATGAGGTCTTCTGGCGATTCCAAGAGTTTAAGGCTCTTGTGGAGAACCAGACAAGGAAACAGATTAGGGTGTTGAGATCAGACAATGGGGATAAGTACACTTCAACGGAGATGAGAGATTTTTGTGGGAGTGTTGGCATCAAGAGGGAGCTCATTGTGCCTTATAACCCTCAGCAGAATGGGGTGGCAGAGAGGAAGAACAGGACCATTGTGGGTGCAGCTAGAGCTATGTTGCATGATTAGAGTTTACCTTTCTTCTTGTGGGCCGAGGCGTGTAACACTATTGTATATTTGCAGAACAAGAGCCCCCACAGAATCTTAAGGAGCAAGACTCCTAAGGAGGTGTATACCGGCAAGAAGCCGGAAGTTGGGCACATCAGGATATTTGGGTGCCTTACATATTCACATGTCCCTGAGGAGAAGAGGACGAAGTTGGAACCCACTGCAAAGAGGGGTATCCTAGTGGGTTACAGTGAGACCAGCATAGCTTACTACATATATCTTCCTACACAGAGGAAGATGGTCTTGAGGATGGATGTGACATTTGAGGAGGAGAGGGCTTCGAGGAGGTCTCGGGAGGTTGATTAGGTAGAGCAACAGGCTCCTCAGCAAGGGGCCACACCACAGGTTTCAAGTGCATTAGGTGGTACATCAAGATCAGGAGGTTCACCTTCTTCAGGGGTGACAGGTTCACAGGGCACAATTTCGCCTAGTATCGGCTCACTTGGTGTATGTTCATCAAGCACAATATCTCAGAGTTCAGGATCTCCCTTGATTATTTCAGAGCCTTCCTCCCCTGGAGGAGAGGCACCAGTTGAGGATTTCCCCATACCACCAGAGGAGAATACTACAAGGAACAGGAAGCCAAAATGGCTTTGAGAGACCTTGAAGGAGGCCCAAGAGGCAATGGGGAGACCCAAGTGGTCAATGAGGGAGAGTAGACTGCCATAGAGGTTAGGTGGCTTTGTGGCAGATGTTGTGGGGACAAAGCCATCGAGTTTTGAGTAGGCCAATAGACAGCAGATCTGGAGGGATGCCATGGTGGAGGAGTATGCCTCTATCATGAAGAATGATGTGTGGGAGGAAGTGCAACGTCCTAATGGGAAGTCAGTTGTAACTTCCAGGTCGCTCTACAAGGTCAGATGGCAGCGTTGAGAAGTTCAAAGCTCAGTTTGTGGCACGAGGGTTCTTAGAGGTAGAGGGAGTTGACTATGAGGAGACCTTTGCACCGGTTACTTGTTATACTTCCATTAGAGTAGTGATATCTATAGCAACTGAGATGGGATGGAGGATTCACCAGATGGATGTGAAGACTGCCTTTCTCAATGGTGTTATACAGGAGGAGGTGTACATTGAGCAGCCTGAGGGCTTTGAGTTGCATGGGAGGGAGTCTCATGTGTGTAGGCTGAAGAAAGCCTTGTATGGACTAAAGCAGGCACCGAGGGCATGGTACGAGAGGATAGATGCCTACTTGCAACAGATGGGTTTCCAGAAGAGTGATGCAGATCCAAACCTATACTTTATCTTGGTAGGTGACGATCCACTCATTTTGGTACTGTATGTGGATAACTTGTTTATCACAAGGGAGGACGATCTCATCCAGCACTACAAGAGAGATCTTGCTTTAGCGTTTGATATGACTGAGATGCAGCGAATGCATTACTTTTTGGGGCTGGAGGTTTGGCAGGAGGATGGGCATATCTTTGTGGGCCAGGGTAGGTATGCAGGAGATATCTTGAGGAGATTTTTCATGGATGGTTGCAGGCCTATGGCTACTCCTATGATCACCAACTAGAACAAGCTGCATGATGTTGATTCTGAGTTGGTGGATCCCACGTTGTATCATCAATTGATCGGTTCATTGATGTATCTAGTCAACACTACATCGGATATTTGTTTTGCAGTCAACTCATTGAGTCAATTTATGATGGAGCCCAGGGGTGTACTCTGGGTGGCTGCAAAACATGTGTTGAGGTACTTACAGGGCACAAAGGATTATGGATTGGACTATGTAAGATGTGATGGAGTCAGATTGATCGGTTGCACAGACTCAGGTTGGGCTGGTAGTGTTAGTGACCGAAAGAGCACTTTCGAATGTTGTTTCTCATTGGGCTCAGCAGTTGTGTCATGGTCCAGCAGGAAATAGAAGTTAGTAGCATTGAACAACGCAAAGGCAAAGTATATGGCAACTAGTCAGGCAGGGTGTGAGGCCTTATGGCTTCGCAAGATGCTTCATGGTCTATTTGGTCAAATGCTGAGACCAACTATGATTTACTGTGACAATCAGAGTTGTATTAAACTCTCTGAGAATCCAATATTTCACGATCGGTCAAAGTATATAGAGATCAGATACCACTTCATCAGAGACTGGGTTCAGCGAGGGGTAGTGAAGCTTGAGTATATATCCACTGATGAGCAGGTAGCAGACATTCTCCCCAAGTCTTTGCCAAGAGGGAAACATGTTTTCTTCAGAGACAGATGGGAGTGGTAAGCAACACCTTCCTCAGTAAGAGGGAGCATTGGAAATAGTACCAAGGAGAGGTGTTATTAAGCACTTATCCCTTTTAGCCTAGTAGACACATTAATGACTTTTGTCTAGGTGACATTTATGAGTTATATTAATGTCATGATGGAAAAAGGTACTTAAAAGTGTTGTACCATGTACTTTTTTGATATTAAAGTCACTTGTACTTTATAAACTGACTTTATGTGTAAAGTACTAAGTGTATTTTTCTAATATTAAAGTGAGGTGAAAAATCAATTTATGAAAAAATAGAAAACGGTACACAACTTGAAAAAGGTACTAGGAGGCTTTTAAGTAATGGGGCCAATGTGTGAGGGGGGTCATTTGGGAGAATTGATCTCAACCACACATCTTGAGATTTGGAGATTAAATCTCATCCATTGGATCCTAGATTTACGTATTCAATCTTTTCTAAAAGACAAAAGGAGAAAAGAGAGGCTCATTCTTCACTTCACACTTGAGAGAGCATGAGAAGAAGAGGTGAGGAGAACTTCAAGGAGAATTTGCAACAAGAGGAGGGCTTGAATTTCTAGGAGACAGCAACATCTTCAGCATGATTTTCAAGGAGAGGCTTGAAAATCGAGGAGGAAAGTTGCATGAATTTTGAGGGATAGCAGCACAAAAATAGAGGAGTTGGGCACATTTTTTGAAGAGGGTCTGAGCACAAATTTCAAGGAGGAAGGAACTCATCTCTTGCCTGAAATTCGAGGCACAAATTTCGGGAAAATCACCCATAGTGAGCGTGGATTTTGAGGAGAATTTCAATGATTGTATGGCACAAAAATTGAGGCAGAACATTCATCCTTCAGCGTTGAAATCAAGGTTGTTTTGGCACAGAGTTCGACGCAAATTTCTGGGCACAAAAACCGAGCTAAGTTATGGGAAAGTGCATAAAATTTCTAGGTATGTATTTTGTGAAAACCTGAAAATTATCAATGGGCACAAATTTCCATATTTGCCTTTAATGCTTCAGCTGTTAATGGAGATAAGTACTGTGATTTATTTATGTACTAAACTAATTTTCTCAAGCAATAAAATCCTCCTTTGAAGACCAGTTTTCCCCAGGAGGCTGTGGGGTTTTTATGGGGTCACCTTGAGCAAAAACTAGTGTCTCACATGCTTGAATGCTTACCTAATTTTTGTATTAATTTCAGCTGATAGGAAAAGTGAAAAATAGTAGTACTCTTTGAATGTTTACAATTAATGCTTTCTAAAATTTATATTAGCATGACAAAAAATGTGGGTTGGGCCTAAACAACACATGCAAACTTGTAAACTGGATTAAGGGTGCAGATCATAATTTTTCTACAATCTCATGCAGTGGAGCTAGGAAACAAAACAACAGTTATGAGTGAAGGGCCTTGGATATACATCATTGAAGCTAGAAAATGGAGGAAAGCTACACCTCAACAATATACTCTATGTTCCAGGTTTAAGAAATTACTTTCAATTTCTTGATTAGAAGATAAAGGAGATAGGGTTGCCTTTGTAGATGGTAAAGTTCTGGCTTGAGAAAAGATTCAACCATTGATAAGGAAAAAATCACTGGAGTTCGTGAAGGAAGACTATATACAGTTATAACACCATCTCCTCAAGCCCTAGTTCACATGGAGATCAATCCTATCGAATTATGGCATAGAAGTTATGGGCATATACACTACAAGATAATTCCCTCACTTAGTCAAATGGTATATATCATAGAATATCGTGAAGCAGTATGTAAGGGAATCAGGGATGCGCTCTGGGAAAGAATATAAGGAAGCTTTTTACAAGCAGTGACACAAGGTCTAAAGAAATATTAGACCTCATTCATTCCAATGTGTGGGTCAATGTCTATCAAATCTCTTGGAGGCCATCTTTATGTGACCTTCATTGATGATCACTCTAGAAAAACATGGCTCTATCTTCTCAAGACAAAGGACGAAGTATTTGAAAAGTTCAAGGAATTTAGATCCGAAGTGGAGACCTTAACCGAAAGAAAGATAAAAACTTTGAGATCCGACAATGGAAGAGAATACACTTCAAAAGAATTGATTGCATATTGTAAAGAAGCAAGTAGTAAGAGGGAGCTCATTGTTCGCTACACCCCCGAGCATAATGGAGTTGCAAAAAGAAAGAATAGAACCATTGAAGAATGGATGATGGAACCTCCACCATTTTATCAAAAGATAAGTATCTTGTTCCTTGATTTCTTTGTTATGTTTGGTTTCCCTCTTATATCAAGATTTGTTTGTATTATATGCTAATAACCTTCTCTTCGTATCTTCCTTTGTAGGAAAGATTGCAGAATACACAGAGGTTATGGAAAAAACTTAAGAAGATAGACTTGAAACATGGAAGAAGTTATGTAGCAAAGGAAGCCCTTCAAAATTAATGTATTACTAGGTTTGTTAAGGAACAACTCAAGGTATGTCTCAAACTACAAGCATTCTTCTTTTCAAATTTACTTTGCATTACTGACATCGTTATGTCTAGGGTTTTGAATCATAGAGATTCTTGTTAGGGTGATTAATCATTAGATTGAATCTACGCTCATTGTATTATCATCTGATCACTCTTATGGAATCCTAAAAGGTTCACTATAAAACCCTAACTTAAGGGTATGTCAACATTGATTATGAAACCCTAGTCTACTTAGGGTTGTTAATGAAATCTAGAAAACCTATTCATTTTTATGTTTAGGGGTTTGGTATTGTTATGATAGAAACCTTAGTCCCTTAGGGTTTGTTGTTAATGTCTAAGTTATGTATTGAAACCCTAGATCTTTAAGGTTTGGTAAATTAGGGTTTATAAGCAAGACCCTCATTTTAGCTAAAAATGAGGTCCTAGGAATGAAACCCTAGGTGTATATCCGTCTGTATGATCGAAACCCTAGTCTGAATGAAATTGTTAACTTCGATGTATTGATGTTTGTGTCTTGGGTTTACCTAGTAGATATTGATGTGAAATGCATCCTAGATATGTATATATGTTGTCCTAATTGTTAATGTTCATGTTTTAGTTTGTGAAACCTGGTATCTGTATTATGTAAAGCTCTAGTAGAAATTGATATTCTAGGATATGATATTGTTTTCAATATGATTTAGCCTAGGGTTTGCAACAAACCCTAGTAAAAGTCTGTCATGTAAAAGCATATTGTTGAAACCTTAGATAGTACTATGATTGGATTGTTATTGAATCACTGATATCTAAGGCTTTGTGTCTCGAAGATGGAATCTAGGGTTTACATTAAGTCATGGTAGAATCTGTCATATATCTCTAAAAGTAATATTGAGGCCCTAGATATAATGAGACTGATATCTTGATTGAGTTGCTCAAAGTCTTGATGATGAAGTCTAGGGTTTATGACAAAACCCTAGCAAGAAGTTGATGTCTAGCATATAAAAAGATGTATCTCATGAACCTAACTAGGTTTAGTTGTTTAATGTCCAAAGTCTAATGCTTCCATTATAGTATTGACATGATTTTGATATAGCTAACTTCATGCTTTTGTATATTTGTTTTTTGTTGTACCTACTATTAAAGTTTTGTAGGTACATAATCTTCAAGATAATAAATATGTTCGTATAAGCATGATGAAGGAAGCATATGAATGATGATGATCAAGGAATGAAGCCATGAAAGGTTCTTCAATGTTATAAAAGAAGGAAGTTGTTGATCTCCCTAAGTTAAGAGGGAGCCTGGATAGAAGAAAGAGTACATCTCCCCAATTGAGAGGGAGGGCATATTATGATAGTCATGATAGATACCTTGAAGAAGAAATTGGAGAATGAATTGGTGTTGCTGAAGAAATGAAAGAAGAAGAAAGCTTCTGACAAATTGAATATGGATAACTTGATGATGATATTAGCAGCATCTGAATAATTGAGGACCCTGAAGATTTGTGCTTACTTGTATATTTGAAAGTTTATTATTGATTGGGGTTTGTGTTTGTACATGTAAAATCTCTCCACAAGAAGATTGAACACTCTAGAAGCATGCTTGGACAAATGGATATATCTAGTTTGATAGGGAGAGTTGAAGCATCTAATGGCAGATGCTTGGGAGGACATTTGTGAGGCCTATGTGTGTTTGATGTCTAGATCCCGAAGAGGGAGGGTGACGTTGGTCTTGGAGCTCTGACCTTGGATACGCACCTAGATCCCTAGGTTGATGGTTAGTTAGTAAGCCTAATGGTACCTAGACAGGTTGAAAGCTTTAGTCCATCTTAGTCCCACCCGGATAGATTACCCTAGTTAGAAATCTAGTCTGCAACACTGAGTGTGCTAGAACTCTTCGTAGTTCAACATCATTTTGAAACCTTCCACGTACTTGTATATATATGTAATTATGAATACCTCCCTAGTTAAGAAGGAGTGTTGAATAATATAACTAGCTTCGGTTTTCATAATTGTACTTGTCAAAAGAAAAATTTATTATTAAATAAAATGATTTATTAAAGCATGGGTTTCATGCATGGGTCAATGTTTCTAGGTCAAAGTCCCCATTGAGGACTTCTAGGTTTTGCTTGAGTCATTGGAATCATTGTCATTATTATTAGACCCCTCTTAGGCTTTTGTATCATGTAAAAAGAATTATTTTTTAGTCAAAAAGGTAATTTGTCAACTCCACACTAAGTCGACTTAGATTAGGGCAATTCGACCTCACAAGAAGCCTATATATTGAGCAATTCGACTTCATTTGGAGAGCATCATCAACAGGTTCGATCTCTAAGAAGTAGTAGCTGGAAAAGACTGCAAAGTTGCTGGAGAAGAAGGAGAGAAGTTGGGCAGAAGAAAATCGAGTTTTTGAGCTACCTTTCTCTCACACGTGCGAAGTTATTAGGCTAAAGTTGGGGCCAAAATTCTGTTTTTGTTGCAAGGTCGAAGTTCTGAAGCTGGGGGGCCAAAATTCTAATCTGAAGCTGCACCTTGAAGCATTGACACTTGGAAGGATAAGAAAAGGACATCTACAAGAAGGGAGGGTTGACTTGGTGGTTGGAGGAGGTCTTTGTCTAGGTCTAGAAGTCTGGAAGTGTCTCATCTTGATTTGAATCTACTGAAGGAAGAGTTCTTGAATGGGTGAAGGAATAGTCCAAAATAATTAACTATATTAATTATTGTATTTTTCCTAAGTTATTCTTAGGAAAGAAATCATAATGTCACTTACTCGACCAAGCAAACACCTAAATAGGCAATCAAATATCTTCTACATGTTAAGACACCAAGCCTATGTAGAAGACCTTCTAAAGCTACAAAAACTTCAACACTCCCTCCTAGCTAGGAAGGGTTTCTCCACCACCCACAGCTTGTCTCTGTAAAACACAAACTTCCCCTTCACTAAAGGCGTGGTGAAAATATATGTGATCTGCTCCTCTGTGGAGATGTACTACAATCTCATAGCACCTCTCTAGACCCTATCTCTGATGAAGTGGTATTTGATTTCTATATGCTTGGACCTATCATGTAACAATGGGTTCTCAGAGAGCTTAATGTAACTCTAATTGCCACAACGAATCACAGTTGGCCCCATCTCAAGACCAAATAACCCTGTGAGCATCTTGTGAAGCCATGTGGCCTCACAACTCATCAGACTCACTGTCATGTACTCTGCCTCTATTGAGTTAAGTGCATTGAGTGTTGCTTCCTTCTATACCATGATATTATAGCTAATCCCAAGCTTAAACAATATCTAAAAGCAAATTTCCTATCCACTACACTCCCTACCCAATCAGAATCTGTGTAGCCCTACAACTGCACTCCACCAACTCTGACATTTCTCAATCCAAAGTCCATTATACCCTGAAGGCACCTCAACACATGCTTCGTTGCCACCCGATGAACCCTCCTCAGCTCCACCATAAACTAGCTAAGTGTATTCACTACAAAACAAATATTTGGCCTAGTGTTGACCAAATACATCAAGGACCCGATCAACTACCTATACAAGGTAGGATAAACTAACTCACCATCAGAAGCACTTAGCTTCCTCAAGTTGGTGATCATAGGTGTCGACATCACCCTACAATTCTCCATCCTGAATCTCCTCAGAATCTCAACTGCATATTTTCCCTACCCTAGGAAAATCTCTCATGGTTCTTGCCACACCTCCAATCCCGAGATGTAGTGCATAAGCCCAATATCCTTCATCTCAAACTCCAAAGCAAGGTCCTCCTTGCACATCCCTATGAGCTTCTCTAATCCCGTCAAGAAGAGATCACCAACATAGAGTACCAATATGAGTGGCTCACCCTCAACAAGTACATAGTACAAGTTGGTGTTTGCCTCACTCTTAGTGAAGCCTGCTACCCACCACTTCGTGGGTGATATCCCCAGGAGAAATTTTTCTCCATGATGAGCCTCACCCGACAGCAAGCAACCCCTTGATGCCTCCTACTAACTCGTTGTGCCATTTATCTACCACCTGAGCCAACCATGTGGTCCCTCACCCACCTGTATTGATCGTATGTTTGAAGGTGGGCCTCCCGAATCTAAAGGTATGTATTGTCATTTGGTAATTGAGTATTGGGTTTACCTATCATGGATACTTCTGGGTATGGATTGATGGGGATTTGGCGGAAAGAGTGGGATTAGTTTGTGCTCCTGTCCCCTTGATCTCTTTTGATTGTTACCCTTGGACAAGGTTACTTGGGAGTGGGAGCGAAATCAGGGAAAGGGAGCGGGAGCAACATTTTTAGAAGCTCTCGGTTTGGGAGCGATTTCGGGAGCGTTTTTATATAATATATATATATTTTTTATACTTTGATGCATATATGTCAACAAAAGCATGTAGAATGATGAATTCGATATTAAAAAAAAAAAACAAGACAATAAACCAAAAAAACAAAAAAAAAACATAGGTTGAACCATATAACAACAATCATCTAGAAATTATAATCTTCATCAACCACATCCACAAGTTAGTAACATAGTAACATACAACAAATTGAGTCTCATGATTCATCAATCTTAAAGTTTCAAGCTTTCAAAATTCAATATATAACATTTATCATCATTGATCACCAAAGTTGTACTTGTAAGCTAAGTGTAACCATTACAACAAAGAATATCTAACATGAAATGAAATGTTATAAAATGAAATGAAATGAAACAACTTTCAACTTTCACAAAACATCATATTCATAATTCATTACTAATGAGTTATAATTGCCAACTTCAATCTTAAATTGTCATATATTGTTTACAAAAAATATCATAATAAATATCAAAGAGTCAACAGCTATAAAAATTACTAGAAACTAGAAAAGACAAGTAAATCTATTATCTATTGCTAATGCTTGGGCCTCTTGCTGCCACGAGAAATGTCTAATTTTTTAATCTTGTTGGAAAATCAGGAGCTTTGTCATTAATATCACCCTCCAAGCATTAACATAAGAAAGAAAAAGCATAGTATATCAAGTCAAAATTTTGTTTGAGTGATGCATACATTTTTATGAGGGTCGTGATAGCGGAGCTCGACAACCAATGTCACTAACATCAAGGTACAGAGAGGGATTGGTGTTCTTGATTAAATATGAGTTCCATACCCTAATACATGACAAAATCCAATGGAAACATTGCAATCCCCCAATCCTAAAATCCTGATAAGTCCGCTGGATTTTGAATGAAATCTAAAATTCTACTTTCTCCATATGAAATTCAATGAGGTCGGAACCACTCTCAAACATCCTAAGTCATTTCATGGTAATGTTAAAAAATTAAGTAAAAGGATGAAAATGAAGTTTAAGGAGAATGTCACTTTTACTTTATTTAACATTACCATGAATCACATATCAATACTAGGGCCATAGGCTTGATCATTAGGTTGCCCCACTCAAAACTTATTTGTTTCTTTGAAAAAAAATTGCATTTGGAATATTACTACAAAAAAAAAAATTGCCAAAAAGACTAAACGCTCTCGAAAAACCAGGGAGCGTTTTTTTTTGTCGGGAGCGCACTCCAGCCCGGAGCACGAATTGGGAGCGAGAGCGTCAGGGGGGGGGCGCTCCTCTGCAACCCTGCCCTTGGATCTTAGTCTCGTGGGATCTCCTTTATGACCATTTGGTTCTAGGGCGGTACTACTAGGGAAACCCCAATTTTGGGTGCATAGGCCGCTCCTTTATTTGCACATATCACTCCCTTTTCACTCACTATACCCCCATTCATTTTTTCTCCCACCTGGGTCCACATAGGGATAGCCTCCCTATCCCCTTGCCCCCACCTTGGGTCAAGCCTAGAATGATGCCTCGGAGGTTGAAGCAATTAAAAGAAAAAGTCAAAAGCATAAATGGCCACATTTAACAGGATTGTACCACAAAATGCAAAAGATGGTCGAGACAAAAATAATTAGCACGTGGGCAAAAACCATTACATGAGCTCTACCCGAATCATTGGCCATCACCCTAGTTCCATAGGCCCTAAATGAGCCTCCTCTATCATTTAAGAAACCATGATTGTCCCAACCCCTGGAGGGCAATAAACTGCCCTACCTAAAAGGGGGTAGTCACTGCTATATCTTGCACATCATGCTCTTGTCCTTTGAGCCCCGAGCAGTTAATTAAAAAAAATTCATAAAAGGCAAAAGATATATGAAGAAGGGTGGAAAAATCAAGGCCAGGGCACCTCATGTACCATGATTGCTCCCTCCTATACATTACATACCCAGGTGTGGGCTTCCCCTTATCTAGCTACCCCTATGCCCCACTATGTTGCCCAAGATTGCCCCTCTCAATCCCTATTCCATTCCACTTATTTGTCACTTGCCCCCCCAGGTAGAGGGATGTACCTTGGACATACTATCCCCTTTAAGGATTGAAAACACCTAATTAAGTACTTGGCTAACCCCCTTTGGAGCTTGGAGACACTAGCACATGCCAAAGCCCACTAAGGAAGGGCATACCATTATGAAGTACCCACGTTGTTATCCATGATTTGTAAGCTTTTTACCTGATTATTTTAATGATTGGTTATACTAGAAACCCAGGGGACGCATTGGATCTTATGCAAGATTTGAGATGGTTTCCATTTGGGTTTGGTATCCCTATATGGGATCCTAACCCCCAGAGGTCTACATTGGCACATGAAGGGTGTGCATAGAGGGCCATGGGCCTCCACAGCAGCAGACAGCACTCCACGGATCTTCATGGATGCTCAGAGATTAATAGCGATCCACTTTTGGGATGATGATGATATGCTTGCTACATTATGCCCAGCAGCCCTCCACAGGAGCCTCACACTCTTGACAAGTGTCCAAGGACTTGTACAATGTCATGTCAGCATTCATTTCACCACTTGGACCCTTGCAGAGGATCTCTGATTCATATGGAGACCCATGGGATCATCTATGTGCCCTCATACCCAATGGGAGCACCACAGGTCTACTACTTGGAGAACAAGGGGCCACCCCCTTGTCCATCATATTCCGAGGAATTTATTCCTTAATATGGCACTTCACGATATTATTGAGCGGGCCCTACGACATGCACATGTTATTATTTGTCCCCTTGTGAGGCTTATTTTTACACTTATGAGCTAGTTTGGTGGGCTTGTCACCAATGGGGTTTTATTTGCACATTATTTTATCATTAGGGGCTAATGTAGGCCCATAGGCTAATTCGAACTCCTTAGGAGGCTATATATTGATGTTAGATACACTCATTTGTATCATCACTTGACTTGGGATCTCTCTAATCATGGAGAATTTTCGCACTTTTTTCTTGGTGGATATTTTTGGAGATGGACGAATTTTGATGTATGGGTTTGGACTATTTCTCTTGTCTTGGAGCTTTATTGAGCAAACGAAATGTTGGTTGGATATACTCTATAACGTTGTAAGTAAATTTTGATGTTATTATTCTTTTTTTTGCATATTGCTAAAATTAGGGCTAGTTGTTGCATACTGCTACAATTAAGCCTAGTTGTTGCATTGTCAAAATGTGGAATTGAGCATGTTTTAGCAAATTTAATGTATGGGCCAATGTTATATGAATGAAATGTCCTAAATATTTATTTATCTCGAGAAGCTTGCATCATTTACTTTGAAGTATAAATGCTTGAAGGTCACTTTTCTTTTCTTTCTCTCAACATTGGACGAAGCTGACTTTCTGGGCCTCCTTGATCAAGAAACCAAGTTTTTACTCATCATTATCCTTGACTCCATATCCCCAAGTGAACTAGGCACTGATCCCTCAAAAAGGGTGATCATTTCAACCCTCTTTTAACCATTTTCCCCTTTTTCCCCGAGTCTAGCCCCATTAGGTCACCTAGGGGATCAATTTCCTAGGAATTGACACAAGGAACAAATTCAATCTCCTATAGGCTACTGCGCTAATGGGTCCCCGCCCTCTCCTCCAAATTTGAGGCAATTCTAATAGTGGAATCTCCGGGAATCTCTAGTCCTGGCTATAGGATCAAACTGTGCCTAGGCATCCCCAAGGCTAGACCTCAATAGGATCAATTCACCCTTTTGAAGAAAGTATTATTGTTTAGTCCCTTCCCCTCACCTTGTCCAGCATAGGAACATCATTGGTTGCTACATTCCATCCCCGAACCTAGGTTGGGTCCACTTGGCCCCTTGTGGTCCCACTTCTCAATAAAGATTATTTGTCAAGGACCATTTGGTAATCTAAGTTTCCCAAGGATTATAAGGATTAAGAAACTTGTTCACAAGCCTATCCTTTCTCCCTCAACTCTCCAATCCTCACCCCTTGTCCCGGTGGACCAAGTCCCTTGCTTAAAGAGCAAGCAAGCTCCATTCTTCACTCCATCCTTGGGAAAGGGTTTTCAGGGTCACTTCTCACCTATCCATTGACATATACTTTACAAGTGAATCCCTACACTACCGGGACTCCTCCCATCAGTGAAAGTCCGTAAAGAGCAGGGAGACTTAGCTGTGGTGACAGTGGGCTAAGCCTCCACAGTTGCCCTTAACCTAGCAGTTGCCCTCTTAAGAACCCCTTTAGGTCCCCTGCTGGTTTGAGTGGTAACATTTTTGGCACCGTTGCCAAGGACACGAAGCATGTGTTTTGTTCCCCATACGACATATTGACATATCATTATTGGCGACTCCACTGGAAGAACGAAGCCCTAGTTCTTCATTGAGCATTAAAGTTAATGCTTGTAGGGTGAAGCAAGCATCTATCAAGGCACCTCAATTCACCCTGGCAACTCCATTATAATCTTAATATGCAAAATCATAGAAGATGGAGATTTCTCTCGGTCCTATATTTGAAAAGCTCAATAAACAAGAGATTCAAGAGCTGCAAAGGAAAGTGGTGGAATATGCAGAATCCTTTCAAGATATGTTGGAGAGCTTGGATATGGAATTCATGCTCAGGTTTTATAGGTCACAAGAAGTACAACTTGACATAATAAGGCGTGCTTATGAAGAGGATCCTAGTCATCTCTGTGACCTTGCTCACATAACCTGTGCTGTGAATATTCTGGATAACCTCATCAATAACAATAGGAATACCTCCTCTAAGGATGATGAAGAGTTGGACCCCGCAAGCTTCCAAATCACGCAAGAAAGAATGGATGAATATAGTAGGTCATGCAGGGAGGTAGTAAGGGAATATAATTCTAATGAAGTTTTCTCCTGCTTATATGATGAAGAAGTGAAGCTTCATAAGATGAAATGTGAATATAAAGAGAACCCTACTAATGCTCTCCTCCTAGAAGCATACTACCAGAATCATGTAACAAATACCTTAGCCATTGTTCTTCAAGAGAAGAGAGAAGAAGAGAGGTCCTGCTTGTCAACCAACCAAGATGAAGATGACCTCAAGGACCTCGGTGATGAGCAGGAAGATGAGTCCTCGTGGGGACTGCAAGACAAGCAAGATGATTTTGAGGACACCTGTGTTGGGAAGGATGAATTTATTGAGACCAACCCTACCTTTCTCAAGGATATTACTCCCGATGAATCCTCTTTTGAAAACCTTGATAGAGATGAAACCATTAACCCCTTGAAAAATGACATTGAAGATTATTTCCATGTTGAAAGGGAGAAATGGGAAATTGTTGGTCCTCAATTTGATTGTGCTCCCATTTATGACACCAACAAGGAGGATGAGGATGAGATTTGTCTTCCCTTCCCCTCAAGCACTATTTATGATGACATACCCATTGATACCCTTGGGAAGGAGAATTGTTACTTTCCCTTGCATAAAGAAGGACAACCTTTGATGGAAGTGATTGACTCTCCTTTTAATGAAAGCCCAATCTTTGACTCTCCTTTTGATGAAGGCCCAATCTTTAATATTTATAATGAGGAAAGCAACAAGGCTCTTACCAACCCACCTTATGATTATGTATTCAAATCACTTGAGCCTTTAGGTTGTGGGGAAGGAAAGCTCGTTGAATATGACACTTCACCCTCCCCTTTGCCTTTCCCTCTTGTTCATCACCTTGAGTCTTTCTCAAGTACATCCCTCATCCCTTTTGGTATCACCTCGAGTGACCATGCCCCTTTTCCCTTTTCTGAATATGGTGTCAAGGAGGAACCCTTCATTGAATATACCTTATCCCCTTTGACCCATCCTCAGGATTATGATCACTCTGCGTCCTCCCCTTCCCGCTGTGACCATCACATTGAGAGACCTATTTGTTGCATTCCTTCTTTCTCTCACCCTTCGTTCCCCTCTCATCACAACCATGTGACATCCTCAAAGCATGATATTGCAAGCAGTGATTGTGATGAGGAGTTCTCGAGAGTAATCATTCATTCCTCTGCCTTGTACCTAGAAGGGGAGCCCTGGACTTCCAGAATGACAAGTTTTCTTTCTCCAAGGACCTCCCTCTACCTCGAATGGAGATCATATTTTCCCGCCTCCCACCTGCCTCATCCGCCATGTGACTATGTCCACATTCAATTTGGGGGTTGCTACATGAGTAATCATACTGGCAAGCATATGTATATTGATGTGATGATATGTTGGTTGCACTGGCTTTATGATTACACTTAGTATTAACATCACCATATGCATGTTAGGGTAGGATGCATTGCATGATGATTTTTGCATTAGAACTAATTGCATATGATGTTTCTCATGATAGATTAGATTGCATGTATATAAAAATAAATAAATAATAATAATTGCATATTTTATTTCTTGTTGGTTTATGGGCTAACATTAAGCATGGGTGATCATAAGACACCATGAAAAACATGTTGCCCCGTGGCTTTGATCTTTGACATGTGCAGATAACAGGTCTACGGTGACCAAGAGATTGTTGGAGTTCTCGTGACCTCTCGTTCGAGCAACCTCGTCCACTTCTTCGAGAGATCACGTCCCAGTTGGAGCCAGATGTTACCCACCACTTCGTGGGTGATATCCCCAGGAGAATTTTTTCTCCATGATGAGCCTCAGCCGACAACCAGCAGCCCCTTGATGCCTCCTACTAGCTCGTTGTGCCATTTCTCTACCACCTGAGCCAGCCATGTGGTCCCTCACCCACCTGTATTGATCGTATGTTTGAAGGTGGGCCTCCCAAATCTAAAGGTATGTATTGTCATTTGGTAATTAAGTATTGGATTTACTTATCATGGATACTTTTGGGTATGGATTGATGAGGGCATTTGGCGGAAAGAGTGAGCTTAGTTTGTGCTCCTGTCCCCTTGATCTCCTTAGGTTGTTACACTTGGATTTTAGTCTCGTGGATCTCCTTTATTAACCATTTGGTTCTAGGGTGGTACTACTAGGGAAACCCCGATTTTGGGTGCGTAGGCCGCTCCTTTATCCGCACATATCACTCCCTTTCCACTCACTATACCCCCATTCATCTTTTCTCCCACCTAGGTCCACATAGGGCTAGCCTCCCTATCCCCTTGCCCCCACCTTGGGTCAGGCCTAGAATGATGCCCCGGAGGTTGAAGCAATTAAAAGAAAAAGTGAAAAGCATAAATGGCCACATTTAACAAGAAATTGTACCACAAAATGCAAAAGATGGTCGGGACAAAAATAATTAGCACATGGGCAAAAGCCATTACATGAGCTCTACCCCAATCATTGGCCATCACCCTGGTTCCATAGGCCCTAGATGAGCCTCCTCTATCATTCAGGAACCCATGATTGTCCCAACCCCTGGAGGGCAATAAACTACCCTACCTAAAAGGGGGTAATCACTGCTATATGTTGCACATCATGCTCTTGTCCTTTGAGCCCCGAGCAGTTAATTAAAGAAAATTCATAAAAGGAAAAAGGTATATGAAGAAGGGTGGAAAAATCAAGGTTAGGTCACCTCATGTACCACGATTGTTGCCCCCTATACATTACATACCTAGGTGTGGGCTTCCCCTTATCTAGCTACCCCTATGCCCCACTATGTGGCCCAGGATTGCCCCTCTCATTCCCTATTCCATTCCACTTATTTGTCACTTGCCACCCACTGTAGAGGGATATACCTTGGACATACTATCCCCTTTAAGGGTTGAAAACACCTAATAAGGTACTTGGCTAACCCCCTTTGGAGCTTGGAGACACTAGCACATGCCAAAGCCCACTATGGAAGGGCATGCCATTATGAAGTACCCATGTTGTTATCCATGATTTGTAAGCTTTTTACCCGATTATTTTAATCACTGGTTGTACTGGAAGCCTAGGGGATGCATTGGATCTTATGCAGGATTACAGGTGGTTTTGGTTTCCCTATATGGGATCCTAACCCCCAGAGGTCTACAATGGCACATGTAGGGTGTGCATAGAGGGCCTTGGGCCTCCACAGCAGCAGACAGCACTCCACGGATCTTCACGGATACTCAGAGATTACTAGCAATCCACTTTTGGGATGATGATGATATGCTTGCTACATTATGCCCAGCAGGCCTCCACAAGAGCCCCACACTCTTGACAAGTGTCCTAGGACTTGTACAATGTCGTGTCAGCATTCATTCCACCACTTGGACCCTTGTAGAGGATCTCTGATTCATATGGAGACCCATGGCGTCATCTATGTGCCCTCAAACCCAATGGGAGCACCACAGGTCTACTACTTGGAGAACAAGGGGCCACCCCCTTGTCTATCATATTCCGAGGAATTTATTCCTCAATATGGCACTTCACGATATTATTGAGCGGGCCCTATGACATGCACATGTTATTATTTGTCCCCTTGTGAGGCTTATTTTTACACTTATGAGCTAGTTTGGCGGGCTTGTCACCAATGGGGTTTTATTTGCACATTATTTTATCATTAGGGGCTAATGTAGGCCCATAGGCTAATTTGAACTCCTTAGGAGGCCATATATTGATGTTAGATACACTCATTTGTATCATCACTTGACTTGGAATCTTTCTAATCATAGATAATTTTCGCACTTTTTCCTTGGTGGATATTTTTGAAGATGGATAAATTTTGATGTATGAATTTGGGCTATTTCTCTTGTCTTGGAGCTTTATTGAGCAAATGAAATGTTGGTTGGATGTACTCTATAACTTTGTAAGTAAATTTTGATGCTATTATTCTTGTTGTTGCATACTGCTAAAATTAGGGCTAGTTTTTGCATTGTCGAAATGTGGAATTAAGCATGTTTTAGCTAATTTAATGTATGGGCCAATGTTATATGAATGAAATGTCCTAGAGATTTATTTATCTCGAGAAGCTTGCATCATTTGCTTTGAAGTATAAATGCTTGAAGGTCACTTTTCTTTTCTTTCTCTCAACATTGGACAAAGCTGACTTTCTGGGCCTCCTTGATCAAGAAACCAAGCTTTTACTCATCATTATCCTTGACTCCATATCCCCAAGTGAACTAGGCACTGATCCCTCTAAAAGGGTGATCATTTCAACCCTCTTTTAACCATTTTCCCCTTTTTCCCCAAGTCTAGCCCCATTAGGTCATATAGGGCATCAATTTCCCAGGAATTGACCCAAGAAAAAAAATGTTCTCCTATAGGCCACTGCGCTTGTGGTCCTCTCCCTCTCCTCCAAAGTTGAGTGAATTTTAACGATGGAATCTCCGAGAATCTCAAGCGCTAGCTATAGTAATCGAATTGTGCCTAGGCATCCCCAAGGCTAGACCTCAATAGGATCAATTCAACCTTTTGAAGAAAGTATTCTTGTTTGGTCCTTTCCCCTCACCTTGTCCAGGATAGGAACATCATTGGTTGCTACATTCCATCCCCGAACCTGGGCTGGGTCCACTTGGCCCCGTGTGGTCCCACTTCTCAATAAAGATTATTTGTCAAAGACCATTTGGGAATCCAAGTTTCCCAAGGATTATAGGGATTGAGAAACTTGTTCATAAGCCTATCCTTTCTCCCTCAACCCTCCAATCCTCACCCCTTATCCCTGGTGGACCAAGTCCCTTGCTTAAAGAGCAAGCAAGCTCCATTCTTCACTCCATCCTTGGGAAAGGGTTTTCAGGGTCACTTCTCACCTATCCATTGACATATACTTTACAAGTGAATCCCTACACTATCGGGACTCCTCCCATCGGTGAAAGTCCGTAAAGAGCAGGGAGACTTAGCTGTGGTGACAGTGGGCTAAGCCTCCACAGTTGCCCTTAACCTAGCAGTTGCCCTCTTAGGAACCCCTTTAGGTCCCCTACTGGTTTGAGTGATAACAAAGCCCAAACCAAGTAGGTAGCCATCAATCCTAGAATACCATGCACAAGGTGCCTGCTTAAGTCCGTATAAGACCTTCTTCAATTGCATACATGGGAATCCCTCCCATGCACCTCAAAGCCCTAAGGATGCTCAATATACACCTCTTCCTTAATCACTCCATTGAGGAAGGTAATCTTCACATACATTTGATGTATCCTCCACCCCATCTCTGAAGCAATAGATATGACTTCCCTAATAGATGCATATCTAGTGACAAGTGCAAATGTCTCCTCATAGTCCACTTCCTCCTTCTAGGGTAACCCTCTCGCCATGAACCTCGCTTTGTACTTTTTCACACTACCATCAACTGCATGCTTGATCTTATAGATCCATCGAGAAGTGACCAGTGACGTGCCCCTAGGCCTTGATACTATGTCCCAAACATCATTCCTTGTGATGGAACTATACTCTTCCACCATGGCGTCCCTCCAAACTTGTTGGTTTGCTGCCTCCCCAAAAGTAGAAGCCTCAGACTCACTGATGCTACTCGTGAAGGCCAAAAAACTAGAAAATACGGTTGGTGATCTACTCTCCCTAAAAGTGCTACTAGGAGCCTCAACATCTCTCAATATCTACTCAGCCCATCTCAGTCTCCTTCCAATAGAGCTTAATGGAAGAACTCGCTCCTCCTCCTGATCTGAAGGTTGTGTCACTGCTCCTAGTGTTGTTGGTCCCTGCTCAGCCTTTGGAGCCTCTCGCTCCCAATCCTTTGTCACTACTAGATCTATCCCATGCGACCTCCTAAAGGTCCTACCCTCTGCAAAGCTAACATCCTTCCTAAACGCTGTCTTTCTCTATCTTGGAATGTAGACCCTGTAAGCCTTTGAAGTCTCACTGTATCCAACAAAAATGCCCCTCCAATGAGAGCTCTAGTAACCTAGTTTAGTCCTCTTCTCTATTGAATGTGGACATACATTGGACTATCGAAGATGCGCAGATGACTCACCTCTGACTTCACTCCTGTAAAAGCCTCCTCAAGAGTCATGTCCTCCACTTCCCTGTGAGGACTCATGTTCTGCAAATATACAGTCGTATCACATGCCACCATAAGAACATAGACAGATCTTGATCATAGATCATGGCCTTGGCTGCTCCAACTATACTCATGTTTTGAATTTGTCTAAGGCGATCAAAGCTTTCTTAAATTCAATCTTTTGAACTTGTTCGAGGCCATCGAAGCTTTTCTTATCTTCAATCTTTTGAACTTGTCCAAGGCCATCAAAGCTTTTACAAACTTCAACCTTTTGAACTTGTCCAAGGAAATCAAATTTTTTCTTTACTTTGATCTTTTGAATTTATACAAGGCCATTGAAGCTTTTCTTAACTTCAATCTTTAATTACACACATTAGGAAAACTTTAGGCTTGGAATTTTGAAATTCTCTGATGTCGTTCAAGAATCTCTACAACTTTTACTTTTTGAAATGCTTTGAAAGCCATCAAGGAGATTTCAACTTTGAACTTTGCATATCTTGAAATCCACCAAGGTACAAGCAAACTTCAAATTCTCAATTTATGTTGAAAAGCCCTCAAGGAGGTTTCAAACCTCAAACCTTCAACTTAAAACTTCTACAATAATCGAACTAGGCATTTTGTCAAACACTTCATATGCAACCTAATCTCTACATAAATACTTCGATTTTGTACCCATAACAACTCCAATACTGAAAGTAGAAGCTCTGCAACTAACAATTACACCAAGCATGCTTCCATGCCAACCATCGATTCTAACAATAATCCAATTCGATGATAGTAACCTTTCTTCCATCAATTGCAGAACTCAAAAAAAATTCTGAAATTTTTATTGAACCTTTCATCAAACACTTAATAGGTAGACTATAATTTCTTCTTGTACAAATTAATTCCTAGCCCATATAACCCCAATGTTGTAATCAACAGCTTCGATACCATTTTGTCACATACCCAATAACCTCTGTGCATTGTGGAGGTTATGAGGTAACTCAAAAATCACCGAACCATACCAAATCTCACTATGATACCATTTCTAAATTGAAATTGATTTGTTGTAGCAGTACCAAATCTCACTATGATACCATTTCTAAATTGAAATTGATTTGTTGTAGCATTCAACAACAAAAGCAAAACTATAGCATTCTTAAACATTCAATTTCACTTTAACACATGAATGCAGTGTTATAATGACACGGTTAGATTATTTATCTTTCTAGGAAAACAATCTTCCAACTAGCTGGAAGGCAAAGGACAATCTACCCTGTTGAAGAAAAGGGTAACTAGGTTTGGTATTTGTCAATGTAATTTTGATCTTTGTACTTGTCAAGAAAAAGAATTATTATTTTTTTTATAAATTATATGAATGAGTTTCTTGCTCATTCTATAGGTCGAGGAAAGTCGAAGAGTCAAAATTATATTGAAGGGCTCTTCTTGAGCATTTGTGTAATGAACACAAGTCAACCTAGTGTCAAGCAGCCCTCCAAGACAAGCACCATCCTTCAAAGGAGAAGCCTACAAACAAAGCGATGAAAAGACATCATGTTGGCCTACAAAAATATATTAAATAACTAAAGGATGACATGTCGGCTAACCTGGATAAGTCGGCTCAAATTGGGAGACATAACCACTATATATACCCAGTTGGGGTATCCGCAAAAGACACAGAAAATCTCGGACATCTTTGAAGTTTTCGAAGGTATGGTACAGTGAGGATAGAATCTCGGACACCCAGAAATCTCGGTCAAGTACAGGGTACAGACATCTCGGACAAGTACCAGTGAACAATGTTTTCGGATGGATACAGTGGTGCAGGAATTTCGAATGAAGTGCAGGAGTTCAGTCATTGTCTCGGCATATATTGTAGACACAGTTACGACTGTCTCAGCATACTAAACATGGTTACAGTCTTGGTATATTTATGATGAAAAGGATCTCTATGATCACACAGTGATACACTCTATCTCGGCTTACATTCTAAACACAGTCACAGTGATGCAATCATGTTCTCGGTGGTGTTCCAATGAAGGTATCAGTGGTGTAGCAATGATGCAACAGTGATCTCAGTGCAGCTCTCATTCATGTATATGGAGATCTCAGTGAAGTCCTCGATGAAGCAATGGTGTTGCAGCAGTAATGAAGATCTCAGTGGTGCAGTAGTGATGGCTTCAATGGTGGAGCAATGATGATGATCTCAGTAGTAACAAAGGAAGAGGATTGGTGTCTTGGTCTTGGAGTGGCATAGAGGGTCAAGTATAATGGTCTTGGTGTTCGTCAATTAGAATCTCTATAAGAAGAATTATGTGTGGGTTTTCCTCTCCAAGAGGGAGAGGTTTTGGCCCTGGCAAAATGCCAACTTCTTGTGTTCTTGTCTCTTTGTTTTGGTAGTAGTTTGATGAAGTAAACACACACACTCATAATAAGAAGAAGATCAAGATAAGATAAATAGTAAAATCATTTCACAAATTGTTATCAAGTATAGAAGAATCTATCTAATGATCACTGCCCTAGATTCTTCAACATACCCAACCTTAGCGTCTCGATCACACTTTGTTTTTCTATGACAGAATCCACCCTCAAGTTAAGGCTATGAATCCACAAGGGCTAGCGCCAAGTCCTCTTACTCAACCCATAACCTAGAAAACTCTCATAAATATAATTATCTTATCTTATCTCACAAGGAAGGAATCCCTCTACGACTATCTTGATTCCCAATCAACCAGCATTCTTCCCCCTCGGCCTACATAACACCAAGAATGGGATCCCCTTCTCCTCTAAATAGTGCCTTAGATTATTGCAATTCACTTCCAATGTTCCAACATAGGCTAGCTAGGAAATCCATCTATTAAGACTCCATGGATTCTCAACCAAATTGAACTGGATTCAATGAACCAGAAATGAAAAAAATACATAAAATAATTAATTTTAATGAAAAACATATTTTTAACATTTCAAACCATGTTTCCAAACCATTAGGGACAAAATATGCAAAGTTTGTTCATCCATATACCATGTAAGGGTGCATATATCAAAATGGTAACCGAGTGCAATATATATCATCAACAAAATACATAATCAATGAGGCTCTCGATGGCCTTTGGGATCCAAAAACAATACTACAACTCAAGCTACTAGGCCATTTGCCTATTACAAATGACTTATCAACATGATAACTCATCAAACTTATCACTACTAGTAGACATGGGATCATCACAAAGAGCTACATAAACATCATCTGGCTCAAAGGCTGAGGACTCATTAGACTCCTATGCAACCTCAGTAGCAGTACTAGCAACAACACTAGGCCTAGCAGAACTACAAGCATGATTTGGACGAGTTGCAAGACTAGTACTTCCCTCACCATGTGCCATGCTTCGTGGTTCACTTCCATCAATTCTTGTTTCGCCTACTAGACCTGCATTGGGATCAACCCCCCCCCACTCCATGGCATCGATATCAAATCAAGATCAAACTCAGTTATTTGAGTCTCCTCCACCCAATCTAAAGTTGGATCAATATCATCCAACAAAAATGGGATCTGTAGCAGGTCTTTTGTTCAGCAATTGGTTCTGCCTTATTTGAAGGTTGCACCGCACAAAAACGAGATCTTTTAATTGGTTTTGTTCCAAATGATTTTTCCTCTTCGTGTGAATCCGCTTAAAAACAAACCAATTGCGCTCACACCTAGAAGCACTGCAAGTTTGGCTAAGAACTCCAACTGCAAACTTTTGCAATTGAGGACATTAGCTGCCAAACGACTCCCACTAATGTGTTGCAAAGACAGAGACTAAAGTGAGTTCATTGTTCAACAATTTAGACGGTAAGCTTGGCTAAAAAAGCAAGTATTTACAGTTTGAATTTTAAACAATTGAACTTTAAAAAAGAAAATGGAATTGCTTAACTAGTTGATCCACATCTCTTGCAATATTTGCCAAGTTTTTGCCAAATGTACTTGTGGCCCTAGTGAAAGTATTAATCTGTCGATCTATTCCCAATTACTCGAAATCATCAGGGACCATGTGCTCCAAGCACTTGTACAACCCATCTTTGACCTCCCAGTCTAATCTTCTCCTAACCAAGCTCTATAATGATACCTTAGGTTCATGAAATATTCGATTGCATGTATATGACAATGAGTTGATTGTTCCACCTGTTATCAATGGTCTCCCAAATACGCCCACAAGAATACCTATTATATACTTGTAGGATGCATGTATTTGCTCCTTTGTCTAATCCATAGCATCATAGATGTAGCCCATGGCCAATTTTTCCTCATCCACCAACTGCAACACCTTAACAAGGAGCTCGCCAATTTTCACAAGCTCTACTACTTTTTTCCAGGAAGTGTTATTAAAAACTTTCCCTTTGGTGTCTTTTCCATCTGGTTTGCAAGCCCACCGAGATGAATTCCAATCATCGCTAGAAAACATTCTCTACAAGTTTGTTGGGAAGTGAGAAATTGCAATGTGAGGAAGTGAGTTGCAAATCTCGTGATAGTAGGCCTAACAAGCTCCTTGCCCCTGGTGTTTTTCCTCATTGGGCTCAATAGTGTTTCGTGATACACTTGCCATGCTCTATAGTGTTCTTTACCCACTCCACTTTGCCTATGTCCTCAAGCATAAGGTATACGCAATGTGCAGCACACAGGATCCAAAAAATGGTCCTATAGTTGGACTCTATCATCTTTCTAGAAAGAACATAGTTTGAGGCATTATCTATGATGACCTACACAACATTATTCTCCCCTATGTCCTAACCTTCTCTTCCAAAAGCTCAAATAATAAGTTAGCATCTTTCACCCTATCAAATGCATCAACTGATTTCAAAAACATGGCTCCTTCTAGGAAAGAGACAAGGAAATTTATGATAATGCGATTTTTTCCATCAATCCATCCATCTGACATGATGGAACAACCTATTTTGGTCCATGACTCTTTAAACTTGGTCAAATATTCTTCAATGGACAAATCCTCTTTTTGCAAAAGAGTTCCCCTCAAGTCATGCATACTAGGACCTTTGAATCCCTTATAAAATAGAGTTCCAAATAGCTTGGTAATAAGGTGAGTGGGTAACATTAAAGGGGATATATGCATCATACCACCATCTAGCAATGTATTGAAAAGCAACTTCTTTGCATTGCTTTTTCAATGGGTATCTAAGGTGGGTTGAGTTAGACTTGGTTGGAAGGCAGTGGCACTAGCAAAGGCAAAGGTGGAGGAAGCTATGAAATAGCTCTTAATGTTCATCCTCTTTTTACCTTTAGCTTGACTCTAAGACCCAAGAGGGGGAGGAACATAATGGAAGGGGTCATGGACATTGGTGGAAGGGATAGAAGAGGATTCTTAAAGGTCAAAATCATTAAACCCACTTTCACTTCTCCTAGCCATAGCTTCTGCAAGTTCCTTCTTCCTTGCAAATTATATTTGTATAGCCTTTTCCTTAGCCTTCTCCTCAAACTTTCAAAATTTTCAAGGTATTCTACCCTAATAGGCCCTATCACTTTATTTGGTGCATCACATGGGGTTACTTGACCTCTTATACCAGCCAAGTGTTGTTTCAACCTATAAATACCACTCTGCCCCCATTGGGTGCTTGCAATATTTGCACAACATTTTTCCACCAACAACATCACAATGAACCCATGTAGCATCTTTGGCTTTTAGGGCCATGGTGGATGATGAAATTTCAGATTTGAAGGGAAAGAGATTTGCAAATAGGAAAAAAATGCAACTAAGTAAAATGCAAAACTATGATAAATTTGAAAACAAAAAAGAGGCAGATTTAGCCTACAAAGAGGGGTTGTTTTTTACTTGAAAGGCCGGGGGGGCCGGGGAGAATTAAAAAAAGAGACAACAATCAAATCTAGTATTTTTAAAAATAGAAAGCATACTTGGGAATGAAAAGCAATTGCCAAGGCCTCCTCCCAAAGATGCCAACTCCACTAGACAGCTCCAAGATGACAAAGAACCTCCAAATTTGTTGGTGTTGCTGCAAAACTCAGTGTTGTTGCTGAACTCTCCAAGCTTTCATATGCTCACGAAGACTTGAAACAAGAAGTGTGAGCCAAAGAAGAGCTCAAGGTTGCTTTTATAAGTTTAAAGGGGCATATTTTGGAGGGAAAGTGCCCATGGTTTCCTTAGAAACCACCTAAACAAACCACCCATGGGTACCCATCCTTGCCACATGCGCAATTAAGGACCTGGACTGCTTTTCAACGGATCCAACCAGTTTGGACCAGTTGGTACCAGTTAGTTACCAAACCGCCCGATTTGGTGCCTAACCAGTCCATAAACCGGGTGTATTGACCAGTTCAATGTCTAGACTTTGATGACTGGGCGGTTTCACTGATTATCGGTTCAAACCAGTTGATTTTTAAAACTATGTTAAGGAATTAGATTAAGTAACTCACTAAGGTCCCACCCCCTAGCCACTTAACCCTCCTAGAACTCCCTTTTACTTCCCCCATTTGTGGAATCCTAGCTCCACATCTTATTTTAGCCCTTTGTTTGTAGTCAATTGGGTTTTCATACAATAAGTGAATGTATAATTACAATTCACATATGATCTTGACTTATGGCCATCTCTTCGTTACATTTACATTCATATTCCAGGGTAAAAATTGGGGTATTACAATTTACATCATGACACTACTAGCATCTTGTCCTTCTTGGGGATCCCTGCTACTACTATGAATCTATCTAAACTGTGTAGTAGGTTATTAGGGTGGCCACCCCCCACCTTCCTACAATGAAAGGAATGTGCCAGAACATTTGAAGATTTGACCAATGAAAAAAAGAACAATATTGATAAATTCTCAATTTTAGATTCTATTGAGATTCAACATTTAGTACAAGCTAGATATCATGGATTTGCCCTACTTGCATGGGTAGGTATTGAGGAGGTTACTTCAATCAACGTCATGATGACTTAGCAAGTACTACGACTCATTAAAGGGATGATATTGCATCGCTTTTAATAATATAAGCATTAGTTTCTTTCCCCAAAATGTGGAAGAAATAAAATGAAATTTGCTCAACCATAAAACAACGCACACCCTGGGGTGGCAGGAAGGGCGGGGGGAATCTCATTAATCCCGAAGGAATAATTGTTGATCGGTATGCCTGGGGCTTGGGAAAGAAGACCAACAACCAAGTGGAAGCTTATGGATTATATCTTGGCCTCAATATAGCTCATCAAAGGGGAATTAAGGAAATGAACATCTTGGGCGATTCACTCTTGGTCATAAAACACATGAGCTCTAAATCTTCAAGCCAGAATAACAAGCTTAATCAGATCCTCAAGAGAGCACTTGGCATGCTATCTCTATTTGTGAAACTACAATTTTCCCACATCCTAAGAGGCCTAAATAAGGAAGCGGATACTTAAGACAATATCTCTTGCCAAATGAAAGAAGGTTATAACAAGGTCAATGAAATTGAAGGTTATCTTCCCATCCCTTAAGCCTTTGAATGAAAACCTCAAATTGGTTTATACAATTCCTCCCCTCCAACAAGGACTTTGTCCAAAAGTCAAAAAGCAAGGTTATAAAGGAATGTTCAACTCCTAAATTCTCTCCCTCCCTCCCCTCGGGCGAATTCACCCTCCCTCCCTGTATCTCCTCTCTCTCCCCCCCCGCTGCATCACCCTCCACTCCCCCCCCCCCTCCGACCTCTCGCTCCTGGCCTCCCCTCCCACCTCCTCATCACCCTCCCCTTCCACCCCCGCATCCACATCAACCTCCCTGCCTCCATCTCATCCTCCCTCCCTGTTTGTGGCCCCTCTCCCCTCCCATTTGGCAACAATCCTAAGCAAGTAAGGACACTTGGCGAGGAGGAAATGTTAAGTGTGGGATCGCCGCAGTCCGTTCCTCGTATCTGGGTCCAGAGCAAGAATAATCAAGCAACTTCAATGCCAAACCTCTCAGAGAGGTACCCGCATTTACTTCCCCTAGTATGGATCAATGGTTTGCTTGCGTGAAGGTCCAGATGCTTGAGGTGAAGGTCGTTTCAAGTACCAGGGCAATCATGGCAGCGCAGTGGGATCCCAGAGGTAAGCTCGTCGCCTTTCATAGCCAAGGGGGGGAATCTCATTAATCCCAAAGGAATAATTGTTGATCGATATGCCTGGGGCTTGGGAAAGAAGACCAACAACCAAGTGGAAGCTTATGGATTATATGTTGGCCTCAATATAGCTCATCAAAAGGGAATTAAGGAAATGAACATCTTGAGCAATTCACTCTTGGTCATAAAACACATGAGCTCTAAATCTTCAAGCCAGAATAACAAGCTTAATCAGAGCCTCAAGAGAGCACTTGGCATGCTACCTCTATTTGGGAAACTGCAATTTTCCCACATTTTAAGAGGCCTAAATAAGGAAGCGGATATTTAAGACAATATCCCTTGCCAAATGAAAGAAGGTTATAACAAGGTCAATGAAATTGAAGGTTATCTTCCCATCCCTTAAGCCTTTGAATGAAAACCTCAAATTGGTTGATACAATTCCTCCCCGCCAACAAGGACCTTGTCCAAAAGTCGAAAAACAAGGTTATAAAGGAATGTTCAACTCCTAAATTCTCTCCCTCCCTCCCCGTATTCTCCTCTCCCTCCCTCCCCATATTCTCCTCTCCCTCCCTCCCCCCCGCTGCATCACCCTCCACTTCCCCCCCTCCCCTCCGGCCTCCCCTCCCACCTCCTCATCACCCTTCCCCTCCACCCCCCCATCCACATCAACCTCCTTGCCTCCATCTCATCCTCCCTCCCTGTTTGTGCCCCCTCTCCCCTCCCATCTGGCAACAATCCTAAGCAGGCGAGGAGGAAATGTTAAGTGTGGGATCGCCGCAGTCCGTTCCTCATATCTGTGTCCAGAGCAAGAATAATCAAGCAACTTCAATGCCAAACCTCTCAGAGAGGTACCCGCATTTACTTCCCCTAGTATGGATCAATGGTTGGCTTGCGTGAAGGTCCAGATGCTTGAGGTGAAGGTCGTTTCAAGTACCAGGGCAATCATGGCAACGCAATGGGATCCCGGAGGTAAGCTCGTCACCTTTCACAGCCATACAAGGTTTGTGTTCGAATATCTCTATAAATTGTTGATTAATTGTCCAAACCTCTACAATAGAAAGGTGTCTAACTCTGTCCAGATGGTCGTAGGAGATAGGATTCTCTGGAAGAGTCTGGGCTGTTAGTGGATGATCTTGGTCGTTGGGGGAAGCTCATTCCCCCAGTCTGGTGAGGGTCTATTTCTAGTAACTCAAGTCGGGCAAGGAGAGCGGAATTGGAATGATTATACAGTTGAGCCCCACAGTGAAAGGTTCTTCCACTGTTTGATAATTTGGGGTTTCGTTGGGTTTCCTGCCACTCTGCATCAATTGGCTAACAGGGAAAGGTCCTCAAGTCTCACTTCGTCAATTATCTCTCACCACTTTTTGTCTTTCAGCGTCATGGAAGTTGGCTCCTAGGGACACTGCCGCCCACGCTCAGGGAAGTTGGCTGGCCGTTCTGAAATTAAGTGGGAAAAGTGTCCACCTCTAGCCTCTCTTCCCCCCCAGTCCCCCGCCTGTGGTTCTTGCGATAGGGAGCATTCCGAACTGCATGGGGATATGGCAGAGCTTAACAAAATGCGGGAGTTGAATGTTGAGAAGAGCAACAAAATCAGACAACTGGAGGACGAAGTAGATGCACTAAGAAGCAAGATCGAAGACCTCCAATTTCAGTTGGTCATGCAGAACTACCAACCAACAGAAGAAACCATTGGCTTTGATCTCAACATTCCAGCTGACCCTGAGGAGTAGTCTGCAAAATATGTCTGTTTAATGTCAAATTTTAAATGTATTTTGTTATTATATCAGTTCTGTAAGGTTTATACTTGTAATTCTTTAGTTGCACAGTCGTTTTTTGTAATTTTAAAACAAAAATGGGCTTGGATAGTCAATTTGCAGTTTATGATGCCCATCAATGGCAATGTAACTGAATTGTAAATCTCCCGTTCTTTTTGCCACGACCAGCCGCGGATTAATACATATATAGTACTCTTTCCTAATTTTTATTTTTTTTTAAACAACGCACACCCGACTTTCAGCAAATTACTAAAATATACTTAACTTTATGTTCACAGAAGAATCACCCAGTTGGATTATGACTGTAATAACTATCTACAACTGTTACCAGAAACAGAACCGGTGGGTTCATTCTGGTGAAAAAGCCTCTAGATACGGCAACAAGACAAGAAACGTCATCTTTATGGTCGTTCTCGTTTTTTGAGAATTAGAAACCACACCCGAGAACCGATGAGAACCATGGATCGTTTCCGTGCGTTGATTGATCCATTTGGATGAGTTTTCCTGTGCATTGATAGCTGTTGATATAATCTTTCACTGAAATTTCACCATTTGAGGTTGCAACCGCAACGCATGAGTTACCAGCTGTTTTTTTCTTGTGGCCGGAGAGTTCTGAGAGATTGGATCCTTACATTGCAGCCTTTGAGTTTCCACTGAGCTGCCCAGGGTTCGGGCAGCCGGCAACAATGTCCAGAAAGCAGCAGCATGACAACAGTCTGAGTTCCTCCAACAGTGCAGGGATCCTGATCAGTGCTGTCGGAGCCCCTGTAAGAATCACCAAATTGAAACAATTATTTTGCATGACAAATCAATCTATCTGAGTATGCAGAATCCGTTTTGCAGAACACTAATGAAGCAGATGCCATTGCTGCAACCGTCTCTACTGCTACTTGTGACCCAGGACTTAAAGCGCCCACCTTGAAGTGATTATCACTCTTCAATTGAAGGAAGCCAACTGGATGGAAGGCCTCCGAAGATCCAGCGATTAGTGTCATGTGACATTGAATAAAGGGCTCGCAGTTTATTTAGATCAAGTTTGGCCCATCCCCACGTATGTTTCTCCAGTTGACCATCTTTATTTAGATTCCTCGTGAATTGGAGGAGAAGCAAGAGACTCAAGGGAAGGTTGGGCTTGAGCCTTGCATATTTTTAAAATGCAAGATATATATAACTCCAATCCAACTAATTTTTTTTGTATATTTTTTAAAGAAAAACTTAGTTGGATCCCCTTTTTTCTAGGAATTTTTAGGGTGAGGGCGAGGATCAGATTTGAAACTGTGATGTGGTGTTGTGTGGATGAGTCGCAGTGTGCTAGCACGTGGGAATTACAGTGTTCTCGTTTCTCATTGCTTTGCCTGTTTCTCGATGCCAGTAACATAGCTATCAACCACCGCCAAAAGGCAATTGCAAGCCTTGGATGCTCTCTGAAGCCACTTCAGAAATAAATTTAAGTCATCTGCACGTACGAAGTTGCCCTAAGAAAATAAGTATTGCCTTCTAGTACAAGTTAGGGTTTCAATTAGCGTTGGATCTGCGCAACCCTTACTAAGCATGTGGATCAGCCCAACACTGAATTCAGGGCAACCGCCAAAAATATTACCGCTATCCTTAATTGAACATATGCCGAGGCTGCTGACAAGGATTTCAAAACCTACTTCTCTGCTCCAGGTTGAATACACAATAACAATATGCAGACGCGTCCAAAATATGTTATGTGACTCATTAATGCATCATATGAGCGGCTTAATATCGTTACAAAACGAAAATTTTAAGGAAAAGTAAACAAAAATATCATTCGGGTATACTTGCCACTGCATTGCGAGCCTGAACAGAATTTGAAGATGCCTGAGCAAAAGCTTCTTCATCGACATAGACTGCCTTTTGAAGAAGAAGCTTCTGCAGTGAGTCCAAGGTCGAGCCCATCTCTGATAAATTACTAATGGCGGCAGTCCATCTCTCTGATGCACCAGTGCCCATACCCACTTCTGCTGTGTGTTGGTTCTCTTTTTTCCCTGGCCAACCTTCTTCCATCGTACGCAAATTCTTATTAAAAATAAAACGCAGAGAAAAATTTCAGAGAGAAGTGCCAATGGTGCTAGATTTTGAATTAAATTGACGAACAGGCGTGTTTGTATCACCAGGTGTAGATTGATCGAGCCATGTGATATCTAAGTTTAATAATCGGCATAGTTTAACAGCTGAACATTTAGAAATTTGTGCATATTTAATTGGTTTGACTTTTTTTAATTTTATGGTTTATTTTCTCACAAATTTGAGAGTTGAATTTTTCACAATCTAAATGGCTCAAGTTTTTAGGGCGTTATTGAATTGATAAATTTGAAAGGTAAATTTTTCACAATCTAAATGGCTCAGGGTTTTGAGGGCATTGAAGATATATATATGTAGTCAAAAAACTAGTTTAAACGACAAGCTATAAAAAAATTTGTCCAATTCCGCCATAAACTCCAAAAGGTTGCACTTAAAGACTATTCCCATAAAATATCGTGAAAGAAACCATCACAAAATATTAAAATATTGTGAAAATTACTACTATAACTATAGTTTAAACATGTTCTAATTTTTCACCTGAATTTTATTACAAATTAATTAAAATCACAATTTTAAATTTATACAAATATTTCCGAATAAATCACATATCAAATTTTATGTCGACCCATTTCAAACCACTCACTGCAATTCATCATCAAACAAATTTTAATTATTAAGATTATATAATTCAATTGTAAAAGTAATTTCTAAATGAAATTTTCACACCAATAAAGGAATACTACATTTGTAGGAATTTACAGGGTAAGTTCCTCAGAAAGAACACCAAAAGGACACCGCTCACAACCAGATCACAGATCAATACACCAGTATTTTGACGTGGTTAAAACCCTCAAAGAGGGAAACAGTCCACGCCCTGTCCCAACGTGGGTACTACAGGCAATTTATTAATCAAAGAATGAAAATTTACATAAGCTTCTCTCATGCACGGATTACCCGAACAATGACCCTCCATGCGCTTTAAATAGAACTCATGGACCAATCGGGTGTCAAGCCACGGATCAAGTGTCGGTAATACCGAGGAGAGAATGAACCGTCGGATCACTACATATCGTGACCGTCGGATTGTAAGTTACAAAATGTACAACGGTAAAGAAACACACTTTACCTAACTCTATACTAGACCAAGTTGAACTTAACTATTTCCTATGTGTCGGAATATCCTAACATCCCCCCTTAAGAACAACTTGGGATATGATTGAAGGATTTACAAATATGACACAATAGGAGAAGGAAGGAGGCACTAGAGCCTATCCCCCCTTAGTGACAACTTCCTGAACTCCAAGCATATATCGAAGTTTAGTGAACTTCGCCTCTGTGAGAGCCTTTGTGAAGATGTCTGCAACCTGATCATCTGTTGAACAATATTGCACTTCAAGAACATGGTCATGAATGAGCTTTCTGATGAAGTGCATGTGTAGTTCAATGTGTTTGTTGCGCTGATGCTGGACTGGATCTTTGCATAGCTGAATGGCACTTTGATTATCACACCAAAGTGTGGTTGGATGCTGCTGCTCAAAGCCAAACTCTGATAGGATCTGACGAAGCCACAAGGCTTCCTTACTAGCTTCCACGGCACCACGATACTCTGCTTCTGCTGACGAAAGAGAAATGGCAGCCTGTTTCTTACAAGCCCATGTAATAGGTCCTGAACCAAGAGTGAAGACATAACCGGCAGTAGACTTCCGATCATCAGGGTCACCAGCCCAATCAAAATCAGTGAAACCAACTAACAAAGGAGCTGCTTTGGCACTGTAATGAATCCCAAACTATACTGTACCTCGAACATAATGAAGTATTCTTTTAGCTGCTTTCCAATGACTTTCACGGGGGTTTTGCATAAAACGAGCAACAAGGCCAACAACAAAGGAAAGATCAGGACGAGTATGGGTTAAATACAAGAGTTTTCCTACAAGTTGACGGTATAAGGTAGCATCAACTTCAGGAGAAGTACAAGAGACTGAAAGTTTGACTCCAGACTGAAAGGGAGAAGGGGCTGGCTTACAGTCTTCCATGTGAAAATGACGAAGAATATCACAAGCATACTTGGACTGGGAAAGGAAAATACCCTCCTTGGATTGCAAGACTTGAAGACCGAGAAAATAGTGTAAGTGTCCTAAGTCTGTCATTTCAAATTTCTTTTTAAGGCTGGACTTCACATGGTTTATAAGGTTGGGATCACTGCCAGTAAGAATAAGATCATCAACATAAAGAACAAGGATGATAAGAGAGTTGCCCACTTTCTTGGTGTAGACAGTATTGTCAGAATGACACCTAGAAAAGCCAGATTCTAAAAGAAAGCTATCCATTTTGGCATACCAAGCCCGAGGAGCTTGCTTGAGACCATAAAGGGATTTCTTAAGTCGACAAACAAGGCTGGAGTCTGTTTGTATGAAGCCAATGGGTTGTTCCATATAGATTTCTTCCTGCAAGTCCCCATGCAAGAAGGCAGATTTAACATCCATCTGATGGACTTCCCATTTTAAAGAGGCAGCAAGGGAAAGAACAAGGCGGATAGAGTTCATTTTGGCAACAGGGGAGAAGGTTTCAGTGTAGTCAATGCCTTCAACCTGTGAAAAGCCCTTAGCAACAAGACGAGCTTTATGTTTATCAACTTTCCCATCTGGTCCATACTTGGTTCTGTAAACCCATTTACATCTAACAAGTTTGCGTCCCTTTGGTAGAGGAACAAGATCCCATGTATCATTTGTCAACAATGAATGATATTCTTCATTCATAGCTGCTTCCCAATGTGGATGGCCTGAAGCTTCTGCAAAAGTGTCAGGATCATGATTTACTGGAGCTTGAGCCAGTAAAGAAGAGGCTCTTTCAAACTGAGAACGTGTACGTCGCTGATCTGTAGGATCACGGCAAGATCACCTGCTGCATCCCGAGTAGCACAGACCCATCTTGGAAGTTGAGGATCCTGAGAAGGTGGGGGAGGATTATCATCCTCGCTTTCATCATCTGAAGAAGAAATGTTTTCAAAAGTAGAAGAGATAGGAAGAGGTGGCACATCCGCCGGACTAGGCTCGCAGGCCGATTTATTTTCATCAAATTTTACATCTCTTCTAATGATAACATTTTTGGACTTAAATGGAATAAGTCTATAACCTTTTACATCTTCAGAATATCCAACAAAAGTACATTTCTCACTCTTAGGTTCTAAAGCTTTATGCTTTTCATCTGGAATATGGGCCCATGCTTCACTTCCAAACACACGAAAGTGACTTACATCTGGTTTAATGGAACTCCAAGCTTCTTCTGGAGTGATATTCTCTAGAACCTTAGTAGGAGTGCGATTGATTATATAATTTGCACAATTAATTGCTTCGGCCCAAAAACTAAGACTGAGTCCTTTAGATTGCAGCATACAATTAGCCATTTCCTTTAAGGTGCGATTTTTCCTTTCAGCTACACCATTTTGTTGTGGAGTGTATGGAACAGTATGTTGCATTTGAATTCCATTTTCGGTGCAAAAGTTGATGAATGTGTTTTTAACATATTCTCCACCATTATCAGTTCTTAGCTTAAGAATTTGATGTCCAGATTGTTTTTCAACAAAGGCTTTGAAGGCCAAAAATGTGTTAAATACTTCGCTCTTGAGTTTTAAGAAGTATACCCAAGTGCGTCTGGAGAAATCATCAATGAAAGTTAAGAAATACTTGCAGCCAGAGAATGAAGCAACAGGAAGTGGACCACATAAATCACTGTGCACAAGCTGTAAAGGGGCTGAGGCGTGCCAAGAGGCACGTTTGTCAAAACTGTCCCGATGATGTTTTTCGAGTACACATCCGGAACAAACACCATCTCTGCAAGATACCATAGGAAGACCTGTCACCATATTTTCTTTACATAGATGCTGAAGGGAGCGATAGTTTAAGTGACCAAATCGCTCATGCCAAAGTTTGCTCACTTCATCATTATGAGCAACAAATACTGAGGGAAGATTGGATGACCCAAAGTTGTGAAACTTATACAACCTTGTGGAATCATCAGCAATACCAGTAGCTAGAATCTGTTTAGGATCTCTTAGATCCTTGATTACAACATCATGAGGTGAAAATTCAACAATTTTACCTTCACCTGAATGAGTTATCTGATATACAGATAGAAGGTTGCAGGATAAGGTTGGAACACATAATACATCATTAAACTGACCATTGTCTAGATGAACAGTTCCAGTCCCTACAACATTAAGAGATCTATCATCACCAACATATATATTTTTGGTGTTACAATCATTTAAAGAAGAAAACATGGCTTGGTTTTTGGCCATGTGATAAGAGGCTCCAGAATCAATGAGCCACTCATGAGAATGAGAAGAAGAAGAAGATACATTTAATGCATAACCAGACTGAGATGATTGACAACGACATGCAGAAAGTGCCATTCCGGAAGTTGAAGTTGAAGTAGGCTCCACATGGATGTTATGTTTCTTCATTGCGGCTTCCAAGGCTTCCATCTTCTTAAAGCATTTAGATTCTAAGTGGCCATCTCGATTACAAAAGTTACAATGTCTATCAGTCTTCTTCCATTTGTTTTTATTGGTCTTATCATTTTGCTGAAATGATCTTTCATTTTGAGGCTGAGTTCGTTTAGGACCATTCTTTTGAGGATATGACTTTTTAGGATTCTTTGAATTTGGTTGCTGCTGGGCGGCTAACGCTTTCGTGGAAGAGTTTCCAAGATTAAGAAGACCAAGGTGTAAGAGTTTTTCTTGTTCTCTTATTAAGGAATCACAAAAGGAGTCAAAGGAAGGGGCCTTGTAGTCTTTTCCTTGACAAATGAAAGCTTCCCTTGTAGAATGGAAAGTGGAAACAAATACAGAGTAAGCTGGTCCCAACTTAGTAAGGATGGAATAAATAAGGTTACCATCTTCTTTCTTAACTTTAACACCTTCCAAGAGATATCTAAGGGTCTTGAATTTGGACAAGAAATCTTCAATGCAAGAAAAATTATTAGGATCCAAAGTAAGCAACTCATTTTCAAGTTGATGGGCTCTAATTTCATTTTTAATCCCAAAAACTTTAGCGAGTTTTTCTAATGCTTCATTAGGAGTCTCAAGTTCTGCAATGTGGAATCTAAGATCAGGAGAAATAGACATCCCTATCAAACCACGTGCTTGATCTTGTCTATTTTCCCATTTTGCAGCCTTGTCTTCATCTTTTGGTTTCTTCTCTTGGTCTGTGGCTATTCTGAAGAGACCTTTACTTCTAAGTAAATCTTCCATGTAGGCTACCCATTGGAAGTAGTTAGTGCTGTCAAGAATGACTTGGCATGGACTTTCCATTTTTTTTTAAAAACTGAAGCTGAAGATGCTGAAAGTAAGTGTTCCAATGGATAGATCTCGAAAAAATAGGCGGTTTTAAAAAAAACGGCTCTGAAAAAGGCTTCCAGATGAAGAAGTTATGGCTTTTTGAAAAAAAATTGTTGACGTTGCCGGCAAAGTGCGCGAATGTGCAGGAATGAAAAAATCCGCCCCCACAAAATGGAGACTTGAACCCAAGACCTCTACTCTCTTAAAATAGCTTTGAACCAATTGATCTATACAAAAAATTTGAGAGAGAGAGAGAGAGGGGGGGCCTTGGTTTGCGTGCTTGCCTTGAGAAAGCTCTTTTTCCCTACAAAACACAAAACACAAACCCCAACACGAATATGCAAAGAAAAACGAACCTTGCGGCTCGAAGTTAGCTTTAGCCAAAAAACTAGAAATTTTTTAAAAAAAATCTCAAAGTTAGCTTTAGCCGAAAAACTAAATATTTTTCTCAATGTTTCTGATTTTCCGAGATCACACTAAGGTGCAAGGAAAAGAACATACGCATGAGAAAAATCCTTCCTTTCTGTTTCTGATTTGCCCAGATCGCACAGAGTCGCAGGGCAAAGAGCATACGCAGAAATGAAAGGTATAGATCCGGTTAAAAAAAATGGCTAAATAAGCCGAAACCGAAATAAGCAGAGAGAAAATAACAGTAAACTGCAAAAAACATTGTATACCTCCCGATCTGAAAAATGACGCAGCTGGGGCTACCGGAAACCTTTTCGCGTGAAACGAAAGGGGTTCCTCACTGGAACAGATGCTCCGAACGCAACAGAGCAGTCCTCTCGGCCCGAAAGCAGTCAGAAACAGCAGATTTAGGAAACGACAGCCGCATGCAGTTCTACCGGCTTCAAATTTGGATCACCAACGGACGCGGCCCTTAAATAGCTCTGATACCATGTAGGAATTTACAGGGTAAGTTCCTCAGAAAGAACACCAAAAGGACACCGCTCATAACCAGATCACAGATCAATACACCAGTATTTTGACGTGGTTAAAACCCTCAAAGAGGGAAACAGTCCACGCCCTGTCCCAACGTGGGTACTACAGGCAATTTATTAATCAAAGAATGAAAATTTACATAAGCTTCTCTCATGCACGGATTACCCGAACAATGACCCTCCATGCGCTTTAAATAGAACTCATGGACCAATCGGGTGTCAAGCCACGGATCAAGTGTCGGTAATACCGAGGAGAGAATGAACCGTCGGATCACTACATATCGTGACCGTCGGATTGTAAGTTACAAAATGTACAACGGTAAAGAAACACACTTTACCTAACTCTATACTAGACCAAGTTGAACTTAACTATTTCCTATGTGTCGGAATATCCTAACAACATTGGAGACAAGGATAGGTCCAATACAAGGGGTGAAGTAAATATATCAATCGTATAGGCCTCTCGAAATAGCACCTTAGGCCATGAAACAAAGAATATAAAAAAATGAATATTAAGGATTATGAAGTAGGTTACTAGCCAAAAAGTTATTCGCATATGCTAAGAAAATTAATATGTGACCTTTCTTAAGCAAAAGGGAGTGAAAAAATGAGGCAGCGAAAGAACTATTTCCAGACAATTTCCAAAGCAATTTGTAACAGCAAAACCCTAACCATATGACACGAAATCAGAGGTTATGAGCAACTAAAGCGTAAATAGAAAGGAGTTGCAAATTTATTTGATTGTTTTTGTAAGGGTTAGGGTTTCGGTTCCGAGAGATAGATAAACTAGGAGTCGTTGTATGTAAAGTGGGTTCAGGTAGGGTTAAGGTTTTGGTTCCCGGGGTTAGATTGAAGGGTTCTTTGAAAACAAGGGTAGTTATTGGACTTTTGGTGTGAAAGGCAAAGGAGAGTGGGATATTGTAGTGGTCAAATCGAACTGTAAAGTTGTCCTCTGGGGAAAATGCCAGTGGTCTCCTGGAGAACGAGTCTTAAGACTCGAAATTATTGTTTTTCCCCTAAAAATGGGTAAGATAGTGAAATGTGTGATGACCGAGAAGTTGAACTTAGAGAAGCTTTGTCTGTAAGCAGGTTCGATGCTACTTAATGTTTCCTTAAAGGGTGTGATGAGTAAGACACTCAAGTCACCAGCGACTAAAACTAAATGATAGGAGGTGGCACCCACTCATAAATTCCATGGTTTTTCTCAGGTAGGTGAAGGACCCTGGCCTCGCCCTTCATGCATGTGATGTCAAGAAACCCGAGTGAAACAAAGCATATGGAGTCGAGGGTTTCTAACAATCCCCTAGACAGTGATTTGGTGGATCAAGAGCGAGAGGTTGGGAGTTGTGAACAGTGTAGGAAGAGTTTGCCTCTTCGACACAAAGGTAATTCTCGGGGGATAGCGATGAGGACTAAAAGACCCCCCAAAGTCCTAAGAACTTGAGTAGATAAACCTACCCTTACTCTTGGGAGTGACATCAACATGAGTAGAGTCCATAGCTTGGCGACAAGGGCAGTGATGGGAAAATTCTATTACATTGTGGCCACCAAGGAGCAGATTTTAAACTAGGTGTCTCAGAATTGGAAGCCATTGATTGGCTATACACTAAGTGTTAGTCTACTCATGAACAACTCGATGTGCTTTGATTTCCTAAATGAAATAGACCTATATCTAATCCATAAGAAGGCATGAGTGATTAGCCATGGCTATCTTTGAATCCAGAGATGGCATGTTTCCTATGGAGATCTGGACCCGTTAGATTGTTGAAAAGTAGCCAACAACATCAGTAAGTTTGTGTATCCCTGGGGCTTCCAATGAAGTTAAATATTTTTCAAGGGGAAAATTATTTTTGTCAACCATTAGATTTCTGGAAAGTCTCGTTCAGATGTTTGTGATGTCATCAGTCAAGCCATTTAAAAGCGTATTGTTCAATTAATCTAGGTAGGGTTTCAAAAACAGCTTGTTCTTGACCTAGGTTATAGTCAACTTCCTCTTATGTGTTTTGAAGATAATGTGACAGTTCCTGATGTGTTGGGCTCTACAAAATCAAGCTTGGGGCATGGAGCTTTGATTGTCCTTAGAGTGGAGGTCCTTTCAAGCAGTTTCCTATACCACTAGGTCTTTCGAGAGGGGGAGCCCCTACTCTCATTAGTAGAAATACAAATATATGTGGAGGATGTTGTGGGAGCCTGTAGGGAGCAAATTGATGACGTGGTTTCTAAGGTGTCGAAGAGTTACATGGTTTTTGGAGAAGGCCAAGTCAATGATTCCACAATTGGTTTGGGGAATCATGTGGTTTCCTCGCTTTCCCCATCAACATGGTGGCCTTTAAGCACTTCAATTAAGCCTCCTTGCCATGGCTTTGTAGTAGGAGATCTCCCTCTTTTGTTAGATTTAGTTGGGGCTATAAACATAGAGTAGATTTTGCTTACTTCACATTGGGGTGTGCTTAATACTTCTTGTGTTTCCCCTTGTGATGGATCTTGTTTTCTCACTGGGCATGGATCACTGGAGCCCCTTACTATCCTATAATCATGCTCAAAAGAGCAGTAGGTAGAGCACATGATGCAAGTTCTTGGGTTGAAAGCTGGGGTTGATTATGCTCCTACATCTCCTAGGAAAGACTTTTCCCTCTCGAAAGCTTTCTCAAGAAGTTAATTCAGGCTCTTTATTCATAAGACATTTTTCACTGGATAAAAACGAATGCAACTCTTCCCTTTCAGTTGTTATAAAACAAAATTATATTGATAACCTTGTGTATAAATCCCAAACTCTAAAATGTTTGTATAATGAAAACTTCCCCCCCTTGAACAAAAAATATTTTATTCCTGGTAATTTGTGTCATCTTATGAGTGAAGAAAAATTTCATAATCTAATTTTAAGATCTTCTGGCTCCCCAAAAACCTCTTTATTTACCTGAGGTCTCACAAATCGTCCTGAAACCTTTCATTCCTCAGGAAGGTTTTCTAATTTCCCCCTCCTTTTGATCGTGCTTCTTCTTCCCTAACTCCTCAATCTTTTACAAGCCCAGAGATGGGGGACCCTTCTGCACTTGGCTCTTTCCCTCTTCGCCCTTCCTATAAGGACTCTTTAAATCTATCCCCTCTATTTGTTTTTCACTCTCTGCACTCTTTGGCTCTAGAGTCCATGGATATGAAAACTTCCTTTAATAATGTGACTATTAGAAAGAAAAAACAAAACAAGAAAGAGTTGGCCCATGAAGGAGTTATCCAAGGACAAATTTTTAAGGAGGTCACAAACTTTTCTGATAAACATAGGGCACTTAAAGCGAAGAAGCCCTCCCAATATGGTTCCTCGTGACACTAATGTCTCTTAGTATCGAGGTAGTTGGGGGACCTCCCAAAAAACGTACCCTCAAGAGACTTGTTGGTCTACATAGACCTTCTGTAATTTTAATATCGGAAACTATGGTGTCAAGAGATAAAGCTTGAGAGGAGTTTTTCAATATTTGTCTTGGGTGGTATGTTTGTACTGTAGATGCAGTGGGGCATTCTGGGGGTTTATTTGTTATGTGAAATCCAAGAGATGTTGCACTTAGACCCTTTCTTTTGAAGGCTAGAATAAATTTGGAAGGTTGGTTAAGAGGTTTGGATAACGCTATATTGCTTGTTAATTTTTATGGGTCATAAGTGGATATATAGGTGTTTTGGAAATAGCTACAAGATAGTGGATTGCTAATGGAACATTCTCCCATATTAGCTGGGGAGAATTTCACTACTTCTACTAGTGATATATGTGGTGTAAATGCTCATATTGACCCCTTAACTCCAATCTTCTCTCAGTTAATTCAAAAATAAAATCTTATTGGTGTTTGTCTAATTCCCATGGCCCCTACTCGGAGGAATGGAAAGAATAAACAACAAGAGAGGGAGAGGGATTTAGGTTTTAATGAACAAGAGTATAACACCACTTTTTATTCCTATATCTCTTCAAAATTTCCTGATGAAGTGAAATTGTACCTTTGTAACCTAGAAGAGAGAAAGGCCCAGTTACTTGAAGTTGAAGAGGAGGAATGGAGATTGAAAAGTAGAGATGTTTGTGTAAAGGAAGGATATGGAAACACAATTATTCCATAAATTTGTAAATTTTAGGAGAATCTTGAATTCTATTTGGGATATTAAGGCACCAAATGGAGTTGCTTGTAACCAACAACAGTATTTGGGGAAGACTATAAAGGATCACTTTTCTAGCCTTTTCAAAACCCTAGTAATAATTTGATTGAAGCCCGGTTTCAAGTTATTCAAAACTTTCCTCGTTTTTTCTAGGAGGAGGACTCAACCATGGTTGGTGCCCCTGTAACTTTGTGAGAAGTCAAATTTGTCTTAAAATACTTTGCAGAGGATAAAATCCTAGGACCCGATGGGTGGATTGTTGAGCTTTACCTTGCTTTTTTTTACTTGTTTGGAGAAGAAATATTGCAAGTGATGGAGGAGGCCAAAACAATTGGGTTGGTTTATGGGGCCATAAATGCCACTTTTAATGCTTTGATTCCCAAATGTTCCAAACCAGAGACCTTTAATGACTTCAAACCAATTTCTTTATGCAGCTTGATTTACAAATTAATTACTAAGATCATCTCAAACATATTAAAAGGTAATCTCACAGAATTGATCTCACTTTAATAGTTTGGTTTTCTCTCTAGTCGTCAAATTCATGATGCCATTAGAGTGGCCCAAGAGTCTCTTCATTCTATTCAGGTTAAAAAGCTTGAAGCCATGGTCTTAAAAATTGACTTGATAAAAGCATACAATAGAGTTAATTGGGAATTCCATAGGTCGGTACTCCTCCAAATTGGTTTAGACTCGAAGGTCACAAACTAGATAATAAGATGCGTGTAATAAGAAATTTTTTCTATGTTAGTGAATGGCTCTCCCTCTAGATTCTTCAGCAATACTAGAGGCTTGAGACAAGGATGCCCACTTTCTCCTTTGTTATTCCTTCTTGTCATTGAAGGCTTGAGTAGAGTGACCATTAAAGCCAAAAGATATGTTTATTTAAAAGGGGCTAAGGTGTCTAAGACTTTGTATATTACACATCTTCTTTTTATGGATGACATTTTGTTGTTTGGGGAAGGTAGTGTTGTTGAACGAAAGACCTTTTCCAAAATCTTTTATATTTTCTACCAAGCATCTAACATGAAGGTCAGCAACCAAAAATCTACTTTCCTACAAAATAGGACTCGGGAAGAGACCTTAACCTCTATTAAATCTATTTTTCCCTATAAAGTGGAAGAATTAGAGAAAGGATTCATATATATGGGATATTACTTGAAACCAAACTATTACCACTTGGAATATTGGTCCTAGTTAATTAAAAAGGTAGAAAGCAGAATAAGTAACTAGTGTCATAGGTGATTATCACTGGGAGGTAGAATGATTTTGGCCAAGTCCGTGTTGGAGAGTATGTCAGTGTATTGGCTAACGCTCTCAAAGATCCCTAAATCTATTATAAGGAAAATTAGACAAAGAATGTTTAATTTCCTCTGGATAGGAAAAAAGGAAAAGGAAAGTATTCATTTGGCTTGATGGGGAATTTTATCATGACCAAAGTACCTTGGGGGTTGGGGCTTCAAAAATCTACACTTGTTTGGTTTAGTTCTCTATACAAAGAGCCTTTGGAGACCATTGACTCGTTTTGGTCTCTGGAATCTCATTATCAAGGAAAAATATGTTAAAAATAGGTATGTAATCGATAACAGAGATCCTATGTCAAGCAGGTATATAATTTTGGCTCTATCACCTAGACAGGCCTTATGGAATCCTTCCCTTGGCTCTTCACTTGGCTTGCCTAGGAGGTGGGTAAGGATAGTCAAATTATCCTTGGAAAGGATCCCTTCATAAGAGGTGTTGAATTTTATAAACTTTCTCTAGAGATGATTTCCCTCTTAAACGCACAGGGTTTGCGCAAGTTGAGCCATATTAAGAGATCTAACTCGTACAACCCCCTTTAAAAATAGATGATTTGGGTATACAAGGGAACTTGGCAGCTAAATGGGACCTCTTTGCAAGGGGCCTATATTCTAACAGAATCCTACTAAATGAAGAAGAGGACTCCATAGTCTAGAGTTGGAATACCTCTTTAGGCTAGGTTACTACAAGATTGGCTTATGAATCAATTTCCTTTTCCTCGCTAGATCACAAAGATATTTGGTGGCATAGGAAATTATGGAAGTGGTTCTTGCCACAAAAACTTAGATGCTTTTGTTGGCTCACTCTAGGTAATTGTATTCTTGCGTGGGATAATCTACAAAGAAGGGACTTCATTGGCTTGAATGTCTGTTATCTTTGTAATGTTGAGCCATAATTTGTGGACCATCTATTCATACATTGCACCTTTGTTAAGGTTATATAGAAAGATGCCTTAAATGTTCAAAGTCTTTAGGAATCTAGATCTTCATATTATTTTGAATCTTGCCTTCATTGGTGGGATTTAAAGATGGACAAATATAAAACCTTGCCAATATTTATAGCCTGAGGTATCTCAAAAGTGATAAACAAAGGCATTTTTTAATATCTATAGTACAAACGTGAAAAAACTATTTCAGCGGATTGTAGGCTTCTTTAAGGATTTTTTGAGATTACCTAAAACCAAGTATGTCAGAAATATAAGTTATCATGTCATATCTCTTTTTTGCTATATTTGGTTCTTTTATGGTGCATCTCAAGCAGGATTATGTGATGGGGGTGTGTTTATCAAACTCTCAAGAAGTCATTTATTCTACATTTGGCTGAATATATGACCGAGAATAAACACTAAGGCAGAAATCATTATTGGTTGGGCACTTTTATTTTTGCAACTTACAAAAGCTTTCCTTATTTACAAGTTTGTGGTGATTCAAAATGTATAATTGATTGGTTGTCAATTTCTTCAAATTTATAGGTGTTAAATTTTTCTTTTTAGAAGGATAGGATTATAGATATAAAGAGAAAAAAAATCTATCTTTTTAGCTTATTCATTTGGAATGCAACTCACACGCGGATTCCTTGTTGAAAAGGGTACTTTCATTGGAAAAAGGCTTTATTTTTTTTTAAGAATGGTAGGGCACCACTTTGATAGGAAGGGGGAGTCTTCCTCTTATCTCATGTTTTCAGTAATCCATTGACAGGACAAAGTCTACGACTTTACTTTCACTTAGAAAGACATGTTTAAAAAAAAATTGTAATTATTATATTGGACTGTGATATATTAGCATGTTGTGGGCATTATGGATTAAAAAAAAAATGTTGGATCTAGTATGTAATTTACTACTGCATATTAAATGTTAAACACTCTTGAGTTTTTTTTGGTAATGTTCAGTGCTATAAGCTTGTTTCATAAAATACTATTTAGCTTTATCAGTGGTTGGTTTGATGCTTTGGATAGGATTGGTATACTATTTGTGTAGTCGCTTTAGTGAAGTTGGTCTTCTATTGTACATAATTTGTATGTAATTGTTGTTCTCTAAATTAATAGAAAAGTACATAAAATTTCTTAAAAATAAAATAAGAAGAAGAAAAAGAAAGAGAGATTGCTACAAAACATTTAGAATTGTCTTATACACAAAAATTAGAAGCCATGCATTTGTTACTGAATGACTTCCTAAGAGATATATGGGGTTGTAACCTTTAGCTTTTTAAAAATACATTGCCCTATTTGAATAACAAGGGTTTGACGACAATGGAGAAAGTTTATAGTCTAGGGTTTTAGTGACGACATACTCCTTAGCCTAGTACTGGCAGCGTATTCTTACAACCAAGTTCTCAGGTCCCTATCCTATGAACTGAAGGTATATGTGGCCACCTATACTTCATTATTTTCCTACTTTTGGTATTACTTTTTCCAGGTGAGCTCCTACTTTTCAACTAAATTTCTCTAAGGGTTTTATTGTGACAACTATATCAGGTTACTACGAGCTCTCGAACCACGTGCCTAGACATCCTCTTTTTTTCCCTGGTTACAAAATGACGTGACAATATTTTCTGGTTCTACACCACAGAAAGTCAGAAAGGGTCAGTATACACAGGAATCCTACAATGTCCGACCAAAGCCAGAGGATATGCAGAGGTCCTCTAACCAAGATGTCAGGGTGGTGCAATCATCACAAGCACTATTGCTGGAAAAAGGAGCAAGAGGAGTTGAGATTCTTTGGAAGGGTTATGGGGAGAGGGAAAAAAAGAAACGATCCCAGAAAACCTACAAGGCTCTAACAAAAATGAAGGAATTAATCCTGGGGTTAGACGTGAACATGGACATAGTGGAATCTTTGTCTAGGCGAGCTCTTGTTGGTAAATTTAGTTATATCACCTTGAACTACTCCTAGATTATCTCTTGGGTAAAGGAGACTTGGAAACCCCTTGATGGGATATACTCCTATGGTTAGTATTATGGTGAACAAATGGATACACTTCCATTTCTTGACCGAGTTTGATATGGAATTGATCCTAAATAAGTCGTGGTTATTGGCAAGGGTACCATGCGGCTACAATGTTGATATCCAGCTTTCTGCCCAAGAACTGACTAGCAAAATCGTAGGAACCTATGGGTGATGTTGCCAGGTTTTCCTTTGGAATTATGGTCAAAGGAGGTATTTATCAACATCGCTAACTCACTTGGTAGATTCGTATTCCTGGAGGAATCTTCCTTGTTTGTGGCTAATAAGAGAATGGCTCGGGTCTTGGTGGAAATGGACATCTTCGAGGGAATTCCTGGGACCTTAAAAATGCAATGGGGAGAGAATGTTATCCTGCAACCTTTAGATTTTTGGAAAAATCCTTTTAGATGCCTAAACTATTCAGTTGTGGGTCATTTAGTAGGCTCCTGTAATTTACCATCTCATTGGGGTTATAGCCCACAAAAACTCTAACAAGGTCCGTTTAATTCCATTTCTCCTTTAGTGTCACATATTATTTCCACACATCTACTCGAGACCTCGGGGGTTTAGGAGTCGGTCTCTTCCAGTCCAAAGACTGTGAAAGAAGCAGACAAAAGATGATAACAATTCATCCCTCACTCCAGGTTGTGATGAATGAACCCATTAATGTTCAGATCGTTTTGGATGAAGACCCCTATTCGATTCTAGGAGATGTGCCCTTCTCTATGGTCTCTGCAGAAAAGGAAGATGATAAAGATGTGGAGGAAAGTCGAAATACACTAGAGTTGGCAACCACAGGTGGATATGACATTATTCATACTACTGTGCACTCTTTTGGAAGTGATGTGGAGGTCGGGTAGTCTTCATTATCTACTTGTTCTCTTATTCAGCCATTGTAATATGAGGACTCTTTATTGCTAGATCATCTAAAACAGAAATCTATAACAAGACCTAAACACAAGATTAATGACTCATCTTTTTCTCGACTTATTACTAACAATGTTTTGGAATTAAAATTTGACAACCAAGCCATTAATAACAAATTTTTAAATTATACTTTCGGGCCTTGCCATAACCCTATTCTAAGAAGGGAGGGTAAGCCTATGACTTTGATTTTCAAAACTTGTCTAGATATTCCTTCATCAAATGTTCTCAGACCTTCAAATTCTACAGACTTTGAACCTTGTTTTGATCCTGCTCTCTCACCGGGGACCTTCTCCGTTACTAAGTTGGATCAACATGCAATTATTCCTTTAGAAAATTGCCAGCCCTTTGCTCCTTCTTATAAGGATATTCTTAATTGACTCCCATCCCATCTTTCTCAGGGGTATCTCCTATTACCCATTCATCAATTGATAATAACCCTTTCTAAAATATAACTAAAAAAAAAATTTAAATAAAAAATAAATAATTAAATTAATTAATTAATAAATTATATATATATATATATATATATATATATATATATATATATATATATATATATATATATATAGAGATATATATAAAATAAATAAAAAGTTTAGGCTAGGGATGGGGTCCCTTCTGAGGCTATCTAGGGAGGCCTTAATCTGCCTCCTCCTATAGATAGAGAGATTGTTTCCAGGGCCCTTAGAGTGCAGAATCCCTCCAAGGCTCTTTCATAATGATTATCTTGTCCCTAAATATTAGGGGGTTTGGGGGATCCTCTAAAATAATTTCCCTCAAAAGGCTAGTGGAAAAATGCAGACCATCTATTATATTGTTGCAAGAGACAATGGTTATGGAGGAAAGGCTAGAGAAACCATATGATACTTGTGTCTGAGTTGGTTTTCCTATTCCATGGACTTTGTTGGTGTGTCTGTGGAAATTCTCTCCTTATGGAACCCACATGTTGCAACTTTTTAGGCCTTCTCCTCTTATGTTGGTATCATTCTAGAAGGATACATAAGAGGATTCCCTCACTTGATCAAGTTAGTTAACTGCTACGACCCCTATAGAGAAAGGTGATACTTTTGGGACAAGGTCCAATCTAGTGGATTTCTCTCGGATCCCTATCTCCCCTTTGCAGATAATTTAAAATTTGATATCTTTGTTGGGGAGTCTTCGGGGTCCCACGCCCACTCAGACATTATGGCCTCATATTTTTCATAGATGCTACTACATTACAATCTTCATGATGTTTCCCCTTTTCCTTTAGCTCCTACTTGGAGAAATGGTAGGATTGGAGAGGAAGGGATTGCAAAGTGTCTTGATAGGTTCTTACTAGCTGACCATCTGGTGAATAAGGTGGGGAGATACAGATCTTGGATCTCGCAAAATAAACTATCTGACCACCTTCCAATGCTCTTAGAATTGAACTTTGCAAGTCATATTCACAAATACCCCTTCAAGTTAAATCATACATGTCTGGAATTTGAGTCTTTTGGAGAGCTGGTGAAGAGTATTTGACAAAATATTTTAGATAAATATGCCCTCTTTGCTATGGAATACATTGTCTATAAAATTATGAAACTTAAATGGACGGTGGTGGATTAGGAAAAAGGAACAAAAGGAGGAACCGACGAATATTGAAGCTAAATACGAAAAATCTCTTAGTCCTTTTCTGATTCATGTTTTCTAGCTAAATTAGTTCAGAGAATGTGTTCCATGGAAGCTAGGAAACTACAGATTCTAAAACTGGAAGAAGAGTCTTGGAGATTAAAAAGTAGGGCTACCTGGATCAAGAAGGGGGATGGTAATACTAATTTTTTTCATAATTATGCAAATCATAGAAGGAACATTAATTCTATTTGGGAGTTGGAATTAGAGGATGGAAAGATTGCCACAAGCCAACATGATCTCAAAGTTGTTACTTCCTCTCACTTTTCCACCCTTTTTAGTGATCCATGATCTTCCATTATTAGCTCTCAACTTTAGACCATTCGTAATTTCCCAAGATTTTTCAGTATTGAAGACTCTGCCAGGATTGGTGGCCTGGTGTCACTTGATGAAATAAAAGAGGTATTGAAGCATTTCACCAAAGACAAGAGTCTTGGCCCCGATGGCTGGACTGTCAAACTCTTCCTTTCCTTTTTTTATTTGATGGGCCCTGATCTTTGCAATATGGTGGAGGAATCTAGAAGATTGGGGAAAGTTTCAAGAGTTATTAATGCAACATATATAACTTTGATCCCCAAAAGCTCCAAACCTAATACTTTATTTTATTTCAGGCCCATCTCTTTGTGTAACTTGATTTATAAGATCATTTCAAAAATTATCTCTAATAGGATCAAGCATATCCTTGCTGAGAAAATTTCCCCTAACCAATTTGGTTTCTTGGTTGATAAGCAGATTCATGACACTGTTGGCATCACTCAAGAAGTCCTCCACTCTATTAAGTGAAAAAAGGTGCATGCCTTAGTCCTTAAGATGGACCTAAGTAAGGCCTTTGACAAAGTAAACTGGACTTTTCTTCGATCAATCCTTCGAATTGGCATGGGATTGGAGACTACCAATTGGATTATGGGTTGTGTAATGTCAACAAATTTCTTTGTTATCACCAATGGCTCTCCCACAAGTAACTTCCCCAGCTCAAGAGGACTTAGACAAGGGTGTCCTATGTCTCCCTTACTATTTCTGCGAGTGATGGAAGGCTTGCGTCTGTTACTGCTGAAAGAAAAGGCATGAAGGAAACATGAAAAGAATTAAAATCTCATGTAATCAATTTATCACTCAATTACTGTTTGTGTACGACTTTCTATTAATGGGGGTAGGTTCTATTTCGGAATGGAAGGCTTTCCTTAAGGCCATTAACATATTTTGGGAGGCTTCTGGTATGGAGATTAGTGTCCATAAATCATCCTTTTATCATAATGCAGTCAGTGCAGAGCTTCTCTTATCCATTTAGTCTATTCTTCCTTATCAAATGGATGTTATGGAATCTAGCTTTAAATACCTTGGTTTCTTCCTGAAGCCAAATGGTTATCTTAAAGATGACTGGAAGTGGCTTCTCAAAAAAATTGAACAGAAAATCAGTTTGTGGTGTTACAACTGGCTATCATTAGGGGGAAGAGTGATCCTTGTTAAATCCGTGCTGGAAAATATCCCAATTTTATGGCTTGCGATTTCCAAAATTCCAAAATCAATTTTAAACAATATCAGACGAAGAATGTACAACTTTCTATGGACTATCAAAATGAGTAAAGAAGGGATACACCTTGCAAGTTGGGCCTCCCTTGCAAAACCAAAATATTTTGGAGGATGGGGCTTCAAGAATATTTCCTGGTTTGGCAATGCATTAGCATTGGTGGAGAGGCCTATTTGATGGTAGTCTTTGGAGTCAAGTGGTAAAGGAGAATTATCTAAAGAAATAATTGGTGGTGGATTGGCTTAGAGGAACAACTAAAAAACATGACAACAAGGGATCCATTGTCTGGAAGGCACTTATGGACTCTTTTCTCTTCCTATTTAATTGGATGGCCTGAAAGGTTAGAGATGGAAAAAAAGTGATATTGGGCAAGGACCCCTTTATAGGAGGGGCCTGTGTCTATAAGTTTTCAACATATTTGATTTATAATTTTTCCAAAGGCTATATATGCTTAAATGATGTATCTTCTCAAGGTAAATGGTTGTCATCTTTAGATTTAGATTTGGAAGAATCTTTGGCTGAAGAGTGGAACTCCTTCACCAAGGAGTTAAATATAAATGGGGTTTGCTTGTATGATTCAGAGGATCAACTGGTATGGAGTTGGGACAATTTTGCGCGCAGGGTTAAAGCAAATCTGGCATACAAAGTTATTGCGTACTTAGTTGTGGAGCAGGATATGAGATGGTGGACCAACAACATTTTGAAATGGAACATTCCAAATAAAATTAAATGTTTTGTCTAGCTACTACTACAAAACAAAATTCTAACCTGGAAAAATTTGTAGAAAAGAGGTTTCATAGGCCCAAACCAATGTTGTCTTTGTAAAAATTAGGATGAATTTGTTGATCACATCTTCATTCAATGCCATTTCACTAAAAAAAGTCTGGAATTTGGTCTTGAAGGTCTTGGGCATTAGAGAATAATTTACACAGATCTCATTTGTGGAATTTCTACAATTCTGGGTGGGAAAATTTAAAAGTAATTTTTCTCTCCCTATTTTTATTGCTTGGGGTATCTGGCTTCTAAGGAACAAGATACTAGTAAAAAATGTAAACTTGAATATTCTTCATCTCTCTATCAGGATTGTTTCTCACTACAGGGAATACTCCCTGTCACAACTCTGGACGAATCTAAGAAGAACACACATCCCTTGTTTGCTCTAGAAGTATATGATCGATTTCTTTTATGGTGCAACACAAGAAAAATATTGTGGAGGGGGGGGGGGTGCATGATCAAAATGGTTGGGGTAAAGCCATGCTTTTCAGAGTTGGTTTAGGAATTAGTATAAACACTAAAGCGAGATTAATTGTTGCCTAGGTACTTATGTTCCTAGATTCATTAAAAAATATAAAAAGTATTCAAATTTTGGGGGATTCCAAGTGTGTGATTGATTGATTGGCAGGAAAGTAGCAACTAGAGGTCCTTAAACTTGTACCATGGAAGAAAAAAATTGAGGAGAAGGAGAAGGAATTCTAGGAAATAAGTTTCCAACATATTTACAAAGAGTTCAATGCAACCGTTGACAACTTATCAAAAAAGCTCTCTAAATGGAACTCTGTCTCATATATATTACGAAGAACTCAATGGATCAACCATCCAAAATTCTCCCACAAATACTTTTGGCTAATGGTAAAAAAAATCATATCTAAAACAACTATGCAAGCAACATTCTTTCTTATATCTCTTTAGTTTTAAAACAATCAAAGGATAGAAATCTCCAGTTGTTTATGTTGTTCACTGTTTTCTTATAGTTTTTCTTTTTTCCACTTACAATTTTAATAGTTAACATAAAAACATTATATGGAACATGTTGCTCTTACAAAATTTTTCAGTCAACATGTAATCTTTATATGGGACATGTTTCCTGTGTCTTTTGACTATTTTTCTCCAACAATTTTAATTGTAATTCTAGATTTCCCAGTCAGTTCAAAACTATTTTTAATTGCTTATTTAACAACCACCTTATAAGTCCGGAAATTACAAACTTTTGTAATCTCAAACCATACTTTTTTTTATTCATATTGAATAACAAAAAAAGTATCTTTATTCACTAAAAGAAAGAACAAAACAAACAAACAAACAAAAACAAAGAAAAAAAAGACATGCATTGCCCTATTTCCTTGGAAGTGTAATGTAGACATTATTTCAAGAGAAATTAAAGAAGTGTAATAGAGGCATTGTTTAGATTCAAAAACTAATACTATAATTTTTTCTCTAATTTCTTTAAAAGAAAAATGAAATTAATTTAATTTGACTAATTAAAAAATTAAAAATAATTTATTTTATAAAAGAAAATAACATGATTATTATTATTTGAGATTTCAACAATAATAATTTAACTGAAATTTGAAAAAAATAAAATGAAATAAAAACACGTGTATAATTTTTATTGTAAAAAATTAGAAAAAAATTGTTTTTTATAAATAATGTAAACAATTTATGATAGTATATATCCTTTACCTAACATTGTGATATTTGACCTTGAATTTATGCTTGGAATGGTAAGGGTTAAAATTTTGAATATCTAACCTTGAATAATATAGAAAAGATTGTAAATTTTCCTTTATGGTTATATAATATTCTTATATTTATGTTTAAAAAATAATAGTAATGGTTAACATAGGTAAAATGTATGAATCATTGTTAGACAAACCATGGAGACTCCATTTTAAACAAACACAAATCTATTAGGAGAGGAAAACTTGACATTGAGAAAGCAATATATGTCTAACTATACATTCAAGGACTATTCTATCTTGCATCACCCTCGACAAGATGATGCAAACCTTGAAACAATTATCTGAGCAATTCAAAAAACAACCTTCATGATTACATTTAAATATATATATTATTTTAATCTTCTCGAAATATTAAAATGGATTTAAACAATTTCCTAGCTTAATCATTATCAAGCATGTTTATTGCACAAAATGAACGAGTTGTCTATTATCCATAGTAGTGACATTATCATAACCAAATTATGTCAAGACAACGAGTTGTAGTTCTATGTGTCTTATGCCCATGTGTTAAACAATCATATATGCATATGTGTAATATTTTGGAAAAAAAATTGTGATATAGAATCTCCTATCCTTCTATCTCGCCTTAGCTAATCCCATGGTAGTGTAATGTTCCTAATATGCCACGATCATTATGCCAACAGAGTCATCCACAGATGTAGTACCCCTCCTACTAACATAAAAGTAAATTGGTTGTAGGGATAATATTATTTCTTGTGTAATATTCCTCTCCATCCTATATATGGTTTTCATATGGATGTGTCAATAATAGTAATCATATAAAGGGTGGTAACTAAAAAGGGATCATCTTTGATCCCAAAGGAAACTAGTCAATTACATATGCATGGGAGTCAGGACTCGTTGTAAACAATAAAGCATAAGTGCTTGCAACCTATAAATGAATCAATATTCCTAATGACAAGACCCAATAAAGCATGGTTATCATTGGTGATTCCATCATAATCATTTAAACATTAATTCAAAGAAAGGCCCATTCATATTCTTGCATAGTTAGAAGTGTTTAGTGAGTACTTCTTATACTACAGAGCTTTGAATATGTTGCTTCATTCTAAATGATGTATGACCAGTCTAGATCCATCTTAATCCCTGATCTATTAAGCGTTGAGAGGGATCGAATCTCTTGAGGTGCAAACCTATTTTTTGAGTGCAAAACTTGAGGAAAGGTTTGCACCTCGAGATATTTGATCCCTCTCGGCACTTGATAAATCTGCAGTTAAGATGGATCTAGGTTGGTTTCAGTCATGCATGATCACACAAAACTTGTTAAACATCTAATTATTCTGATAATTTTAAATATGTCTAAGATTAATATGGTCATTTTAATTTGAAATTTTCTTAGTTACCTTAGTTTGTTGAGACGACATAGACTGTTAATAACTTAAATGATGAAATAAAAAAAAATTGAATGCAAAGTGACAATGTAGTAGTGTTGAATGATAAAAAATGTGAATAATAAGAATGTAGTAAATTACAAATAGTCTTTATTGTGATCAATTCCAAACTATTTTCTTCTATTGTTCTTATTTTCACACATGTTAGTTTTGACATCTTTTAATATCGATCATATGAAAAGGGTAGTTGAAATCGCTGACTATTCAAATCTTTAACTCGAGCTATTGCAGTGAATGTCATACCTTGTCTCTCTTGCTCCCCAATATTAATAGTAGCTTTCTCCAAAGTCGATCATTGTGATTTATAGAGTGTTAAACCCCAAGTAAGTTTCAATGGTTGTTGTTTTCTATTACCTCGTTTGAATGCAAAGTGGCTAACAATACTAAATGATGGAAAATGGGAATAATAAGAATGTAGTCAATTACAAATGTTTACAATTTCAAGAAGCAAACATTTCAGGTAAGTGAACATTTTATTTATGATGAAAAATCAAGTATTTTATTTATGGTTGAAATGTTGTAACACAAAAATCAATGAATGTCGTCAATTATTATTTGTGCTTCGACTGAACTCAATGCATCTAGTGCAAGCAATCAAATAGGATTAGAAATCAACATCTACATTAAATCAATGCATCTTGCGCAAACAATGAAATAATATTAGAAATCAAAATATACACTAAAATCAATGCATATAGTACAAGCAATCAAATAAAATTAGAAATCAATAACTACACTTAAATCAATGCATCTAGTGCAATCAATCAAATAGGATTAGGAATCAACATCCACATTTAAATCAATGCATCTATTTCAATGAAAAACCAAAATATTCATGGCTTTTTAAATCCAACTTCTTATACCTTTTGTAAAAGCTTTACTTCCTCTTCCACTATGGTTAGTAATGTTCAATATTATATAATACTATATAATGTATGTATTTGTCTCTTTGTGTCTCTTTCTTCTTCACTCTCTCTCCCCCATCCATCTTCATGTCAATCTCCCTCTCTCTCTCCTTCTCTCTCTCCCCTCCCTCTCTCCCCCATCTCTCTCTCTCTCTCTCTCTCTATCTCTCTCTCTCTCGATGAAATCTAAGCAAATGTAAATGCCATTTCTTTTATGGTTTCCAAAAGAACTAATAATGCTTCAACCAACAACAAATCAGTATTCCTTCCACACATACAAGCAACAAACGGTATATTCAATTGACCCAAAGACCTAAAGACTCAATGAGAATTCACTTTCACTACTTCAAACAATGGGATAGACTTTTGCAAACCAATAAGAAATCAATAGAAATAATGGCAAGTTCTATGCACACAGAGCAGGAGAACACTTCAGAGATCAAGACACACTAGACCTTCTGTCAAAAACCCTAAAAAAATCTCATTTTTTGGACCAACGCTACTTTAATGGTCAAAATCCACGTTGACAGACGTTTTCAGTGCCACTTTAATGGTAAAACCCTGCGTTGACAGGCTGACAAGGTATTCAGCGTGACTGTAATGGGCAAAATCAACGCTGATAGTGCGACTGTTTCTGGGGGAAATGCGCTAGACGAGAAAGACTTAGGAAAATGAAAGAAACTCAAAGAGAGATCCAAACTTGACACTCTAAAGAACATACTACTCAAAATGCAAAACCATAATAAACCTAAGTTACAGATCACTAGGAGGTTGGCCAAACTAATAAAAAAGACCAAACATAAAAAGGAGTTTTGAAGGGTTATAAGCTCCCCAACAGAGTCACCATTTTTTTGTGCAGATAATCCTTTTTGTGGACAAAAATGATCCCTTTAGTCCTATGAGAATATCTAGCAACAAACAAAGACAAATATGTGCAAACTTTCCTAGTTTATACCAGAAAACATAAAGGATGATAGATTACCTACCTCACTTTGATGCTAACGTTCGTTGGTGTCATCCTTTATTCTTCCGCTTCTAAGCTCAATATCCTCTTCGTCGTTATGGATGAATACCTGCAAGGAAAATCACATGGAGACAATCAACGCATACATAACAAAAACCATTCCGATATAAACCATATAACAAATTAAGGAGTATTATACTAAATGAGCAATGATTGACACATTTATGGAAAGACAACACATAATGTATTTTTAATAGATGGTAAAGGGAGCATTACAACCACTTAAGCCTTGATGTTGGAAGCCTCCTTTAGGTGAGTTTCCAAGTATTAACCTTAACCTTCAAGCACTCCTTTCTCCTTAGCAAAGGGGGCAGCATTTGGGCATAGTTCAGCACTAGGAAGCAAACCAATCTATAGCCAACCAGTTGTGGGTAGTAGGGATCTCATTTATAGGGAAGGAGAGGGAGTTGAGGATCCATAAAAGGAGGGAGAAGTTCCACATATTAAGGGAAAGATACATGAAAGTAGAATCAAGGACCAAGAATGGGAGGTCTCGCTCTAATCCTTATTCACCTGTAACTAGCTCATCGTTCGCGAGACTTCTAGTAGGAGAAGCTTCTCCTCTACTTTAGGAAAAACTGCTTAAAGAGGTTCAGTGTTGGTTTTCCTGATAAAAGCCACATTGGTAGTGCTAGGCTAGTATAGTGCAACAATGCACCAGCATGGGTCACTAGTGATGCAAAAAGTGTTGATCCTGAAAACAAGGTTTTTTAACAAGTTTCTTTAGATTTCTTTCAAGGCAAGTTTTCTTCTATTTTTCAGGGATGCTACTGAACATGTTTCATGGTGAATACACTTACAACTTTTGTCATTTTGACACTTCAGAATACGATATGGGGAGTGTGACAATATACAGTATAACATCGAGGCTAAGTAGATAGTGAAATTTCAATTCAACACTCAAGACTTTAATCTGTATGATCCCCGCAATATTTGCAAGGACCACAATATAAGAGTTTATTTTCCGTGGATTGACGGGCATTTCATTGGCTAGAGGAAGATCCTTGGAGTTACTGTTACAATGCCTCCAGACCCAATGAGTCGATTAGTTTGGCATGGAATTCACAAGCTACTTCACTGTTGGGTGTGGAGCCTGATTATCTTCTATATTCAAAGGTTTCAACCGGATGTATACCCCAGGAAGACTGTATACCCCTCCACATGGTGGGGGGGGGGGGGGGACTTGTCCCCCCCCCCGCAGGGGTCTGGGGGGGAGGTAAATCCCCCTTGGCTGGGGGGTTTGGGGGCCAGCGGGGGTTCGGGGGCAGCGCTCTCAAAGCTAAAAATAGATGTAAAATTTCCTTGTAAAAGTCTAGTAATTTCTAGTCAATCTGGGCCGTTCATTAGGCGGATGATTTGACGGTAGAAGTTATGTTTAATTTAGGGTTTTTTGCCCTAGAAGGCAACCCTTCACTATATATGAGGGAATTGTATTGTGTCTATGGAGATCTGGATTCTGAGTGAGGAAGAGAGAGGAGATTGAGAGCGAAGAGGGTGTTACAGCGGATCTATTGTAGGTTGCATCTCTTCAGTTTGTTGGATAATATAAAAGTAAGGACTGGTTGTTTCTCCGTGGACGTAGCCCGAACTGGGTGAACCACGTATATCTGTGTCTCTCTTATTTTATGTGTTTTCTGTGTTTATATTTCTGCAATATTTTATGTTTTCCATTGCTCTGTAATATATAATTTTCTAACAACTAGTATTAGAGCCGAAGGTCTATTTGGCTAATAAACTCGCATGAGAGAAGGGTTCCTGGTTCGAGTGGGAGCAATGGCGGAAGATGGTAGGTTTAGGGTCGAAAAATTCAACGACCAAAACTACTAGCTGTGGAAGATGCAGATGGAAGATTATCTGTATTAGAGAGATCTGTACCTACCATTGAGCGGAAAGACAAAGAAGCCGACGAGTATGACAGACACAGAATGGGATATTCTCGATAGAAAGGCACTTGGAACAATACGGCTGTGCCTAGTGGCGTCAGTAGCGTTTAATATTTCAAAGGAAACAACAACACAGGGTTTAATGTCGGCATTAGCCAAACTATATAAAAAACCCTTGGTGTCAAATAAGGTATTTCTTATGAAGCGTTTATTTAATATGAAGATGTCGGAGGGTGGATCTGTCGCTGATCATTTAAATGATTTTAATACAGTTACAAGTCAGTTAAGTTCTGTAGGGGTAAATTTTGATGATGAAGTTAGGGCTCTGTTATTTCTATGCTCATTGCCAGAAAGTTGGAATGGTTTAGTTATGGCCATTAGTAACTCTATCTCTGGATCTAGTACTTTAAAGTTTGATGATGTTGTTGGTGCAATCCTTAGCGAGGAAATGTGACAGAAAAGCTTTAGTGAGACATCAAGTAATGCTTTGAGTGCAGAGTCTAGGGGAAGAAAAATGGAAAGAGGAAAGAGCTCAGGATATCGCAGTAAATCAAGGAAAGGCAGATCCAAGTCTAGATCGGGGATAGTGTGCTGGAAATGCGGAAAGAAAGGACACCTAAAGAAAGACTGTAGATCTCGGAAGGGAAAAGAAGGAGATGCATAGCAAGAAAACAATCATGAAGCAAATGTGACAGGTGAGGTGTTATAAGATGCTTTGATTCTTTCTTTCGAAAATATTACTAATTCCTGGGTGGTAGATTCAGGGGCCTCATTCCATGCCACACCTGATAAGAAACATTTTCATGATTATGTTCAAGGAGATTTTGGACAAGTTCGATTGGGTGATGATAAACCCTGTAAAATTGTTGGAATGGGTACAGTTTTCATAAAACAACAGAATGGAAATCAATGGCTATTGAAGGAGGTAAGGCATGTTCCAGATCTGAAGAAAAATCTAATTTCAATAGGGCAGTTGGGAGGTGTAGGTTGCATAAGTACTTTCACAGATAAAACCTGGAAGGTCGCTAAAGGATCCTTGGTAATAGCGAAAGGAGAAAAGGTTGGTACATTGTATTTATGCAATGGTATTTCTAATTATGTTAATGCTTTAACCTCTATAGGAGAAGATACGGCATTGTGGCATCATAGGCTCGGGCACATGAGTGAGAAGGGGATGCAGATTCTTCACTCAAGAAATTTGTTGCCAGGTTTGAAGCATGTTGATTTAAAATTCTGTGAGAATTGTGTTTATGGAAAACAAAAGAGAGTCAGATTCCTTAGAGTTGGGAAAGAAAAGAAGAGCGAAAAATTAGAGCTTGTGCATACAGATGTATGGGGACCTGCTCAGGTATCATCTCTTGGTGGCTCTCGTTATTATGTTACTTTTATTGATGATGCAACCAGAAAAACCTAGATTTATTGTATTCGAAATAAATCTGATGTATTTGATACTTTCAAGAAATGGAAAGCTTTGGTTGAAAATGAGACAGGGAAAAGGTTGAAGTGTCTTAGATCAGATAATGGAGGTGAATATTGCATAAAGAGTTTGATAGGTACTGTTTAGAGAATGGAATTCGCAGAGAGAAGACAGTTCTAGGAACACCACAAGAAAATGGTGTGTCAGAAAGGATGAACAGGACAATCATGGAGCGTGTAAGGTGCATGAGATTGCATGCAGGATTGCCTTTACAATTTTGGGCAGGTGCTGTAGATACTGTTGTTTGTCTAATAAATAGAGGGCCTTCAAGTTACTTGGATGGTAGTATTCCAGAGGAGGCGTGGACAGGTAAAAAGGTAAACTACTCATTTTTAAAGACTTTTGGTTGTGAAGCCTTTGTCCACATTAACAAAGAAAATAGAACAAAGCTTGAGGCAAAATCAAAGAAATGTACCTGTATTGGATATGGTGTTAATGATTTTGGTTATCGCTTATATGATTATGAAAATCACAAAATCATTAGGAGCAGAGATGTAATATTCAATGAAAAGGTCTTGTATAAGAATCATTTGCAGGAAAAGAAATAGGAAAAAGAAAACAGAGAATACACAGTGCTTGACAATATCACAAGAAAAATGATGGTGCCTGAAAATCATAATGATCAACAGCAAGAACAACAACCACAACAGCAACAAGCACTTCAAACACCTGAAAGTGGTGTTAGAATATCTACCAGGATAAGTAGACCCCCTAAACGATACTCTCCTTCATTATATTATGTATTGTTAACTGATTCTGGTGAACCAGAATGTTATGAAGAAGCAGTGCAGGTAGAAACCAGGAAGAAGTGGGAGCAAGCCATGAAAGAAGAGATGGACTCCTTAGAACATAACCAGACTTGGGACTTAGTCAGGTTGCCTGCAGGTAAAACAGCATTGCAGAATAAATGGGTTTACAGGTTGAATGAAGAAGATGGAGGAAAACAGAGGTACAAAGCTAGACTTATGGTGAGGGGGTTTGCACAAAAGAAAGGTATTGATTTTGATGAAATATTTTCTCCTGTTGTTAAAATGACTTCAATCAGAACTATTTTAAGTCTAGTAGCAGCTGAAGATTTGCATCTTGAGCAGTTAGATGTAAAGACAACCTTTCTTCATGGGGATTTGGAGGAAGAGATATATATGCAGCAGCCACAAGGATATGAGGTAAAAGGGAAGGAGAAACTAGTGTGCAGATTGAAGAAGAGCTTGTATGGCTTAAAACAGGCTCCAAGGCAGTGGTATCTAAAATTTGACAGGTTTATGTCTGAACAAGGTTATACTAGGTGTCACTCTGATCATTGTGTTTATCTCAAAAGGAAAAATGATGGCAGCTATATTATATTGTTATTGTATGTAGATGACATGCTTGTTGCAGGTTCTAACATGCAGGAGATAAATGTGCTTAAAAGAAAATTGGCAAACTCATTTGCAATGAAGGATTTGGGTGCTGCAAAACAAATCCTTGGTATGAGAATAACTAGAGACAGGAAGAATCGCAAATTAACATTGTCTCAAAGTGAGTACATAGAAAAGGTGTTGAAAAGGTTTAATATGCAGAATGCAAAACCATTTGGTATACCTTTGGCTAGCCATTTCAAATTAAGTAAGGAGGCGTGTCCCAATACTCAGGAATAAATGGCTCATATGTCTAAAGTTCCATATGCATCAGCAGTTGGAAGCTTAATGTATGCAATGGTCTGCACAAGGCCTGATATTGCACATGCAGTGGGAGTTGTAAGTAGGTACATGAAAAATCCAGGAAAAGAACATTGGATGGCAGTGAAGTGGATTCTCAGGTATTTGAGAGGTACCACAAATCAAGCATTATGCTTTGGTGGTTCAAACATTGCTCTACAGGGATATGTTGATGCAGATATGGCAGGTGACAGAGATAATAGGAGGAGCACTACAGGATATGTATTTACTGTAGGTGGAACAACTGTCAGTTGGGTTTCAAAAATCTAAAGTGTTGTTGCACTTTCAACAACAGAAGCAGAGTATGTTGCTGCTACAGAGGCTAGTAAAGAAATGATTTGGTTACAAAGGTTTTTGGATGAATTGGGTAAGAAGCAGGAGTTGGGCAGGTTATACAGTGACAGCCAGAGTGCCATACATCTTGCAAAGAAATCTACATTTCATTCCAAGACTAAGCATATACAGCTCAAGTACCATTTCATACGGTCAGCGTTAGAAGATGGACAGTTGAAGCTGGAAAAGACACACACTAGCCTGAATCCTGCAGATATGTTAACAAAAGTTGTAACCAGGGAGAAACTGAGAATCTGCTCAGTTTCAATTGGTCTTCAAGTATGATGAAGAAGATGAGAAACAACCAGGTCCAAAGTGGAGTCATTGTCTAGCAAATGAAGCAGCGGTGGAGTTTCTATAATCAGTCTCCAAGTGGGAGATTGTTGGGTGTGGTGCCTGATTATCTTATGTATTCAAAGGTTTCAGCCGAGTGTATACCCCATGAAGACTATACACCCCTCCATGCGGGGGGTGTGGGGGGGACTTGTCCCCCCCGCGGGGGTCCGGGGGCCAGTGCCCCCGAAGCTAAAAATAGATGTAAAATTTCCTTGTAAAATTCTAGTAATTTCTAGTACATCTGGGCCATTCATTAGGCGGATGATCTGACGGTATAAGTTATGTTTAATTTAGGGTTTTTTGCCCTAGAAGGCAACCCCTCACTATATATGAGGGAATTGTATTGTGTCTATGGAGATCTGGATTCTGAGTGAGGAAGAGAGAGGAGATTGAGAGCGAAGAGGGTGTTACAGCGGATCTGCTGTAGGTTGTATCTCTTCAGTTTGCTGGATAATATAAAAGGAAGGACTGGTCGTTTCTCTGTGGATGTAGCCCAAACTGGGTGAACCACATATATCTGTGCCTCTATTGTTTTATGCGTTTTCTGTGTTTATATTTCTGCAACATTTTATGTGTTCCATTGCTTTGCAATATATAATTTTCTAACATACACAGACAACATGGCTTCGGAAGCAACAACAAAAAAAGGTAGCAATCCCATGAGGGATAAGGGAAAGAGGAAGATTGTTAATAGTCCAAAGGGAGAAAAACCCTCCAAAATGAAAGCAAATCCTCTTGTCGCGAAGGCATCTTTGGAAGCATAAGCAAAGAGGAAGCATAAGATATAGAGAGGAGAGCGGAGGAAGAGAGAAAAGCAGAGGTTGCAGGAAGTAGAACTGAAGTTGTAGGAGACAGAGAAGAGGCTGAAGGAAGAACAAGAGTTAAGAAGGAGAGATGATAAGAGAAGAAGAATCAGGAAGAAGAACAAATGCAAGGTGTACTGATAGAGGAAAAAATGTCGATACAAGGTGACGAACAGGTACAACTAGCAGCTGAGGAGGAAGGTGAACATATGCAAGATTGGGAGCTTACTCAACATATGTAATAATTTATCAAAGTGACATACATGGAGTTGGAACAGGATTCACAGCATGAAGATGATGACCTGATGACGAGATCACCACAGGTCATCCCTTAGTCTCCACCACTTCCAGCAGCGGAACCAACCCTGAGCGAGCAAGGAGATATTATCGTCCTTGATGATGATCCGGTGATGGATGTGTATAATTTATCATTCAATGAATTCCAAAAGAGGATTGTACAAGCACGAAGGAAGCACTTTACAGATGATCATGCATCACCGCATTCATTAAAGAAAGGGCGATAATGTAGGACACCAAGAAGCATGAAAATGTCATTCCTAAAGCCAGCTTGGCCATTGATTGAGAATAAGCAACTGGCACAAAACTTGCAGGCTTCCAGGAAAGAGGCAGAACAACTCCGAGTAGCAACATAGAATGCAGTTTCCGCACTGGGAGAGATGAGAGCAAAGATACTTGATGAAGTATCAACACTTAGGGAAACCATGTAGAAGCTCTATGATGGGTTTGTCACCGTAAACAAAGCAGTTGTTTGTTTGCATGGCTTACAACGCAGATCAAAGGGTTTTTGAAAACTCTAAAAAACATACAAGCTACCATCGCCTATGTCTAAGAATGGATAATGTAGTTCAAAGTGGCCCCGCTTGACTTAGTGAATAAAATGAAGCCACGAGCAAAGCTGGAGAAAGCGAAGGTTCAAATGTTCATTCAAAATAACAATTAACTTGCCTAATTCACTGGCAGTATAGAGGCCTCATATGTGTGGTTGTACAATAGTTTGGATGTCTTGGTGAGAACACACCAAATCCCATCAATTGGTTCCCTAACCAAAGCTAAACCCAAGAACCAAGTCTAGTAGGGGGTCGAAGAGTACTTGGAGCAACTAAGACAGAATGTCACAAGGGAAGACTTGGAGATGAATGCACAAAACATGCAGAAGTTCATCATTGGTCCTATCAATGTCAAAATAATGTTGCTCATGCTTAAGAATGAGTTGAACACAACTTCCAAGATAGTGTACATGGAAGCCACAGAGACTAGAGTCTGCTTCCAGCAAGACACGTTAAGTAGTTCGGGGACACCATCACATAGTGCCAAAGTTGGCAACAATATGTGACCGAGAAGCAACAAGTGGAGGTTGTTGTGCTAGAATTCTCCCAAACTCCAACATCATAGTGTTGTGTGTTGTTAGGCTGTTAATTTGTCTCTACCCTATTTTTTCTTATATGGGTACAAGTGTAAAATGTATTATTTGTAATTATGTTGTAAGTGAAATTCGAAGTGTCAATATTGGAATACGAAAAGTCATCATGTAATGTAATGTGTCATTTTGTAAAGAAATTGAAGAGTCATGAGGGTAATCCAAAGGTCACAAGGGGAGTTGAAGAGTCACCCCCTCTTGTTATAAATAAAACCTCATAACTCATGTAACCGGCTTTTGGGAGCCAAGCTTTTGACCAGGCTTAGGCTTAGGAAGAGCTTGGGAGTATTGTGAAGAGCCTTGGCTTCTCCGTAGTGTAGAGCGAGTATACCTCTTTGGAGGAGCGTGCGTTATTGATTGTAATTTTCCACTATTAGGGCTAGTGGTTGTCAATGGTGTATGTATCAATGGAACTTTCACTTATAATAATGGAATCAGAGCCAACACACTTTCATGCATATGTTGTTAACATAGTAGGACTATTCTTGTTGTATTGGAAATGTATGTTATTTAACTTACGCATATGCTTATGAAATATTTCATTTGAATTTGTATTAATCTTTTTGAATGTGTGTTGTTGTATTAACTCATCACTTTAACTTGTGGACTATTCTGCATCTTAGCTTGTGATGTCAATTCACTCGTGTGTTCCTTTCAAGCTGTGTACTATTACAAGCTTCCAAGGGGCGCATTTCCTCTTGCCTCTGTGTGTTGGAACCTTCATGCATCACACTTGACTCTCTGTAGGGTCACACACTTGCTTTACCATAAAGTTATCATACTTCCCTCTACGTGTTTCCGTGGTTAAGGCATAACATTACCACCCACTGTTGGGACTCCTACTCCAAATGGTGTGAGGTCTAGTTGGGAATTCATATCGAGGAGATCCCCTTAACATTAACGGGTACAGAACCGTCAACATTTATTGCGGTAGAAGAGGGCCAAATGATAAGTTGAACCCTTGAAGTCTGTTTTCAATTTTTGCACACAATTCATGACATCTCACCAAATCATAACCCTGGCATGTTTTTCTAACTCTGCAGATTTGAAAGTGTTGGCGAACATTTTAAATGACTTTTCCAATTTCAAGTTCGATGGCAAGGGTGGAACAACCTTATTCAAGCACACAGTTACTTTTCTTGGTTTCTCCGACAGGTATGACATCTAGTCTAAGGATGATGATTGTAGGTTATTCGCTCTCACGTTTGAAGGGCGTATGAAAGAATGGTGTTACACATTGCCTAAAGACTCCATTCACTCTTTCGAACAACTTTTCATAGAGGCATTTCGTGCTTTCGATCTCTATGATCATAAAGCTCTTAACAAGAAACTTTTAAAATTGCGAAAAGCACCTCATGAATCTATTCAGGATTTTCATGATTGTTTCATTCATTACTACTTTGAATTTCTTGAAGATGAAGTTGATAGGTATTTCTTGGTAGACAAGTTTATTTATCTTGTTCACATTTTCGAAAATCCACACGAGTTAGAATATTTTTAACCTCTCCCAACATAGCTCGGTATTGGAGCTTCTAAATCTACGGTGGACAAGGTTGTTGTTTCAAGTGACCATCCATCCCCTTTTCATAAAATAACTCTAGCTTAGCAGGTCAAGGTGGGGGAAGTTGAGAATTCACTTGTTGATCTATCGTCATCTCCTCCTACCCCACTTACTCATAATTTCAGCGCAGATTTGAACTATGACTCTAATGGTTGTGATGAAGTGTTATCTCCTCATCCTCCATCCTTTGGTCCCTCTGATCCTCCAGATTTTGATGTGTTGTGTTCACCAGTTTCAAATTTCTCTTGTAATGTTCACGAGGATCTTGTTCTGGATGGAGTTGGTGTTGAACATCCAAGGTGTGATATCATTTTTTATGAGTATGTGTGGGAGTCTGAACAAGAATATGTGGTGAAGGATGACCTCCTTTCATTTGCACCTCTTCCGCATTATCCTGACATTTTCCATGATTCTTTCATTTCTGTTCAATCTTGTGAAAACTCATTTTCAAATGTTACTACTTTTGATCATTCACAGAACATGTGGAATGCAATTTTTTCATTTGAATGTGGAGAGGACAAAGCTTTTGTGCCAAATCCTCACAATATCTCATCTTACCTTTTCGGGAACATAGAGATTGAAATTTCTCGTTTTCCATTATCCCCTCTTTATGATTCGTCAGATCATGAGTATGCCCCTGTTCGTGATCTTGAACTTTTTTATCGTGGTTGTCGTGATCTTTTCATTGATTCATTCAATCACGATTATGATTCTTCCACTGTTGATATTTCTAAGCCACCAATCTTGGATGATCCATCTTCTGATGAATTGGAACCTCCCAAAATTGTCTAGGCACTTTAGCATGAGCTGATGGTTATGTCAAGTTCTCGTAGACTTGAGGTTAGTTCCACTTCTAGTCATGAATATGTTGAATCTTTCCAGGCTCCTCATCACTCTATTGTTCACATTGAAAATCAAGCTATCTTACAATCTTCGCATCCTCCATCTATATCACATGATCCTATCGCTCAGTCATTAAGCACTGTTGCAAAATGGAAATTTTCTTCTTTCTTCATGTTTGCTCGTTTTTCAAGTTCGAAAGTGTGTACCTGCTTGTCTTTGACTCGCAATGTGTTTGGGCACCGTGGTATATCTGCAAAGTGCCTTTCATTCGCTTTCCATTTTTAGTTTTATGCGGGTGCATTTAAACTTCAAACATTCTAGTTTGTATTGTCTTATCTTTATTTTTTATTGGTTTTCTTGTATATCATTTTTGACATAGATGCCCTCTTCTACATAGGCCAGCCAATGCATTGATGGCTACATTGGAAGTATCACTTTACGTAAGTTGGCCTATGATATGCTTAGGTTAGGAGTACGAGTAATTGTTTGCTTTTCTTTATTGTTTCTTTTATTTGCTTTACTTTGTTTCGTTTTACTCCTCTTTTTTCCTTTGTTTGTTTTCTTTTCAGCTGTAGGTTAGTTTTCACATGAAACTGTCTTTGGCTTCTTAGACAAGGAGGGTGAAGTTCAAGAGGAACTTGTATTTCTTTCAACGTTTAGTTATCTATCTATTCCCTCTCTTTATGTGAATCTTGCATTTCTTTTAGTTGATGATACTCTGATAGAAAATATGCCCTTTTCAGAGAGTCTCATGGTGAAATCACAATGCTTGCACTCTTAACTAGTACCGCCCACTCTAATCGGTCTTCTATTTTCAGTTAACCTTTGTCAACTAAGTTGAGTAGATTAAGGAGAAGAGGAAAACCTTAAGAAGTATGTCAGAGGTATATATAAATATCCTTCTCTAAAGGGACAATCTCTTATGCTCTCAATAAGTCAGGATCCCTCTTCCTCCTCATGAAATAAATAAATGCACATGCACAATTCTTTAAACAAATAAAATGAAAAAATGAAATAAAAGGGCAAAAGAAGAGAAAGGATTCCTGTGCAGAGAGGTGAAGAAAGTAACTCTGTTGGGGTACTGTCCAAGCTCACTGGAAGTGGAGCGATGCTTGTGTTCATGAAGTGACTCCACCGGTGTACTATCCAATCCTGTTGATAGCGAAGAAACACGCGAGATGAAACTATGACTCTAAAAAATCTATTTTACTTTTGCATCTATATACCCCTCATCCCTAATCGAAATGAATCAATCTCAGTTGGCTTGGTATGTGTGTTGTTAATGAAGAGAATGGTAGGGACTACATCTTTAAATCAGGCTAAGTGAAGAAGCTATGATAATCAAATAACTAAACAATACTTTCGGAAGACTTAAACTTTCTTTGCATGAGACAAGGTCCATACAGAGAGTTGGAGTTCTAGCAGTGTGTCGCCAGTGTTTTAGCGGCTACAAACACCCTCCAAAATTTTGCCTATGCTTCGATGTTGGAGCCTCCCTTCTTAACCATAGCAGGACATATCACACTGATCTAAGTATTTATGCTTCGATTGAGACTTATATTTATTTTCACTTGTGTTTGCTTAGTTGATTCTTCTAAGTCACAAGTTGATATCCCAACTTGGTCTCACAGCAGTTCTGGGCTTGTCTCCAGAAATTGCACAATCCTTGAGGGAAATCAGCCTTGATGATGGGAATTGCACAGTACTAACTACCAGTGAGCCTTGAGCTCAGAAATTGTGTAGAATTGGGAGGTAGCGCAGCACTGAGCCCAGAAATTGTGCAACCCTCACTGAGCTCGGAAACTGCGCAGTGCACTGAGCCGGAAAGTTGCCCAGTTCCCCAGAACCATGCAATATTTCCCGATAGTGTGCATGGCAAGTTTCCTCAAAAAAGGAAAAAGAGAAAAAAAAAAAGAAAAAAAATCCCTAAAAAGTAGGGACCTATTTTTAGTATCCCGAAGGAGGCACTTGCACTATTTTTAGAAACTTCCGCCAAGTGTTTTTTTTCCTTGATTTTAGGCATGCACGTCATAAACCATAATTTATCCAAATCTATTTAATCGACGCTTCTAGATCTCATTTTCACACTTGATCTTGGAGCTCTAACATTCCCGAGGAGATCAAGGAACCTTCGGTGCGATCGTCGTCGCTTTTTTGGGTGAGTTTTGCTTTTGTCGTCTTTTGCCATGTTTTCTATCGCTTTTTTTCATTTGGCTTGTGTGAGTGTTGTTTCACTTGTTTCTCTTCATGGTTGTTGTCATTTTGACTTGTTTTAACTTGTAGAAGTGTTGTTTTAAGTTTTAGATTGCCTTTCCCAAGTGTCGCATTAGTTTTCCTATTTTTGCACCAATGGTCGATGTTCCGACGACTCTCCTCACCTATTTCATTTTCCTTTCGTTTGATCAATTGCTACACTTGATTCACATGCATTTATCTACACTTAGTCAGATCTGTACTAAGCTTCACACTATCTCTCAAATATGTTTGTTTTCACACTTCCCTTATGCAGATCTAGGTTTCCCTTGCCCGGTTTTTAGTTTACGCAGCTGGAATTGCGCAATCCTGAAGCTCAAGCCACAAGCTTGGCCTCTGGAATTATGCAATGCACAATCCAAGTTGGCTCCAACTACGCACTGCACAATTCTAGGGGCCAGCTTGTCAACTTGGCCACTGAGACTGCGCAGTCTCTCCTAGGCCTCTGCTTAGGTTGAACTGTGCATTGTGCAGTTTCAACCATCAGGCTTCCACCTTGGCTACTAAGACTCCGTAGTGAGCAGTTCCCATAGGCACCCAGTCATCCTTGCCATGAAAATTTTTGCAATCCTTCCCACGTAGTTCCTGATTTGCTGCTTGAACTTGCCTTGTAAGTTGTTTTGCTTAAAATGACATTTGCTTGCCATGAGTGTCCTTTTTGTCCCACAGGTACAATAGTTGTTGAACACCTCTCTAGCAGTCACTACCATGGCACCTAAGAGAGTTGCATCAAAGGAAACCACTGAGAGCAGTATTGGGGAAGCATTTGAGCAAACATCAGTTGATTTTCCAGTGTATGCAGATACTCAATTGTTTATAGAGAAAGGATCATCACTGACATGGCAACAGATTAAAGATACTTTTGCAAAGGACTTTGAGGCAGACTTAGAGGACCGACAGGTTTATCTCAGCATCTGGAAGTCAAGGCTATACAAGGTTCCATGTAGGTATCCTGCCTTCCTATGTGCAAATATTATTAGCTAGATTATCTCACACATGGATGAGAAGAGTGTGACATTGAGCAGTGCCAACAGTCAAAAGCTTTCCACCTTCCAGGCATAAGACTTTCAGCAGATGTGTCACTTTCCTGAGCTAGTAAAGCGCATGGACTCACTCTTCTATGCCACCCAAAGCTATGTGAACACAAGAGACATTGTCAAACATTGGGTGAAAGAGCCATCGAAGTTTCGACAGACACCCACCCATGTGTACAAGACAAAGTCTCTTAGGAAGGTTTATCAACTCGTAGTCATATTTTCTTGCAAAGAGTAGTGAAACCTTTCTTGAAGGGCGGGGAATCTTATTGAATTTATTGGTGAACGATAGGAGGTCATTCAACTGGTCATATCTATCTGTTGGCTCGACAATTGAAGGCCCGTGTAGCACAGGCTTGGAATTCGCCCAAGGGTGAGCGAGCAAGGTTCGATATGTCTGCATACTTATTGGATGCAATTTGTGCACAACAACAGTTCCCTGGTATGAACTGGAGATGGACACCACGAGAACCTATCGTGCACATCGATTGCAAGTTGTTTTTGTAATGCATTTATTGAGGAGTAATGGTGCGACTAACTGACCTCTTCATCATCCCGCTATACAAGCTTATCTTTGAAGAAGATCGAACTTGCTTGTCATGAGAAGCAATGGAGGCGATAGTAGACATCACAGATTGGTATGCCTCACCTGGTGGCACCTTCAATAGAGTGTTTGGCAGTGAGAAGCCTCTGCATGTCTTACCAAGGTATTCCACTAACAAACTGATCATGCAAGAAGTATCATACCATCTTACTATAGGGTTGTTAGCAACACTGCACAACAAGAACAAAGCACCATGGCCCACTCTTCCTTCGTAGATTGGATTATACAAGATAAAGAGCTTGAAAGTCACAGATTCTGAGGCTAAAGAGATAGTGAAATTTGAATTCAGCACTAAGGACTTTAATCTGTATGATCCCCGCAGTATTTGCAAGGACCACTGTACGAGAGTTTACTTTCTATGGATCGACGAGGAATTTCATTGGCCAGAGGAGGATCCTTGGAGGTATTGCTATAATGCCTCCATACTCAATGAGCTGGTCAGTTTAGCAAGGACTTCAAACATGTTTCTCCACAAATAACGGTAACTCCAGAAGAAATGCAACATAAGGCAGCAATGCCATGCAGGACAAGGGAAAGAGGAATATTGATGACAGTCCAAAAGGAGAAAAAAGTTGCATAATGAAAGCAAATCCTCTTGTTGTGAAGGAAACTTTGGCAATAGAAGCAAAGAGGAAGCATATGATACAAAGAGCAGAGTGGAGGAAGAGAGGAAAACAGAGGTTGGAGGAAGCAAAACATAAGTTGTAGGAGACAGAGAAGAGGTTGAAGGAAGAACAAGAGTTGAGAATGAGAGAACGAGAATAGAAGCAGAAGTAGGAAGAATAACAAAGGCAAGGCACAGTGATAGATGAAACAACGTTGATACAGGTTGAAGAAAAGGTACAACCAGTAGCTGATGAGGAAGGTGAACAGATGCAGGATAGGGAGCTTACTCCACAGATTGAGAAACTGAACAAAGTGACATACATGGAGTTGGAATAGGAGCTGCAACATGAATATGTCGACCTGATGTCGATAGCACCATAGGTCATCCCTCAGTCTCCACCACCTCAAGCAGCAAATCCAGCCCTAGTGAGCAAGGGAATAATATCCTCCTTGATGATGATTCAGTGATGGATGTGTAAAATCTATCATTCGACAAATTCCAAAAGAGGATTGTACAAGTGTGGAGGAAGCACTTTCCTGATGATCATGCATCACCTGCATTCATTAAAGAAAGGGTGATAGTTTCGGACACCATGAAGAATCCGAATGCCATTTTTGAAGCCAACTTTGCATATGCAGGAGAAACAAGATCAAATGTTCAGTATTTGATAGTCGAGAATGAGAAACTAGCACATAAATTTGAGGCTGCCAGGAAAGAGGCAGAACTACTTCGAGTAGTAGTGAAAAATTCATTTTCCAGAAGTATCAACACTTGGGGAAACCATGTGGAAGCTCTATGACAGGTTTGTCACCGTACACAAAGGAGTTGTCTTTTTGCATGGCTTACAACAATAGAGCAAAGAATTTGTTAAAACTCTAAAAAACATACAAGCTGCCATCGCCTATGTGTAATAATGGACAATGTGGTTCAATGATCCAAGAATATTTTGCTTATAGATGTATTAAAGAATCACATGTAGAAGTTGTAGCTTAACCATAGAAATCTAATGTGCACATGAGAGAAGAATAAGAAACACATAAAGCATGAGAAGAAGATAACAAGACTTGATAACGAAGTTCATCCAACTTGGACTACGTCTCCGGGCCCTGCTCGATCAATGGGGAGGCCTTCATTCATTCAATGGCATGAAAAAGAAGAATACAATCATCAGTTACAAAAAAGGAGTCTTATACCTCCATTCTGGAAATGGCTGAGAAATGGAGAATTCAGATGGAGAAATGGATAGTGCCATGGCATTCGTGGCATCGAGAAGGGCTGAAACCATATAAAAATTGTCAAATCTGGACAAAATGGACTTTCGCCCCTCCTGCTTGCTCCTGCCTGAAACTGCGTGCAAATTCCTCTCCCCTTCTCTTGGCTGCCGTGGTTCTCTTTGAGTAGTCATCTTGTCCATGTGTTCCCCTGTTTTCCAGATGAATGGCCTTTACACTGGCCGAGTCAATGGTAGTAGGTTCAAACAATAATAATGAATGCCTGGTGTAACTATGTAATGATCCAATATACTTAGTTACTACTTTAGGTGTATCAAGTGCAATACCCAAATTAAGTGCTTGCTTTCTAAACTCCTCTGTAAAACTTTGAACATCCTGACCTTTGCCTTGCCTTAAATACTGCCAATTCATTAATGCTTTCTGCTTGTAACCCAAGGGATAAAATTGTTCCTTTAACGCAAAAATGAAATCAGGCCATGAGGAAAGAAGGTTACCCACATTCTTACTACTTTGCAATCTGCTCTCCCACCAGACGAGAGCGGTGCTGCTCAGCCGTAGAGAGGCCAGCTGAATCTTTGCCTCATCCTCCACGATCTGCTGAATCTTGTAGTAGATCTCAATCTGCCTAATCCAATTATTAAGCTTTTCTGCATTACTTTCACCATTAAACATGGGAAGATCAAATTTGACATCTAATTTAAAGAAAGGTTTCTTGTGTGCATCCCTTGAATTCCTATGATGATGGTGATGGGAGGAAGAAGAACTTTCACTCATGGAAGGAGAAGGAGGTGGATCTCCTCCATCATCTCCATGCACTGAACCTCGCCCTTCTGGAGTTTTTTCCTCTACACTTTCAAGTTTTTCAAGGCTTGAGAATAGATTCTCAACATGATCTGCCATTGTGTATAAAGTCTTGTGGAAGTTTACTTCCTCTTCATAACGAGCCTCATCATCTTTCATGTTTCTCCTTCGACGTGCACGCCCCTCTTCGGGATTGAAAGGCTCTAGTTCCCCTTCACCTCTTCTGAGCCTACTTCTTGTTAGCATACAAACATGCAATTCACATCTAAAAAGACCTGCTCTAATACCACTTTATCCAAGAATCTTTTGCTTATAGATGTATTAAAGAATCACATGTAGAAATTGTAGCTTAACCATAGAAATCTAATGTGCACATGAGAGAAGAAGAAGAAACACATAAAGCATGAGAAGAAGACAACAAGACTTGATAACGGAGTTCAGCCAACTTGGACTATGTCTCCGGACCTTGCTCGATCAATGGGGAGGCCTTCATTCATTCAATGGCATGAAAAAGAAGAATACAATCATTAGTTACAACAAAGGAGTCTTATACCTCCATTCTGGAAATGGCTGAGAAATGGAGAACTCAGATGGATAAATGGAGAACTAAGATGGAGAAATGGATAGCGCCATGGCGTTCGTGGCGTCGAGAAGGGCTGAAACCATATAAAATTTGTCAAATCTGGACAAAATGGACTTTCGCCCCTCCTGCTTGCTCCTGCCTCGAATTGCATGCAAATTCCTCTCCCCTCGCACTTTTCCATGTTCATAGTGTTTTATAACATTCTTTTGTTACAATGCCGCTTAAGTCGGGGGGGGGGGGGGGGGGGGGGTCGGATTTGTTTATAATAGAATGTTGTTTGAACGGAAGGATCGACGGGCATGATTAATCCAACCGTCCGACCTTCCGTTGCAACAAAACCCTGAAATAACCCTTTTTTTGTTAATACAACAATACACGGGATACATTGAAAAACCTGACCGAAAAGCTTTAAGTTGGAACTCAAATTTCATTAAATTGGCCCTATTATCCTATCGGGTCTCTGCATATCACAATCGCAATGACCTTTGGGGTCTTTCATTTGACTGTGTCGATCGCCGATCGCTGATCGTCGATATTGCCGATAGCCGATATGATCCTGACCGTTGATCTGTTTTCCGATCCGATAGCTAAGATTGCACGTCGTTATCGGCATATCGCAATTGTTGTCGGCATATGGCATCAACATATCGCATATACAACGGCCCAGGGTTCTTCCATATGGCATATGCCATTGCCGATCGCCGATGCCGATATCGGCGATCGCTCCATCGCTTATCGCATGTCGCTTGGCCCCGATATCGCCTGTCGCCTGCCCCCGATTGCGATTAGTCGAAGATCACTAATTGAGGTTTCGTCTGCCTGGCCTTAAGTCCGCCCTTTGAATTCCTCCAATTGCGATTTGCCTTTATAAGGCTTTAGGCCCATTTTTATAAGAAATGCCTCCTTTTTCAAAGGAACAAAGGCAAACTCTTTTCGCGATAACTTCATCATCAAAAGTCCATTTTAGCCCATTCAAGTTGCAGTAGATTCATATTGAAAAGATCTATGCAACGAGACTATTTCTAGGAGCATCCTTGGACTTTAATTTCCCTGTTTCCTGCAAGTCAACCCAGAACTTTGACTGCTTCTATCTCCTTTATTCGGACTCGGATTGGAGTGCCGTTTGCACTGTTGGAATCAGGGCGACGAGCACTTCGATCTGATGTCAAGATATTTTCCTTTCTGCCACTTTGAATTTTGAGAATTTCCCATGCCACTGTGTCTGAAGATCCACCGGGATCATTGAAAGGGACCTCGCTTGATTTAGTGAAGAAAATGAAGCCACAGGCAGAGCTGGGGAAAGCGAAGGTTTGAAGTTTGATTAAGAACAACAAGTAGCTCGCCTCATTCATTGGCAGCATACATGCCTCATATGTGCGATTGTACAATAGTTTGGATGTCTTAGTGAGAACACACCAGATCCCATCAATCAGTTCCCTCACCAAAGCTAAACCCAAGAACCAAGTTCGGCAGGTGGTCGAAGAGTACTTGGAGCAGCTAAGACAGAATGCCACCAGGGAAGACTTGGAGATGAACGCATAGAACATGTAGAATTTCATCGGTGGTCCTATCAAAGTCAAAACAATGTTGCTCATGCTTCAGAATGAGTTGGACACAAGTTCCAAGACAGTGTACCCAGATTCCATGGAGGCTAGAGTCTGCTTCCAGCAAGACACTGTTAAGCAGTTTGAGGACACCATCACACAGTACCAAGCTTGGCACCAATATGTGACTGAGAAGTAGCAAGTGGAGGTTGTTGAGCTAGACTTCTCCCAAACTCCAACATCATAGTGTTGTGTCTTGTTAGGCTGTCAAGTTGTCTCTACCCTATTTTGTCTTATATGGGTACAAGTGTAAAATGTAATATTATTTGTAATTATGTTGTAAGTGAAATTCCAAGTGTCAATATTGGAATATGAAAATTCATCATGTAATGTAATGTGTCATTTTGTAAAGAAGTTGAAGAGTCATGAGGGTAGTCCAAAGGTCACAAAGGGGAGTTGAAGAGTCACCCCCTCTTGTTATAAATAGAACCTCATAACTCATGTAATAGGCTTTTAGGAGCTAAGCTTTTGGCTAGGCTTAGGCTTAGGAAGAGCTTGGGAGTATTGTGAAGAGCCTTGGCTTCTTCGTAGCATAGAGCGAGTATACTTCTTTAGAGGAGCATGTGTTCTTGACTGTAATGTTCCACTATTGGGGCTAGTGGTCGTCAATGGTGTATGTATGGATGGAACTTTCACATATAATAATAGAATCAAAGCCAACATGCTTTCATGCATATGTTGTTAATATAGTAAGACTATTCTTGTTGTATTGGCAATGTATGTTATTTAACTTACACATATGCTTATGAACTATTTCGTTTGCATTTACATGAATCTTGTTGAATGTGTGTTGTTGTATTAACTCATCACTTTAACTTGTGGACTATTTTGCATCTCATCTTGTGATGTCAATTCACTCGTGTGTTCCTTTCAAGCTGCGTACTATTACAAGCTTCTAAGGGTCGTACTTCCCCTTCTCTCCGTGTGTTGGAACCTTCATGCATCGCACTTGACTCTCCACGGGGTCACACACTTGCTCTCACCCAAAGTTATCATATTTCCCTCTACGCATTTCGCGGTCAAGGCATAACATTACCACCCGCTGTTGGGACTCCTACTCCAAACGGTGTGAGGTCTAGTTGGAACTTCATATTGGGTTGATCCCCTAAATGTTGGCAGGTCCAACACTGTCAACAGGTTCTTCGAAGACAATTTTCCTGTATTTTTGTTGTGGCCGGTTTGCAATTTTTCTCAAATGCACAATTAGATTCAATTTGCTTCCAATTGAATGTCCATGAAAATATCTTTCTTTGTTTTCCTCATTATTTTTTTTTTCTTCTCAAAAGCTATTCATTCAATTGTTTATGTTTACAATTGATTTCTCATAATTTCATGTGCAAGAAAAACAAAATGAGTAGATTTAAACATATCATTCCCCTATTTAAAAATTATCAGCAAACAAACAATGTCAAATCTAATGAGGCCATTTGGCAAAACTTCCTTTGAGGAGCTCCGCCTGAATTTACGCATTTTTTGCTTCAAGCTCCCCCTGAGGTTGAGTTGGCCTCAATTTTCTTCTTTCTCTTTCTTTATCCAAACGTTTATGTATCACTTTCTATTAAGATCTTCTTCTGGTTTATTTTTCCTCCTCCAAATTCTTCCTTGATGAATATATCTCTTAAGAGTTGTAGGCAACAAGCAATCTTTGTCTCTATGGCCTAGGTTATCACAAATATAACATCTAATGTGCCCAAGAAATGGTGGAAATGGCATATTTTTACAGTGAATACCTTTATGCCCAAAATCATTACACATAAAACAATAGCCACGAAAGACATTTTTGTACTTGAAGAACAATAGAGATGTTTGTGAATTCTCCTTAATCAACTATAGATTTTTCTTGAAATCGTTTTTCTTCTTACTTTTGCAATTTGCTACAATGTGCCAAAATTTATGACAGTAAAAACATCTCATAATTCTCATACGTTTCTTTAACACATTCATTGGCTTTTGTTCTTGATGGTGACTTCCTTCAGAGCTGCTGTAAATTTTAGTTTCTTTGACTTTTGCCTCATTTTTCCCCTTTTGGCTTGATTTGTTTGCTTCCTTTTCAACTTCAACTTTTCTATAATTTTTTATCTGTTCATTTAGCTGGTTTTCAATCTCATCTCCATCTTCCTTGTCTTCTCTAATTGGGCTTTTAGATCATAATTTTCTTTTTTGAGAATAAACTCTCTTTCCTAAAGTATTTCAAACAATTTCTTCAAATTTTTTTTTTTCAACCATTAGCTTTTCAATGAACCTTGCTTGAGATTTATTTTTAGCCTCAAGGGTTAATAATCTTTTGAGTTATTCATCTTCAACTTATGATTTTTCTGCAATTACATTACCTCCACTTCTCTCCAAAAGATAAAACTTAATTGATTTATTATCATCTTCAAAATCATCGATCTCTAGAGTATCATCATTACTATAAGGAAATGTATAATTAGACATGAGATGATTACTACATTTACCTTAACCATTCTTTACCAACAAGAAGAGAGGTTCTTTTGAATTTCAAATTTTCCTCATTTGTTTGTTGCTCTTATTTTTCTGAGACTACTTATTATTTTCCATTGTAGGTTTTAACCCTGTAGAGAAATTACCTGTAGACAAATTCTAAAAACAGAAAATAAACAATGACGAGAATATAAAAAAAATACACAAAGATTTTCCCTTGGATCCCAAAACTTGGACTACCAAATTGATTTTTCATTATGTTCCTTTCAATGTTACAATACATATATATATATGTCGAAGCCTTCATAAACCCCAATCCATTAACCCTAGATTAGAACATAACCATAGTTCCCTTGACCGGGTCTACAAAATACCATGGGTTGAAAACCATCATGCCCAAAACCATGTGAAAAACCCATGCACAAAACCATAGGCAGGTCCGCTCACCTAATATAGGGTCCAAAAAAATATTCTCAGGGTGTTACCCCAGAACTTGTGCAGGGGGCTACTGCCCCCTTGAAACCCCCTAATAGGGGGGTCTGTCACCCCCCCGTGACCCGCTCCCCCCCCACACATGCGACTAGTCATGGAAGAATATAAAACACACCGAACATCCATGGCCCACGATTTCCTCTCAAGTGATCAAGCTTCACCGAGAGAACCCTGCTTTGATACCAATTGTTGGAATGTGAAGCAATACTGAGAGGGGAAGGGGGGTGAATCAGTATTGTGGCTTATATTATTTTTCTATCTTTGCTCCTCAAACCCTCATTCATTCACTTATAAGTTGCACATCACATAAACATATCTATTCATATTTTGAATCATAAGCAACATATTAAAACTAAACATCCACCATAAAAGTATCAAAATTCATAACCAATAATAACAACATAAATAACACGCACACATAGAAACACCAATATTTCTGGTGGAAAACTCTCTCCAAGGAAAAAACCACCTGTTGCTCTACTGCTCAATTTTTTATTATGTTGAACAAATTTTGTACATAGAGGAGCTAGCACCCACTATCTAGAAGACTCGACTACTCAGATAATTTTGCTAGCAATAACAGATAGAGAGTCTCTTCTCTCACGCCTCTACAAACACTTGTTCGCTGGAAGCAACCACACCAACGAGCCTCACTAAATACCATTGGACTTTGGAGAAATCTGCTACTCGCTCTGATTTGCTGGCTAGAAGGCCCCCACCTTCTCTACACATTGTCTACCATGAGCCTCAACACCCTCAACACCTCCATGTGAACCATGTTTCAGAATATTTCACATTGGGCACTCAAATATTCTCAACATGGGAATCCCAACAACAACTCTAATATGAAAATAATATCTTATAAAACATATAACGTCACACCACTACAGATATGCAATAGGCTATATAAATCATTGTAGCACCCACTCACACTCCCATAATCACAATCAATTGACACACATAATAACTCAATATTCTCACAAAAATGTATTTCAAAATATCCTCAATAATCTCCAAACAATACCTTGGGAAAATACCATGGTTATCCCAATAACATGGACACTTGTACCATAATAAACTCCAAACCAATACCACGGGTCAATACCATGGATCCATGTACCATGGTAATCTCTAGGTCAATACAACGGGTCAATGCCATGGTTATGTCAATACCATGGACCCCTGCACCATGGTAATCTCTAGGTCAATTCCACAGGTCAATACCATGGTTATGTCAATACCATGGATCCCTGTACCATGGTAATCTCCAAGTCAATACCACGGATCCCTGTACCATGGTAATCTCCAAGATACTACCATAGGCAGATACCATGGTAATATCGATACCTGCAATGCCAATACCAAGTGTCGACCTGGACCACACACACACATACAAACAATACCAAGGTAATGCCAATGCCAAGAATATATGTACCGTGGTAATGCTTACTTTAACCATTTGCATAATTGTCCTGCTATATGCATAAACTTAACAACCATACATAACATTTGCATAAGCCAAGCCAACATAAGCCAACTGCAATACATGCATAACATAAAGATCCAAATGCACTAACCACCATATACTTCTTGCATTAACATATGCAACCAATAATACAAGAAATCAAGCACCTATACCAAGCCAACATATGCATCCACATACAGTCATCTGCAATACAATCATCAACAATACATGCTTAGGTTGATATCAATGTCAACCAACAATCACTACAATCAGCAACTGCAACAACAACTGCATCCTCAATGCTAACAATTGCTGCTATTCAGGACCCTTCAGATTAATTTCTTTAAGTACCTTTTGCAATTGGGCTGATTTGGACATGGTAAGGGTGGCTTTGGGTTATGAGACTCTTTGCGACCAAAATTTTGTGAGGTTTCTAGTAAAGGTACCGATAAGTCAATTTTGAAAGGTTGTAAGTATAGAGTGGCATATGCCTCTTCTTCTAATTCATCATTAGTAAAGGGGGTAATGATATCTTGGGATGGATCAAAGACTCCAACGGGAATATATTAATTTGTATTGGATTTTCGATGCAACTCATTGAACACTTGGTCGACAGAAGGTTGGTAAGGGAGTTCTTGAGGGTCAACTTCTATAGGGTTATTATACTATACTTTCATGACGTCTAAACATAACTGGATATCGGAACATGGAGGTAAAGCTCGACGAACATGTGGGGGACTCACTATTAGTTATAAATATTCTTGATGTTAAGTAACCAATTCCTAAAAAGTTCATGGGGACCAAAGGGTTGTGGTGTTATATACCTAGGGGGGATAATATGGGATACCAAGGGAGGTACCCAAGGTAATAATGTAATAATGGGATGGGCCATAGTAATAAATAAGGTGGTTAACCCATGTCATGTAAGGGACCACAAGTAGTTAATAATAATGTAATGGGCCCATGGTATTAGTTGATGGTATGAGGGAACCATGGTAATGACCCATGGTATTGTATGTATGAGGCCTATATAGAGGCTAGAGACTCCACTTGGGAGATAGTGAAGGATTATTGTATGAACAGGCATATGGCTTGTGGAGTGTTCTCCTTCCTTAAGGAGTGAATGTATGGTGTTGCCCTACCTTAAGGGTTTGATAAATAAAGAATCATTTCTATCTGTTTCTATCTTGTTATTTCTTGGGTTAATTCTATTATCATATATTCTTGGGTTAGATCTACAACAATTGGTATCAGAGCACTTTCTTGGGCACAACTGTGGAGATAATTTTTTTTATTTTTTTATTTTTTTTTTTGCAGGGATTTTGGGTGGCGAATTTGCAGATCAGATCTGTACGTTTTGGTGCAAGATCTGCAAAATCTAATTATAGATCTGTATTCTTTGCGAAAAAATAGCCGATTTCAAAAAAAAAATCGGTTGAATCGGAGTCCGGATGAAGGAGATATCGTTGATTTAAAAATCAGTGGGGTTGCAGACAATTTTCAGGGCAGCGAGTTTGCGGCGCAGATCTAGACGTCCTGGTGCAAGATCTACAAAATCTAATTGTAGATCTGAATTTTTTGAGAAAAATTACCCAATTTCAAAAAAAAATCAGTCGAATCGGAGTCCAGATGAGGGAGATATCACTGATTTAAAATCAGCTCTTTTTTGCAGAAATTTTGGTGACGGCGGGAGAGTTGCAGCGCAGATCTGGAATTCTAGTGCTTGGATCAGGATTTCTATCACATGGGCAGATGCAGAATGGTCATTCCATTTCCGAAAACAGGTCATAATAAAGATTCTGAGCAATATTGACTAAACTGTGGCCACTTTAAATTTTCGCCAAGTGAGGAATTTTACTCAAACCCTCTTCATGGAGATGCTATATTTTACAGGGAAAGATGATGGTCCTACTATTGAAGAATTCATACAGAGACACAAGTCCATACATGGGACATATTGGAAGGTTTCAATGACGCTTAATCTGAGAGATGAGGCTGAAAATTGGTGGTCATCACTTGACCACAAGCAGTTGACCAAACTTTCAGATGCAAAATTTGAAAAAGTCTTTTTGGACAAATGGTCTAGGGCTAGAAAAAAGGAGAATGCGACACATAAGGGATTATTTGCTACAGGTGTCTCCTTATTGCAGGTTCATGGATTGATTCAGAAAGAGAAGATCATTGTTTCTATAAATCCTAGTTGCAAGCATAATTTCATCAATATTAATTTGGCAAAAAAATTGCAAGTTCCAGCAAAACAAATTGAAAATACACAGGTTGATGATGAGGCTATTCAAATTTATAAGGATTTGAAGCTTTCTATGGATAAGTATGTGTTGCATGGGGATTTTTATGCTTCAGATAAGGATAACATGGATGTTGTTTTGGGATACCCTTGGATGGAATCAGTGGGTACTATCAATATTAATGTACAGAAGAAATTCCTGAAGCTCTGGTATAAAAAGAAGAAAATTACATTACAGGATATTTCCATTAATAAACAGGTAGAGTCCAAGGAGGCTGAAGCAGAAGATGTTCCAGGGAATGACATATCAGATGATGAGCAGTTGATGGTCGACAATCAAACACAAACAGAGGCTGAAGACGAAAAGGTAACAGGTGCTGACACATCTGAGGAGGGCTCAGTGGTTGAAGTCATATTGAAAAAGAAGACACCACAACAGGCACCACAGCAGGGTGAAGTAAAGAAAAAGCCATCGTGGGTTAAAACTTCAACATATCATCACCCACATCACCCCGCAAGACAACCATCAAGATGGAAACCAAGTAGTCACATGACGGATAGCGAGGAGAGAAGATCCACCCACTACACATCAACACAGAAGAGCTGCCACGGTCAACTTCCATCTCAAGCGAGCGAGGCACTAGCGAGATCGAGGGTTCACCTTTCTCTTGGATGGCTAGATGCACGCGCATGGTATCAGTGGACTACTCTTTTGAGTAGATCTTATTATTTGTGTTCTTCCCATGTTTCGGGGACGAAACATGCTTAGGGGGGTGGAATGTTATATACCTAGGGGGGATAATATGGGGTACCAAGGGAGGTACCCAAGGTAATAATGTAATAATGGGATGGGCCATAGTAATAAATAAGGTGGTTAACCCATGTCATGTAAGGGACCACAAGTAGTTAATAATAATGTAATGGGCCCATGGTATTAGTTGATGGTATGAGGGAACCATGGTAATGACCCATGGTATTGTATGTATGAGGCCTATATAGAGGCTAGAGACTCCACTTGGGAGACAGTGAAGGATTATTGTATGAACAGGCATATGGCTTGTGGAGTGTTCTCCTTCCTTAAGGAGTGAATGTATGGTGTTGCCCTACCTTAAGGGTTTGATAAATAAAGAATCATTTCTATCTGTTTCTATCTTGTTATTTCTTGGGTTAATTCTATTATCATATATTCTTGGGTTAGATCTACAACATGTGGTTTCCCCAACCAGCTATGTAAAAATATTGTAAAATTATTCATAAGAAGCATATATATTTTTAGTGAAGTCTACCTCCCCAAATAGTGGGATAGACTTCATGTCTAACCAAATTAAAAGAGAGGGGAAATAGATGGCTTTACCCAAATTTTGAGAGTCATGCAATTGGATTTGACAAGGTTTGTTACATGTTTCGCCCAATTATATGCTTTACCAGACTTTGCTATCTCACCAATAGCTTTGAGCATTGTAAATTTGACATTCGAGGCTCAACCCATAGTTGTAAGACATAACAAAACTATTGTGCAGACCCATCTGATCAGTGGGTCCTAAACCTAGATGATGACTAACCCTCTTGAATTATTTCCATATGCTCCTAAAGAAAAATCCGTGAGCCACTTATTTATGTCAGCCATGGTCAACACCTTTTCACCTTTGTATGGTAAACATGTGATCTGATGAATGGAAATCTTGGGAATTGATTGAGGTTGTGCAAGTAAAATCTTGTCACTATTCTATCAACTGAATAGATACTTAGTGGCCTCTTCCTCCATTCGTTGTAGGTCTACCACCAGTGGAGCACGGAGGATATCTCGAATTCCCGCTTTCTACAACAATTCAAACTGAGAATTCTACTGACCATATGTTTTATCCCATCTGAGAAAGGATTCAAAGTGTTTCTCCCAAGAGGGTTCATCCACCTTTTCCTACCTTATATTATGCATGCAAACTTCTAATTTTGTCTTTCCGACAAGGTTGAGCCTTGCCTTGGTCCGTGGTTCCATTGTAACTTCATCGTCTTCAAAACGGGCTTTGTGCTTTGCCATAGAAAAATCGTTCCGGAATTGTGTGGTTCGAAGGAAATATAAGAGCTTATAATGATATATCATAGGAATTGGATGTAGAGGATATCATCAAGGTTGCAAGGGGCATGCATGCATTCCATCTGATCACCACCTTCTTTTCTAGGTGGTGAATAATTGTGGAGTGATTTGAATTGATTTCCATTGTACTTCTGACAGTGATGGGATGTGCAAAGTCTGCGGCATGTCCTGATTGATGGATGTACTTGAGTTCTTTGATTTTTAAATCCAGATTTTTTTTTTTTTTTTTTTTTTTTTCTGTTGTGTGATATGTTGTGAGACTTGCATGTTGGGTATTTATTAACGATTGATTTTCTAGGACTCCCTTCTGTTAGTTGGTTGAGGCCTCTATCTTGAATTTATATCATGTTGAATTGTACTTTCCAACTTTGTCCTGTTGAGCGATTCTTTCTTAGTTCGAGTTGGCTTCTATCTTGCTGGATTGATTTGTCAATTGGGATGAAACTTCTATACTAGTCTTTAAACATTTCTCTATGTTATTATCATCGCTCGTCTCTGAATTGATGTCGATCCATGTTTTGATTTTCTCTGTTGTTTAAAATATTATGCAAGTCAAGCTCTTGTTCCATATCGTTATTGTGTTTGTTCGCTTGATTTATTCTTTCATGGCCTTTATTGGATGTTTGACTGTTACTTTGGTTATTTTTATCACTAATTTTTATCTACTTTTAAAATAACTTACTAACTTGAACTTAACAAAGAAAAAGTTTAATAATTTTAATAATTTTACAACTAGTCGGTTAGCCCGCCAGTCCTAGAGCTAACCCATGATAAGTGTTATTAAGAGCATATTTATTAATACGGACACCATTAACAAGTGACTTGAAAAGGTGCCCTTATAGTGTCTTAAATTGGATGGTCCCTAAAGGTCGTATGTATTCAATGGCGAAAGGTCCCAACCACACGATCTTTAGTTTCCTTGGTTTTCCCTTCACTCGACTATCATATAACAAGACTAAATTGCCGACTTGAAAATTCTTATTTTGCAATTTTCTATCGTGCCATGCTTTTTGTTGTTATTTGCTAATTTTTTGATGCTAGAGTGAGTGGAGTCGGTCTTCTTCTAGTTGATATAATTGTCTGAGTCATTATGTTTGTAATTTTGTATTGTATATTAGTATAGTCGATACACTTTGTGCATTTGCTGAACAATGAAATGGTACGGTTTTTTCTTGTCCATAAACAAGTTTAAACGATGTCGATCCTGTTGACTACTTATACACTGTGCCATATGCTCGAAAATGGCTAGAAATTTGTGGTCCCAATCATCTCTATCTATATTGTAAATCTTTGTTAATCCTTTATGTAGTGTTTTGTTGAAAGATTCGACAACACCATTTGCTTGTGGGTGATATGTGATAGTTTTCCTATGTTCAATCATAAATTTCTTCATTAATACTTGAATTGTACCATTAACAAAATGTGTCCCTCTGTCACTAATAAGAATCATAGGGCAACAAAATCATGTTATTATATTTTCGTATATGAACTTTGCTGCAACTTCTTTGGTACATGACTTGACCAGTAGGGAAAATTTTAAGGATAGAAATTTATCTTAAAGTTCTTGGTGAATATTACTAGTCGCTAATATGAAAATTGTAGAAGGCTTGGCGATACTTTGTAAAAATATTCATATTTCTAATGATTTTGTATAGTTTCTATAAAATTTTGGTGATTTCTAAGGTAAAATATTCTTATACTATAAAATTTGAGCGAATCATGTTCTAAAAAATTGGAAATTAACAGATCTTTTTTTATTCTTCGAAAAATCATGGAAAATCAACCCACTTGCAAATATTAGCCCCTAAATTTTTCATTTCGTTAAGTATTCAACTACTGTTATGCTCCTATTCATTTGGATCTTTTGAGAAATGGATTGATGATGTCGATCACCTAGATTTCAAAAGGTAGTGATGGAACAATTGAATGAAGCAACATTTGATGTTTCGGTAGTGATCGTCAAGATATTTGGAAAATGTCACTTTTTTTTACAATTTGTCGACAGTATCGAAATAGCCTTGGCCACCATAACCCTGCTTGCAATAATTTTCGTGCAATCATATCACCTTGAAAATGACCTCTGATTCCCCCTCTGTGTGCTTCATCGATGATTTCTTCTCTTTCGTGTTCCAATACACATCTTCGAAGCACCTCATCGATACCAAGCTGATATAAATTTCCATTTAGCAATGTAAAATGGCGTTGCTTTGATTGCAAGTGTCTTCTTCTTCTTTTCGGATAATCCTTCAGGTGCTTTATGAGTATGCAAAAATTATGCTTTTTCAGCAAGCTCTGAAGGGACTTCTTCAACTCTGAATAAAGCGCATCTGGGATTTCTTCAACTCTGACTGCTACTTTCGATGGCTCAACATGTACACGAAATTGTTTTTACCATTTGGGGAACTTAAGGATGGGAGCTTTGACTAGCTTCTTTTTTAGTAGTTGAAATAACTCATCGCACTCGTTAGACCAAATAAATGGAACATCTTTCTTTAAAAGCTCATCTATTGGGAATGTAATGTCAGAGTAATGCCTAATGAATCGTCTGTAGTACTCAGGATGTCCCAGATATATATATATATATATATATATATATATATATATATATATATATATGTATGTATTAACAGGGGCTACAAATCTAAAATTATTTTAATATTTGCCATGCCAACTTTGATTCCATCCTTCGAGACTACATGGCCCAACAGTATTCCAATTGGTGTCACAAAGATGCACTTTTAAATATTCAGTGATAAACATATCTAACGACATCCTTCAAGCATTATTATTAACCATTGGATGTGGTATTTTAGTAGTGTGTAGATTGTCCAGTCGTCAAAATGGACTGCCATTATTTTATAAATATACTCTTGAAAATCCTTAACGATAATTCTTGAGAATATTATTGGTGCATTTTTCAATCCAAAAGGCATTACTCTGTAGGCAAAAGAATCGAACTCAGTAACAAACATCATTTTTTCTCTGTCTTCTTCTGCAATAGGTACTTGATTGTACCCTGAGAAACCATTTGTGAATGAGTAACATTCATGCCTTGTGACTTCATTTATAATTTCATCAGTGAATGGGATAGGGAATGGATCAGTAACTTTTAATTTGTTTATCCCATGATAATCAACATAAATACACAATCTAGTGGGGTTTTGATTTTTAGGCTGTGCTACCATAGGACTTTCCCATTTCGATGTTTCTAACGGATAGATGATGCTTGTGGAAGGCATCCCCTCTAATTCTTTTTGAACGATAGGTTTATACTTGTGCCCAAGCTTACATGGTCTATTTTTTATCGTCTTTGCTCCTGGAATGAGGTTAATTTCCATTTCTCCCATTTCTTTGACATACCTTATAGATATTTGTAATTGTGGGTGAATGCATCATGATACTCTTTAACCAAGTCAACAAATTCTACCATTTTTTTGTCCAGCCAATAATCACCAAGTTGGGCAATTTTTGGTCAGTGGTCATTCAATATGTCGGCTTCATGTATTTTTATTTTTGTGTCCATCTAGTCATGTGATTTTGATTCATCAAGTGGTTATTCCTCAAATTTTACTTCTTGATAGGCTGATGGAAAATCTAATTTGTTTGGTTATCGATTTCTTGTATGTCGAGTTTGTATACTGATTGTATTCTTTTGTGGATTTCTAGTTGATTTTTCTTCAAGCAAAAACTTTGACCATCGATAAGTGTTTCTTCCATTTTTATGTGGCTAGCCATTTTTGGTTTGAGGTGCATGAAACATAATTGCAAGTCGATGAAACATCGACTGGTGATTTTTTATGGTCGAATGGTTTTTCTTTTATGAATTCTTTGATTTTTTGAACTGCGTCTTTTAATTCTATTTCCTTTGGCTTAAATTCAAAGTCTTTGATGAAATTTTCTCATAACACTTTCCACTGCAATGATTATCCTCGTGTTTCTTCTATTTTTTGGCATTTTCTCAACAAGTCATCTAGGGTGTTTGGGAACATATGAGGCCAAACTCGTTCATATCTATACTCGGTTCTTCTCCATCCCGACTTGAATTTTTGAATGTGAATAAAAGGGTCTTGTCTGACACTAAAAATGGGTATATTTTCCTATGTCGAAAACGTTTTTCCTCCAAAACGTTCAATGAAATATGTTGTTGTAGTTGTCCATGTTCGAAGATGAGATGAATGGTATCCCACCATATCATTACTTGACCCATGAATTTTTTTACTAAGCTTTGCATTCTTCCTTGTTCACTAATAGACTTTGTTACTTGTTTTACATGGTTAACAAGTGATGCTCGTTCTTTAAATCAAATGGTGTTGATAGAATCATGCAGTCCATTGAAAGTAGGGATGGTGTTTCCTGATATATATATATATTGTTAGAATGGGTACTACTTTGATGGAGTAGCATGGTCATATATTTGACGTATGGCTTCTATTGACCAACATTCTTTAGCTCTGGATTCATAATTCTCAACTTGCCATTCATAGAGCTTCGTGTCAGATTTATGTCTAATGGAGAGTGGTGAACCTATCAAAATTTCACCAAAAGCATTTGGTTCAATGTTATCATGGTCTTCATGCAGTATCTAGTAGAGTCTTCTTGTTTCAGTTTCTTCGTCACAGGCTTCAATCCAAGGCTTTCCTTCTTGGGGTTCTAGAGGAATCATGATTTTCTTTTTGTTTCCTTTGAGCTTGATTTTATCTTTCTCCAAGGAAATTATGGCTTTCATTTTGCGTCCCAAGGTCAGCCAACTAATGCAGGGTATGTGGGTATTCCATCAAATAGGTCGATGACTTGAAAAGTGACCATCGTCGAGATTCCCATGATTGAAGTTTTCACTTGCCTTAGTGTCCTGATAGGTTCGATAAATCTTTGGTCAACAAGTTTAAGGTAGTTGGTCATCTTGTGCAGATGTGGTTGTCCCATATTGATCCATGTTTCTTGTGGAAGAATATTTACCTGTGAACAAAAATTGACAACACCTTGTTTAACCATGTACCCATTTATCAACTTGTGGGTTATGGTATTCCATTTGTTTCCCATGAGAGAGTTGTGAAACATTTTTGCATTTTTCTCTATTTTCATTACAAATTTTCAGCATATTTAAGAGTTCTACCAAGCAACCAACATAATGTTCTTCTTTTAGAAGTTCCGGACATTCTTCCAAAATGAGATCCTTAGATAGTCTTTGTTTCTCAATTTTCTTCATAAAGAATTCCAGTGTTAGACATTATGTCATTCTATTCTTGCATATCTAGATACTTATTTGCATTTTTTATTGGTCGAATAACTTGACGATTTTGATTACTGTTGTATTTTTTGGCACATGACCTTGTAATTACATGGAGATTTTTAGAATTCAAAATTTCTTGTTTCGGAATGGTTTGTAGCAAATTAATAGTTCTCTTATTTAAAACATTTTCAATAATCTTGGGACAATCCTCCAAGGAGTGATCTCCCAATCTGCACATGTTGCAGAAACGCAGATCAGTCTTATCCTTTAAAGGGTAGTCTGTAGCTATGCGCACCTCTTGCCAACAGGTATAACAAGAGAATTTCCCTTGACCTTGACCACAACCATGACCTCTACTGTTATATCCTCCCTGACGACCACCATAAACTCCTTGACCAAATCCTCATACATCTTATGATGGTGGTTCATTAAATTGATCTGTGGCTTGTGTATGATAAACAATGTGATAATTTGGTTTATTTTTTTGTTAAGCAGGAATTTTTGTGTGGAATGTGCATTATCTTCACAAATGGCACACCATTTCGGTTTGGAATTTCGAATATTATATTGACAATATTTGGTTGAGTGATTTCACAGATATCACAATCTACATCAGATTGTACTCATAAGATGTCCTGATCGAAATAATTTCCATATTTACAATTGTCTTTAGTATGTCCTTCCATGCAATAATTGGTGTACCATAGGTTTTTATTTTTTAGTGTCAATGTCAGTAAAGAATTCTATAGTTGATCAAGCTTTTCTTTGAGTTTGTTATCATCAGAGAGATAATCGATTGGCCTTCATCATCTTGTTCAATATGATGTGCTAGTTTAAGCGCTTCTTCACAAGTTGTGACTTCATGCATTCTAAGCGGGCCACAAATCTTTTGGAGAAGACTAGCCACATACCATTGTATTAAGATATTTTCATTAATAACGTATGGAATCTAGCTCAATAAGTATTTAAATCGTTTATCATATTCTCATACTAATCCATTTGGTCATTGTTTTATTTATTTTTCATTTATGTGTTGTGAAGTACTTAACATCTTGGGCCTTAAAGAATGTAAGGGAATTATTCTTGATTTTATTTTTTAATTTCGGTTGCTTCTCGGTCATATTCATGAACCACGTCAAAGCATTTTTCCTTAAGGCTACAATCAATTATGCCATTTGTTTTTCTTCATCAGTAATATCATTCACAAACTAGAATTTTTAGTAGACAAACAAGTGTTTTTTCGATCTTCGTTGCCCTCATAGAGGGATATATGGTTCAATCCCATTTTTCTTGTATGAGGTATCGACATTCTAGATGTCAGTGTCTGAATTAGCTAGTTCTTTTTGGCAGGATCGATGGTGGGTCAAATGTTCCAAGGCGTGCTACTTTCTTCTTTGTCGACAATGTCTTCTGAAATTGATTCATCGGTTTGGCACACTATATCTATATGTTTAGTGAACTAAATCTCTCGGGGCCATGACTCTTAATAGGCCAGTTCTTTTCTTTCAACTGTCTTAACAAATGCTAGTTGCGGTAGGGGGGCATGATCGTGAGATTCTAGAGTTGGAGAAGTACTTGTTCTATTTCATTATTTTTGTTGTTGGTCGACCTTCATTGGGATTTTCAGTTTCTTCGTGGTTTTTTTCTTCTTCTTCATTATGTGAGACTGTAGGTATGTCTAAATAATTCTACGATGTTTGCTAAAGGAATTCTCGAACAGTGGGACTTGCTATTGTTATAATCAAAGTTCTACTTATCATTGGACCAGAGTCATCAATTTCAATAAAATCTACTTGCTCTCTAGGGGTTAAGAGTAGACCATTGTTCTTTGTTGAAGCGGGTGGTGCTACACCTCTCAACTCATCTAAGGAGTCTCGTGCATCTTCAATCTCATGATCTCGATTCTAGATTCTTTTCCTCTTGTTTTCTCTTTATCTGATTTGTTATAGTCAAATTTCTTCTTATCACTAGACCAAAGTCATCAATTTCCATAGTGTCTACTTGCTCTCTAGGGTTTAAGAGTATACCATTGTTCTTTGTCGAAGTGGGTGGTGCTACGCCTCTCAACTCATCTGAGGAGTCTCGTGCATATTCGATCTCACGCTCTCGATTCTTGATTCTTTTCCTCTAGTATTCTTGTTCTCTTTTTTGTTCTTGTTGATGTTGTCTCTTGTCCCTTGTTATTTTCTATATGTCAATCAACTTCTTATATTGTCGGTCACTATTCTATTGATTACTTTCTTGTTTCTATTTTTTGGCAGTCACCTTCTTCCTTCTATTTTTTTTCTTGTGGTTTAGATGTTCTTCTCCAACTTTACTCTTTTTTCCCTTTTCTCTCTTTATTTCTCACGATCCATTACCCCCCCCCCACCCCCACCATGCCGACTTGACTTAGTGTCGATTCGTGGGAAGTACCTAAAAACCATGTCTATTTGCTTAAAAAGTAATCCCATGCTTCTTTTGTGTCTTTTCACTCGGCATCAAGGAATTTCTACCAATTGGCCTGCTCCTTTCACCAGTCGATATTGGCTGGAGTCTGTAAGGGAGGTCAGTGCTCAATGATATGTCCTACACCATTTTCAAGAAGAAACTTATGCAGAAGGGTAGGAATCGTTCATAAGAACCTGTCGTGTAAATTGTCAAAGAATTTGGCTCTAATGCGTTCAACATAGGTTCGATCTTCTATTGCTTGTTCTTTGCAAAATTTGTCCAGAATCGACTCAACCACTCGTGCAAATTTGTTCAACCATCATTTGGTAGTTCAACAAAAGTCAGGCATCGATTTCATTCTAAGGTTTTTTCATGGAAACTTAGTCAAGAAATTTCTTGATCTCTATCGACACACCTTTCATAAATCATTTGTGCACTTTTGTGAAGAAACTGGCTCTTGCTTCTGCTATTGATTTTTTTCTCCCACCATAGTTGTATCTCCTCCAATGTTAACATTTATGCTTGCATAAATTTGTGGCTTGATTTGGCAACTACATATAACTAAGAGAGTTGGAAACTAATGGATTTCATCACAAAAATCCCTATAAATTTTAACAAGAGAAGGGGAATGTGTTTGAAAAATGTGTCAAATATTCCTCATTCATTACCATTCAATGGACAAAGAGCATGGTGTTGATCATTAAGATTTGTGCTAAATATATTAACTACACTCTCAACTTGTCATTGTGTCCATGTAAGAAGTGTAGAGAAGTTGAGGGGACCACCACATGCTTCACAAGCTATCAAATCCACATCAACATTCACCCAACCTATCCTTGCACTATTCGCTGGTCCAAAAACCCTTGGATTTCCAAATCATGTCATGGACTTGAAAGTTTCCATATACCTCCTAAGATCTCCTTGATCCCAAGGTCTACATATAGGTGATGGTGAATTTATCTATGTTGAAATAGATTTTGGATTGTTTGTTGTTAATGTAGGGGATAACCCACTGACATTGGATGATGATGATGGCCATTGTTTGATACCCGTCACTTGCATTCGAAGAAAGATATATCATTCCCCCTTTTTGCATCCTAGTTGGGAATACCTAGTGATCATCACACTTTGTGTCATAGCACTTCTTTCAAAAATTTGTAAAAAAATGGTGTGCAATCTTGATATGCCCACATTTTGCATGCATGAAGTGATTCCAACAAACCCATTCTATTCAATTCTACTTTGTAGCATATGATAATGGACTTACTTGCCTTTTCTCACCATTTTTATTTTGATGCACTCTTTCAAAACCAATACATAGTAGTCAAGGTCATAATATCCCCCATTGGGACATTGTATGTTACTGCTCCTAGCATTACTAATGCAAATTTTTTAAGGCTTATGCATCACACTAACAAACAAGTGTATCATTTATGTTCTTATAAGGAAAATGTAGCTTGGCTCTTACCAAGCATAGGTAGTAAGAACTCATAATGCACATATCCTATAACTATTTAGTAACCACTCATATGTCTTATCTCTTTGATCAACACTACTTTTGAAGCTTGATATCCAAAATAGTAGTTTTTTTTTTTAGAATTCTCCAATCTCACGCACTCATTCACTCAAATTGTATGGTGGCATGCTAACAAAATACATACTAGAGTTACATGGTTCAATCTTAAACCAAAGAATGTCATTAACTGAAGGAAATCGAGAGCTTATTTACTTACATACATGGATTTTATTATTGGTGCAAATCCATAATACATTATTTCATGTAATTATTTCTTCAAACAATTCACATGCATCCTTCGTGCTTCCAACTTCACTAAACTAGTACAATCCAAGAAAACACTGGAAAAGGAAACATGATTCAAATTTACTCTAGTTCACCACATCTAGTAAAATAAGTTATAAGGGCTACAAGTTTTTCACGCTCCTGAGAAACCTAGCGCGCGCGGGGCCGCCTGCCGCCTACAGTCCTCTGGTTTGTGCCCCCATTCATCCTGATGGCTCCTCCGGAGGCTCCACCGGAGGAGGTTGCACAGCAGCAGGCTTTCTCAGCCCTTGTCAGCTCCCTGCCGCCTCAACGAGATCGCCCAACACTTTCAAAATTTGTTAAAAAAATAGAAGGACTTCAGGAGGTTTCCCTTCCTCCTACTTTGCCTAGAATGGCTGCTCTAGCTCTGGCCGAAAAGGGTCTGATAGGACAATTCACTGGTCTTTGGCCCTCACCTAAAACAGTTCAGAGGTGGGTGGAAAGAAATTGGTCGGACAAAATCCAAGGAAAAATTGCTATTAGATTCTGCGGGAAGGGCTACTTTACCTTTCATTTCGAAACAAAGAATGACAAGGATCTGATTTTTCGCAATGGACCATATTTTATGGACTCCAGAGGTCTGTACCTAAACAAGTGGACGCCAGATTTCGATCCAGAGCTTGACATCCCTAATGCAGTTCCTGTTTGGGTTCGTCTCCCACATCTCCCATTACACTGCTGGGGAGACGACTCTGTGCGAGCCATTGGAAATGCGGTCGGCAAATATATCGACAGAAGCGAACCAAGAGACAACATGCAAGCATGTGCCCGTATCTGCGTCGAGGTCGATCTGGGCAAAGGACTTCCAGAAGCTATCAAGATCAAAGTCGACGAATGGTCGCACATACAACAGCTCGACTACGAACAGATCCCCTTCAAATGTAAGGTATGTCACGAGTATGGTCATTTTGCCAATCGCTGCACTAAGATTATTAATGTGGATAATAATACTCAAGATCAGCAATGGGAAGTGGTTAAAAAAAAAAAATATGCCCCTAGTCCCTCTTTACCCAATGAACCTGGTCCCTCTTCTCTTAAAACCTCTGCCCAAATCCCGTCTCCTCCGCCTTCCCCTCCTCATCAATCTCATTCCCCTGTTCTTGAAAACCCCCTTCATTCTCCTCCATCCACCAACCCTTTCCATGTTCTTTCCCTCCCTGAAGATGACCCTTCCACTTCGAGCCCTCCTGACCAGCCCTCCTCCCCTCATTCTATGAGTGCCCATCCCCCTCTCTTAACTGATCCTCTTCCCCCTAGAATTACCCGTAGCAACTCTAAGGACCAGGGTCCCTCCTTTGATGGACAAAAGAAGCCGGGGAGAAAGACTACAAAGCAGCACAGGGATGAAAACGCGCAGAAAGACATAGCACTTGGCCTGCAGCATCCAATAGAATCTTACATTCAGGCCACAAAAGATCAAGAAGCAGCAAGCAAAGACAAGGGAGGCAGAGCACCTCCTCGAAACATAGGGTTGAAATGATCAAAATACTCTCTTGGAACAGCAGGGGACTTGGGCACCCCGCTAAAATCAATGCTCTAACAGACCTTATAGTGCAGGAGAAACCATCCATCATATTACTTCAGGAAACAAAGCAAAGAGAATCAGAAATCAGCAAAATCATTGGAAAGTATAAAAATTACAAAGGAAGCATATGCGAAGCAAGAGGAGCTTCTGGAGGAATTACAACCATCTGGAATCAAAATGACTGGCAAAGTGAAGCTGAGATAATCGATCAGCATTGGATAAAAACAGTCCTGAGAAATAATATCAGCAATCAACAGATTATCATCTTCAATGTATATGTCCCCAATCACTATAGGGATAAAGGAAAATGCTGGGAAACTCTTAGTAACCACATCATGGAAGGAGACAGCAACAACACCATAGTAGGCGGCGACTTCAACTTAATCCTGCATGCAAATGAAAAGCGAGGGGGGAACTTTCTGCCAGACCCATTCAGGAATCAAATGGAAAATGTAATGCATATTGGTGATCTGATAGACATAGCTCCAAAAAATCGCAAGTTCACATGGAGCAATCGAAGGTTGGGCAGCCACAATATCATGGAGAGGCTGGATCGATTTTTGGTGAATATCTCACTTCTGTCAACCTTTTCATCTGTTAATTCCACCATTTTGCCTTTTGCTGCCTCAGACCACTATCCAATTACCCTCGCCTTGAACACCCACTGCGCCCTTGGTCCGCTGCCTTTTAAGTATAATCAGATTTGGAGCGAACAACAAGCTGCCCGAAATATCATTCAGCTCACCTGGAGGCAGCATGTTGAAGGCTCCCCAGGCTACATATGGGAGAGCAAACTGAAGAATGTGCAAAGTGCGCTTAGACAATGGGCCAAATCGCACTACAAGGAGCCAGAACAGGAAAAGCATGAGTTAAAGCTCCAAATCGCTGAACTCCAGTGCACAATCGAGCAAAATGATTACTGCCACAGTAAAAAATTTCAAGAAGAAGAGTTGTACAATAAACTGAGCAAAATTAAAAGGCAGGAGGAGGAAAAGTGGCGCACCAAATCAAGACAAATATGGTTGGAAAGTGGGGATAAGAACACGTCATTCTTCCATAAGCAAGCCACCGCAAGACAAGTCAGAAACACCATAACTGCCATCTCGGACAGCGCAGGGACACACCATGTGGAACAAGTAGATATTAAAGAAGCAGCTACAGAGCATTTCAAGGACCTCTTAACTGAAGTGCAGGAGGAAGAATCTTATGATGACCTGTTACAACATTTGCATTCTAAAGTCACAGATGATCTAAACAAAAATTTGACAGCAGAAATAAAAGAGGAAGAAATCGTTGAAGCAATCTGGAACCTCCATCCCAACAAGGCACCTGGTCCGGATGGGTTCCCAATTAGCTTTTACAGGGATTACTGGGAGTTGATAAAGAAAGACCTCATAAAATACATCAAGTGGATCCAAAAAAAAGGCAAAATAGGCGGATATACAAACTCTACCCATTTGGCTCTCATTCCAAAGGAGAACCGACCATCCAATTTTTCTCGCTTCAGGCCCATATCCTTATGCAACTCATCATACAAAATCTTCACTAAAATCATAGCCTCTCGGCTCAAACCTCTTCTACCGATGCTGATCTCAGACAACCAAGGAGGCTTTATGGCAAACAGACAAATTTCAGACTCTATTCTTTTAGTCCAAGAGGCCATACACTCAAGTCATGCAAGGAAGGAGAAAGGCTTCATTCTAAAACTAGATCTGGCCAATGCCTTTGACAGGGTAAGGCATTCTTTTTTATTTGCAGTTCTCCAAAGGATGGGCTTCTCACCTCTTCTTATTAATGTCATAAGATGCTGCATTTCTGGGCCTTGGATCACCCCCCTCATCAACGGAAGACCTGGACCTTCCTTCCAATCCTCAAGAGGACTAAGGCAAGGTTGCCCCTTATCCCCTTATCTCTTCATCCTCATGGCAGAATCATTTAGCTGTGCCCTCGATCAAAAGAGGCAGTCAGGCCTCATTACGGGCATCAAGTTTGAAGATGGCATTAAAAATATAAATCATTCTCAATTTGCAGATGACACCCTTCTGCTAGGGGGGGCGACCACCATTATTGCAAGAAGATTCAAGTCCCTGCTTGACAAGTTCATGAGATATTCAGGAGGTAAAATAAATTACCTTAAGAGCTGTATTTATGGATGGAATGCTTCATCCCAAATGATACATAATATTGCCAATATTTTTGGTGTCCCCTGCAAGTTAGATTGGGACTGTTTCAGTTATTTGGGAATGCCGGTAACCATAGGGAAAGCAAAGACTGGAGTCTGGGACTTAACGCTGGACAAAATGAAAAGGAAACTTCAGAGATGGGGAACTCTGTGGCTCAATCCAGCTGGGCGACAGGTTCTTCTAAAATCAGGGCTTTCCTCCCTTCCTTTATACCAGTTCTCTCTTGCCCAAGCTCCAACTTCATTCCACCGAAAAATGGATAGCATCCTTAGATTTTTTCTCTGGCAAGGGGGCAAGAATGAAAAGAAAAAATTCAACTTAGTAAACTGGAAACAGGTTATACAAAGCCCTGAGAATGGAGGTCTGGGCATCAGGTCCCCATCTATTATGAATTTAGCATTCGGTGGGAAGTTGATTTGGAGACTTATGGACAATCAACCAGCATGGTGGAAAAATGTCCTAGAATCAAAATATCTTAACCAGCCAAGATCGCAAATCCTCAATGCTGAAATCCCTAATAGACACTGTACAAAGATATGGAAATTTTGTAAAAAAGCTATTGTCTTCATGGCGCAGAATGTCTCTAAAGTGCCAAAAGGAGGTGAAACGGTGAATATAGGCTCGGACAAAATCATGGGGAATCCTCCCATAAACAACCTTCCAGATATCGATCCTATTCTTCGTTATCTCCACAGCAAAGGCATATTCAAACTGAGTCAAATCTCTCAATGGAATGATTCAACTAATGCCTGGGTTCAATGGGAATTCCCACCCATACCCCACCATCTCAAAGGTAGCTTTGGCTCTCTCTGTAGCAGTCTACACAGTATTGCACCCACCATCAAAGGCGCAGAGGACGAGTATCGTTGGGACCCTTCAGGAACAAACTACTCCATCAAAGCAGGTTACAGCTACCTGAGCAGCAAGGAATACCCCACTGCTGTATGGGCTCAGGGGAAGATTCTAAAAAGAGCGGAAGCAATTCCAAAGATCAAATTTTTTATGTGGACTCTTCTCCATGGAAAAATTTTAACTGCAGAGAACCTCAGGAAAAGAGGTATCTTCGGACCCTCCAGGTGTCCCAACTGTCAAGCGGCGGAGGAAACCTTACAGCATTTATTTATATCTTGTCCCTTTGCTGCCTCTTGCTGGAACAACATCGCACCTTCTGCTCCCTCCATTTGGAATCCCCATCATTCAATTGTCGAAGCCTTAAACAACTGGAGGAGAAGCTATCCTTGGCACTCAGCGAACCAAAACCCAGCTAAAAGAGTTTGGAACACCATTCCGTTTGTTCTTCTGTGGCGCATCTGGATCGCCTGAAACAGTTTGATCTTCCGAGACAAAGCTACTACAACCAGGCACATAATCCTTAAAGCTACTAGTCTTGCATCAGAAACTATAGCAGTCAAGCTAACAAAGAGAATCGATCCCGTCAGTCTATGGACAGAGGAGCGAAACTTTATTTGGAATCTGATAGACAGGTCCAGCACCATATCAGCAACAAAGATCAGTAAGTACAGTGGCAAATCTGACAACCTAGAATGGAAAATCCGCCTCACAAAAGACGATTTCGGTAAATGGCTTCTCTCAAAGAATACTCATTCCTTATTTTTTGACGGAGCTTCCAAATCGAACCCGGGAGCAGCTGGCGCAGGGGGCATCATTCTGGATCCTTCAGGTGCAATGGTGTCCTCCTTTGAATGGGGTCTGGGAAGACTAAGCAATAATCGAGCTGAAGCTCTGGGTCTGTTCCAAGGTCTCTTGCAGCTTCAGAACCAAAGGATCAACAAAGCCCTCGTCTTCGGCGATTCGGCTATAATAGTCAGCTTAATGAATAGCAACAGACAAGCATCCAATCTCTTCCTCCATCAAATCATAAGCCGCTGTAAAAATATGTTGTCTCAGGACTTTGAGTGCCAATTTTTTCATGTCCTTCGATCCAACAACCAGGAAGCGGACAAGAGAGCTAGTCATGCCAGCTCACGGGAAAAAGGAAATCTCTTATGCAATCAAGCGAGCCTGCACCAATTCATCCCTTGATCCATATGACAGCGCCAAATCGCCACTCTCCAAGGAACTGCGCTACTATTATCAAGGAGTCTGATCTAACCTCCATCTGCAGCAATCTCTGTCTTCGCAGTTTATTCTCATTCTTGAAGACTTGGGAAAAAAATCAAATTAGATACTCTTCAGCAGAACTCGTGACTTTTAACAGCCAGCCAGAGGCCTCCATCGATTGACTCATCAGATCTAACACTATTGTCTAAATGTACAGCAAAACCAGTCTTCTGCTGTCCCAATACATAAGAATCTATACTTGTTCCAGGACCTTACAAGTGAGCAGTAAAGGTACTCATGTGTACTGCCACAATGAAATTCAAAAACAAGCTACTTCTGTAATTCCATCTATTGTAAAATCGGAGCTTAGACTCCCCCAACTTTTTTGAATATATCAAGCAACCGATTTTGTAAAAAAAAAATAAAAAATAAATTTATAAGCATCACCAACAGATCTATTTATGGAAAATGCAGTAGCCATTGTAGTCCAAGAGACCATAGTTGGTATACATCGTTATAAGTGTGTTTCTAACAAATAAATTTGTGAACTTACTCCTAGTTATGTAATCATGGATTCCCTTTCCTCGCTACGAGTCTTGTAAGCCATCACATGCCTTAAGAACATATGGAAACATGAAATTATTAGGTTGAATTCCTATATATTACATTTAAAAAATTAAAATGGATTTCCTAGGGAATCCATTTGAGCATAGCCCCATATCATGGTATTCCATGAAGATACATTTCATTCTTGGATGTTGGCAAACACTTTTCATGAATATCCCCACAAATACATATGACTCTCGATACCACACAACTGTTAAATAGCCATTTGCAGTCATATTACTCAGAAAAAGTATATGAGTAGGGTTGCACACCTGCAAATTACATTTGCATAAAAAATTCGAAGGCATCAACATAATACCTATTCTAAACAAAGCCTGTAGCCATAACATCCAAACTGACCCCAATCCTTTGAGACATTTTGTCAAATAGTTTGCATGCTAACTTTCCTAATATTTATTTTTCATTTGATCTTTTTCCCATGCATGCCCAATGTTGAAATTGTGGCTCTGATACCACTTGTAATGCCCCCCATTTATCTCGTTGGGGTGATTCCATTCTCACCGGTACAAATATGATCATAGCGTAACTAAATATAGATAATGTCGCGCATAAAAATTCATAAAACATAAACAATAAAATATACTCAATACTTATATGACAAAACCACTGACTAGTTGTAAACCTCAGTTGTTCCAGTTAGTCGTAGACCACTCTAATCCAGGTCTCTTAGTAGTTTGTCAGCCCAAGCTAGGGCCATGAATCCATAATGCCACCAGCTACCCAAGCCAAGTACATGTCCAATACTAAATGTGAACAATACCAAGGCACCAAACCCCATCATCTTTCAACTAATAGGCTCACATCCCCCATCATCCCACACAACCCAAGGTAGTGTGCCCCCTTTTCTGCACCCACAGTCCATCGAGATGTGCCACTACACTTCTAAGGTTTCCAACTCAAACAGGTCAGGTATGTCTCCCTTTGGCATCTAGGAGTTCCTAATGTCCTCAGGGGTCTCTAGGTACTCTCCAGGCCCATAAAGAGACACATGTCCCTACACTTCTCCCTACAAGACTCCAACCTTCCCCAAGGTAGCCCAAAGAGAAGTGCACTTGAACCTCGACCCTACTAATTGTGATTATTAGAGAAATAAAGTAATCTAAACTGGCTTGAAAATTTTCAGAGGTGAAGGTAATTCAGTAAAGGTTTCCAATCACTTGAAAGAAAGTGAAATTACAAGGATTTTTTTTGCTTTCTGGAAACTACACGGGTTTTTCCTGCACAAACACAATTGTGCATCTGTCTGAGTGAAAGTCATGGCCTACACGCCTGTCTGTCAGAAAGTTGTGAAGTTGACATAAAAACTATAAACAAGCAAGTTCCTTGACCACCAATAGGTCCAAAAGGTCCTATAAAAATTCCAGAGAGTTGATGCACGCCTTGTGAGGTGATAATGCAGGGAGAAGGTCCCACAAACACAACCATTTAGAGTAAAGAAAAGACAATAGTGGAGTCGCTAATCTTGTTGAGTGTTTTTGTAGCAATGTGGTACCAAAATACAACTTCTTAGTAGTAGGTTGTTCCTTGTAAAGAAAAACAAGCAGTTTGGTTGTTGTCAGTGGACAAACATGAAGAAAGAAAGTATTGCAAATGGTGAAAACAATACAGATACAAACATAAACTAAAACAAAGAGATAAACACACAAATAATTATTAATGAAGCAAACAAGTCAACATAATTATGGAAAATGGCTCCCTTTATTGACTGTTGGTGGTAGAAGATGAATACAAATAGTAGAATACTAAACACTTGAAGAGAATTATTTGAGCTATGGTGCTAAAAAATCCTCAGAAAGGAGGTTTATTTCTTCACTCTCTTTGCAAGCTTCTCCTCTCTGGACAATAGCACTACCTTTATCTTCCTGGGCCACTAGGGCTATAGCATTTGTTTAGCTTCCAGATGCAGTAAGTATCAAGGCTCTCTCAATGGTGAAATCCTCTCCACACTTGAGTGATGGATTGCTAAGAAGCAATTATGCAAACACAATAGTGCACTGCTTCTTCTGTTTCAATGATGAAATGAAGGTTTGCTTCTGATAGCAATTTGGCTAACATGATATTGTCTTCACTTTCGATTTCCCATGGCGTGTTTATATAGAATTTTTTGAATCCCTCTTCCCTCTCTTGGTTCATGAATGAAAATGACTTATGAGTAGGACAAGAGGATTCCTTTGAGGGATGCATATCTTTAGGGTGACTCAAATTCGACTGTCCTTGATTGAAATCCTATCAGGGAATCATCTTCCAAGTGTGGGAAGTGGTCCTAAATGGACGAGTAGGCCATTTCTTCAACTACATGGATTTTGAAGGAAATATTGTGCATCGCGCGACTATTGAAGGGAAATTCTAAGTAGGCCATTTCTTCGACTACATGGCTTTCGAAGGAAATATCGTGTGTCGCACGACTATCGAAGGGAAATTCGCACAGTCATCAATTTTTAATTCAATATACATTGGACCTTAGGAGAAATTAAATTTTTTGAACTTCATAATGTCTTTAGCTAGAAAATCTTCACTTGTGCATTTTGCTGGACAACTTTGGGCGTCCTTTGGATTGTACAAATATGTGTATGATTTTTTGGTGTTAACAATTAGTACATTTATAAAGCCACTTCCACGACAATGTATGGGCACTGCGAGTTTGTGGTGGTGCCATTTGGACTGACAAATGCACTAGTTATCTTTATGTACCTAATGAAAAGTATCCTTATCAAGTATTTGGATAAATTTTGTATTGATCTTTATTGATGAAATCTTAGTGTATTCAAGGAAAAAGAAGGAGCATGAAGAGCATCTCAACATAATATTGCAAGTGTTAAGGGAGCACTAGATTTATGCCAAATTTAGTAAATATGATTTCTTTCAATCATGAGTACATTATTAAGGTTTTGTCATTTTGGAAGGAGGAGTGGTAGTAAACCATGGGAAGATCAAGGCAATTAGGAAATGGACTACCCCTTGAAATGTATCCAAATTAATATCCTTTATGGGATTGGTGGGATACTATAGGAGTTTTAGTCAAGGGTTCTCAAACATTGGCCATACAATCACTTCTCTATAAAAAAAGGGAGTGAGTTTTGTATGGTCAACTAAGTGTGAAGAAAGCCTCTAACAGGTAAAGAACCTCTTGACCAAGGAATCCGTCATAAAGATTGTAGATCCAAACAAGGAATTCTTAATCTGTGCAAATGCTTGCAAATAAGTATTTGGTGGATTTCTCATGTAGGAGGGACATGTGATCAACTATGAATTAAACAAATTAAATAAGCATGAGAAGCACTATGTAACACATTATTTAGAGCTTTCATAGATTGTGCATGCTATAAAAATGTGAAGGCATTACTTGCTTGGGGGAAATTCATATTAATTTCAAATCATAGTGAACTAAGGTGCTTGTTTAATCAGCCCCAATTGAATGCCATGCAAGTTAGGTGGATGTCCCTTATTAGTGGATTTGGCTTTGAGATCAACCACATTAAGGGAAAGGAAAACCAAATAGCAGACACACTCAAATGGAGGATGTAAATTATACATATGGAAAAAAATTTGCGACAACCCCTTTAGGTTAATCCCATATTGAAATCATATTTCTAAAAATAGAAATTAGTTGAGAAATGGGACACATATTTCAGATCTTGGAGAGGGAGATTGCATAGAAAATTAGAGGAAGTTGGTTATTTAATACCAGTTATGGGAAGATGAATTAAGACCATATGTGGACTGATTGCACATTATTTAAGGGGACAAAAAAGGATGAGAGCAATACCCTGTTTAGGTAAACCCACAACCAAAAAGGATAAGAAATTAATTAAAGGAGTGGGATACATTGGAAGGACAACATGCCCACAACCACACTAGTTGCAACAGATTGAAGGAGGAATTTATCCATTCATGTAGGGGGAGATTGACAAGGACATGAAAAAAATGAGAGAGAACTATGTTGGAGATTGGATTCATAGAAGGAACCTATATAAGTTTAGAAGGGTGGGGAGGGGGGGTGGACTCAACATAGGAGAAGCAAGGAATCGAGGAGAGGAATCCTAGAAAAGGAGTGGCAATTTCTAGAGGAGATGAAGGGTAGTGTTACATGGGAAACACAAAAGAAAGGACTAACACATAGGCAGAATGCTAAGGAACAAAGCTGTATAGCTCTAGAGAAATAAGAACTCACTAAAGGGATAGTCTCAGTAACTTACCAAGGGAAGTTGACTACTAGGTGGAGATAGGAGGATCTTTGGACTCCTAGTGTTATTGAATATGTGAGAATTTCCTTTGAGCACTCTCCCTCAAGCTCTAAGTTCTAGTTCGGGGGTGATTGGCTATAAGAAAGACTGCATTGCAGTCCAATCTAAGGTCGGGAATTAGAGTCCCAATCTCAGTTGCCAGGTCCTCCATTCTTAGATAAGTGCTTCTTTAGCACTGTGTTCTTGTGCTTATTGTGTAAATATTCACTTTGTATTAAATGCATGTATTGATGCCAAGAAATGTTCTTTTCTTCATGGTTTTGGGGAGTGTATTGGGCTCCTTATGCTTTGTTAGGTCACTATAATACTAGTGATGCCCCCATTAATATTGTAGTTGTATCCCTTATTAATATTGTTGTGCCCCTATTGTCCCCATATTGTTATTACTGTGCCCCATAGAATCCCTCTATTGTTATTTTTGTGCCCTTATATTATTATTGTTAGGTCGGTTTGGTTATATTGTGACCCCTTAGACTCCTATATATAGAAAGGAGGTTTTGTCATTTGAATCATCCAAGAATTGTTCATTTATGTAATGTAAAGGAGGTTGCCCCCTCGAAGAGGTTGAATTCTAAGGCGTTGATCTATCTTTTCTATCTTGTTGTGAGCTGGTTTCATAACATTTGGTATCAGAGCTTTGGATTCTAGGGTTTCGCTGCTCCAAAGAGGCCATCGTGGCATTTTCGCTATAATTTTTTATTTTTTATTTTATTTATTTTATTTTTTTTTTTTTTTTTTTTTTTTTTTTTTCTGCGACGTTTCAGAAGTGAAAAAAAAACCCATTTGAGATGAAATTTCACTGAACCTCGGGTTCGAATTTCAGAGCTTTTCACGCTATATTTGTGGAGATATGATTTGAGGAAGTTGGTCTTTTTGTAGACTCCTGAATTAGATTCCAAACATGTGACCTGGGGAAAATCATCATAACTTTCTCTCTGAGCATCAGATTGAAATTTTGTAAGAAGGTACAGAAAGAGGACGGACTGTAGTTTCTTGTATATATTTTTCAGAGCCAAAGGTCAAAAAAGTGACACGTGGCACTTCATACAAGTTCGCTCTTCTGGAAAGGTCTATAATCAGGTCATCTTGGGAGATTGTGCATAACTCTTCCTTGGAGAATCCAATTTGGATCAGACTGGTGGCATTGGAAAGAGGACGCAGAGGGATACTACAGATCACAATTTTAGAACTGGATGATCCGAAATTACAGAGATACATCAGATTCAATATCAAGCTCCTACAAAGTGAAAAAGGGTGTGTAGTTTTTTTTAAATTTTTGCATAAGTTTGGTTTGAAAAAATAGTTTGAAGGAATTCAAAGGGCATAGTAAAGCATTATTATCTGTAATTGATGCCTCGAGGAAAGAAAATGCAAACACCTAGTAAGCAACCTAAAAGCTCTAGCATGACTCATGAAGAAGAGGAAGAAATGCAACATGATATATCAAAATTACGAGACCAAGTGCAACAAGTGTCACTTGCACAAAAAGTAACAGAATCTAAGATGGATGGTTTAAAGAAAGATATAGAAGCTAAGATGGATGGTTTAAAGAAAGGTGTAGAAGCTAAGATGGATTGTTTAAAGAAAGGCGTTGAAGCTAAGATGGATGGCATGGAAGCTAAGATGAATGGCATGGATGCTAAAATAGATGGCATGGATGATAAGATGGAAGAATTGAAGATAAATATGAATAAGTTCCTACAAGAAATGGTTACTAATGGTGAAAGGGTAGTAAAGGAAACTCATGATGAAAACAAAAGAAATGTTAATCATGATTCCATAGACTCTAATGTTGGATCGAAGACCCACCATATTCTAAAAATCGATATGAAGAAGTTTGATGGCAAGGATCCTGCAACATGGATATTATAGATGGAGCAATTTTTCGATCTCAATAATGTGCAAAACACACAAAAGGTAAATATTGCAACTTTATATTTCGAACCAAATCAGTTTGTATGGTATCAATGGCTTTGCTCTCATAAACAAATTATCACTTGGGCAATTTTTACGGAAGAATTGACAACACATTATGAGGATACAAAAAGCAACACTTTTTTTAGCCAATTGATAAGTCTAAAACAAAAGGGTTCAATAATGGAGCACATTGCGGAGTTCCAAAAATTGAACATAAGGGTAAAAAATAATCCAGAGGAGCATAGGATTGATGTGTTCATAGGGACTTTAAAGGATAATATCCAACATGATGTTCGCCTTTGGGAACCTGATTCATTAGAGAAGGCATTCAAGTTAGCAAGGAAAATGGAAAGCAAAATTATGGCAACCAGGAAGCATACCACTCACAACTATAAAGATGGAAGTGTTTTTGCCCCTAGCCTTCCACAACCTATAAGGTTGACACCACAACAATTGGAAGAAAAAAGAGCAAAAGGGCTTTGTTACAGTTGTGATAGCGAATACACTAAAGGTCATAAGTGTGCTGAGAAGAAATTATTCTACATAGATTGTGAAGAGAAGAAGAAAAGGAGCAAGAAAGGTCAAAAGAAGAGGATATACTCCAGGAACAAAGCCTAGATAAAGAAGAAATGAATCTGACCATATCTTGTAATGCATTGGCTGGAATTACCACTCCTCAAACCATCAAGATAGAAGGACAATTTAAGAAGAAAAAGGTAATAGTGTTGATTGATTCAGGAAGTACCCACAATTTTATTCATTGTAAGATAGCAAAAAAATTGAATTGCTTCCTATATCCAGCACCGGAGTGTCAAGTGATGGTTTCAAATGGAGGAACGATAAATTGCTCTGGAAAGTGCCATAATATCAAGATATCCATGGGAGAATATGTATTGAAAAGCCCAATGCTTTCCATTCCAATGGAAGGTGTTGATGTTGTACTAGGAGTCCAATGGTTACAATCCTTGGGTACAATAGTTTTTAACTTTCATGAACTTTTCATGAAATTTTATGCGGAAGGAAAGGAAGTTGAATTAAGGGGTATTGCAGGGAAACCGGGAAATATAATAAGCTCTAACGATATGACAAAGCTTCTAAAAAAGGAACAACGAGGTGTAATTGCACAATTATGTTCTCTAGATGTTTCCACATCGAATTCATCTATTGCTCAAGATCTCCAAAAAGTCTTGGACAATCATTCCAAGGTATTTAAGACTCTTAAAGGTCTCCCACCTATTCGTGATCATGATCATGCTATTTAATTGATTCCAGGAAGTGTTCCTCCAAACATCATGTCGTATAGATATCCCTATGCCCAAAAGAGTGAAATTGAACATATGGTTGCGGAAATGCTTGAGGCTGGTATAATTCAACCTAGCCAAAGTTCTTTCTCTGCTCCAGTAGTATTGGTGCACAAGAAGGATGGATCATGGTGCATGTGTCTGGATTATAGGGAAATCAACAAGCTCACTATTAAAGATAAGTTTCCCATTCCTGTCATTGATGAATTATTGGATGAATTGCATGGATCAATTTACTTCACCAAGTTAGATCTTCATTTAAGATATCATCAAATCAGAATGAAGACTCAAGACATTCCAAAAATAGCATTTAGAACTCATGAGGGTCACTATGAGTTTTTGGTCATGCCTTTTGGCCTTAGTAATGCACCTTCTACATTTCAAGGTTTGATGAATTCCATTTTCAAACCCTTCCTTAGAAAATTTGTGTTAGTATTTTTTGATGATATACTAATCTACATCAAGTCTTGGAAGGATCATGTTGAACACATTGACAGGGTGCTACAACTATTGGAGGAGAAACAATTATATGCAAAAAGATCCAAATGTTTCTTTGGAGTACAAGAGGTGGAATATCTGGGTCATATTGTATCTCATGAAGGAGTTAAGGTAGACCCTAGCAAAATTAAAGCCATTAAGGAATGGGAAATCCCCACATCCATAAAGCATTTGCGAGGATTTCTCGGGTTGACAGGGTATTATCGCAAGTTTGTTAAGAATTATGGGAAAATAGTAGCACCTCTAACAACATTGTTGAAGAAAGATGCATTTTCATGGACTCCAGAAGCAACAAAGGCCTTCGAAGATCTTAAAGAGGCAATGTGCCAAGCACCAGTCTTAGCTACACCAAACTTCACAAAAACCTTTATTATGGAATGTGATGCTTCTGGAAATGGAATTGGTGTTGTTTTAATGCAAGATGAAAGACCCATTGCTTTCGAAAGTCATCCAATCAAGGGAAAGTATTTACACAAAGCTATTTATGAGAAGGAAATGTTGGCAATACTACATGCACTTAAGAAATGGCGACCCTACCTAATGGGAAGACACTTCAAGGTAAAAATGGTTCATGATAGCCTTAAATACTTTTTAGAATAAAGATTATCCTCTAAAGAACAACAAAAATGGGTCACAAAGATGTTGGGTTATGATTTTGAAATCATATACAAAAAAGGGAAGCAAAATGTTGTGGCAGATGCACTCTCAAGAAAGGATGAGGATGTGGAAGCATTGTTGTGCGCCATTTCTATTATCCAACCAGATTGGATAAACGAAGCAAGGGAGGAATGGAAGAATGATGAAGAAGTGTGGGAACTTATTCGAAAGTTACACCAAGTTTCCAGTACATCTGATACATTTAGCTGGAAAAATGATTCATTATGGTACAAAGATCACTTATACCTTTTTAAGAATTCCCAACTCAAATAAAAGATTCTTATGGAATTGCATGCTTCTCTTAGGAGGGCACTCAGGATTTTTGAAAACTTACCACAGGGTTAAGAAGGAATTTTTTTGGGATGGCCTTAAATCGGATATTCAAAAGTTTGTGGTGGAATGTTTGGTATGCCAACAAAATAAAGATGAAACAATTAAGACACCAGGTCTATTACAACATTTATCCATTCCAAGCCAACGTTGGGAGGAGGTTTCAATGGATTTTATCACAGGTTTACCCAAGTCTGAGGGAAAGAGTGTCATCATGGTGGTAGTTTACAGACTTACCAAGTATGCACACTTTTGTGCATTATCACATCCATTTAAAGCCAATACAGTTTCTACGACATTTATGGAAACAATTCAAAAGCTACATGGAAACCCAAAAATTATTGTAAGTGATAGAGATCCCATTTTTACAGGAAATTTTTGGACAGAATTATTTTCTTGTCTTGGTACTCAGTTAGCTCATAGCTCATCTTATCATCCTCAATCTGATGGGAAAATGGAGATAGTAAACAAATGTTTGGAAGGATATCTTCATTTCTTTGTATCTGATAAACAGGCACAATGGGTCAAATGGTTGCCTCTGGCTGAATGGTGGTATAACAATTCGTTCCATACTACAACAAAAATGACCCCATTTATGGCACTTTATGGATATCAGCCACCATCCATCACATCATATTTAAGAGAAAATTCTAAGGTTCAAGTAGTGTAACATCACATCGAGCATCAACAACAAGTTCTCCAACTCTTAAAGGATAGCCTCGTGTTGGCGCAGAATAGAATGAAACAACAGGCAGATCAACATTGCAGTGAAAGAAGTTTTGATGTAGGTGATTGGGTATTCCTACGACTACAACCATATAAACAAATGTCCCTCAAGCAAGCTAAGAAGGATAACAAATTGTCACCAAAGTATTATGGTCCGTACAAGGTGTTGCAAAAGATTGGTACTATGGCATACAAATTGGAGCTTCCTGCAGCCTCTCGAGTGCACCCAGTTTTCCATGTTTCATGTTTAAAGAAGGTTATAGGCGAAAAGCTCCCAGTTCAAACAATATTGCCAGAACTTGACAAGGAAGGAAAATTATATTGGAACCAGAAGCAGTCATAGAAACAAGAACTCGACAACTACGGAATCGTTCCATTTCAGAGTATCTCATCAAGTGGAAGAACTTATCCACTAAAGATTCCACATGGGAGGATGAGAATTTTATATAGAAGCATCCAGAACTACTCAAGCGTTGAGGACAACACTTTTTTGAAGGAGAGGGCATGTTAGGTCCCTATAATACTAGTGATGCCCCCATTAATATTGTAGTTGTATCCCTTATTAATATTGTTATGCCCCTATTGTCCCCATATTGTTATTACTGTGCCCCATAGAATCCCTTTATTGTTATTTTTGTGCCCTTATATTATTATTGTTAGGTCGGCTTGGTTATATTGTGACCCCTTAGACTCCTATATATAGAAAGGAGGTTTTGTCATTTGAATCATCCAAGAATTGTTCATTCATGTAATGTAAAGGAGGTTGCCCCCTCGAAGAGGCTGAATTCTAAGGCGTTGATCTATCTTTTCTATCTTTTTGTGAGCTAGTTTCATAACATGCTTGAGGTTGGATTGTCAATTCTTTGTTTATTTTTGAGCTATAATTTTATCTAATTTCCTGAGTATATGGGATGAATGAACCTCTATAGTTTTCTTAAGTTATTGAATTAAAATGAATGACAATAACAAGCCCTATTTGAGCATGTATTTCTTGTATTACATTTGTACATGTATAAATATATATGTAAGATTTTATTTACATTGTAAAATCTTAGAAGGGATGGCCTGTAAATTATCTAGTGTTGAGAATGGGTGTAGTTAAACTCAGGAGAGATAGACTATCATGGCAGGCAGTTGAGGACATCCATGTCCTTAAAATCCTACATATGTATGGAAAGCTTAGGAGGGACATCTTATTGACTAAGTTACAAAAGCGGTGATTTTATTGAAAGCTTAGGAGGGGCAAGCTTGATACAAATACACACACACACACATATATATATATAACCATAATAGGAGGGAGTTTCTGATCCAGGTCCAGGTGTGACGAAGGACCCTTCCAAGACCTTTTACTTTCGTGATGTGTTAAATTGCATCTTTAAAAAGAAACATAAATGAAATACATGTGCATGTTGTAAAGAAGAGGAACATGACAATCATCAGCAACATAAAAAACATAAGCCGTTGATAACAGAGTTCGTCCAGGAGGGACTACGTCTCCGGGCCCCGGTGTCAAGATGGTGTAGGCCATTGCATTAAGTGCTATCAATAGTGATGATGTACATAAGAGGTGACGTCGCTATCATACAAGGAAAATGATCCGGATTTAAACAGGAACGCAACAAATTACAGAGATAACCATATACACAAAGATGCAGCAGAAATAATACTTCATTTCATTAATGGAAAATACTGAAATATGCTTACAAACAGAAATGGCAATAAACTAGCTAGGGCGATGGTAGCTTATCTCTGAGAAGAGATGTGATGGCTACATGCCTCTGAACTGTGTTACAATGAGGCTCGAAGGCCTATTTATTGTTGAGAAACAATGGACAACCCTTAACATTCCAAAACCTAACCCTAGGAGATGAAACGCCAAACTGTGGGCCCCGTTTGGGTAAATTGGTACATCAACTTCCCGGGGTCGTAACTTTGGCATACGATCTCCGTTTGACGCGTACAATAGCTCGTTAGAAAGATCTATTCGAGCACTACCACTTTGGGAAGGCAACATCGGTCCATGGACCCATGTTGCCGCCAGATTTCCCAAAAAACGTCGTTTAGGGCCTCAAAACGGCTCCGGAAGTTCAGGACCCGAAAAACTGCTAAAAATAGTAAGTTGTGCTACAATTAAGGAAACTGAAAATGCTGAGAAAGACAATGGTGGGGGTCCAGGTGGCCACCAATATCCACCTGGATCATTCCTCCCCCCTTAGGAAGCAATGGTCCCCATTGCGTTGAGCTCCTCCATGAGATGAGGAAACTTCTGCTGAACTTGTTCCCTGGTGAGCCACTTGCCCTGCTGAAGGAGTTGGCCCGCTTTGACAACTCGATACAGTTGGATATTCTGTTGGCGAGTGTTCTTGATCTGTGTGTCCATGATCCGATCAGTTGCAGCTTGTTCCATGCAATCTGGATTTAATTCTGTGGGTTTGAGCTGTTCTGCAATGTCGGATGTGTCTAGCAATGGTGGAAAGTATGGCCGAAGGCGGTCCACATTAAATACTGGGTGCAGGCCAAGGAATGGGGGAATGCTGAGCTCAAATGCATTGTCTCCCATAGCCTTAGTAATGGTGTAAGGACCATATCGGAGTGGTCTCAATTTCCGATAGGCTCCAGTAAGGCGTTCCTTTTGCAAATGCAACCAGACTTTGTCGCCCACCTGAAACTTGTGTGGCACCCGATGTTGATCATGTCGCTGCTTGTACTTGGCATTTGATTTCTCAAGAATGTCATGGACCTGCTGGCGAATATGTTGGATGCGCTCAATGAAGCTGGTGGCCTTATCTGTTTCGGACTGGACATGAGCTGAATTCATGTGAGTAGCTGCAAGTGGCATGGCCACATCAATGGGGCATAGTGGCTGGAATCCCAAACCCACCTGAAAAGGGCTATGGCCAGTGGAGCTGTGAAGAGCTCGGTTGTAGCTGTGCTGAACGTAGGGGAGGCTCTCGTCCCATGTGCGTGGATGCTTTGAGTTATACATGCGCAGAATGTGCACAATCATCCTATTGACAACCTCTGTCTGGCCATCAGTTTGAGGATGGAAGGCTGTGGACTTCGTGAGTTTGGTGTCCAGCATTGACCAGAGACTGGACCAAAAGGTGCTGAGAAACCGACTGTCCCGATCTGAGATGATAGACTGTGGGATCCCAAAGTGCACCCACACTCGTTCAAAGAAGAGTTTAGCAGTGGCTTCTGCTGTGATATTCTTCTTGCAGGCCATCATAATGGCCATCTTTGAGAACCTGTCGACGACCACAAAAACACAGTCATTTCCATGCTTAGTGGAAGGAAGGCCTGACATGTAATCCATGGAGATGGATTCCCAAGGTCGACTAGGGGTAGGCAACGGGGTATAGAGGCCTTGCTTCTTAATGGTCGGTTTGGCAATGGCACAGGCAGTACATGATCGGATGTACTTCCCAACATCCTGTCGAAGATTCGGCCAATAGAAATAGTTTTGCAGTACTGCCACTGTTTTCTCGACCCCGAAATGCCCAGCAGCCCGACTGTAGTGTGCTTCCCAAATCATCTTGGCACGCTCGCTTGAAGGAACACAAAGGTGACCGAGGTGGCATAATAGGGCATCCTGGAGGTGAAAATCTGCAACCTGCCGACCCTCCAAGAGTGTCTGGTATGTGTGGCCGAATTCTGGGTCGCTTTTGTAGAGAAGTGGCCAATCAGAAGTCTCGTGCCCGCAAGAGTTGAGCACGGTGGTTAGCGCCATGATCGGTGGTCGACTGAGGCAATCTGCAACATTATTGGTGCTGCCCTTTTTATACTTGATATTCAAGTGAAACTGTTGCAGGTATGTAGACCACTTCTGATGGCGATCATTCTGCAATTTCCCTTGGGTCTGTATGAACTGCAGAGGTCGGTGGTCTGTGTGGATGACCGTTTCCTTCCCCAAAATGTAATGCTTCCATTGTCGGCAGGCCTGTACAATGGAATACATCTCTTTATCATAAGTGGGGTACTTCCGGACTGTGTCTGAAAGTGTTTCACTGTGATATGCCACTGGATGTCCATGTTGAGTAAGGACTGCCCCAATAGCATAGTCAGAGGCATCTGTCTCGACCTCAAATGGTTGTTGTAAATCTGGTAACGCGAGCACTGGTGCCGTGCAGAGGCGATCCTTCAACTCCCTGAATGCCTTCTGTTGAGATTCAGACCAAAAGAATTTTGCTTTCGCCCCGCCCTTGGTGACTTGACTCAAGGGCCAAGAAATATGAGAAAATCCCAACACAAACCTGCGGTAGAAGTTGGCAAGACCTAGAAAGCTGCGGAGCTCTGTTAGAGTGGTTGGAGAGGGCCAATCCCGAATGACTTGGACCTTGGCTGGATCGACATGCACCCCCTGTTCATCAATGATGTATCCCAGATACTGAACCTCGGTCATGCCAAAAGTGCATTTCTCCAAATTGGCACATAGCTTGTGTTGCCGCAGTGTTTGGAGAACCTGTCGGATGTGGTGGAGGTGCTCTTCCCAACTCTGGCTGAAGATCAGAATGTCATCCAAGTATACTACTACAAAGGAGTTGGTGAATGGCCGCAAGATGTCATCCATTAGCCTCATAAAGGTTGCAGGAGCATTCGTCAATCCGAAAGGCATGACCAACCATTCGAAGAGGCCCTCCTTGGATTTGAAGGCAGTCTTCCACACATCTGAGGGTTCAATTGGTACCTGGTGATATCCTGACTTCAGATCGATCTTGCTGAAATATTTCGCCCCCTTTAGTTGGTCTAGGAGGTCATCAATCCGCGGGATCGGGTACCTATTACGGACAGTGATCTTGTTCAGCGCCCGATAGTCAATACAGAGTCTCCACGTCCCATCCTTCTTCTGTACCAACACTATCGGGCTCCCACAGGGCGAAGAACTCGGACGGATGTGACCTTTCTGCAGGAGCTCCTGAATCTGCCTCTTGATTTCATTGTTCTCCAGAACGGAGCGCCGATAAATTGGTCCATTGGGTAGCGGCGCACCTGGGGTCAGATCGATGGAGTGCTTGACTTGACAGTGCAGAGGAACCCCTGCCGGGGAGGTGAAGATGTCTTCGTACTCCTCCACAATCTTGTCCATCTGTAGCTGCCGTGCAGAGGGACCCCGTTTGGAGGCCGCGGCCACTGTCTTCTTCTTCCCTTGAGGGCGTATCATCAGGAAAACAAATTTCCTGGTTTTGGAAATGATCTTACTGCATTGTTTTGCAGTAATCAAAGAGATGGCGGCAGGTGGTGCTACCTCTGGTATCCTGAACAACTTATTTCCCAATGTAATAATAACAGCACGGGGCCTTGATTCATACACAGCATGTCGCTTCCACAAGTATGGTTGTCCTAGTAATACATCACAAACTTCAAGGGGAGCAATGTCACACAATACCTCATCCGTGAAGGGCTTGATGTTGTATGGAAGGCGACACTGCTGGCTCACGCGAAGATCTCGCCCTTGGTGAAGCCACCCAATGGTGTATGGTTGTGGATGTGCTGTGGTCGGTAAGCCCAACCGCTTCACGACCTCTGCCGAAATGAGGTTCTTTTGACTCCCGCTATCAACAATGAACTGTATCGGGGAGCCCTTTACCCACATCTGGGAGTGGAAGAGACGCTCCTCCTCCTCTGGATCTTCGGGTTCATTTTTCTGGATCTTTGCGGTAGCAACAGTGGCGCTGGGATCCGCATCAATGATCTGCTTCCCTTTTTCATACCCCTTATCGGGTTCTGACTCAGAGTCGGAACATGCATCTGATTCTGAAACCTTTAGCTCAGCCACCAGTGACTGCTTGGCCCGACACTCACTTGTGTTGTGAGTGGAGCTCTTATGGAACTCGCACCATTTTCCAGTGTCCTTTCTCGGCTTCGCGGCGTTGCTCTTTGCTTGCAGCTTCGGCTGGTTGTCTTGGGCTGTCCCGCCTTGGCTTTGTCCTTTGTTCTGTGGTTTAGGGGCACCTTTCCCCTGCTTTGGATTCGCAGATCCAAAGTCTCGCTTCTTTTGTTTAAACTTCTGCTCGACCTTGACGGCATACCGGTATGCTGCGCCGAGCGAGGGGATGTTTAGGAACTGTATTTCTTCCTGGATGTACTTGTGCAGGCAGCCACGGTATTTGAGTATCAAATGTTGCTCCGAATCCTTGATACCCAACTTTGTGCGAAGGGTATGGAAAAGATTGGTGAACTCCGGCACGTCTTGGTCCCTTCCCTGCCGCAGCGTGGTCCACTTTATGTATTCATCCTCATAGCTTCCGACAGGGTAGTACTGCTCCTTGATGGCATCCCGGAACGAATCCCAGGTGGGTGCGGCTGAAAATAGTGAGCCAGTACTTTCATCCTTCTGCTCGCAGTAGGTTTCCCACCAGTCCTTGACGTGGGGGGCTGCTTTGAGAAGAGCAAAAACAATCTTTTCCCGACTCGAAAATTCATGAACAGAAAAATAACCCTCTAGCAGATTTAACCATTTATCTACGGCATCGGCGTCTATCTGACCCTCGAATATGGGGATTTCAAAATTAACTTGTACCTTAAAGGGTGTGGCGTTTCCAGAGGAGCTGCTGGAAGCCGATGCGCCGCTTCTGGGTAGCCGCTGAAGGATCTGCGCAAAGCTGTCCATCATCGCGTTCCGTTGTCGCTCGAGCGCTTCTTCGAGCAAGATTTTGATGGGATCTCCTGCCCCCTCGTCTTTCTTCTCGTCCGCCATGGGAGGCCGTCGGGATTTGCGAGGCTGGTCTTGCAAAGGTTCAACCAGTTCAAGCCCTAACTCCTTATATCCCGACCTTGTTGGGGACATGCAAAGAAAAACAGAGAAAAAGCAGACCGCTCTGATACCACTGATCCGGATTTAAACAGGAACGCAACAAATTACAGAGATAACCATATACACAAAGATGCAGCGGAAATAATACTTCATTTCATTAATGGAAAATACTGAAATATGCTTACAAACAGAAATGGCAATAAACTAGCTAGGGCGATGGTAGCTTATCTCTGAGAAGAGATGTGATGGCTACATGCCTCTGAACTGTGTTACAATGAGGCTCGAAGGCCTATTTATTGTTGAGAAACAATGGAAAACCCTTAACATTCCAAAACCTAACCCTAGGAGATGAAACGCCAAACTGTGGGCCCCGTTTGGGTAAATTGGTACATCAACTTCCCGGGGTCGTAACTTTGGCATACGATCTCCGTTTGACGCGTACAATAGCTCGTTAGAAAGATCTATCCGAGCACTACCACTTTGGGAAGGGCAACATCGGTCCATGGACCCATGTTGCCCCCAGATTTCCCAAAAAACGTCGTTTAGGGCCTCAAAACGGCTCCGGAAGTTCAGGACCCGAAAAACTGCTAAAAATAGTAAGTTGTGCTACAATTAAGGAAACTGAAAATGCTGAGAAAGACAATGGTGGGGGTCCAGGTGGACTTGGCAGGTGGCCACCAATATCCACCTGGATCATTCCTCCCCCCTTAGGAAGCAATGGTCCCCATTGCGTTGAGCTCCTCCATGAGATGAGGAAACTTCTGCTGAACTTGTTCCCTGGTGAGCCACTTGCCCTGCTGAAGGAGTTGGCCCGCTTTGACAACTCGATACAGTTGGATATTCTGTTGGCGAGTGTTCTTGATCTGTGTGTCCATGATCCGATCAGTTGCAGCTTGTTCCATGCAATCTGGATTTAATTCTGTGGGTTTGAGCTGTTCTGCAATGTCGGATGTGTCTAGCAATGGTGGAAAGTATGGCCGAAGGCGGTCCACATTGAACACTGGGTGCAGGCCAAGGAATGGGGGAATGCTGAGCTCAAATGCATTGTCTCCCATAGCCTTAGTAATGGTGTAAGGACCATATCGGAGTGGTCTCAATTTCCGATAGGCTCCAGTAAGGCGTTCCTTTTGCAAATGCAACCAGACTTTGTCGCCCACCTGAAACTTGTGTGGCACCCGATGTTGATCATGTCGCTGCTTGTACTTGGCATTTGATTTCTCAAGAATGTCATGGACCTGCTGGCGAATATGTTGGATGCGCTCAATGAAGCTGGTGGCCTTATCTGTTTCGGACTGGACATGAGCTGAATTCATGTGAGTAGCTGCAAGTGGCATGGCCACATCAATGGGGCATAGTGGCTGGAATCCCAAACCCACCTGAAAAGGGCTATGGCCAGTGGAGCTGTGAAGAGCTCGGTTGTAGCTGTGCTGAACATAGGGGAGGCTCTCGTCCCATGTGCGTGGATGCTTTGAGTTATACATGCGCAGAATGTGCACAATCATCCTATTGACAACCTCTGTCTGGCCATCAGTTTGAGGATGGAAGGCTGTGGACTTCGTGAGTTTGGTGTCCAGCATTGACCAGAGACTGGACCAAAAGGTGCTGAGAAACCGACTGTCCCGATCTGAGATGATAGACTGTGGGATCCCAAAGTGCACCCACACTCGTTCAAAGAAGAGTTTAGCAGTGGCTTCTGCTGTGATATTCTTCTTGCAGGCCATCATAATGGCCATCTTTGAGAACCTGTCGACGACCACAAAAACACAGTCATTTCCATGCTTAGTGGAAGGAAGGCCTGACATGTAATCCATGGAGATGGATTCCCAAGGTCGACTAGGGGTAGGCAACGGGGTATAGAGGCCTTGCTTCTTAATGGTCGGTTTGGCAATGGCACAGGCAGTACATGATCGGATGTACTTCCCAACATCCTGTCGAAGATTCGGCCAATAGAAATAGTTTTGCAGTACTGCCACTGTTTTCTCGACCCCGAAATGCCCAGCAGCCCGACTGTAGTGTGCTTCCCAAATCATCTTGGCACGCTCGCTTGAAGGAACACAAAGGTGACCGAGGTGGCATAATAGGGCATCCTGGAGGTGAAAATCTGCAACCTGCCGACCCTCCAAGAGTGTCTGGTATGTGTGGCCGAATTCTGGGTCGCTTTTGTAGAGAAGTGGCCAATCAGAAGTCTCGTGCCCGCAAGAGTTGAGCACGGTGGTTAGCGCCATGATCGGTGGTCGACTGAGGCAATCTGCAACATTATTGGTGCTGCCCTTTTTATACTTGATATTCAAGTGAAACTGTTGCAGGTATGTAGACCACTTCTGATGGCGATCATTCTGCAATTTCCCTTGGGTCTGTATGAACTGCAGAGGTCGGTGGTCTGTGTGGATGACCGTTTCCTTCCCCAAAATGTAATGCTTCCATTGTCGGCAGGCCTGTACAATGGAATACATCTCTTTATCATAAGTGGGGTACTTCCGGACTGTGTCTGAAAGTGTTTCACTGTGATATGCCACTGGATGTCCATGTTGAGTAAGGACTGCCCCAATAGCATAGTCAGAGGCATCTGTCTCGACCTCAAATGGTTGTTGTAAATCTGGTAACGCGAGCACTGGTGCCGTGCAGAGGCGATCCTTCAACTCCCTGAATGCCTTCTGTTGAGATTCAGACCAAAAGAATTTTGCTTTCGCCCCGCCCTTGGTGACTTGACTCAAGGGCCAAGAAATATGAGAAAATCCCAACACAAACCTGCGGTAGAAGTTGGCAAGACCTAGAAAGCTGCGGAGCTCTGTTAGAGTGGTTGGAGAGGGCCAATCCCGAATGACTTGGACCTTGGCTGGATCGACATGCACCCCCTGTTCATCAATGATGTATCCCAGATACTGAACCTCGGTCATGCCAAAAGTGCATTTCTCCAAATTGGCACATAGCTTGTGTTGCCGCAGTGTTTGGAGAACCTGTCGGATGTGGTGGAGGTGCTCTTCCCAACTCTGGCTGAAGATCAGAATGTCATCCAAGTATACTACTACAAAGGAGTTGGTGAATGGCCGCAAGATGTCATCCATTAGCCTCATAAAGGTTGCAGGAGCATTCGTCAATCCGAAAGGCATGACCAACCATTCGAAGAGGCCCTCCTTGGATTTGAAGGCAGTCTTCCACACATCTGAGGGTTCAATTGGTACCTGGTGATATCCTGACTTCAGATCGATCTTGCTGAAATATTTCGCCCCCTTTAGTTGGTCTAGGAGGTCATCAATCCGCGGGATCGGGTACCTATTACGGACAGTGATCTTGTTCAGCGCCCGATAGTCAATACAGAGTCTCCACGTCCCATCCTTCTTCTGTACCAACACTATCGGGCTCCCACAGGGCGAAGAACTCGGACGGATGTGACCTTTCTGCAGGAGCTCCTGAATCTGCCTCTTGATTTCATTGTTCTCCAGAACGGAGCGCCGATAAATTGGTCCATTGGGTAGCGGCGCACCTGGGGTCAGATCGATGGAGTGCTTGACTTGACAGTGCAGAGGAACCCCTGCCGGGGAGGTGAAGATGTCTTCGTACTCCTCCACAATCTTGTCCATCTGTAGCTGCCGTGCAGAGGGACCCCGTTTGGAGGCCGCGGCCACTGTCTTCTTCTTCCCTTGAGGGCGTATCATCAGGAAAACAAATTTCCTGGTTTTGGAAATGATCTTACTGCATTGTTTTGCAGTAATCAAAGAGATGGCGGCAGGTGGTGCTACCTCTGGTATCCTGAACAACTTATTTCCCAATGTAATAATAACAGCACGGGGCCTTGATTCATACACAGCATGTCGCTTCCACAAGTATGGTTGTCCTAGTAATACATCACAAACTTCAAGGGGAGCAATGTCACACAATACCTCATCCGTGAAGGGCTTGATGTTGTATGGAAGGCGACACTGCTGGCTCACGCGAAGATCTCGCCCTTGGTGAAGCCACCCAATGGTGTATGGTTGTGGATGTGCTGTGGTCGGTAAGCCCAACCGCTTCACGACCTCTGCCGAAATGAGGTTCTTTTGACTCCCGCTATCAACAATGAACTGTATCGGGGAGCCCTTTACCCACATCTGGGAGTGGAAGAGACGCTCCTCCTCCTCTGGATCTTCGGGTTCATTTTTCTGGATCTTTGCGGTAGCAACAGTGGCGCTGGGATCCGCATCAATGATCTGCTTCCCTTTTTCATACCCCTTATCGGGTTCTGACTCAGAGTCGGAACATGCATCTGATTCTGAAACCTTTAGCTCAGCCACCAGTGACTGCTTGGCCCGACACTCACTTGTGTTGTGAGTGGAGCTCTTATGGAACTCGCACCATTTTCCAGTGTCCTTTCTCGGCTTCGCGGCGTTGCTCTTTGCTTGCAGCTTCGGCTGGTTGTCTTGGGCTGTCCCGCCTTGGCTTTGTCCTTTGTTCTGTGGTTTAGGGGCACCTTTCCCCTGCTTTGGATTCGCAGATCCAAAGTCTCGCTTCTTTTGTTTAAACTTCTGCTCGACCTTGACGGCATACCGGTATGCTGCGCCGAGCGAGGGGATGTTTAGGAACTGTATTTCTTCCTGGATGTACTTGTGCAGGCAGCCACGGTATTTGAGTATCAAATGTTGCTCCGAATCCTTGATACCCAACTTTGTGCGAAGGGTATGGAAAAGATTGGTGAACTCCGGCACGTCTTGGTCCCTTCCCTGCCGCAGCGTGGTCCACTTTATGTATTCATCCTCATAGCTTCCGACAGGGTAGTACTGCTCCTTGATGGCATCCCGGAACGAATCCCAGGTGGGTGCGGCTGAAAATAGTGAGCCAGTACTTTCATCCTTCTGCTCGCAGTAGGTTTCCCACCAGTCCTTGACGTGGGGGGCTGCTTTGAGAAGAGCAAAAACAATCTTTTCCCGACTCGAAAATTCATGAACAGAAAAATAACCCTCTAGCAGATTTAACCATTTATCTACGGCATCGGCGTCTATCTGACCCTCGAATATGGGGATTTCAAAATTAACTTGTACCTTAAAGGGTGTGGCGTTTCCAGAGGAGCTGCTGGAAGCCGATGCGCCGCTTCTGGGTAGCCGCTGAAGGATCTGCGCAAAGCTGTCCATCATCGCGTTCCGTTGTCGCTCGAGCGCTTCTTCGAGCAAGATTTTGATGGGATCTCCTGCCCCCTCGTCTTTCTTCTCGTCCGCCATGGGAGGCCGTCGGGATTTGCGAGGCTGGTCTTGCAAAGGTTCAACCAGTTCAAGCCCTAACTCCTTATATCCCGACCTTGTTGGGGACATGCAAAGAAAAACAGAGAAAAAGCAGACCGCTCTGATACCACTGATCCGGATTTAAACAGGAACGCAACAAATTACAGAGATAACCATATACACAAAGATGCAGCGGAAATAATACTTCATTTCATTAATGGAAAATACTGAAATATGCTTACAAACAGAAATGGAATAAACTAGCTAGGGCGATGGTAGCTTATCTCTGAGAAGAGATGTGATGGCTACATGCCTCTGAACTGTGTTACAATGAGGCTCGAAGGCCTATTTATTGTTGAGAAACAATGGAAAACCCTTAACATTCCAAAACCTAACCCTAGGAGATGAAACGCCAAACTGTGGGCCCCGTTTGGGTAAATTGGTACATCAACTTCCCGGGGTCGTAACTTTGGCATATGATCTCCGTTTGACGCGTACAATAGCTCATTAGAAAGATCTATCCGAGCACTACCATTTTGGGAAGGGCAACATGGTCCATGGACCCATTTGCCCCCGGATTCCCCAAAAAAACGTCGTTTAGGGCCTCAAAACGGCTCCGGAAGTTCAGGACCCGAAAAACTGCTAAAAATAGTAAGTTGTGCTACAATTAAGGAAACTGAAAATGCTGAGAAAGACAATGGTGGGGGTCCAGGTGGACTTGGCAGGTGGCCACCAATATCCACCTGGATCATTCCTCCACCCTTAGGAAGCATTGGTCCCCATTGCGTGAGCTCCTCCATGAGATGAGGAAACTTCTGCTGAACTGTTCCCTGGTGAGCCCTTGCCCTTCTGAAGGAGTTTTGCCTGCTTTGACAACCGATTACAGTTGGATATCCTGTTTGGCGAGTGTTTTCTTGATCTGTGTGTCCATGATCCGATCAGTTGCAGCTTGTTCCATGCAATCGGATTTAATTCTGTGGGTTTGAGCTGTTCTGCAATGTCGGATGTGTCTAGCAATGGTGAAAGTATGGCCGAAGGCGTCCACATTGAACACTGGGTGCAGGCCAAGGAATGGGGAATGCTGAGCTCAAATGCATTGTCTCCCATAGCCTTAGTAATGGTGTATGGACCATATCGGAGTGGTCTCAATTTCGATAGGCTCCAGTAAGGCGTTCCTTTTGCAAATGCAACCAGACTTTGTCGCCCACCTGAAACTTGTGTGGCACCCGATGTTGATCATGTCGCTGCTTGTACTTGGCATTTGATTTCTCAAGAATGTCATGGACCTGCTGGCGAATATGTTGGATGCGCTCAATGAAGCTGGTGGCCTTATCTGTTTCGGACTGGACATGACTGAATTCATGTGAGTAGCTGCAAGTGGCATGGCCACATCAATGGGGCATAGTGGCTGGAATCCCAAACCCACCTGAAAAGGGCTATGGCCAGTGGAGCTGTGAAGAGCTCGGTTGTAGCTGTGCTGAACATAGGGGAGGCTCTCGTCCCATGTGCGTGGATGCTTTGAGTTATACATGCGCAGAATGTGCACAATCATCCTGTTGACAACCTCTGTCTGGCCATCAGTTTGAGGATGGAAGGCTGTGGACTTCGTGAGTTTGGTGTCCAGCATTGACCAGAGACTGGACCAAAATGTGCTGAGAAACCGACTGTCCCGATCTGAGATGATAGACTGTGGGATCCCAAAGTGCACCCACACTCGTTCAAAGAAGAAGTTTAGCAGTGGCTTCTGCTGTGATATTCTTCTTGCAGGCCATCATAATGGCCATCTTTGAGAACCTGTCGACGACCACAAAAACACAGTCATTTCCATGCTTAGTGGAAGGAAGGCCTGACATGTAATCCATGGAGATGGATTCCCAAGGTCGACTAGGGGTAGGCAACGGGGTAAGAGGGCCTTGCTCTTAATGGTCGGTTTGGTGGGCAATGCACATGCAGTACATGAGCGTGTACTTCCCAACATCCTGTCGAAGACGGCCAATAGAAATAGTTTTTTGCAGTACAGCCACTGTTTTCTCGACCCCGAAATGCCCACC